>OU744319.1:6568435-7257606 GCA_916610145.1 Eristalis arbustorum
TTATTTGAGAACAACCATGCGTTGCATTTGCTGTTGCCACCTTTCAACCGATGCAATTATCGGAATTATCGGCGAAGAGGGTTGTAATAAAACCTCTAACGTAAGATAAACCTACTTCACCAGGATCGATATTTTTCTTAGAAACGCCTTCAACTGACGCTTGCTTCCCAAATGAGTTGTGGGCCAAATGACAAGTTGGGCCTGCCAACTGACACTTGTGTACTGAAAAAAGCTGATAAAAATGAGTTTAATGACGACAGTCTTTTGATGACAGTGGATGCAGGAAGGCCTTTTGCCGCCAATTTAAAAGCAATGAACGCAGCTGACAAATGATGTTGACATTTCGGAGCTCTGCCGCACTACTCCCTCGGCAACATGAAGTCAACAGAAGCAATGCAAGATTGGTTTTGAGGAACTATGTATACCCTCATATGTTTGCAACGAAGGAGTCTTGTTGCCTCATATAGATCTCATATATTTTGGTTTCCATATTATAAGGAGCCCCTACATCCCGTAGAGGGCCAGGGCCTAGCTTCTCAGCAACCACTCGTGTTTGTGCGTGCTACAGTGCGGCACCTACAGTCTTACGACGACTCCGAAGGGTTAAGTTTGAGAAGCTTTTTCTGGACAAAAGTACACTTTGAGCATTTTCAGTGACAGAGTGGAAGCCCTGGCGTTGTGGGTATGTGAGTTGACCCCAAAGCACTTAAGGGTCTGAACGACCAACATAAATTAATAAAGTTGTTGGAACGATATTCAGTCACTTGCAGCAAATAGGAATGACAGAAAATGTTCGTACTTCTGCCGGACACACTTTAAATCTTGGCTTTTCTAACATATTCATCGACTTCAAGACTGTATCGTTAAGGTGCATTTTATTTTCGTTCGAGTTTTAATGTTAAAACTTTCGCAAGCTCAATAAAATGCGTTCCAACTCTTGGAAGACCCCAAACGCCTGAACGAGCACTTGCGGCATAGCCGATATCAGATCCCAAAGGTGATAATTTCTCTCGCATTTTATTTGTGGTTTGTATTGTTATATTTCTTAGTGGATCCCTCTGCATCCAGGATCCCGATAGGCTATTAAAGTCCCAATATCATAAGTCCCACAAATGACTTCTTCTGCTTCGACTGGTGCTACAGTCCGGGATGGACCTGGGCCTCAGCCAACATGCCTCTCCATCTAGCACAAGACCGGGCTAGTTGCTTCCAGCCACACACATTCAACTTATTGAGGTCCGCCGGAGACGTGGTCTTCCTTTACCGCAGTGTCCTCGGGGCTAAACTAAACTCGAAGACTATCCCGGCCGGAGCTTTGCTGCCCTATTCGGTCTACGTGATGTGATATTTGGTACGAGAAATTCGAACCCGTTTGACGAGATCTATGTTGTTGTAGTACATCGACGTCTCGGACAGAGCGTCATATTGGGCAGCAGAAACTTTGAGGTAGTCAAGGACTTCGTCTACCTAGGCTCCGGAGTAAATAGGGACAACAACACCAGTACCGAGATCAAGCGCACAGTTGTTCTTGCCAATCGCTGCTTGTTTGGGCTCAAGAGGCAATTGAGTAACAGAGCCATCTCTCGAAACACCAAATTGACTTTGTATAAAACCCTGATCATCCCAGTCCTGCTCTATGGCGCAGAGACATGGACGCTGTTGAAAGCGGATGAAGAAGCTCTTGGTTGTTTTGAGAGAAAAGTTCTGCGTGCGATCTTTGGTCCTGTTTGCGTTGATGGCGTTTGGAGGAGAAGGTTCAACCACGAACTATACGGGCTGCGCAGCGGCATGCACCTAGTTAAGCGTCTTCGGATCCAACGCTTAAGATGGCTAGGTCATGTAGAGCGGATGGACACCACAGCTCCGGCCCGAAGAGTCTTCGACACCGAGCCATTGGGACAGCGCAACAGAGGACGTCCTCGCACTAGATGGCGCACACAAGTGGAAAAGGACCTCAACCAACTTGGTGTGCGCAACTGGAGGCAGCTGGCGAAAGATCGTGCTGGCTGGAGAGGCATGTTGGTTGAGGCCCAGGTCCACCCCGGACTGTAGCGCCAATGAAAGAAGAAGAAGAAGAAGATGTTGTTGTAGTAGCCCGTACAGCTCGTCGTTTAGTCGCCTCCTCCAAACACCATCCGTACTTACGGGACCAAAGATAATTCGAAGAATTTTTCTCTCGAAGCGACCAACAATATCCTCGTCCACTTTAGTTAGTATTTATGCTTTTGCGCCATACAGTAGGACTGGGACTATCAAGGTATTAAAAAGGGAATCTTGGTCCTTCGAGAGATGGCTTTATTCCTCAGTGGACTTCCAAGTGCGAAAATGCAGCGATTGGCCAGCGTGATCCTCCGTTTTATCTTCGCGGTGGTGTCATTGCTTGTGTTAATTTCGGAGCCTAGGTAGACAAAATCTTTCACTACCTCGAAGTTATAACTGTCAATAGTCACTTTTTGTCCAAGAGGTCGGTATTGGTGAGACAGCATATACTTCGTCTAACCCTCATTAACTGCAAACCCCATCTTGGTCGCTTTCTTTTCGATGCTCACAAGCGCCACTCTGACAGTCCGTTGTGTTCTTCCGATGATGTCAATGTCATCGGTATATGCGAGCAGTTGCACAGATTTGTGGAAGATCGTGCCTCTGATGTTGACAGTTGACTTCCGCACGATCTTCTTCAGAATAATGATAAAAGAAGTTGCATGCCAGTGCGTGGCCTTGTCTAAATCCTTTTCTAACATCAAAGGTCTCGGTATAAACTTTACCGACCATGACGGAGCATCGGGCGTCCTCCATCGTCATTTTAGACGTCTAGAAGCTAGACAAGGCACGGTATAGCTCTTGTTTATAAATACTGTCATACGCAGCCCTAAAGTCGACTTATAGGTGGTGGGTATCAACTTGAAACTCATGTGTCCTTCCCACAAATAAACCATAGCTTGAATTTAAGATGAATCAAACAGAGCAGTCGCTTAAGACTAGCGTTCATTCTAGAAACATTGTTGGCCGAACGATTCTGCCTCATGGAAACTGCATCAAATTGTTGCTGATGTAGTAGTTGTCGCCAATGATAATGATAGATTCGTAAAAGGGTTTTTTATTTGCACTTCATTGAACCTATTAACCTTAGACAGACTTACTGGCAAACTCTCAATTTCGAACCTAAGCTTAGTCTGTCAAGTTATTTACATTCCACCAAGCATATAGACACCAGGGAAATATTTCTTTTTGTAACAAAAACTTGTACAATATTTCATTGCATTCAATTAATGTTTCTAAAATTGATAAAAAAATATTAATCTAAGTCAATTGTAAGTGCAATGAGTACACATTCACCACCATTATGTGCAGCAATCATGTATTTAAAAAAATGTATGTTTTTTTATATTTGTCACGTAAAACTAACAACGAAACTGTATGAGTAGTCCAAACCAACTGTTACTAGACGTTGTAGGTCTACCACTCTAAAGGTAACGACAAAGCAGCTTCCTACTCCTGTCTGGTCTCGTTTTTAATATCGTTAACGTGGACGTTTCTGTCGCATCACTGTTCCAAATTGATAAATAGTTCCAATCAGACAGAAGGTTAAGCCACATCCCCTGATGATATCCATAGTTAGTTCAGTAGCCCTCAGAGGCCACAAGGTGACCCTGACTAGTTTTAATATTAATCAATTTTTATCACGACGTTGTCCATTCTTATTGAGATTAGCTTGGGTTTGGCCTGTTGCATAATATACACTTTTCTTCGTTCTGAGTGGTGTCTGCAAAGGTCTAAAGCTCTTTCCTCTAAAATAGCCTACTTTTTCCAATCAAGCTACCGTACATGTTGAATAACACATGACAGGCAAGTGACGGCGGGTTAAGGGATGTTAATGATTATCCTCATCCCCATATCAAGCAAAATCGAAAGCACCCTCGCCGAATAAATGTTCAATCATAATATTAATATGGGTGGCGCTACAGCCCAGTATCTTGCTTCTCAGCAACCACTCGGGTTGGCGTGATATTGTTCTCTCACGAGTGGAAGGGACCTACAGTTTAGGCTCTTCTACCATATTTATCGTTCATTTTATTTTCATTCGAGTTCTCATGCAAAGACGTAATGAAACGCGTTAAGACTCTTGGCCGTTGCCGTATAGCCTTAAATCTCAAAGGCGATCTGATATAATTTCGTTGGTTTCGTGATGTTTAGTTTAATTTATTCCTGTGCAGAATAAGTCTAGGTGATCCAGCTGCATTTAGGATCCCGATAAGCAGTCGAAGTCCCAATGTCGATTCGTCTTACAAAATATGTCATGCCGTCGCGTAAAGAATATTTCTCCTCACCCACCGCATATATTTAAGGTAAATCAAACAGAGCAAGCTACTGCTTCACTCTTGAAAATATTATAATTGGCCGAACACCTCTGTCTTCACTTAAATTGCTTCAATCTAGTGCTCCTTGTGGATGGATGGAGTAGAATGACCATGGTCGCTTATAATTACTTTTTTTTGTTTTTTTTTTTTAATTCAACTTAATCATTGCTGATATATACCGCGAGTAAAGGCCCAAATCCGTCGCGTTTATAATAAACTAAAACTGAATTCTTCGAGGTGCCCAATATCTACGCACGTTTCGTGTGAAATCTATATAACTCCACTTGAGCTTTTCATACATACGTAGTTATACATTATAATTCATCATACATACATAAGTTAAAAGTTGACCAAATCCGTAGTGATCCATGCCTTCTCTTGGTCACGTTTGCTGTTTCTCTGACAAGTCAGCTTCCTACTCATCTTTAACATTTTGATCAAAACTCGATATACAAAACGAAGAAGTCATCTGTCCGATGTGAAGTCGCGCATCCAGTCGTCCGTCAGCATTTGAGACTGTTACACATCTAAATGTTCCTAATAATAAAATAGTTCTGAGAAAATTCATGTATTGGATCAGGACATTGTCACTCCAAGGTGCCTCTGAAGGTGGTCAAGTTTGTCCATCCAGTGCTATAACATAGCACATTAAGATGCTTGTTTTTCGTTCTGCAACATTAGTGGTGTCTGCAGAGGACTTCTCTAAAAACAAGACAGGCAGCTCACTCTTTAAAATTAATCTGCTCACTTACTTACTTAAGGTGGCGCTGCAGTCTGGGTTGGAGCTGGGCCTCAACCAACAAGCGTCTCCAGCCAGCTCGATCTTTAGCTAGCTGTCCCCAGTTTCGCACACATAGTTGGTTGAGGTGGGCTTCCTCTACTGCGCCGTCCCTCGGAGATGGATTCGAAGACTTTTCGGGCCGCAGCATTGGTTTCCATCCACCTTACATGACCTAGCCATCTCAATCGTTGGATCTTCACTCTTTTGGCTAAGTCGATGTCGCTTCGTCGTTATATCTCCCCCTCCACTCACCATCTATGCAGACGGGACCGAAAATCACCCGAAGAATTTTCCTCTCGAAGCAACCGAGAGCTGCTTCATCCGCTTTTGACAGAGTCCATGCCTCCGCGCCATATAGCTGGACTGGGACGATTAAGGTCTTGTAAAGCGTTACCTTGGTTGTTCGAGAGAGGGCTTTGTTTACCAATTGCTTTCTTAGCCCAAAGAAGCAGCGATTGGCAAGAGTTATTCTTCGTTTGATTTCAGCGCTGGTGTCATTGTCTGAATTGGGAGCGGGGCCTAGGTAGACAAAGTTCTTGACTGTCTCAAAGTTATATCGTTCTGACCAAAACGTCGGTGTTGGGTGTCCTTTCTCGTTTACAGCATATACTTGGTCTTGCCCTCGTTTACTGCTGAACCCATCTTTACGGCCTCCGTTGCAATACCCACAAAAGCGCCATTGGCATCACGCTGCGTTCTTCCGATAATGTCAATATCGTCGGCATATGCGAGTAGTTGGACGGACTTCTGAAAGATTGTTCCTCTGGTGTTGGCGTTCGAGTTTTGAACAATTCTTTCAAGAAAGATGTTGAAAAAGTCGCATGACAGCGCGTCACCTTGTCCGAATCCTTTTTTGACATTAAAGGTCTCGGTTAGGTCTTTACCGACCTTGATGGAGCAGCGTGCATTCTCCATCGTAATCCGCAAACGGACGTGTTTGGTAGGGATGCCAAAACTAGACATTGCTCTGTATAGCTCGTCTCTATAGATGCTGTCATACGCGGGCTTAAAATCGATGAAAAGGTGTTGGATATCGATTTGTTGCTTTTGGGTTTTCTACAAAATCTGCTGTCAATCATCAAATCAATCTGCCTTCCATGTTAAACCACACACGACATTTTTAGACCAGTAATGGTGGGATAAGGGACAAGTTGTGGATCATCCCCATATCGACTAAAAGCGACCTCCGCCAAAACCTTGTTCAACATTTTTATCTATTAGTCTTCTCAAAATTGCAAGCACTTCTCGTAGTCAAACTCTGAGTAAGCACATTTTGCCCCGCAGATTTCTTTTCAATTGAAGAATTTGATTGGTCCCTATTGGAATGGGCATTTACTTCAATCCCCATCGACATGCAAAACTAGACCCATCCACAAGCTTTATCGGTTAAATTATACCAACAACATTTTTGTAGCTCCCTGATCCCCGCAGTAGCACAAAGGACATAGGCTGACCTAAGTGTGATTGCTTTTTAAAGCCGCTTTGAATTTGACTTGTCTAATCAAACTCAACTGAAGCCCTATGCTGGACTGTCATCAGATCGCCAGTGCCCGCTTCGAGAGCTTCAGAGATAAGCTCTGTAAATAACGAAGAGTATCGATGAAAGAACCGCTTCCTGTGGCACGCCATTTTTATTTAAACGTTCCTCGCTCAAACCTTTCCCGCTCTCTCTAAACACAACTGAGCAACAAGTGCAATGGTGATTCACGCCAATCCGAATCAATTTGTGCAATGGAATCAGCGACCAGTAAGGTGTTCCGTGTTGGGCACTACTTTTTACACAGCCGGTAACAGAGTTGACTCGGTCCTCTCAAGCTTGCTGGTTGCGGAGAAGTTCGATCCCTGTGCTTACCTTGAAACGACATCTCACGCGACTCGCATTCAATCCAGCTTCTGCACATTCCACACCTCTGCGCATTAGACGTCCACTCACATTTGCCTCGTTAAACCAACCCCCCATCGGCTCGATCAATACCACTGCATTCCCACCGAAAAACCAGAACCACCACTGACATCATCCCAGCCGCCACACAACCCACTCAAGCGGATCTCAATCAGCAAACGAATCGGCAGCAAAGCCGATGATTCCATCGTGCCAGCCCAGCCCGTCATAAGGAAGTGCTGGCTGCACTTGACGCGATTCTCAGAAGCCCATAAATGCCAGGCCAGGTACCTCTTCAAAGGCGTGCCGCATCTCGTCTGGCATCAGTTTACGATGCTGCTTCGGGCATAATCCCCGACTTTATTACCTCGCTTAACTATCGCGCTCTAACGAATGGGAGTGCCATCTCGTGCCGTGCGGGATGACGAAATCGGACCCTTTACCCAGCCGGTGCCGGTTCCAGTCCGGTCCACTAACCCAGTTCCCAGGGGTTGAGAACAGGATCTTGTGAGTGGCGCGGCCGGTTGGTGTGGTTCCACCAGATAGACGAGACACTCGTCACAGGACCTTGTCAATTGATCCTCACCACAAGCCAAACAGGATTGCACGAGTGGCGAACCCGTCCGCGGCGCTAAATCCTGTTCTCTGGCTTCATATTTCAATTGTCTGTGGGGGCTTCCTCGCAACCGGAAACTCGGCTCCTTCTTCGTTTCGACCGCCGAGTGGGGAGAGAGACGTCCCCATGTAAACAAACAATAAACAGCCGCACAACTAGATTATCCACTGAGAGACGCGCGAGAGAGTAGTGTACTCGTGCAGTTGATTGAACTTCTGAACCTGATTGACAACAATGTGCGTTTCAGTCAAGAGAGATGAAAAACTCGACCCGACAACAACAGTCGGCTGTGTATCTACCTACTTACCCTTCGTCGGAGTGGCGCGGCGGAGGCGACGGCGCGACTGGCTGGTGCTGGTGTTTTGCCGCCAATTTGACACAGAGCACTTCTGCGGTGGGACTTGCTGCGCTTAGGGTGGCGGTGGCGGTCTTGCTGGTGCCGGTGGACAGGTTAAATATTATTAGACATCATTAAGGTGTAGCGTCGCGTCTCGGGAGAAACCTGATCAATGGGGGCGAGAGAACCTTTGTCGCTCTCTCTGGCCAAAGTGAGGTGGAGCTGGAGACCGCACCGCACCGCAACGTGCTCTCTGTCTGTCTGTCTCGTGCCGCTACTGTTGTTACGCGCCACCTCGATTCTCGTCTGCTGCTTAACCAGATTGGCGGCATCGGCGACGACGTCCGTGACAGCCAAGTGGTCGTCTCATTCCCTCGAGCGGGGTTCATTCAGCGAATCCGAGTGCGGCTGCAGGAGCACGACTGCTGCTCTGTGTATGTATCTGGTTCATCTTCAAAGCTCGCCATAGATGCGGTATCTCGCTAAACAGGAAAATCCAATTTTGGTGGAGCGGTGGCCGGCGCACGCCGCCACCTACGAGGCCCGCGCCCGGGCACCGGCCAAGTTCAGGTTTTGTGATCATTTCGGGGCCAGTTTTCGTTTGTTTTCGTGCCGCTGTTTGTTTTGACAATTTTCGCCCGATGAAGATGTTCACCGTCTAGTTGGCCGGAGCCGGAGCCACCGCAGACGGCGTCGCATCGATGATGAGGGAGATTGGAAAAATGGACGACGTGTTGCGACGACGATCGAGCGAAATAATGAGAAGAGAAAACCTGCTTTCGTTAAATACGGGAAAAGGTGAAAACTGGTATCGGCATGTGCTGGCCCGACGACCGGTTCCCGCCGGAATGTTGCTGTTTTGTGTTCTCGCTCGCCTGCCCGGCTGGCAGCCGGTGCTGCACATCTGATTTCGCATTGAGATAGGTTATGATTTATTGGTTTTAAATACCCGTTGCTCCAGCTGCCATCTTCGTTTGTGTGGCTGGCTGGCTGGCTGGCTGGCTGGCTGGCTGGCTGGCGGGCCGGTTGGCTCTCATTGTTATTGACAGCCGCTGGGCGGCTGTGTCGTTCGCTGAGCAGTGCATTGAACCGTCCGCGGACGGCAAGTGTTATTATGGGGTGTTGATTTTCTTGTTTTCCATAATTTTTCTTGTCCGCGTCGTCTCTGGCCCTGATTGGAGCTGCAGTCGCAGTTCCAAGTGACAGGCGATCATGTCAAGCCATGTGATTAAGTTTGCGGCCTAAAATGGTCGCGCGCAACATGGACACCGACGGGGATTCGCTGAATCGAGAGCACGACCGGACGGAGTGGCAGACAAGGTGGTGAGGTTCTCGGATTAGGGATGAGGAGTCGGATTGATTTGGCAGCGACAAGCAACGGTTATTTGATTTGTGACTGCGATCAATGTGTCGGCCGGCGGCCGTACTTGGTCGGGTGCAGTGCCGCGCTGCGGTGGACATTTATTTGAAGTTAATTGGTTGAAATGTTGCGAGTGAAAACATGCGTTCGGGGGGCCTTAATGATGTCATTAGAGAGTGTGTCCTCTCGACGGGATGGCTGGTGATTAGGGACGGATATGTGACGCGTAACAACAGTAGCGGCACGAGACAGACAGACAGAGAGCACGTTGCGGTGCGGTGCGGTCTCCAGCTCCACCTCACTTTGGCCAGAGAGAGCGACAAAGGTTCTCTCGCCCCCATTGATCAGGTTTCTTCCGAGACGCGACGCTACACCTTAATGATGTCTAATAATATTTAACCCGTCCACCCGCACCAACACCACCGCCACCGCCACCCGGACATGTGAAGCTTTATCGAGGGACAGGGTCTTGGTCGCAAAGTCGACAATTTGATTAGCAATCAGGACAACTTGGGAAGGTTTAGACAAGTCAGTGCTTAGGTTGGGCTGCCAGCGAAAATTGCCAGAACACTCCGACCATTGTTGGTCCCTTGTGATAAAGTCGATGCCTAACTGCCTAGAGGTCGTAGCTCACTTAGAGCAACCTGCTGGGTCCCTCGTGGCCTTAAAAGGGTGATGTTGTGCTGCTGGCTTCTACTGACTTGCACAAGGTGGCTTCCAAGTTAAGTAGTGATGGCTACGAGGACTCTTTGCATCGAGAGCAAACCATTTGGCGTTGAAATCCAAGGAAGTGAGTGTAGCATCGACTGCTGGAGTTTGGTTGAATGCAGAGCAGATTTGTGATTAAGTTTGTGACTAGGAGTTGAAGTGTGTTTGCCGTCGTGTTGTGGGTAGGGCTGCACGTTGACTGCAAAGGTGTGTGTCTAGACTTAGTTTCACGTCAAGCTGTATCGCCTGGACAATGTTTTGCGTGATCTCCCGCCGTTAGGCCTGTGTAACGAAGACATGTTATCTTTGGATCAATATACGACGCTGGGCCAGACGCCTTGAGTAGGTACCTCAAGTTCCAAATTTGGAAATAAGCTTATGGACCTATTTCTGGACCTTGGTAGGGTCTTGACAATTGTTGATCGCCAGTAGCTTTGTACTTGGTTTTACTGAAACTGTGACCGCTGGTGAGGAAACTGTCGGGAGTCTACGATAAACCGAGAGAGATTAACTCAATCCTCAAACCCGACATAACGCAGAGAACGGTGAGCCGTTTTTCATCTCCTGATTTCAGAACTCGCTCAACTGAGATCTTGTAGATATCGGACACAATGAACGAGCTCATTGACACCTCCTTGTAAAACAGCAATTTTGTACATTGTTATCGCAACGCACGCTCCTCAAGGTTCTGTTTTTAGTCCCACACTTTTTATCATTTTTAATAAATGATCTTCTATCTGCTATTTCTATTCCTATTCAATTCTTCAACGCAGTGCAAGCAACGGGCTCAATGAGGCGGGACTTTACACCTCTCTTGCCTATTAAATTTTTTTGACAATATTTTTGGGTACTGTTTTCTTAAACAAAACTCGCCAAATTAGTGAATGTACGGGTGTAGGGTGCCTTCAAGAATTGAGACGCAACTTTTGCCTACTTAACTGTTCAAATATTCAAACTAGGATTATTAGAATTTTGCGAGAGTCGGAGATGAAGGCTTTTTCAAATAGGTACCCTTGCTGGATCACAAAGACCAACATGTTGGGCCTCTTGTGTCCTTAAAAGGTGATGTTATACGTCTTTGGGTACTACTGGATTCGGCCGAAGGTCACCACGGCGAACACTGTCAATATTATGTGATGATGGCTACAAGGTCTCGTTGAATCAAGAGCAGAATATAACTTAGTGGATATTTGAACTCCTAGAGAACTAATGGATCATCTAGTGGAATTGAACGGAGAGCAGATCCATGATAAAGATCGCCGTGATGTGGTTGGTAGGGCCATCACACCATTCCCAAGCTGGGTCTTTGGCTTAGTGCCTTCTCTGCAGCTGCCTTGTACTCGCCTCGAATAGGAAAGCCACGCTGTACTCTTAATTTCTTGACAACTTAAGCGACCGTAGTAAAACACTAGTTAGATCAATTAATAGTTGAATTTCACAGCGCTTTACCAATAACTTCTTTAGTTATGACATGGTGCAGTGGATGGTGAACTGTTCTCTGACCAAGAGGATGAGGGTTCGATCCCCGCCGTTGGACCAATGGTGATCCCCTCTTTTACTTTTCTTATTTGTGACCGTGGATCAGTGGTTTATGTCTTGCGTTTAACAGCACAGAATTGAGCGAATCGACTTCGAATGGAGATCACCGATTGAGTGAGATTACCATGAGGGATCTGAGGTCACTGAGAGTAACTTAGAGAGTTAGTCGAATGAGGGGACCGCGAGTGAGAAGTGAGTTTGAACAAATAAATTACAAAAAAGGAGAAGGTAAGGAGAACGGTTTTTTGCAAAGGAATTGTGGAAGGGAATCTTCTTGGGGTGTTGAGGTATGTTTTGTTTACTTTGCATCATACTGTAGTTATTTAAAGAGAAGATAAACAAACTTACTTACTTATCAGGCAGACGCACCATGAAGGGTCGGAGCCTGAGCAATTGCTGCCTTCCATTGGTGACGGTCCTGGGCACGCTGCTTCCAGTCATCAAGGCCAAGCTCAAACAGTCTTGAAATTAAGCCTATTTTTGAGCTTATTAATGTACCAAGTATTCTCTTGGAGTATGTCTAGCGAGGGCGATGACCACAATTGACTGCTTACACAACAAACATGTTCTGGGCGACTGTACGTGCGGCGGCCTCAAGTGTATGCCGAGCGATTCGGTTTCTACGAACAAGCGAGTTATATTTCCGATTCACTTATCGTCCCTCACTTCCAGCGTAGTAGAGTTGCCGGTCACCGATGAGGCAACACCCTAGACTCCAAGTTGGAGTAGACGGTACTAGGATCTAATCCGAAGGCACATTATTATTATTTTTTTTATTTTTGATTCCTTTTTTAATCAAAAGCTAAGGAGTTGAGTAGGGCATACTTCACAATATTCGCCGCCTCTCCCCACTCACCGCACTTGGCCACCAGCTCATTAGCGGCGGCAACTCCCGTTTGATGTTACCTAACGTAGCCGAGCTAGAATTGTGGGTCTGTGGGTTATTAGCTTTAAACCTGCTTGCTTATACATAGTTTGGTGTCATTTTGATTCTAACAACGCTTCTACCAAGGCGACTCCATCAGGAAGGCGTCCCTTTGGAAGACCCAGGATGAGGTAATTGGACCAAGTCCAACAATTCGCTTGTTAGGGCACAAGAGGCAATTGAGTAGCAGAGCCATCTCTCGAAACACCAAGTTAACCTTGTATATACTCTGATCATCCCAGTCCTGCTCTATGGCGCAGGGACATGGACGCCATTTAAAGCGGATGAAGAAGCTCTCTGTTGTCTTGAGAGAAAGGTTGTGCGTGCGATCTTTGGTCCTGTTTGCGTTGATGGCGTCTGGAGTGAAGATTCAACCATGAACTGTACAGGCTGTACAGCGGCATGCACCGAGTTAAGCGTCGATGGTGGAGGATAGAGTGGCCTGGGGATCTCTAATGCGTTCTTAACCCCCGTAACCCCTTCAGTCGATCAAGCGAGTCAGTAAATGATGATAATGGTGAGGACAACGCGGTCACGCCATTTGCGTTCTTTGTAATGTGGCCTACCAACTTCAATCGGAATGCAATTGTGCTCGACTCAACCTGCATATCGTCAAATAGTGCCGCAAACAAACACCATCTGTTTATAATACTCGTGCGTCGTTTATATGCCAAACATCAACGCTCAAGACGTTAGAATGAACTGGTTAATGCGACACGGGAGGAAGAAGGGAGGCGCTAATTTGCAATTATTTTCGGAAAGAGTGGTGGTGGTGGTGGTAGTTTCCTTGAAGTTGGTTAACTTATAGTCCGAATGGACCCCAAAAACTGCTGAGGTGGTGGTGTTAGTAGCTGGCTAACCAATAACTAAGTTTTTATTTTCATCTTACTCTTTAGGGCACATTCCGAGGAGGTCGGAAAAATGGCAAATCGTCGTCAACCTCATCCCCTTCCATCACACATTACTCTTCGACGGCGTCAATTCAAGTTGTTATCGCTGGCGTTCCTCAGGGTTCTGTTTTAAGACCCACACTTTTTTTTTCATTTTTAATAAATAAACAAACAACTTTCGCACTCGTGCATTTGTGTAGTCCGGATGGTATTCCCCAAATACTCCTGAAGAGGTGGTTTTCTTCGCTGGCAAACCTATACCTAAAAACACAGTAGACTATTCCTGGGAGTCATGGCATACTACTGGCTGTTAGGGCTTGAGAGGATAGTCTGACACCATGGGTGTTCAAGGGAGCTTTCGGGTCAATCTGATCGGTTGAGGGTAACGTTTCGATCAAATACAGTTCCGTTGCACAACAGAGCTTAGTTGAAACTGGCATAAGGTCGCCAAAAATATTACCAAATGACAAGGCTTTCCAATTTAAATCTCTGTAATTGTAGAGAAACTACATTTTCAAGAGCATTATCACGAGGTCGAGATATCCTGCAAGGAGTGCCCAAATTCCTCCGACTTCATTTTGCAATGCTTCCATTGGTGTACCTCAAGGTTATGTGTTCGGTCCGCTTTTAGTCTCATTGTTCATTCGTGAACTCCCGAAAGTCTTTTCGTATTGAAAGCTCATGTTCACTTCTGGCCTGGAACAAGAAAACAGAAGAAGAGGTCTCCTTCGTGCTGTGGCACGCCATGAATTTGTAAGGCCAGGTCAGTGCTTGTTGGTTGAGGCCCAGGTCCACCCCGGACTGTAGCGCCGCACAAAGAAGAAGAAGGTCGTTCCTTACTCTCAAATCTAGGTCCGGTGACTGAAACTCATTGGCGAAAACAATATCGCAGAATAGACAGACATTCGCTCGACCACCTGACTGAGAACATACAAGCCCAGCACGACACCTTGTCTTGGCACAAGTTAGCGAGCAGATCAAGAGTGCGTCAAACCACTCAACTCCCTGTACTCGCTCCCAATCTCCCACAAAAACAAGCCATAATTGGCTGGCTTTAATCCCCGATTTTATGTGTGATCAAAAGATACCAATCAGACCACTTACTGGAGCCGCGCATTAAATGCTCATGTCCACCTGCGAATGTAGCTCAACATCGCGGGCGACTTGCAGCAAAAGAACCCCATTTCAGGCAGTAAACTTAGCGAAAACCGCTCAACTCCAACAGCCAGCCCCACACACCTGGCTCCGGGATTACTCACTCCGGGCACCGTCCGGGTAATAAACTCATTACCAATCGGATCAGCATAAAGTGCGGCCGTAATTAAATGTGTTTAAATACAAATATTAAGTCTGGGAACAGACTGGCGGGACTGCGTTTTTATTTTTAATTAAATCCGATTACACGCGCGATACGCAACGCAACGCGATCACTTCACAGCGAAGGCAATCACCACAAACAGCGCGGCGAATGCGGTCGCCGCCCCATTAAGCGGCGGTGCGTTCCTCCAAAATTATGAACATCCTGTCATTAAATAGAAAGGGAGGTGCTGCTCATAAGCAAGCGCTTGCTTATCAAAATATTGAAATCGCCAAATAAATTAAGGACACATTCCCCTGGTGCACTCTGGGCGCGCGCGGATATCTTCATTAGGGGAGCGCTCGCCAAACGAACGCCATTGCCAGCCTATCGCTGCGAGATAAATAACTTTTATCTGCACTTGTATCGAGCCATGACCAATCTGATCTTCAAGATCCCCCTTTGATGCGCTTGCTCGTGTGTGCGAGTGTGCACTGGGGAGAAACATTAAAAATAAGTTTTAACTATAAAAATATCTTTGAAGCGGGCAACCGGCGCAGCAACAGCATCCGCGGCCCGGCTGCGCTATCCGCAGTGGTTTATTGCGCTTTATCTACACAATTTTGCGATTTTTATTCGGATCTGGCGGTGAACGATTCCTCTGGCGTCCGGTCGGTGGGGGCCTTGCAGGAGCTCGGTCCGAGTGTGTGCGGGCAATTCCAATAAAGTCTGGTTTAAATGTGGCAATTAGTTTGAATTGACTTTATGCATGATCGCTTTATATTGGCTTGCAGGGAATCGCTGGTAGGGTGCGCTGTGGCTTGTCTGCTCTGCCGACTCACTGTTGTCACTCCACCATGGTCCATCGCACGAAAAAAATAGGGTACTCCACCCCAAGTCGCGCACAGAACCCAGTCTGTTTCGAATCGAAAACCGCTGCAGGACACAGGGAGGCGCACACGAGATCTTCGATTTCCGTTCAATGGTCAATCGCCCGATAGCCCGACAGCCCCGTCGTCCGAATCAGAGGTCCAGACCGTGAGCGTGAGCATGAGCGAGTGTTGCTGCAAAACATCGACCAAAACAACATTAAAACTTACGAGCGAAATAAAATGCTGTTCGAGGCACGGCAACACAACAAGATCAACCGCGCAGCACAAGGAACAACGCCAGCAAACAAACGATAAACAATTAGCGCGAGCGAGAGGGCGGCCGCGTGCAGGGTATGTAGGTGATGTAAACATTCGGTTTGACGATTATTGCGCGTACACGCCGCTAAATAACGCTACGCTGCATAAAAATTTATTAAAAACAATTTAACGTTGCGCCGGCCGACGCTGAAAGTCGCTTCTGCCAAACGACGGACCCGGTGTGCTGGGGCTGCCGTGTGCGCTGTGTGGATGCTCGTAATTAGTCCGTGATTGCCCGAGGGGCGCGCACTCATCGGCCGACTGTGGGTGGTGGGTGGACTGTTGCACACTCTGCACGAAAATGAATTTTAATTACCGACGGGGGAGAAGAGGCAGCAAGTGCCGCCTACGAACGCGCTAACGGGCGTTTGATTAATGCCATTTGCATACTTGTCGAGTGGGCGAGTGGGCGATTGGGGTTGCGGGCGCGACGGCTGGGGCCGCCACATTGTTCGGAGACAAGCTGTTGAAATGAAGATGTTAAGTGGCGCGGCGTTGTTTATTGATTTGCATGCGAGCTGGCACGAAGGACGTTGGCAATTCACAAGCACTTCTTGATTATATTCGCTTATCGGGTGATTAATCATGCGAAGTGTAAAGGTGCATGTCTGGCGGAAGTTGCTCGACGAATGGGGAGTTACGCAAAGCTGAAGGCGAATGGACATCGTTCAAGTCTGTGGGACTGACGATCAGATCATGTGGTTGCCAATTCTTCTTCTTTGCCAATCATTGCACAAAGCATTGAATTGTGTTTCGACATCTTGTTGATCTAGTTGCCTTAGTCATTAACCTCTTGAAAGACTTCTTGAACTTCGCTGACTCGGTCTTGATCGTCTCCATTCGGCTTCTTGTGTTTACCTGGGCCCCTTTGAACTTCTTCACTGCTTTAAGCTTGACTTGGGACATGAAGGGTTTTCCAATAAAGACTTGACAACTTTTTTTTTTAAATAAACGTCCGTCGCTTCAAATGGCCCATCGGGTTCAGCATGTTCTTGTATCGGTGTCAACCAAGATCCTTACGCAAAATACGCCATAATGTGGTCTGAGCGGTGTCCAATTCCTGAGAACGCCGTGGATTTGACTGATTTGGAACGTTGGCCACTGATGCATGAACGGCAGCGATATTTTCGATACTTCGAACATCTCGTTGTCTCACTGTTGCCTTCTCGCATGTTCTGTTGTGCGTATTAATCGATCCTTAGTGTCTGACGGCAACCTCACGCGACTCAATATTTTCCACCAAACTTGTTATTCTTTGGCTGGCGCTACTGTCAGGGGTGGACCCTGGCCTCAGCCAACATGCTCTCCTTCCGAGGTTTGTTGTTGCTTCGTAACTATAATTTTAAGAAGTTACCCCCACGTGTCCTAGATTAAGCGCCCCTGGACTAGGGGCCGCTGCATACATTGGTTCACCTCCAAGCGGCTGCTGCAGAGGCTATCCAGAGGGCGCCGGTAGGAAGCTATATGCCAACTTGACCTGCGTATTTACAGGGATCCCTGCTGGCATCTCGTCAAGTTGAGAGCAATCAACAATTTTGCCCTGTATGCTCAAGCCCATGCTCTTATTGCCTGAGTATACATTACGACCGACAATTTTAGTTAATGCTTTTAAAGCTTTTATCATCGACTCCGAATTTAGGTAGAAAATTTGTAGACGTTGTTCCTTCCCGTACCTTGCCATGATGAAAATGTTGAGTTTAGTTAATAAATTGACAGTGACAGTTTGATGATTAGTAAAAGACTGCGTTCACAAATTAAATTCAATCGAAAATCCTATGTTTAGTGAACCACAGATGCCACGATGTCCTGAATAAAAACAAACCGCACAATCCTCGAAGAGACTCTGTTCGCTTGTATTCGCTGAAATCAAAATAAGTCCATTATGTCATGGTGATCATTCGACAGAGATGACACAATTACCAATCATTATCCAGGATGACGGGTATATGGGACCACCTGCAAGATCAGATGCTTGCCATGGGCCACGGTGGAAGTCGTTCTCAAGGTTCCACTCCACAACAATGCAAAGGTGCAGTAGGTACACTGGTACAAATGCTGTCACAGTGTGCAACGAAAAGAAAAAAATTGTTGGCCACAAGCAATGTTCCTATATAAAATTGCGAAAAATTATTTGTCAAGCCTAGACCAAGACCATTTTGCAAAATGTGTCTTTGCTCTAACAGTGCTCCTGTTGCTCCTGATGGCAACAACATCAATTTCTCTCTCCAAATACCCCTCCATGGCTGCGAACATCATTGAACTCAACCTGTTGATCATTTGGTCCAACCCCATTTTTGGTATGGCATACTGACAAGGAAGTAGATTTGTAAAATGACCAAAAATTCATAGAGCACATTACATTTTTCCTATTCGCGTGAGACGTCTTTACTTGACGGACTACAGCAAATGATCACTCCTAAGAGTACGAAAGGAATTCGTAGTGAGGTTTACATGACTGGCTGTCACTGGAGACTACCTATGATCCACTTACGCCTAGAAAAGTCCCTTATTGACGCGTGGTCACGTATCAACCTAGCAAATGGGAGCTACGCTTCTTCTATATTCTGATCACGTACCACATTTATCCGTGATCACTCATACACGTGAAATTAATGCACGTGAAATTAATTCACGTGATCACGTGAAAGTCCTAAAGATACTGATGAAATCAAATTCTTTCAACGATGTATGATGAGAGTGGTGTCTCCAGAGCAGTGGAGTACCTAGCAAATGCTTACCTCCGTGAATAGGTAGATTCTTCTAAATTTTACTGACAAGACGCACAAAGATATGGGAGTAAATGATGATCACGTGTAATTAGTTTCCCGTGGAATTAAGTCATCACAGACATCACACGATTGTCGTATGCTCTTGAAATTTCAGTGCACATTTTAACGTTCCTCTCATATTTCCAATCACTGCTGATCACTGGGCACTCTTACGCCTTTTTAAGCTTGTTGGAGTGCTATGCCCAGTGACGAAACATGGCTTTTGCCTGGTGTGACAGATGCAATTTATTAATGAAGCCTGTGTTCTCTTTGTAGCCCTTCTGTGTCACAGTGCACAACGACAGTTGATTTTGGCTTTTTTTTCTTGATCCAAGAGTTTGATGAAAGAATTCCATTTACAGTGGGATCAGCTCCTCCGCTCAGTCCAAAAGGGACTTGGGATCACTTTCTTGAGCAACCACCGGTGTTCGAATCGAGTAAAATATTATATCGACTTGTGAAACATTTTCTAGACAGATGATACCGGTCCAGCATTCTGAAAGACTCGAGACTGTTTGAGCCGTGAGTTTTGACAGTCGCTACTCAGTCTTAACAGTCGCCCTTGCACTTACCGGCCTATGACGTGACAGCTACATTTCCTCTATTTTCTTCTTCTTCCTTTGTTTTGGCGCAGTCCTGGCATGGAAATGAGCCTCAACCAATAAACCTCTTGCCCACTATTGTAGTTGGCTCCAGGTACATATGATGAGGTCCTTTTGCACTTTTTGCGCCTCAGCCCCGACCGTCTTCTATTGCATTCTACCATCTATGTCGACTATCATTAAAGTGTTACTGACTGGCAGTTCAAGTCGCAGTTTGATACGTCCACACACCGTGAAACGACTTTTCTAAAAAAACCTAGTTATTGTCTTTTGTATATTTTTGCCTGGCTGTGTATGCCCTCACCACCTTAAGTGACCAATTCGCATTTTTTTTGACTCGGTGGATGTCGATATAAGGCTCGTGCAGTTTCTCGCTGACTCTCCTCCAAAGGTCGTATATCCTACGAAGACTACACAGATTTATGTTGCTGTTTCGCTCTGAAATATATGTTCTTGTTGATTGCTTTTTTTTTGGCTCAAGACACTATTTGTGGGACTTTGTCAAATTTTTCAGCGGCAGCACTGGGTTGGTTTTTAACTTCATCCCAGCGTTTGATGAAAAAAATCCTCTTTCAGTGGATTCACTTCTTCCACTGAGTCCAGGGTGGAGGTGTTGGTCGAACAATCACTGGTTTGTTAGAGTCGAGGGGATAGGCCGCCTCTGAACGGCGAAACTTGGGAAGGTTTCTTCCAGAACGAGGAAAGTGGTTAAACATTGTTAGTTGTTTGAAAGTGTGACTCACTTATGGAAGTTGCTCATGTCGGGGATTATGCATGGTAACAATAGTCGATGTAGGCCGTGGCAATAACACCTTTTCCTCTGTCTTCTTGTTCCTTGTGTGGTCCTGGCATGGAAATGGGCTTCAACCAACAATCCTCTTGGCAATGTGTGCTTGGCACTAGGTACGTGACGAGGTCCTTTTCCACTTTTTGCGCCACTTTACTCTCGACCGTCTTCAATTCCATTCTACCACAGACTCGGAGTCGAAGGCACTTCTTCCGGTTGTCTCCCTTCAATAGACATACTCCTCAGTTGAAAGACTCAACGTCGAATTTAAGTGCTTACACCACAGCCATTGCTCAGAGCAGCGCAGCGGTGGCATCCTTTTGTCTGAGGTGCGTTCTAGCATTCTCATACTCATGTGCTTGACTTTACTTGACTTCAAAGCAGCACACATTTTAGCCAACTCTTGACTCTGAGTTATTGGTTAAGGCTTGCAAAATAAACCAAAGCTTGAAATCGGATCTGCTGACTGGAGTTCCACATGACTGTTGGGTGACGTGTGAAGAGTGAATGAGTGCAGTCGTGAGGTCGATGTGAACTATCACTAATCCTGGTGCAGATCTGTGATTATGGAGCTGGTTGAAGAGTGTGGCGACATTTGGCGTTTAAGCTTGTTGTTCGTGACCAACTCGTTGGCGTGAGTTATGATGTAGAATTGCATTCCATTTGGCTAAGTTTCGGTCACTGGCCACACGTGTTGAGTCTGTCGTGCTTATTTCCCAGAGTCAACGATGGTTTTCCTTGTAAAGCAACATTTTGAACGCGGCCTTTCCTCATACTCCTCCGGTGTGACCGTGTGCTTGTCCGTCATCATCTGCTTCACTTTTTACTTCCGGTCGACCGTAGAACGGATACAGAGCCCGATCGATACCCAATAAATGGCAATTGCCCTCACTTTCCCAAAGAACACCTCACCTGACTTTGCCTGACAAGCTCTTGGAGCTCTTCCGTCGCACCTAAGACCCTCAGTCCACAATCTCCCGATCGACCACTCTCCACAGACACACATTCCACTCAATCGCACTCACAGCCCCGAGTCAAGTTGCATTGCCAAGCACATCTGATCCGCTGACCACTGATCCCTCACACCAGACGGAATCTAAATCGAAAAACTTTCTAGCCACAGGTGACCAGCTGGGGCTTGCAGGCAGCTTTCCAGCGGCGATGCCCAGCCCCGAGTGCTTCCCACATTCCAGGTCATCCCGCAGCGAGCCAAGGCACGTGAATGCCATCCTATGACCCAGCTCGCTAATTTATTTGGCTGCGACCCCCGATGCAAGTGATACCGTGGTCCATAGACAGCCGCACACACACACCGCCGATAGCGGACCTTCTGCGGAAGTTCCTTTTGGCTCTGGCCCAGCGCGCGCATGAGACGCAGCCCGGCTACACGATGCATATGAATTTCGCAAGGCGCGTCTTTTAACCTTTTGACTTCGATTGTTGTAGTCGCCGTTGTCGGCTGCGCTGTGTCGTCTGCGCACAACAACGCACGGCGAAAGTTTGTATGCCTCGTCAAGACGGCCGCTGGTACATCACACGCCGACTTCTTCTCATTACAGGCGATTAGAGAAACTTAATTAAAACCAACCGACGTCTGCGTCTGGCTGAGCGGGCGCGAGAGACAAATTATTGCAGCTCGTCCATTAGAAACTCTCCGGCGAGCAGCCAGTCCTTTGCGGATGGCAATTTCAGGCTCAGCTTGACGTCCATTTGCCGTCCCAGCGTTTATCTTCGACTCACGGGATGGATTTTTTTTTGGATTTTCTTCACCTTTTGACAGCCAAGATGAATGCCTTTGCACTGACTGCCTTTTTGTGGCAAAAATGGCTCCCCACCCCAACTGCATCCCCTCGTCGGCACAGCGGTGCACGACGTGGCACACACATGTGCGCAGCGCGCATCCGCCACGACACCACGGATTTATGCAATCGAAGCGGTCCAGCTGCGACGCGGCACACTCACTGAAATATTAATTATTGCAATTAAATGGGCGCTCTAAACAAGGAGCCGAGTGTATTAATGTCGCAAATTATTGCTGATCGCCGTAAAATGCGCCCGTGGTGGCGGGAATGTGTGTCGCCCCGCCAGTGACCTAAGACGACTGGAATTCGGTTTCGATTGCCCATGACGGCGGCGTTGCTCGCTGTCGATTCTCCTCAGGTGTGCCCTGACGCTCGAGACGACGCGGACGTGGCGGCGACAAATGATCCAGTTCTCGCGGGCCACTCGATAATAAATCAATTAAAAGTGGACCGCGCGCACCGGCCAATTGAGCCATATTCACGGAAATGTGTACTTAGCCGCGGTTCTGTGCAACATTTTGGCCTGAAACCGTTCGTCGTTGGGTGGGGTGGCCCAAGGCCCGTGGCGCCAAAGACGGAAGGGAGCGAGCTCCCACATGGCGACCGTGCCGAAGAACAAAGGCAATTACGGATACGACCAGGAAGGCAATTTGCATAATGCAATTACACGCGATCGCCCGTCTGTGGCTGTGTGAGTGTATCTGCGGTCGATATTATTTATTGGCTTCTTTGTTGCTCGTTGAGGGGCCCACTACGCGATTGGATTCGATTCGATCGGATTGCATTGGATTGGAGTACGGCGTGGTGTAGTGTAGCGCCCCAGAACACAATTCGTTTGGGGGGAATTTATGCTTTATTGGATTTCATTGTTCGCGGCAACGCGTTGCCCGTTGCTTGTTGCACTGTGCGGTGTATGTTCGCGCTGTGAGACAATACGACATGACGTTAACAACTTCAAGCTCGGTTGCGCGCTTGTAATTTGAATTATTTCACGCATGTACAATGGAGTCTAGTCGAGAGAGTGGAGTTATTTGAGACCATACTTGTGCGGAATACAATGGAAGAAGGTCATGTTCGGCGGTGGGTGGGTGGCGGGAGGCGGAAGGGGTTGCATATCTGCGTGGAGGTCTTTGGAGTTTATGGACATTTTTTCTGCCTTTTTTCGCCATATTTGTGAATGTGCTTGGTGGTATTTGGGAATAGATTCTGGGTTAATAAAATGCAAACGATAGGTCATGTGGTGCAGTGATTTAGCATTCAATCGCGTGTACACAGGTAGTGCTGTGTGGAGGATTGTAGACGGGGATTTCTTGGGAGTAGGATGTTAAGTCGGGTCCATTCTCATGAGAACGGTGGTGGTCTCTGAGGTCTCAGAGCAGACCCAGTTCTGTAGAAAACTAGCGAAATTCCTTTAAATTAAGGAACCAACCAGCCGTAGTGCGTGCTATTGGTCTCTTGAGAGTGGATACAGACGCCAGCTTTGAAGCTAGGCTATAGGACGGGCGTCGTTGTCCAAAAACAAACGCCGAAGAGTGACAGGTCCCTCACCCACAAAGATGATTCCGGAGGGTCTTCCAGCTTTGAAGCTAGGCTATAGGACGGGCGTCGTTGTCCAGAAACAAACGCCGAAGAGTGACAGGTCCCTCACCCACAAAGATGATTCCGGAGGGTCTTCCAGCTTCGAAGCTAGGCTATAGGACGGGCGTCGTTGTCCAAAAACAAACGCCGAAGAGTGACAGGTCCCTCACCCACAAAGATGATTTCGGAGGGTCTTCCAGCTTTGAAGCTAGGCTATAGGACGGGCGTCGTTGTCCAAAAAAAACGCCGAAGAGTGACAGGTCCCTCACCCACAAAGATGATTCCGGAGGGTCTTGCTTTGGAAAAGGGAAGATCTAATAGTCAACAAGGTTTGATCCTGTCTCGACGGTCAAATGGTGTCAAATGGGACATCAAAAGGTTGATTCATCACCACCACCTACCTTTTCCCTGTCCGCCAGTACCGACTTCATAACAAAAGGTCCACTGTTCATCGGATAGGGTCTCATCGGATAGGGTCTCGAAAATGTATGCATTCAGTTTCAGTACATCTCCATTGGACTGACTAACTAGAGCTGTTCGGTCAGTCTTCCTTCGTTTAGGTTAGGGTTTGTTTCACAATACAGTCACTTTTTCGGTCGATACGATGGAATTGCTGTATACCCTTCAAATAATAGTGTTGACATCAAGCCCAACTTGTTATACTGAAATCCGAATCAATGCTGTATGGTGTGCCTCAGGGTTCCGTTTGGTCGCTGGCACTCTTTCTTTAGCACGTAGGTAGAGGAAGTGACTGCGCATTCACTGCGTACACAAGAGTATGCAAGCTGCAAGAGCTGTGTCTTTCTGACTTTTTCAGGCTGACTCGTCGTAGACTTACTGTATTTCCCTGTTTTGTAAAGTATGGTCATCTTAAGATGCCTACACCATCTGGTGGCTAATTCATCGGATTAAAATACCCTCCTGACCAGAGGCTCACACTAGGTGTAATGTTCTGTTTAATTTTTGACTTGATCGATGGTGATTCGGAGCCTCTAACGCCACTTGACTATCTGTCTATAAAATTATAAATCTGCTGCCCATGCTTGGAAATTCTGCTTGAAATACACTGCAGCTCGGTAGACGGGGCACCCTTTGCTATGATTCTCATCCCAGCGGCTAGTTTACAATCCAATCGCTGCTTTCCTGAAGCGTCTCTATTTGTTTTGTTTCCAGCTCAGTTCGCTGTCGACTTTAAAACTGATCAGTTAGAGTCAATTTAATGATTACCATAGACTGACCAAAAATTAGCTTTTCGTAGTCGTTTCATACACTCCTTCAGGATATCAATCACAGAATTTGAATTCATTCAAAACCCCGTTTCAACTGGCCATCAGGGCGGTCATATAGGACAAACTAAAAAAACTTTCGAACCTCGGCATTCAAATCCAGTCCAGACGTCACTAAAAAGTATTTCGGTTTCATCTGAGTTTGAAGAACTTGATAAATCCTGCTAATCTGGATTGAATGAAGAAAACGCCACAACGTTCTAGACTCAGGCCCATGGGTGGGCAAATAACTTAAACCATTTGGGTAATTACCTTTAAAAGCGGTAAGAGACACACTCACGATTGAAATGTTCAGAACCCTTGGACACTCAACGGCATTTGAGCAAACAATGACGTCCTAACTAGGAAAATTCTGAGTCTCTGATCCCATTTAATTCTGAGTCTCTGCTTCGGTGTTTCCACTTTGTCAGGGACTTGTGATGAAACAACAAGGATTCATAAGTTTCCTCAAATAATCAGTCATAATCGCTGCCAGTAGTATAAGTCCACTATATTTTTTCGTGGTCATATTTTATTCATATAAGACGGTGGGTCCCAAGCCAAATGTATCACAGGCCTTTCGGGAATCATACGTCATGACTCTTATTCGCACACACCTAGTTACCAAGTCGAGAATTCTCGCAGCTGTCTGTCTACTAGTACTCTATGCACTAACAAAACGTCTCCTCTTCTCCTTTTTATGGCGTTCAGCATTGAATGAACATCAGTTTAATCAGCCTCAAGCACATAGGCATAGAAAAATGAGAGAGAACAACTAGCGTTGTGCACATACCACCCCAATAAAAAAAAGTCTCATGAGGCAAATTGTTGTCGAACTTTAAAGCCTTCCCGCAGAGGAACAGCAAAAATTCCCGCAAAATTCAACCGCAATTTGCATTGCCTTTCTACTGAACTCTCCCTCCAGTCTCCGCAAATGCCAACGCCACTGGCTGTCTGCATGTTAGCACAACAACTCGCCGTTGAATATATTTCGTCACAGGCAGGGGTGCACCTCCTCGACGACAACCTGATCCCCGAGTAATTGCCGTCTCCTGTGGCGTATCGTTGAGGTGTCACAAAGGATGCTTCCAAAAGGAAGGTGTGTGTTTTCAGCATTCCCATTTTCTGTCACATGCCAGTCACGAGCCCCTCCAACTTCGGAGTAGCTCCACGTTACTTTTTATTGATATTTCCTTTTATTCCATTCACCGCATCGGAATGTTATTCTACTCAAGAACAACCAATCACGAACTTTTTGACAACTATAACAAGCTAAACAAAAGCAAGTACGTCGAAACCCTTAGCTAACAACAACAGTCCTCAGACTACGACAGCCATCACCGCCTCCAGATGATTGTCCGTCTATATTCACTTGTAACATCTGCTCCTTCTTTGGGTTGACTTCGGCCTCAGCCAACAAGCCTCCTCAGCTACCGCGAGCGATATCGAGTTGGTTCAGGTCCTTCTGCACTTCTGTAAGCCATCTTAGAAGCGGACGTGCCCTGTTGCGTTGTCCCACAGACTCGTTAGTAGCCGGGGCTAAGTTCTCTTACTCTCTGCATGGCCAAGCTCCTTAGACGTTTGTACACAGACGCTTGGCTAGGCCCGTGTTATTGTGCATCCCATCCAGCCCATTCGGTCCATCCAGCCTATCCAGCCCATTCAGCCCATCCAGCCCATTCGGCCCATCCAGCTCATCCAGCCCATCCAGCCCATCCTAGCTGAAGCTTCGTGACAGAACCAAAGTTCTCTCAAGGAAGCATCGTTTTTCTTTAACCACATTTGAAAGGGGCTTCTGAGCTTCTGCGCCGTACATCAGGACAGAGTCTTGCATGAAGTCAACTTGATCTTCCGAAATAGGGCCCTTTTAATGTATTGCTTCACGGCAACGTCGTTTAAGAGCTATTCCACGTTTAATCCCGGCTTTGACGTGGCTTCTAGGGCGAGCTTCGAGCTACTCAGAGATACTGGTGACTAGCTCTAAGCTCCCGTATGGCAATGTTGAGAAAAGAGGAAGCAACAGTCTTCCTCTTCCAGCCACTGCTGTGGTTCATGATTCAACCTTGGACAGAGGATGTCCACGACTGGACGAGGACTGGACATGCAATAGACAAAGTTCGCAGCTCAACTCCTTTGTCCACCTCCCGTTGCCACCATAAATTCGGAAGGACAACGCCACTTGGCTCAAACTCCTCTCCAGACCTGTGATAGGCCATTCCCAACCGCAGTTCTTTCCAAAGTTCAGAAGTCACATGCCAAGCCAGCACACAATTTAGCTATTTTCACAGCAACTCCCACACGCGTCCCTCGTCCACCGTCCACCGTCCATCACCGATCGACAACGACTATCGAATCTAGGTTAACATACAATTACCGCACGGTTCAGAGGTCCGTCTAAACCACCATTTAGCACAAACTAATAGTCTCTTCCATCGGAAATCATATTTAACCAAGCGCGGCTTCCACCTCGCCGACTGCGGCCGCATTTCACACCGGCACCAGCATCTCCGGGAGGATGGTCTGGGAACCCCCTCGTAAATTACCTCGCGCAGCTCGCCCGCCCCCTGGGCTCATTAATCATTACGACAATAAGCAAATGGACACGGGCCCCGGCCGTGTAACCATGTAAGCCTGCACTTAAGGCAACCCCCCACATTCGCATGATGTACTGGCGGAGACCAGAACAGAACCGAGCAGAACACAGATTTTCGTATAATGTGGGGGGCGTTGCATGCCCACACGGAGTCAGGGGGACACAGAGAGAGAGGCGTCGTGTGTACATGCGCACTTTTCACATCCTGACGCAAGGCACCGAGCGAAAGGACCGCATTGCATTCACACCCCGCGACGCGACGGCCACCGACACCCGGGACGGGGGAACATTTTTCGTAATTTATTGGCCTTAATCATGGCCGGCATTGGTGGTGGGATCAATTTTATCGGCCGTGTGTGCTCGGCGATCACCAATTGGTGCAAATTGCCAGTACGCGATCCATTATTATCGCCGGCGAGCATCTGGCATGATTTAGAGTGAGGCAGACCCTCCAGCGTGCGCCCGCGAGATGATGAACTGCGCGCATCTCGGGCGACCTCCATCGCTGCTGCTGCCGCTGCCGCTGCTTGCAGCTGATGCCAACCACCGATTGTGGCATAAATCTTCAGCTCCGGCCGCACAAAAGAATGTACATTGTCCCTCTGTCTCTGTGAGAAACATCTCGAACTCGGGCCTGAAACAAAGACACACGGGGACGACGCGGTGGAAGCAGCGGTAATAGCTTGATTAATCGGGGATTGGCTTTGATTCAGTGCCACCGAGCGTCTTGAGAAAAGTAATCAACGTGACTGCCGCCGAGTCATTTTCGGAATGTCGCACGGTGTAATGAAGAGTTTCAGCGCTACCGCCAGTCCAGCAGCCACTCGCAGCCACCGTGTTTGCAAATAGAGAATGGATAGCCTTTCATTACCATACCACGGCAGCGGCGGCCGCGTCCGCGTCGGCTGTCGTCGTCGTTCTCGTCGGTTGGTTGGATGGCTGCCACGAGGGGGAGAATCACGGCGCGCTCCCAGTTGATTGCCCCAAAGCGCCACTTAACAAGCAATTTAAGCATTTCTTCTCCCATTCGACCGGATGCAAATCTTTTTTCTGTTCGTCGAACATGCTGCGGCAGCACCGCGCGCGGTGCTCAGGCCGTGGTCATGGCTCGGAAAAGCGGGCAATTTCCTTAAATTAAATGGGAAAAGTCGCGGGCTGGCCGTGTGCGCACTTTCAGAATTGACGTTCGGTACACGAGCCGCGATGCTGCCGGTGAACGGATGGCTTCCAGGTGTAAGTAATCACCGATGCTTTGTGGAATCGACGGGGCGAGGGCGCACTTTGGTGCGGCAATGTTCTTTGACGTGGCGGGAGTGTAAGGAGGCTGGGGCTGGGTGATGGTTGAACATCACTTCCAGTCGGAGGCCAAGGGGAACTTTGGAAGCTGGCTTTTACACACGCTAGCTGAAAGCATCCTGTGATCTTTATGAATTTTAGAAGATCCGATTGACTTGCCCGAGGCCTGAAGAGTCTATGGTCCAGCGAAGCTAAGCGCCGATTCTGGAGAGCGAGATCGTGTCAAGGCAGGTGTTGGATCGCCTATGTTTCTTCCTCGTCGCAGCACCTCCAGCAATGATGGTTGGATTCCTGGTTCCATTTTCACGCCAATGTTCCGACAAGACAGTGTCCTGTGATCACTTCGACGAGCATACGAATCGAGTTTCGGATCAACATCAGGAGCGTCTTGTTGGTTGTTTGCAGTTTGTCACCTGTGGGCATGCTGATAGTGTCATCTGACAGTCATTCTTCGCGAGGCAAGACGAGTTCTTCTGCCATTTATGCTCCAGTATAGTGGACTGATCGGTCGGTGGTTGCAGTGGCGGGTCTGGACTTCGCTGATGTCCATTTCAGAGCCTTCTCCGATCAATAAGCCCGCTCTTTTGTTCTCTTCCATTGAGCTGTGGCCCGAGACCCAGCACAGTCTGACCTATTGGTGTGTGATGGACCTCAGTTTGCCCTGACAATTCATAACAGCCTTTGATCTCGTTGTACATGATCCTATTGACCTCAATGCAGCCTTGCTGTCTACAATGATGCTAACATCGGATGGTGGAATATTGGACGCTGCAATTATAAGGCACTCATGATCCCTCGTTGTGCACGGTGTCCGATTAGAATTCAGCCCCAGTACCTGTGTTCTGTTGGTAAGACAGATATCCGGCTCGAAGGACCAACTTTTTTTAACTTAACCCTCGTGCGGAGATATCAATCGGACAAAGTAAGAACAAATAAAAATGAACAAGTCGTCAATGAGCTCGTAATTTGCACTCGCCATATATTCTCTCTGTCTTTTATACAAAATAAACCCGCAAATGCTTACTGACACAGCACATGGTCCACTGTCTAGTCTGGAGACAACTTAAAATCCAAGCAATTGACGCGTGTTGGTAGCAAAAAATTGCAGAGTCCGCAAAAAGATCAGAAACATCTGCAATTCGTACAGGATCCATCAGTGAAGAGGGCTATCTCGATATATCGCGCCCTTATAGCCAAATTATCTCAAGCGACAAAATGAACATTCTAAACGAGAGGCCGTGTTTTTGCTCTGAGCTGAATAAACATTTAAATGTCGCTCACGATACATTTTGTTTCCTTGGAGTTATGACTGGAGTGCTTTATTGAGGAGCTAGTGATGCAGAAAGACGGACTGTCGAATTTAATCAACCATTCATTTTTGCTTACTTATTTGCTTATTTGGGTGGCCCGTGGCGTTGTGGGTATCTGCGTCGACCGCAATCTCGACGTCGTAGGTTCGATTCCTGCTCTGTGCGACAAGAATAATTTTCACGGCACCACCTCCATCGAGTCACTGACAATGCTCAAAGAGTACTTCCTGTCTAGAAAAGGCTTCTCAAACTTGGCCGTTCGGAGTCGGCATAAAATTGTAGGTCCTCGTGAGAGAACATTAGCACGCACAACACGAGTGGTTGCTGAGAAGCTAGGCCCTGGCCCTCTACGGGCTGTAGCGCCACCCATATTATATTTGCTTATTTGGCTGTTAAGTCGCTATATTGTTGATCGTAGCTGCTAGGCTCCTAGAACTATGTGTAAACTTCAAATGGGTATAAAAACCCGCGACATAGACGGTTCGAGGGTCAGTCTTACGGTAGTCAATCGCACGGTCACTTCAGCAGGATAAGGAAAGGTCATTGGAATTAATCGCTTGAGCTTTGTTTCAAGGTCCATCATTTGTCTTTCTCATGATTCTCGTTTGGCTCATCTGGCTCATGTGGATTATCGCTGCATGTCCGTACTTGGCAGTAGTTAGTTGTCTCCACCAGAAATAAGAGAGCAAAGAGACATCCATCCTTTGCCTGTTTTCCCCCTTGATTCCATCTGACAGCGTTTTTTATAAGCATTCCCCGCCGTGTCTGTGAATAGGTGTGAGCTCTTGAGAACAGCTGATCCTCTTCCCCAACCATAGTATTGGGGTGGATTGAAGGTCCAATTTGAAAATTCGCTCGTTTACAGGACATTTTTCAAACTTTCTGTGTTAAGTATTCAACACAATGAGGCGGGGTAAGCAAACAAACAAAGCGTATGTTCACGCTGTAAGTTAATGAAGCTCCTGTTTATAGGAGTTTCTGTCGGCACCATTAGGGTGATATTAATGAAGAAACAGATAAATGTATGTTTATTTGCTCAAATATGAGTTATATGTGTAAAATGCATTGCCCGAGACTTATGAACAGGTGTATATAACTTTGAAACATTGGCAGTATAAGCAGTTTCTTTGCTGCTTGTCCTTTTCTACAGACATATGTTGGAAGTTACTTGAAAGTTACTAAATGCTATGAAAGTGATGTCATTTCTCACGCATGACATAGAAATAGGCTTTATATAACATTAATGTATTAAATTGATGCTAAACATATCTGTAAATAATACGTGGCATTCAACTTTTATTCACCCAATCCTGCCATTAAAGTCATGAACCAACTGAACACTCTTCGAGCAATAGTACATGGTTGTGGTCAACTTCACAGGATTTTCCCACAAAATCCACGAATCGGCCGCCATATTGTGGTGGATTCATGGTTTTTGTGAAAGTATTTGTGATTTATAAGGGATTCCCACTACTCTTACATTCCTCTCTTTTGTGGACTAGGGGGAAAAATGGCCGAAGATGGATATCTCCTTGCTCTCTTATTTCTGGTCTCCACAAGGGGGAATAGGTTCAGATTAAGGAGATGAAGAATCATGTCTAGTCCTGCTTGTGGTGTGTTTCTTTAAGCTGTTGAACACGCTCATGTACCTTTTCTTGTGGCGTGTTGCTATTAGTCCAGTAGGACCAAAGACCCACAAGTTGTAATGGGTCTGATGATTGCTGTGTAAATCCAGTGAATTATGTATGTCTTTTTGCAGGCTTATGAAGCTTATAATCCTTCCTTCCTTCTTTTCTACAAGTTCCTTTTACAGTAAAGTTTGGAGTCAAGAATGGTTCCTAGGCACTTAGCACACGTGTTGTGTTTGAGTGGAGTACCATCCAACGTGGGAGTAGTAAATATCGACATTTTCCTTTTCCATGTGAAAACAACTCAGCTCAGTTGTCTTGGGTTATATTTTCAGACCGTTCTGTCTTTTCCACGAGGTCGTCAGGAGCAAGTTGTCTTGCGTCAGTGATGACTTAGTCCTTACACCTTAAGTTGAGTCTTCCACTCGTGGACCTTCTTTGCTGGAGTTCAGTCGATGGATTTTTGCCTTCCGGACTACATCCACATGCTAGTTGCCATATAGCGTTCACCTTCCTCTTAGACGGGACCAAGTATCAAGAATTTTTAACCAAAATCTAGTTCTGCGGTTTAACTTAGCGTCCAGCCTTCGGCTCCATTGGCAAAATAAGTGTTTTGTAGATCACCATCATTTGGAGCCCACTTATTTCAACAAATCGAAGTAGCATCGGTTGCCAAGGCGATTCTACGTCGGATCTCGACTACGATGTCAATCGTGGAGTTTACGTTTGCCCCGAGGTAGTCACACTACTTTACTACCTCGAAATATTAGCTGTGGAAGTGTGTGTCTTCTGTTTGCGATGGCACGTAGCTGGACATTGATCGCTAGAACCGCTGTCGACTGTAACGTTTTGGCCTAGATGGTGTGCGGCGGATCGTTTTTTGCTCGACAGCATTGTCCTCGTTGACCTTGAGACCAGCTCGTGTCGCCTGTTTCTCAATTGCCGTGAAAACTTCCAACACGGCGCTTTGAGACCGCGCTATAATGTCGATGTCATCAGCATATCCCAACAGCTGGGCTGACTTGCCTGACTGCCACCCGCCGAACTATCTTCTCCAGTGCCAAAATTAAAGAAATCATATGACAGAAAATCTCCTCAGTCAAAATCCGGCCGGGTTTCGATCGGTTTAGAGGCTATTGAACCGAATTGCACGGTACATCACGTTTGTGTTAAGTAATATGGCTGGTGCTACAACTCGAGAAGGACCAGGGCCTAGCTTCTCAGCAGTTATCCGGTGCAACACTTACTTACTTAAGGTACCGCTACAGTCCGGGGTGGACCTGGGCCTCAACCAACAAGCGTCTCCAGCCAGCTCGATCTTTAGCTAGCTGTCTCCAGTTTCGCACGCATAGTTGGTTGAGGTCCCTTTCTACTTGCGTGCGCCACCTGAGCCGCGGTCTGTCCTTCGGGGGTAGATCCGAAGACTTTTCGCACCGGAGCATTGGTTTCCATCCACTCTACATGACCTAGCCATCTCATTCATTGGATCTTCACTCTTCTGGCTAAGTCGAAGTCGCGGAACAGCCCATATAGTTCTTCGTTGTATCTCCTCCTCCACTCACCATCTATGCAGACGGGACCGAAAATCACATGAAGAATTTTCCTCTCGAAGCAACCAAGAGCTGCTTCATCCGCTTTTGACAGAGTCCATGCCTCCGCGCCATATAGCTGGACTGGGACGATTAAGGCCTTGTAAAGCGTTACCTTGGTTGTTCGAGAGAGGGCTTTGTTTACCAATTGCTTTCTTAGCGCAAAGAAGCAGCGATTGGCATTGATTTCAGCGCTGGTGTCATTGTCTGAGTCGATAGCGGTTCCTAGGTAGACAAAGATTTTGACTGCCTCAAAGTTATATCTGTCTGCTGTGACGTTCTGACCGAGACGTCAATGTTGAGTGTCCTTTCTCGTTGACAGCATATATTTGGTCTTACCCTCGTTTACCGCTAAACCCTGCCAGTACATCTACACCATTGTTCGTGTATTGTGATACCCAGTTCCGTTTATTTGATCCCAATGGCAAATGGTGTCTGGACCAGATTCTAACCCTTGCCTTCACTGCGATTCGAACCGGGGACCCCTACAATCAAGGGCAGGCACTGAACCAACTGTGCCATCCAGCAGTTCCCTTGTGCCTTTCCCTATGAAGATTTGAAGCATTTTATGAAATGTAAGAAGCCACAGTAGAGGAGAGCGAACTCCACCCTGTGGTGTGCCAATTTGTAGGTGTCATTTTGCGTACAGAGCTGTGTCCAATGTTTGCATTGATTGTTCTGCTGGTTAGCATGAACTTGTCTACTTTTATGTCCTCGGGGTCTCTTATTATGGGTCCTGTGACTACAAAGTTTCAGGCCCTCTCGAAGTTGAAGCAGGCTGTCATTGTAGATTCTTGTGTGTCCAATGAGCTGTCAATTTCACGAACAACATCTGCAGTGCACTTGCCACTGACCGCGTCTTAGGTAGGCGTGTTGGGTAATGCTTAGCTTTTGTGAGTCCTCCGATGTCCAGGTCAAGGAATCTCTCCAAGGTTTTCAATAGAAACGACGAGAGACTGAGTGGCATATAATCCTTTGATTGGCTTACCTGCTTTCGGTATAAAAACTACGTTTACTGGACGTTTAGTGGACAGAGACTGTTTTGGTATGTACCCTGCACGCAAGCACGATCTGGCCCTAGCTTTGGTCGACAAGTAGGCAACTGCATGCCAAGGCAGAGCATGCGAATGAGGGTGACTCTAGGGGAGGACATTTCTTTTTGCTAAATTTCTTCTTAATTTAACATTACACAGCCCATCATCGTCAATAGCTCACAATTTCTTTCTCTTCTCCTTTTCAGATACAACAACAAGAGCAAAAAACAAATAAAAAACCACTTGTGATGTGACGTACAACGACGAATCGTGCGTGAAACCGATGTAAATACAAACGAAGAAGGAATCACTCTGAGGAAGCCCAGGAAAAAACCAACACACAATCGAGATTCCAGTGCCATAAATGTTTAAGTCTTAAGACAGAGCATCTAGAACTTACAACAAATTCCGTCCATTTGCTGAGATTCAAGTGCCTTCACTTAAAAACGCCATACTCTTCCATTTTTTTTAAATTTTTGTTCTTTTTTGTTGAAACCTATAATTAAGCTAAGAGCACCCATCGTACGTTAAGAATTAAAGACAACCATTCGCCAGGACCTACAAGGACACCCTCAAAGAGGAAGCAGCATCGTTGTGCAATTTCATTGAAGCTTTAAGCAGGAAACGTTTTGAACGATCCGACGAGCAACAGATCACATCCGCATCACAATGTCATCGCCACTCACGTCACAGGACCTGTCGATGTCGGCCGCCATTCACCAGCAGCAGCGGCAGCACATGAACCAGACGTCGCCATCGCCGCCGCACGCCACGGCGGCATCGCCGCACTCCGTGCACTCGAATGGCTTGCCATTGATATCGCCAAATGCCATACATCGATCTCCGGAGAGCCCGCAGCCCGAGCTGGCCACCATGACCAACGTGAACGTGCTGGACCTGCACACGGACTCGTCGAAGCTGTACGACAAGGACGCCGTCTTCATCTATGAGTCGCCGAAGGTCGAGGACCAGGTGATCGACGCCCGGATGGTGGCCCAGCTGAGCCAGCAGCAGCCGCCCTCGGTCTCGCAGCCGCTGGCCAAAATCGAATTCGACGAGAATCAGATCATTCGCGTGGTCGGCCCCAATGGGGAGCAGCAGCAGATCATCAGCCGCGAGATCATCAACGGGGAGCATCACATCCTGTCGCGCAACGAAGCCGGCGAGCACATCCTCACGCGCATCGTCAGCGATCCGTCCAAGCTGCTGCCGAATGACAGCGCCGTTGCGGCGGCCATGTTCTCGCAGGCCCAGAAGCTGGCCAACGACCACGGGGTCTACCAGACGTCCCCACTGGACGCGTCCGTCTTGCAGCAGTACGAGACCGACTCGGCGGTGAAGACCGAAGTCGACATGTACGACGACCCGAAGAAGGGCGGCCAAATCATCTACACCACCCATGACGACGCCAAGTCGCTGGCGGGCCACTTGCCCGTCACCGGAAAGCTGGACGGCGATCTGTACCCGAACGACAAGCACATCGACCTGATCTACAACGACGGCAACAAGACCGTCATCTACACCACCACCACGGACCAGAAGGGCCTCGAGATCTACTCGGGCAGCGACCTGAGCGGCCTGGTCGCCGCCGACGGTCAAGTCGTCGTCCAGGGCGGCCTGCAGTACGCCACAGCTGGGACAGCTGGCGGCCAGCCGGTGTACATTGTCGCGGACGGCAGCCTGCCGCCAGGAGTTGAAGGCCATTTGCAAAGGTAAGTGGGTTGCAACAGCTAGTCTTAGGAAACTGCGTTATAAATAGAATAACACTAGAACCCGAGCCGCGTGATTGCGAATTTATGAACCATAACCGAAGTCGAAGAAGTGGCGCGGAGAGGGCGTGGGTACTTCAGGCAGTTTCTCATGAGTGGCCCGCGTTGATGCTGATGTGATTGCGCGCGGCGGCGATAAAGTGGGCCGCGACGTTACTCGGCTCGGCCGCCGGTGGGCTATGTTTACGAGCTGCTCGTAAAGTCTGCTTGCGCGCCGAGTGCGGTTGCGTAAGAGAATGCCACACGGGCGTCCTTGGTCGTCGGTCTGGCCAAGTGGCCGGAGTCGAGGGTGTCCGGAGCGGCATTGTAATTCATCGCATTGTCCGGGCATTTCGGCTTTCAGGAAGCCAACTGTGCGGCTGGGCGGTGTTCGCGGCGCTGGTGTGAATATTCAATTATTTTTAATTGATCCATATATCTGGAGTAATGACCGGCCGCGTGCTGATGTAAGTGCTGAGCCGTGGTCTTTTAAAATTAGCCCTTTTTTGTGAAATCTTGCGGCGGGGAGTGGACAATTGTCACGATCTCTTTGTGTGTCCGGTGGAATGTCATGAGTGGCCTTTGTCTTGCAAGTCGACGAGACGTGTGAGAGGAGATGGGGGTGCCTCTTGGGACGGTTGTTGGTCGATGCGAGGGCTGGTTGAGTGGCATTCGGGGTACAATGCATTCTGGGTGAATTGGGAAACAATTCTTGAGTGTTGTTCAGTCAGTCCTCCATGTGACGTTCAAGCTCTTAGCCTAGAACCCCTCCGCTTCATTCTAGTTGTGTCCGAATGGTGCGAGGAAATGTCTACAGACATGGGCAAAGTTCTTGGTGGACCTCAATGATTCCAATTTGACAGGGCTTGTGATTATTTACACAACAACAGCTTAAGCATAAGCACCAACCTACATGTACGCTCATCAATCCACCAACCCCTCGACTCCATGCCGGCTTAGGACACACTATTGGCAAAACTTCACGTTGCGCTGAACTTGGTCTTCCTTCGCATTTTAGACATAGCAGATCTGGAGGCAAATAAACTCATCAAAATCTACACTTTCTGTGCTTGTCAACCAAGTGTCCCAGTCCACATCCTCCTCCTTCTTTGGTCTGATTTCACAAGCAGAAGCAGCAATATGACGTGGATTGCTTATTGCCGACGGACCGTGACTAGAGAGCCAGTCGGAAAGCGGAGTAAGGTTAGTTTATAACGGTATTTTGGACCTTCGAACCGGATTTTTCCTCAAATATCTGGCTGGTGACCCCGAAATAAGGACTTCCTTGACAGTGATAGATTCTGTGTGAGCAGTTGCATCTTGTCTAAGACGCCGCAATGGTTCGACAATCGAACAAGTAATGTGATATTTAGATTCTCAGAGTAGGCACCAGAACCCGGGCCTTAGCCTGCCTTCGATCAAGACGCCCTGCAGACCACTTGGAGGGCATGCTGGCTAAGAAGTTCTGCTCGAAGAGGAGTCTTGGTTACCAAGAGCCTTTGTTAAGTGTGGCGAACGCTTCCATACCTTTTGTCAGTTAATTCGTACCGTCTTGCCGGTCGTTATCTATTCATCTCTTAAGTCTGCATACTCTTCTGCGAATGTTACACACAACTCAGTTGGTTGCCGTGTCCGTTCTTTTTACATCACTCTGGGTTTCCAGCTTAGTTTTGTGCCAAAAATAGACGCCAGATTGTGTGTTTGACATTCTACCTGCCACCAATTGCGAAACTTTGATTGGATCTCAATTTTACAATATTTGCAAAAATACATCTCTTCCGCTTGTTACAGGAATAAAGTGTTTCCCCACTAGATGTTTGATGGAACATCTTTCATGTAACATTTTTGTAGTATATTTTTCAGACCGCAGATTGTGTGTATACTCGAAAAGAACCATGTCGCTTGAAAGACTGAGTGAGATTTGTATGGATGGCGCTGCAGCCCGTAGGGGGCCAGGGCATAGCTTCTGCGACCACTCATGTTGTGCTTCTCTCATGAGTGGAAAGGATCTACAGTTTTATGCCGCCTCCGAAAGGCCAAGTTTGAGAAGCTTTTTCTAGCCAGGAAATCCTTTTTAAGCATTGTCAAGCAAAAGGGTTAAGGGAGCTATAATTATTTTTGTCGCACAGTGCAGGAATCGAACCTACGACGTAGAGGTTGGGGTCGATGCACATTTGCACTGATTTTTATTTACACAAAACATTAACTCTTGGGATCATTCGAGAGATTGCCAGGCCACTCGAGTCTGCTACATGGACTATAACTCTTCAGGATCTATGCCCAAGCGAAAACCAGCGCACCTTGGTCCAAACAGCTCGTCCTGAGACTGCCAAGCTATGACTTACCTACCTGATGCAGTGGTATTCAAGACATGTCTTGGAAGTTGTAATAAACGTGGACATTCGTGCCGAGTGACACGCATGTTCAAAGATGTCTTTTAAAATCAAAATTGAACCAGCTTAGCTAATCCTAGACGAGAGGTCCACATTACTCGATCACCACAAGAGATGGAATGGCACTGGATCCCGTACTTCATATTTTATCTCGCGGAGGTCGGTTGTATGCCTTTTCCAACATGTTGCTCTGCAATTTTGGATATACGTCTTGAAAGGTCGCTCAAATATTTTGCTAAATCTGTTGGATATCATATTGTTTCTGTCAATTTGAGCTCTCAATAATTATTCTCCACAAAACAGCGAGTGATAGATAAAAGGAAGACTTTTCGAGCTTGGACGCTGCTCTATGTTTGGGTTAAAAACTCCCACTCCCTGGCTCTGTCTTCTGGTGATGTTTTTTTAGTATTCAATTGATTTACCTGCATGCTAGACAAAAATGCTTAAAACTAGCTTAACTAACTTAACCATCATTCTTACACCTATTGACCCTATACGGGTACTCTAAGCTAATACGAACGATCTTACGTTAATTGTGCCGTTCGGCTTGTGCGATGTTTTTTGGTTTTTGTTCTGTCCATGGACAATCTGCTTTTGTTTGTTTTTACGCCGAGGTGTACTTTCTTTTGGATTTTTGTTTTATATTCCTGTATTTTTTTTTCACTAGAAACTAACTTGAAAACTTATGTAAGTTGGTCACTTTGGTCAACTATCTCGTCACGTTAAGAAGCTAGCGGTGGTGGGAACTGGCTTTGGTATAATCCAGTAAAATTGCCGTTCTTTGCCAGACTCTCTTCTGTCTCGAACAGACATCGTTCCGCTGAACCGGAGGAAATCCTCGTGACTGCGAGCGTCGTCTAGTTCATATTGAAGTCGCCTGTCCACTGGAGACATGGAGGATTACAGGACATCCGTGTGAATCCTGTATTAGGCCAATTGTGTCGCGGAAGAGGAACGCCTGGGGAGGAATAAAGGCGCACTCGCTCATGGTACATATAAATAGTTGGAAGTAAGCCCCAAAGATCAGACTGTTGGAAGAAGTCATAGCCCGTGCAATATACATTCTGATCAGTTTAATAATTAAATGATCTACTATGAGACCTATGATCTCTAGGTCCTCTGTTGATATTGAGCCTTTGTGTGTGATGCCTTTACTTCAGAGCATGCATTAGATGAAAATAGCTTTTCCTCGTTGGGATAGTACTCGTTGTACTTAGACTCGATACAACCGGAGACAACTCCGAAGACATTGTCTCTCGAACAACCTCATCTTTTCCATCTGGGAAGGACTCACGTTGAACCACATTGGACAACCATACGCGATAATTGGCCGGGTGAGCGCCATGTAGCGGATTACTTTCACCCTGGTATCAAGTTGGCTGCTGCAAAATAACCTCCTTGCCACAGCAAAGGCCATTTTAGTCTTGGCCAGAGCAATATCTATGTTTGTCAAAATACAGATATTGATCCAACCAAATGCCAAGATACCTAACTACACTTTTCACATCTATAGGGCGTCGCTGTGGGTTAACAATGCCGACTTTACCCCAGTTTGTGCGCATATCCCATGATGCCATGTCCAGCGCGATCTTGAAAAGCACAGTACATCTCATCAACCTTATGTCATCGCAAAATCGGTGAATCTGTTCGAAGACACTTTGCAACAAGATGTTTATTTCTTCGAACTTCGGACCTGATCTGTACGCCACTAAATCGTCGGCGTGAATCAGATCTGCAGTGAATATTGAAAATAGGATCGACGACCCAACCGCTCCCAGTTGCAGACCGTTTTTGATGTGGCCCGTCACTTTTCACGACGAACTTTCTGCCTGTTATCATGTCATAGATCATGTATAGCAACGGCTTACTTATGCCAAGCCTGACGAGCTTGAGGAAGAGGCCCTCCAACCAAACTGTGTCGAAAACTTTTTCCAAGTCAATTAGGCAAGCACCCGTGCATTTTTTTGTCTTTATTCCATTGAATGTCGGGCACCAGTTCGGAGGCTGCATGTATGGTTTCATGCCCCGCCCTGAAGCCGAAATGGTTGTCAGACCTCGAATGACTATCTTTTCAAGAACCTTGCTGAGGCAAGGAAGAAGCCTGATCGACCGAAGGTTTGTCGGGATAGATCTATCTTCATCCCGCTTAGGGATCGGTTGCACCGCAGCTGTTTTTCACTGTTCTGGGTCTTCTGTTGATACTGCTGCCTTTGTATGTGATGCCTTTACTTCAGACCATGCATTAGATGAAAATAGGGATTGAAGCAACAGCGAGGCATCAGTACGACGACGTTGATTTTGAAGCTTGTGTCCAAGAGCTGTACCATAGAATCTGTCAGCTGAATGTCATAACTAGCAGCGTGTCTTCCAACTGCAAAAATTGTCTGCGCCGCTTGTTGTCACTCAACCTAAACAGACTCCAAGCTCCAACTGGATTCCAGCAAATGCCCACAACCACGCGAAGAATTTTAATCCTTCGCGTATTTGCCCACAAACCTATATCCTAACTCCCATCTCACAACTCTCTAATTGATTTCTTCTTCTCAGACGTTCGTCCCTCTTACGGCCCTCCCCCTGTCTCTAGTGACACTTGGAATTCGATTGATTTTCTCATCCAATTTCATCTTGATCTCACCATATCGTCTTTCGGTTGAACCCATGCACACATGGACTTGTCCTCCCCGGGGTCCAGGCTAGGCCCCATTTCAGCGCGCAACCTACTTTGTATGCAAAACGCAATCTTCCTAATCACCTCCGACGAGCACAGCGTGCCGCACAGCCTCGACAAAAAGAATCAAGAATCCACGCCACGGCCGGTCGCACCGCACAAACATAATTCAATCCCAACGAATTGCATGTCCGCCGATACAACACCCGAACGCGAGATAGATGCGATGCCATTCTTCGCGTACACAACAGATAGGATTACCTTCTGCCGGCCCAAAGTGTCGTCCTCTCTCCGGCCGCCGAAAATGAACACACACACGGCCAGCCAGTCAGCCACACAGGAACCTAAGAAAGACAAATTTTCCGCTATGCATCTTTTATCTGAGCCTCGCCTCGCCCGGCCGTCTCTCACCGGGCTCGGCGGCCACGGCGGCGGCGCTCTCCACGCGCCAAATGCGGAAATGCAGTGCCGTCATTATTTATGGACCCCAATCCGTGGAGACCGAGCAAGAGTCACCGTGGCCAATGAGACCGACCGCACATTTGTCCCGCTCGCCGTGTCTAGCTGAGCTGCGCGTTTTCGGTTAACGGTCTTGCCATTAGATTAATTTCTTGAGGAATTATTAAAGCCACCAGTCCGCCCGAGCCTCGGCGGGCATCGTGTGACATTGCAAAATAATTAACATGCGAGTCCTTGGATAATTACGGAGAGAGTGGCTGGTGACGGTGGTCATTGTAGGCGACCGATGACAGTGGTGGCGGTGCCGCGGCGTATACGCGGCGTTACGTAGGAGCGGTGCTCCTTTTATGGTCTCCGCGAAAAATTGGGCAGAAGTGTGATTTATGAACTCAGCGTTCCTTTGTGTCGCTCGGCCGTGACGAATGCCTGCACACAGACCATACCGCGGCGGGCCAACCCACTCCATGTCCACCCCCCGTCACGGGAGACTGTGTGAATTGACACCGCATGCCGTGTGATCACGTTATCTCTCCGCTTAGATGATCCAGATACCGGACGGTCGGAAAAAACACACGAAGCATGTGGCGAGAGGGTATTGTTGCGCGTGCCTGACACCTGATGCACGTCCGTCCATTAATTTGCATGTTAAGTGGCCGTGGCTTCGCAGGCCCTCACCCTCACCCTATTTAGCATTCACGGTGCCACTCAAGCGGGCGAGGGTGCCGGGGCATTCTTTGCATTCAATTGGCAGGTCCACGCCTTGTAAATTGCCAGGAAGGTCGTCGCATGCGAAACACGGCGAGTGTGAGTGAGTCGCGGGGAAACAATTACTCGCTTGGTTGGCTGGCGAGCGTGCCTGTCGACCCACCGATGACGTCGTAATCGAGCAGAGGGTGAGGGTGATTCCCTTTTGGCTTCTGTGGAATTTCCGCACTTGACAGGCGAGAACTGAGACACAGTCATTTTGCAGTGGTTGCGTGCAGACGTGGATAATCGGCCGTAACATGACATCAAGATCTGATGGCGTTTGTCAGCGACACGGTGAGGGAGAGTGCATTTTGACAGGTGGTTACGCAAGGTGCGTGATCGGTTAGTGGCTGGGATTGTTCGTGGAAAGGGTCAAGGGGAACGATGACAGTCGGTGGGAAAAGAAATCCAACGAAAGTCTTGACATAATTGAGTGATGTTTGGCAATGAGTGGGCGCAGACTAGGGGAGATGGACGAGCGATGAGATTAGAGACGTAACATGAACACTTATGCTTTTAATGAGATTAATGAAGTGGTTATCACTTGACAGGAGAAATCTTAGTTTAAGTGCTGATCTTTGGAGCGTGGGAGGGACGGTCTATTACCCAGGAACTAATGGCATTGCCGTCAGTTGTGGACTCATTCGACCCACAGAGATGGTGATCATATCTGGGGTACCTTCTCTTTTTTGACCACATTGCAAAGGTGGCGCAGGTCTTAATGTATCCTTTGCTACGTCAAACGTACTTAGTGGCTCCCTTACTACCACTTACCCCAAGCTATAGCACTCTTTCATCATAATCGCTCCACGCTAACTCTAGTCACATCAAACTTATCTGTCTTGGATCCAAGATGACATGGTCTTAACTCCGGTATTGCTCGTCTTCCTAAACCCAAACGCTAGGATACAAAGACCCTCCTCGTAGCTGCTGCACAGGTGGCCATGTGCTCTATGTTTGCCTTCAGCATTCACCTTGCGGACAGAACCACATATTTGACACCGAATTTTTCATTCGAGCACCATCATTTGGTTTGCTTCTAGTTTTGAGCTCCATTTAAGTGGCCGAATTGTAAGGGTTCCCAATGCCTCTCGAAAAATACATTAAATGTGTGGACACACTAGTAACGTCGGAGTAACAAAGACGGCTTGCCTCAATTGTCGCTAACTATACACTCATGTGATGTAAGACAACGCAAATCACAAAACCTCAGGATGGCAAAGTTTATAGAGGGTTTCATAGGAAGCCAAGCATACTTATGGCTTCTGCAGTCTTGTCTTTCAAGGGATAACAAGAATGTTCCGGATTTCGTACGAATTTAGGGTACAGGCCCTTGTTTTGTACACATTCCGGGGAGTCATTCCACTTCCGGTTGTGCTCCCGGGACTCATAAAAGACAAACTTAGATTCACTTAGAGACTTGCATTCCTCAACCGTTGGCTTTCACTGCAGACACCAATATCGTCCTTCCACCAGTTCTTTACCTAACAAGCTGCACGGTCTATAGTCGTCGCCCTTCACGAAGGCGCCTGCGGTAGACGCACTTGAAAATTTTCTGTCCGGAACCAGTCCTGCCAACTGCTTTAACTTTGTATGTGCGTCCCAGCTGAGGCTCAAACCAAATGCGGTGCCCAAGATTATGAGAGGATATTCAACAGTGCATCAAGAGCAGAACCGGCCGTAGGAGAGAATGCAACTATTCAGCGGAGACAGACCATTCTTTGAAGCTTATTGAAACAGTGAACGCGATAGCCAACAAACGACGGATAAATAGGAGAAAGAGCATATCCAAACGGAATTTTTCACTGATAGACACCAAGACTTTAAAGGTGGCGCACCCAAGTGGAGAAGGACCTCAACCAACTTGGTGTGCGAAACTGGAGACATCTAGCCAGAGATCGCGCTAGTTGGAGAGGCATGTTGGTTGAGGCCCAGGTCCACCCCGGACTGTAGCGCCACACAAAGAAGAAGAAGAAGAAGAAGAAGACACCAAGACTTGCCGAGAATTTTCTGACACCACCAGAAGAATGACAACGCTTATGGAAGGGAAAACACCCATCATCGGAATTGGATAGTGTTGCCTTTTATTATTACTTGCTTCAGACCAGTCAGTTTCCTCTTGCTCCTGAAGAAAATAGTCACGTCTACTTATCCAAAAAAGTAGATTCGTCAATATGCCACACAGAAGTCACCAGAAGCCACAGCCCGTAGAGGGCTAGGACGTAGCTCCTCATGAACCAGTAGTGCTGTGCATTCGAGAAAGTTGGAAGTACTTTTTCTTCAAGATGGATAGTTATTGCTCTCTAAGCATTGTCAGTAAGTCGAAAGAGGTGTGGCCGTAAACATATGAGTCGAAGCACAGACCCACAACGCAATGTCAACCCTTAGACTCATCAATATTGATCCTTTAAAGTACCAGTCCTTAAATGAATTTCTTCAGTCGAAGTGGCAAACGCTGTGTAATTTTTGCTTAATTTTAGCTGCTCTCGACTCCTTAAACTGGATTTTTACTGCTTCTTATGCTACTGAAAAAATCGGCAACCACAGTCATCCCAGTCGATGTAGAAGAACGTATCGAACACTGATGAAACGCGCAACATCGGCTCAAACCGGAAAATGCCTTCTAGTCTTAACCAGTCAGTGTCATTTCGCGTTTTCTATCCTTTGTCCCTATCTCCCCTTCTAACCCTACTTACGCCACACGATTAACAACTCACTGAACACAGTGAACAAGCTTTTTGATATATTCCAATTGCGTTTTTATGGTCGGAATAAAACATGCCCAACGAGTAGAATCCTAGTATCGTTTGCCCAATCAACAAGGAAGGATGCCCCTTTGACTGCGCCAACTATCGGGGGATCAGTCTCCTTAACATCGCCTACAAAATCTTCTCTGCCGTTCTGTGTGAGCGCCTGAAACCATTCGTCAACAACATGACAGGTCCCTTTCAGTGCGGTTTCAGACCAAGAAAGTCCGCAATAGACCAAATATTTACACTTCGGCAGATCCTCGAAAAAACCCAAGAGATGCTGATCGGCACCCACCACCTATTTGTCGATTTCCAGGCCGCATATGACAGCGTGCATAGAGACGAGCTATACAGCGCCATGTCTAGTTTTGACATTCCTGCCAAACTCGTTAGGCTGTGCAGGATGACGATGGAGAACTCTCGCTGCTCCATCAAGGTCGGTAACGAACTCACCGAGACCTTCGATGTCAAAAAGGGTCTTAGACAAGGCACGCTGTCATGTGACTTCTTCAACATCATACTTGAGAAGATCGTGCAAAACTCAAACGTAAACACCCGAGGCACGATCTTCCAAAAGTCCGTTCAACTGCTTGCTTACGCGGACGACATTGACGTGATTGGCAGAACTCAGCGAGCCGTCAAAGGAGCGTTTGCTGGTACTGAAACGGTGGCAGCGAAAATTGGTTTAGCGGTGACTGAGGGCGAAACGAAGGAAAAACCAAATTCTACAAGGTATATGTGGCAGACTCTGGGGCAAAGCGAAGTATATGCTGTCATCAAGAAAGGACACACAACATCGAAGACTCGGTCAGAACATCACCATAGGCAGCTCCGACTTCGAGGTGGTAAAAGACTTCATTTAAATTCAACGCAGAATAACTCTTGTCAACCGCTGTTTCTCTGGGCTCAAGGGGCAACTGAGCACAGCCCTCTCTCGAAAGACCAAGTTCACATTATATAAGACCATGTTCATCCCTGACCTGCTGTATGGCGCGGAAGCCTGGACTATCTCAAGAGCGCACTTGGTCTCTTCGAGTGAAAAGTTCTGCGTTCAATCTTTGGTCCTGTCTGCGTTGAAGGTTTTTGGAGAAGAAGATTCAACCACTAACTGTACGGGCTGTGCAGCGTCATGCGTCTAGTCAGGCGTCTACGGATTCAACGCCCTCAGATGGCTAGGCCATGTTGAGCGCATGGATTACCATGCTCCACCCGAAGAGTCTTTGAATCCGAACCAGTGGGACAACGTAATAGAGGACGATCTCGAAGCCGATGGTGCATTCAAGTGGCGAAGGACCGCAACCAACTTGGAGTGCCAAATTGGAGGCAGCTGGCTAAGGATCGTGGCAGCTGGAGAGGCTCGTTGGCTGAGTCCCAGGTTCAGCCGGGACTGTAGCGCCATAAGAAGAAGAACTGCCTTGTCATTGGCTCACAAATATGGTCACTCAACAGTGAGTTGCTGCTTTCTCGAACGGAAAAGGGCAGTGTTTTGATGGTTTGGCCACGTGGAACGACAGTCCCCTTCATTACTTTCTCCAAGTTCGGCTCCATAAGTAGGCGACCGTTTGATAGACCTACGACAAGTTGGTTGAATCAAGTTCGTCACCCCTGTTTTCGCTTAGACATAGCTCCTGATTGTTGGGTTTGAGTGGTCTGGACATCTCTCGTACATGCTTTGCCGTCGCGACTTATTTCGTGGATCGGTCAGAGGATGATGTTGATGACTGTGCTTTCGGTCATTCGCAGCACAGTACAGGTTTGAATGAGAAATGGATCTTGACACTTTGTCTCTGCTCTTGAAAAAGCGCTTCTTCTTCTTGGCCCCTTTGTGGTTCTTTCTAGCTACATATATGGGGACGATTAACTCACTCGTTGAGCGAGCGAGATTCACACTTTCTTTTATAGCAAGCCTACGACTTGTGGAGGATTCGAGCCCAACATTTCACAGACCTACATCTATCGTGATCCTGGACATTCTGCTTACGGTCTTGATGACCACTTGAGTTTGCGAAGAAGTCTCAAAAATATGTTCTTACACAATTTAACTTCCCATCGCGCTGAGGCAACCCGAGTCGTCTCAGAGTCTGCTTGTACTCAGTCTGCATCCAACCACGTAGTGGTCTTCGTACATTATTTGTCCATTTCCCATGAGATCCTACATCATCGTATCGACAGAACCTATAAATTTCAAAGCATTGCCGCCACAAGCTCAAATATGCCCCAGTCAGCACAGTCTTCGCGTCTGGTCTCTAATCCGACTTTCGCTCATGCACGTCGGCCATTAAGTGCCTCTCCCGTCACGACCCACTGGTGGCCTGCAACTCCATTTCGCTCTGAATAAATTAAACGACACATTTTTGCACTAGTCCCCCTCTTTACAACGGCAAGTCGACACTAAACACCTCTGAGCCCCATCGGTTCCCATAAAAACAGACTTTCCCAATCGCTTGGCGACACTAAGCGCCCACTGATCCGCTGCAGAAAGGCGAACTCTCGCTCTCTCTAGGAGGCCCTGTGTAAGACGCCGAATTTATGGGACGCTCTGCGCCCCCATTGATTCGAAAAAAACACGCATTACCCGACCATTCGCGACGTCTTCAATAAACCCCTCGGCTGAATCGCGAAAATTAAAAACCCCAACGCCACCGCGTATTGTAGTGCGTTTGATGCGTGCGATAAAATAACCCAGAGCGACCCGTCCGCTGTAGATTTCCGCAGAAGCTTTCCACCTGCACAACCGATCACCGTAAGAGCTCAATAAAATTTCTATCGAACGATTGGCACGGCCCCATAACAAAAACCGATCGCAACATCCGCCCGCGCCACCGTCCGCCATTCACCCGGTCGACCACGTCCACCACGTTCCCAGGTGTGTGAGGCAAAGGCAGCCGACGTCGTTAGCCCATGAAAATGATGACGACAGCCGTGATGCGGCTGATGACGATCACGATAATTATGACGACGATCACGATGCTCTCGGGTCTCGGCGTTCAGCTCTCCCATGGGCCACAATGAAATCGAGGGACACACGGTCTGCCATGCCGATTCGATTAAAAGGAATCCTTGAACGGATGAACTCCTCCAGCGCCCTGCCCATGATCGCCTGCGCGTGCACACATACGACGACGTCCGGGGCGACTGTAAAGTCATTGGATTTATGGAATTCTTATCGCTGACCTTTCCCCGGCGATCGTAAAATTTACTTAAAGTAAGTCTTTGCTAGTTTTTTCGTGCGCTCTGCGTGGCTCCCAGCCAACGGCGGGGCGGGCCGACTGGGTCTGATTCAGCGAGAGGCAGAGGCAATCATCGCGCGGCGTATCATGTCGGCGCCTCCTCCACCGCCCGGCGTCAGTGCCAGCGCTGATGGCTCGTAAAGTTAATAACTTTATGGCTTAAATTATTATTATTAACTGTTTTCACTCGGGAAACTGAAAGCTAAGGTTTCAGCCGGGAAAACAAACGGACCGCGGACGCGGACGCGGCCACGCTCCTTCGTCGCCACTGATCGATGCAATGGCCCCGTTGACAGTTGAATTAGAATTTCAATTAAATGGGACGCGTGGGGCTGGCACGCTAACTTGTGCGGGTTAGAGGCGGTCGCGTGGTCGCTAGAGATTCCGTCGGGAAATCGGATCCTCGGCCTTGGTCCGACTGACATTTGTGTGCCTCGGCGGAGAGTAACGACCTGTCACTGAGCTGCCAGCCGTGACACCGCACACTCGTGTCACCCACGACTTCGCACTCGCCAGCTCCTCGAACGACAGGTTGACCCAGATCCCCGCGCGCTCACTCAAGTGAAACGAACCGCCGCCACCGTCGAGAGGCTCAACCTCAAAAAGTGTCAACCACTGATTCCTAATTTATCTTCGGCTTTTTGTTCTCGCGCCGAGAGTTCATATATCCTCGCGGCCATTTATAATCTTGTTAACACAGGCAGGCGACGTCAGGCCTGCCGTACACTTGCCATCGGGAGAGCCGTCAGATGTCGTGCACACCGCGCGGTGCCACACCCAGCGACAAATGCACTTTGGCTGGCAGCCGCGCCGCACCGCCACTTCCGCCACCAGGCCTCCGTTAGATCAATCACAACACGAAACGGGGGAGGGATACGGCACAAGCGACGTGTGACACTTTGCCGATAAATCACTTCGGCCTGGGCTTCCCCCCATGGGGGACGTTTACGCGGTGGGGCCACAGAGAGCTTTCGAGAGTGCCAAATGGACTCAGTACGTCCGCCGTGGAGTATCTCGGATCACAGTGCGGCGCAAATTCCTTAGGAAAACACCTCCAGGGTGGACGCCCACTTGACACGGTGCCGCGCCGTGGTGTGTTGCTGTTGCGGTACACAAAGGCCGCTGGATCGGGGACATAAATCTACCATTCGGGGATTTTCGAGTGTCGATATTTCTCTGCTCGTAGAGCTAACGCATTCGCGGTAACGTGAGCCGTTGGCTGCGTCTGGTGCGGGTGGTGCGCACAAGTGAACCAAAGTCGTGTTTGTCGAACGAAAACGGTCTTGTCGTCGGCAGTGAATGTCACCCACCATCGATGGTTTAGTTGAGTGGCGCAACGTGTTGGTGTGGGGGACCTCCTGTCACGGCTGGACTATGATGCTGGTTGGCATGCTGGTGTCTGGAAAGTTACAAAATTGCCTCGAATAGCCATTGTCCTCCAGTGGAGTGATTTAAAGCAGTTACCTATTTTTGGGGTCAGAAAGTTGAGTCCTGCGTGGCTCTGCAGATCGATGTGGGGTTTGAGGCTTAACCAGCGAGTCTTTGCAGGTTTCACTTACGCATGCACATATGGTCGTGGTTGTTCATCATTTACGCGCATCACCTTTAACACTGCTTCACTGTGGGCTGTGACGGCAGTCAGAAGAATTTAAGAAATAATCTCAGTTGTTCTTGTAACTAGGTTGTGGTCAAAAACTGGTTGGTCAGGCCATCACCATTCACCATCAACGACTATACTTACTTAAGTCCTTTAACCCCTCGGGTGGCATAGGGCGTCTACCACGCCTGTGCGCCATATCGTTCAAATGTCTGCAACGCGTTTAAGCTCCCTCCAACCCATTCCCACAGAAGTCGATTCCTTTTCAACAGTTCTGCGCCATGTTTGCCTAGGGCGTCCCGCTGTTCTGCCTGCCTGCGTAAGCGGATCCCACTGCATGGTGTACTTCGCAATGGAATTGTCTTCGCGCCGTAGGGTGTGTCCAATCCACTGTCACTTTCTCCTTCGTATTGTGATGTTTGTAGGTTTTCTATTTTTACTTACTCTTCAAGAGACTACATTGCATATGCTTCAATACTTAGTCAGCTCGCAGAATCAGTTCTTAAGTGGACGCGTACAACCGAAAACAGGGAGAGCAGGCTCACAATGTCACAGTCTGTGCGCATTCTCGAGTCTTCTTCTACGGTTGAGGCTACAGTCGAGAGGCATCAAGCCTCTCCATCTAGCTCGGTATTAGCAGCTGATTTCCACCATCACAAGCCTCATCTTCCAGTTCCGCGTTGTCAATCGGTTTAAATTGGAAGATTTTTCGTGCCGGACGTTAGTGTGCATTCGCTCTACCTGTCTTAGCCAACTGAGACGAGAGACTCGAACTTGTCTGATCAAGACGACGCCATCGTGCAGACCGTTCAGACTCCTCTTCCAAACGCCACCAGCAGAGACGGTAGGGAAAATATTTCTAAGGTCCTTCCTTTCCAAGCCATCAATAATCTCTTCCTCCGCATTTGATATCGTCCTTCCATCTGCCGCATAGATGGTCCATCCTATGGAACCAGCTTGATTCTTCGACAGTAGGTTCTATTCCTCAACAATCTTTATCCCAGCCCTGCTATACGGCGCGGAGGCATGGACAATCTCGAAAGTTGACGAAGAAGTCCTTGGTCTTTTTGAGAGAAAAGTTCTGCTGCGATCTTTAACCCTGTTTGTGTTGACGGGTTGTGGAAGAGAAGATTAAACCACGAACTGTACGGGCTGTACAGCGACATGAGCCTACGTGTCGAATGCCTGTGGTGGGTGGGCCATGTAGAGCGTATAGACAACTCAGCTACGGCCCAAAGAATCTTCGAATTCAAACCTGTGGGGCAACGCAACAGAGGTCGCCCGCGTTTAAGGTGGCGCATCCAAGTGGAGAAGGACCTCAACCAACTTGATGTGCGAAACTGGCACAAGCTGGAGAGGCTTGCTGACTGAGGCCCAGATCCACTCCGCACTATAGCGCCATACAAGGAAGGAAGAAGAATCTGTATCCGGTGCTCGTTTCAACGCAAGTTTTTCACAAAATCTTGAACAAACTTGCCAAAGACGTCAGTGCTGTCTCTCTCTCTCTTACAATTGAAGAGTCTATAAAGGACAAATCAGCAAACATTAATTTCTAAGTCTAGGGAAAAAAACGAGGGTCATCCTTCGTTTCATCAACGATTTTGTGTCATTGCTTGCCTTAGCTTCGGAGCCTGGGTGGACAAAGTCTTTCACTACCTCGGAGCTATAGCTGTCTTTAGTGACGTTTTGTCCAAGACGTCGGTGTTGGTGGAGCATTTACTTTGTCTTACCCTCATTAACCGCTAGCCAAATCTTGGCCACTTCCTTCTCGATGCTCACAAACGCCCCACTGACGGCCCGTTGTGTTCTTCCGATGATGTCAATGTCATGGCTTATGTGATCGGACTATCGTGCGTCTGGTGTTGACGTTTGATCTTCGCACCATAATCTCTGGAATGATGCTAAAAAAATCGCACGACAGTGAGTAGCCTTGTCTAACTCGATGCAATCTGAACAGACCTTGACGGAGCAACGGGCATTCATCACCGTCATTCAGCAAAGATAAACAATTTTTCCAGGGAATGCCAAAAAGCAGACAGTATGATGTTTAGGTTGTTTATATAAATACTGTCACACGCGGCATTTATGTCGATAAAAGATGATGGATTTCGACTGGAAACGAGTTCGAGTTCTAGCCTTTTCCAAGATCAATGATGGACTTCGCTGGCCCGAATCTGCCTCAAGGAGTTTCAGGATCTAGCTCATGAAAATATGCTGCATATGCTTAATTCAGGAGACCTAAAGGGCGATAGTTTGTGTTTGTTGAAACAATTTGGGGGTTTATACGAGTGCCTTCCATAGAAGGAGCTGAGGGCTTTGTAGGACTGGACGTGTGGATTAAGACCGAAGCAGCCAAAGATGTGTTGTTACTTCAGAGGAAACAGACAAAAGGCTTGGAAGACCGTATGCTCCTTTCGAGTGTGGGGGAGAGGGTGCGGATTAAGGACTGTGCTTGAGCTCCTTACTATGCATTAGACCAACTCCGAAAAATTTAATTTTTGAGCTGAAATAGGGAAATATCTCTGCGCGTGTCCAAGGGGTTGTTAATTGTCTTAATTGTCCGGGTTTAAGACACAGCACGGGTATAGTGGGCGAGGGCGTACCTGTGCAGGTGGGTCTTAAACACCTGCGGACTGTAACATGTTGCTTTGCAGAGCATTCCATATTCGCGTAGGACGGCTGAAAAGCTAGCCTCTATACTTTACTGTGCGTCCGAAAGCAGGCTGGCGAGACGTGCATTGCGGGTGAATTCATGGAGAGGAGGAATGTAGTTGGCTATATTATTATTATTATTTTATATAGACGGTACATCGATGTTCGAGCGAGTCTAAGGAACCCTATTGTTGTCTAGTAGAGGCAGTATGGTCTTGGGGGCATCAGACCAGATATGAGCGTTGTACTCAAGCTTAGGGCGCATATACGCCTTGTAGTCTTAAGCCAATTTTCATCAATTAGGTTGTTGCCAGCACATGTTGCCAGCACACCAACTGTTAGTCCATTTGATTACTACATTTACATTTATTTATTTATTTCATCAATGGATGCATAATCTTTTGACTACATTTAATTATTATTAATTTTGCTAAAAATATTCAATACAATTTCCTGAAACATATTTCTATTCATTTGAAGATCGACTTCATGATAAATTGAGGTTAATAATAATGAACAACGGGTTATGGGTTCGTTTAAATCATAATTCGTTCTACGATATGGAAAACATAAGAAAACATTCTTATTTCTTAGGCATCTCTCTGGGACATAAAGAGGCATGAGAGCTAGTAAATCCGGGGACTTAATCCTACCATTGAGTATGCCCTTTATGAAAAGAACTCTATGAGTTTGTCTTCGACTTTCCAGAGTTTTTAGATCAATTAAAGCACATCTGGACCTATAGTTAGTCCATCTCAGTTTCCTTAATGTAAATCGCGTGAATCTTTTTTGAATGTTTTCAATCCTGTTTGAAGAATTATGATAATAGGGAAACCAAATAACGCTGCAGTATTCCAGTATGGGGATTACCAATGAAAAATAAAGCGTTTTTAGAGTATAAACATCATTAAATGCTACCGTATTCCTTTTCAAAAACCCTAGCAAGGAATTTGATTTAGGTATCATATAGTCATGTGATTTCTTTAACATCGTCCTGGAGAAGATCGTGCGAAACTCACACGCCAACACTAGAGGTACGATCTTCCAGAAGTCCTTGCAATTGTTAGCATACGCCGATTGGCAGAACTCAGCGAGCCGTCAGTGAAGCTTTTGCTAACATTGAGACGGAAGCGGCTGAAATGGGTCTGGCGGTGAATGAGGGCAAAACGAAGTATATGCTGTCTTCAAAAAAGGACATACAACATCGACGTCTTGGACAGAGCGTCACAATGGGCAGCTATAATTTCGAGGTAGTCAAGGACTTCACTTACCTCGGCTCCGGAGTAAATTGTACAAATAACATCAGTACCGAGATCAAGCGTAGGATAACTCTTGCCAACCGCTGTTTCTTCGGGCTCAAGAGGCAATTGAGTAAAAGAGCCCCTTCTCGAAGAACCAAGTTGACTCTATATAAGACCCTGATCATCCCAGTCCTGCTATACGGCGCGCAGGCATGGACAATCTCGAAAGCGGCTGAAGAAGTCCTTGGTTTTTTTTGAGAGAAAAGTTCTACGCACGATCTTTGGTCCTGTTTGTGTTGACGGGTTCTGGATGAAAAGATTCAATCACGAACTGTACGGGCTGTATAGCGACATGAGCCTAGTTAGGCGTCTACGGATCCAACACCTACGGTGGCTAGGTCATGTAGAGCGTATGGACACCACAGCTCCGGCCCCAAGAATCTTCGAATTCAAACCTGTGGGGCAACGCAACAGAGGTCGCCCGCGTTTAAGGTGGCGCACCCAAGTGGAGAAGGACCTCAACCAACTTGGTGTGCGAAACTGGAGACAGCTAGCCAGGGATCGCGCTAGTTGGAGAGGCATGTTGGTTGAGGCCCAGGTCCACCCCGGACTGTAGCGCCACACAAAGAAGAAGATTATATAATCCAAATGTGCTGAGAAAGACAGCTTTGAATCAAATATAACACCAAGATCTTTAATTTCACTTACTAATAAAAGTCTCTCGTTACCAAGACTGTAGTCAAACGAAATTCGTGATAATGAGCGAAAGTCACTAAAAATCTTATACTTGAAAATATTTAATTCCAGATGATTGAATATGCACCATTCAAAAAATGAATTTATGTCTCTTTGAAAATTTAAGCAATCAGTAAGTGTTAAAATTTGTGAGAATATTTTCATATCATCTGCGAAAATTAGACAATTAGAAAACTGCAAGAAGTACGGGATGTCATTGACAAAAAGATTGAAAAGCAGCGGCCCCAAATGACTGCCTTGAGGTAAACCCGACAGAACTTCTATAAAGAAGGATTGTGCGCCTCCAATTTTGACAATCTGGTGACGATTAGACAAATAAGATTTTAACCATTCAAGAAATTTAATTTTAAGCCCCATTTTTCTCAGCTTTTCAACTAAAAGCCTATGATAAACTCTGTAACTCTGAAATCTGTATACAGAACATCAAACTGCATACTATTTTCTAAAGTAGAAATACAAAAATTAGTGAAAAGACATAAATTCGTTGCAGTGGAGTGACCATTAATAAATCCATGCTGTCTTGAAGTTAAAATTGATTGAGTCTATCAAGAACTAACTTTTCAAATAGCTTAGGAATTGCTGAAAGTTTAGAGACAGGTCTATAATTTTTAATTAAATGCTTGAGACCACTTCTATAGATTGGAGTAATGGATTATAGTTTCCACTCCTCAAGAAAGACGCCACTATACAGTTTGTAGATGTGATCTTTCCGTATTCCTGGCACCTACTATAATTCCACTTCTAGGTTCCCATCATTATCCCTGCGGGCTCCCGTTAGAGTTTTCGAGAACTGGAGCCATTTATTTGTCCTTGAACCAGTGCTCTACATAAAATCAGGCTTCGTGACGATACATGGGCGGCAAGACTGAGCTAAAAGGTGAAGTTGAAGTACAGAAACCGGACGTAACCCTATCACTCAGGCATTTACAAACGAAATTGACGACTCTATGGTAAGAGCCGGAAATCCATCAAAATTTGTCAATTTCCTAGCATTCCATTGCGGGGCCAAGATGGACAAGACAAGATGTTACTCATGGCTTACCATCTCCCCTCGGCGGCTATAATCGAAAGGTTGGAAGGACGAATAGTGAAGAATCTGGATTCACACATTTGCTGTGACTCTGCTGATTTCTTCTTCTTCTTTGATTGGCGCTACAGTCCGGGGTGGACCTGGGCCTCAACCAACATGCCTCTCCAGCCAGCACGATTTTTCGCCAACTGCGCACACCAAGTGAGCTGAGATCCTTTCCTAATTGTGTGCACGAGATGACGTCCTCTGTTGCGCTGACCCAATGACTCTGCTGATTTAGTGGACAATTCACAAGTTTGATTGAAGTGTCCGACCAAAGTTCTTCTCCCATCAGTGGATTCTGCCAGAAACCTCTTCCGTCACAGTTCAATAATTCATTAAGACTGCCACCCATTAGCAGCACCTCCAGCAGAACACCCTTCATTCGCATTCAGCACACCGCCAATCATTGGATAAACATCCCGTGGCCAGCCAATCATCTCATCACCCACTGCGGACCCACACTCCGGACTTCAGAACCAATTTGCGACCGAGGCCCACATCTGACCGGACATCAAAGCAATTCCCCTCTGGTGCACACTCCATCGCATACGCCACACGCGGGAAATCGATCACAAGCGTTAACAAATCTGCCAGGTGATAAATTTTCCCTCGGGTCCTTCCTCCAATCTGTCTGCTACGAGTGCACGCGCGTCTTCAAGCTTCAACCTCCCAGCCGTCGTCGTCGTCGTCGTCGTAGCGGGCGCATCCGTAACGGCAGTTGAACAGACCACCGTCACCGCCACCATCGGGCAGCGATTCCATTTTCTAGATTGCACCTCGGAATATTATCGTCAATCTATTAGAGGGCCGAGGAGAAGTAATTTCCACCGGCCGCGTTGGTCTGATTGTTATTTGTCCCATGGCTAATACGTTCGACCGGCGGGGGAGCAGTTGGCCATTACCCGGCGCTGGGGCGGTACACCCGCTGCTGCCTGCTGCGTGCGGCCGGCTTGGTCCGGCCGTAATGACTGTGGTTACTATTGCCGTGCGCTCTGTTCTCCTCCTTTTGTCGTTCTTTGTCTTGTGGGACACGGACTATCTCCGCGCCTGGCTCTTAATCACTTGGACCTGGCCAGGGGATGCCTTGCACTGATTGTTCGAGTGTTCGAGTGTTCGGCGCCCAGATGCGAGGCATTCATGCGATCTTGAGTAATTGCGGCAATATTGGGTGACATGTTTTTACGTGAATTGTAAGTGAGCCCAGATATCGTGGCAGTGGGTGAGATTGCCGGGACGTTAAACTGGACGAACTCGCCCGCGATTGGAGTGAACTTTTGGACGAGGCTGGGGATCATAAATCAGGGGACGTGTTGCGTTGGACATTCGAACTTAATGACGGACGATAATGGGGAACAAAGAGTCTTGGCAAATCTGGAGCTGTCCGTTGGCCGCGATGGATTTCTTGACACTTGGAGTAGGGCACTTTGTCACGGGGCAGGAGCCTTGGAATCTGGACGGTGTGTGGATTGTAGGGAGCGTACACGGATGTTAACCCAATCAGGCTTATCATGAGAACACCAAGTCTTTGAGGCGACATTCGGTTTGTTCCTTCAATTGTACTTGACCTGCTGTAGAGAACGATCAAACACACAACCTCTGCGAATTGAATTTACAGAAAGGACCAGTAGAACTGGACAATCTGCCCATCAAGACCTAAGCCACTGCTTATGTCCTTACTCAGGCCTTACTGCTGAATTAGGTCTGATGTCCTTAAAACGATCGAACACTAAAACGACGACGCCTCTGTGTCTTCGAAATGACTTGCCCCAGAAAGTCCCATCAGCCGCATGCTTTCCAGGCCCTTCTGCCTACCGCACGTAGACAGCACCGTTTGTGATCAAAAGACACTCTTCGTCTCCATGCCTTGCCACATCATCACACAACGAGGACTTGTGACTCACAAAGTCAAAGTTTATGATTCACTGATTGCCGGGCGCTTTCGCTCCAAGAAGAAGTCCAGAAGTGACACAACGCCAATTGGCATTCGATCGAAGGCCAAGATGCGGCTGCACTTGGCGAGTGAGTCACGCCGTGAGTAATTCAATGCAAGTCGTTTCCCTGACTTTGATGGCCTCACAAATGAAGTGCTTCAATGAATGACTTTGATAGCAGCTATTACTTCACCGGAGCAGAGGTCTCGAGTTGCTTCAGGTACTTGAAAGCGATTAGCGTGAAGGACAGCGCGTGGCCCTGAAGTACGAGATGATGTGATGCTGATGCATCGAGGGCATATGGGGATGATGAACCGGAAGTCAGGATAATTGAAAGGGAGGTTATTGTGTACTGCACGGCTAAAGGCAACCATGTGAGATACTCTTTCCACAACATTGGCTAATTGGCGTAAAGAAACTACTACTCTCACTGGAAGGGTGCGGTTGTAAGGTCATCGTCTACGAGGGCCATACGCTTCAATGAAAAAATACCAGCAATTCCTAGGGGATCTCATGGAAAACGCCCTCGAAGTCCCATCGAACTGGGCCAATGTGGCTTGGATGTGATTTCGGCAAAAACGGCCCAAATGCTCCAAATTACACCAGCAAAGCTCAACGGAACTCTACTAACTTCCTCAGATCGTTCCAAATAGTTGGCGGCATACTGAACAGGAAGCTTTGTTGGAAACAAAATTCAATCCAAAGAATAAAGACGGCAATCACAACACGTTATGCGTCCAATGGTCAGATATTGGAGGGCCAAGAGCTTTACAAGGCGTTTATAATGCTCTTACTACTTCATGCAGCATTGGTCTGGTGGCCAGCGCTGGAAAAAAGCTAGTTACTCAAAAATTTTAGATAGTGTCCAAAAATGGCTTGCATATCATTGACATTACCAGCCACAGCGGTAGAGATGATATCACAATTGTAGCAAAATCAGTCACCTTTAAAATCAGACAAACACACGCCAGTACTTCAAACTAATACCAAATTACAGAAGAACCTACAGCTACTGTACCACGATCTTAGACTTCGATATATAATATAATAAAGGTGGCGCTACAGCCCGTAGAGGGCCAGGGCCTAGCTTCTTAGCAACCACTCGTGTTGTGCGTGCTATTGTTCTCACACGAGTTTAAGGGACCTACAGTTTTATGCCGACTCCGAACGGCAAAGTTTGAGAAGCTTTTTCTAGACAGGAAATACTCTTTGAGCATCGTCAGTGACTCAAAAGAGGTGGGGTCAGAGCTGGAATCGAACCTACGACATCGAGGTTGGAGTCGACGCACATACCCACAACGCCACAGGCCACCACTTCGATATGAAGTTAAAAAAAAGTAATACTGAGCGGACAACTGGGGAAGACGAACTCGGGTACTAAAATCTACATAGACGGTCTAGCGACCACATTTTATAGATGAGTTGGTGCATGCTCCTGCTTGCGGCTTTAAAAAGCTCGGGTAGGCCGCCAGCTCCAGCAGTCTTTAGATTTCAGCTTAGATGTGTCAATCCTCACTTCATCCAGGTCGGGTGGACGGAATTGTTGATCTTCATCGTCCCTTTCATTGGGGTTGAATATTTCGTTCTGCCTGACAGTGGGATTTGGTTCTTCGTCGCGGCTTCCAGGCAGATATAATGGCTGTTCGTGAAGCCTGAGCAATTGCGGCCTTCCATCGGTGAAGGTCCTGGGCTGCTTCCCCTGCTTCCAGTCGTCAAGGCCAAGCTGTCTTATGTCTGCAATGATTTGGTCTCCATACGGGAGGCTCGGTCTTCCTCTACTTCTCGAACCAGGAGACTCGGATTCGAATACCCTTCTTTGCTCGAGCATTGTTGTCCATCTGGGTGCCATTAGAAACTCAAAAGAATAAGATAACAAAGCTAGTGAGCGGCAGTACTTCATCTTTCTTTGATTGTCGCTACAGTCCGGGTTGGACCTGGGCCTCAACCAACATGCCTCTCCAACCAGCATTGCGATGGCTCGCTTTGTTAACTTGATAATAAACAAGCAACTCCTAGTTCCCTCTCCAGCCAGCTGCCTCTAGCTGTGCACACCAAGTTGGTTGAGGTCCTTCTCCACTTGTGTGCGCCATCGCGTTCAAGGACGTTCTTTGTTGCCCTGTCCCACTGGCTCGGTATCGAAGACTCTTCCATCCGGAGCTGTGATGTCCATACGCTCTACATGACTTAGTGTTTGATCCGAAGACGCTTAACTGCATGCCGCTGTACAGCCCGAACAGTTCGTGGTTTAATCTTCACCTCCAGATGGCGTCAACGCAAACAGGACCAAAGATCGCACGCAGAACTTTTCTCTCAAGACTATCAAGCGTCCATGTCTCTGTGCCATAGGTCAGGACTGGAATGATCTGAGTTGTATACAAAGTCAGCTTGGTGTTTCGAGAGATGGCTCTGTTACTCAATTGCCCCTTGAGGCCAAAGAAGCAGTCATAGGCAAGAGTAATTCTGCCCTTGATCTCGGTACTGATGTCTTTGTCCCTGTTTACTGCAGAGCCAAGGTTGTAACAAAAACAAAATAATCAGAATAAGTCTGACTTTAATCATCTTGATGTAAATTAATCCTTGTTTCCTCTTTTTCTTGCGGCGAGTTGCCTGATTCCGGCTTAGAACTAAAGTAAACTTGCTTCTGAATTCACACTTCGGCATGGATACTCCTCTGTTGCTTCCTTACCTAGGCGTGCTCTTGTTCTGATTAAGAATCGCACGCATTGTCTGAAATTGCACATAAGAACAGGAGAGCAGGTCTAGCCGCAGTCGATTAGCACCAAAAGAAGGCAAAAGTAGGTGAAACCCTAGTCATCAAATTTTCAGTGAAATTTAACTAAAATGTCTCATTAAGGCAAGGACAGTAGCATTTTTTTAGACATCACTAGTCTTTATCCTCGCAAGCGACTATAATTCAACATGCCACGCACTGTTGTTGAAAAGTGCGAAAACTATGTCCCTTTGGACCATGGTGGCTAGGAGAAGGGATGTGGATTCGGCCTGTTTCCAGTAGCAAGTTCATCTGCTACCTCATAGCCGGTAATGCCGGGACCCAGCATAGAGTGATCGAATACTACAAGAAATTCGAGCGACAGCTAGAACTTGATTTTTATAGCCGATATTACTTTAATGGCCGCTTGACTGTCAATTGAAATGGTAATAAAGGCCGGTGGTATTTGAAGCAAAGATATCATTTTGGCTTCTTTGACTGTCAGGACCTCCGCTTGAAACGCTCGCGCCTTTTCCCTTGTTTATCTTCCACTCATCGGTGGAGTTCGAGTTTTTTATAGGTTCTTCTATGTTGCACTCTTCTCTTGTTGGGAGAAAACACCGGAAGGCCGTATCGAAGTCAAGGGCGGTGAAGGAGTAGTCACTTATGTATGTTCTATTCGCAATCTATCTAGGATCCTTGTTTGACATTATGGGTTTGCAAAAGTAGGAGACCTTGTATGACTTAGGATATTTATATTTTGTTGGTCGATATGCTGGCTTCACTGGTACGTGCCCAGTTGTGCGATGCTTGGAGTAACACAGTTGCGCATTATGACTCTCTGTCCACGACGTCGATGCTGTGCGTCATTTCGTGATGACAGCATGGACGTTGTTTTTTTCCCGCTAGGCCCATCTTTCATCTGCCTCCTCCAATTACAGCAAAAGCTTCATTGACGGCTCGTAATGATCGGCAGTCGATGTGAAGGATTAACAATATAAACATATGCCTACAAATATGGCCGCAAAACGGACTTAAAAAGAAGCATGCCCATCCTCAATGTGGGTTTTTTTTTAAATACAACACTAATTATTAGTGGGAAGTAAAAACATTTTATTCAAAGTATTGGCCATTGTTTTCTACAGATTTTGACCACCTTTCTGGCAATTTGTGAATACCACGCCAATAAAATTGTTCGTCTTTTTAAGCAAACCAATCAGACACCCAATTTTCGACTTCTTCGTAGGAATTGAGCAGCACTTCGCTCAGCCAATGCGTGGAAATAGTAGTCGGAAGGAGCCAAGTCTGGTGAATACGGCGGGTGGGGTAGCTGATCCAAGCCCAGTGTTATGATTGTATCCTGAACCGGTTTTGCTTTGTGTGCAAGTGCATGGTCATGGAGCAAAATTACCTTGCTGTGTCTTCTGGCCAATTCTGGTCGTTTCTCGATCAATGCATGGTTCAAATTGATCATTTGTTGTCGGTAGCGATCAGTATTGACGGTTTCACCAGGCTTTAGGAGCTCGTGGTGCACCACACCTTTCTGGTCCCACCAAACACACAGCATTATCTTCTTGCCGACTCGATCTGGCTTTGCAGTCGATGTTGATGGTTGTCCCGGATTAACCCATAAATCCAATTTTCATCGCCACTAACAATCCGATGGAAAACCGATTTTCTTACGTGTCTTCGAAGCAAAATTTCACAAGTGTCATTTCGGTTTTCCAACTGTCTTTCATTCAATTCATGTGGCACCCATGTTCCACATTTTTGGATCTTTCCCATTTCCCTTTTGAACGGTCAGAAATTGTTTGCTAACATTGCTGCCATTTGCTTTTGTCATCTCCATCCAATATCATTTGCAATTCGACGTCTTCAAACATTTTTGGTGGTCTTCCACGTTCTTCATTGCTCACATCAAACTCATTATTTCTGAACCGTTGAAACTATCGTTAGCATGTTGCTTCTGATAGAGCATGATCACCATATGCCTCGACAAGCATTCGATGCTTGGCATTGGCAAAGCTGAACGTAGAAGCGCCACTGATGGCATTAAGAAACCACTTAGGAAACGCTTCCACTAAGAGCTCGACGAGAAGACGTACCCCATAAGGACAAGTGCTGTTCGTTGGAACCTAGCAGTGAATAAACTCCAACTGATACTAGAAGAGGCGGGTTGCAAAACAAATTACTCTGCAGCACTTTTCTTCAAATGAAAACAAAAAATTAATGCTTCCCGCAAATCATCACTTTCTGGTACAAACTTCGACATTTTTAACTCGATGAAAAAATATGATTTTGTCTGTTCAATGACTTGATGTATACTAAATATTTTTCACAGATGTCATAGTAAACAAACAAAAAGAAAAATACGGGCTCGTTCACAACAAATGTTCCCTATCGAGACATTTGTATCTTGACGCTCACTTCATACCGATACACCTGGTAAGTGAATCCAACGCTGATGATGGGAGCCACACCACCTAACCTAACCGCTTGGGATGACCGAAGCGTGCGTAGAGCTCAATTGTGCGTAGTCGTTGTACACTTTGTGACTGAACAGGGCTGTTAAAACCAGTGAAAGTTGAGGCAAAGAAGGCGAGCATATTGCGATGACTTAGCCATTCGAAGGTGAATGCTTGACAATCGATTGTCCTCTTTCTCTCTCTCGTGTCAGCATGTCGATATGAACTGGAACCGACATTTTCCTTAGACTCTACGACGTGCCTGAAGTTGAGAAGACTTTTTCCCTGTCCATCCGAAACTTAACAAATTCCTGCTTAGGAGACATCTAGATTAGTGATGGGCGCATTCGAACGATATCTCGAGTGATAATCGATTATTACAACATCTCGATTCTCAATCAATCACTCGAATGACTACTAATCTCTCGCATGGCTTCTAACTACTAACACACGAGAACTCGATTAATGTATCAACAGCGCGAGAACGAGTAACAAAATATTCTTGTCGAGAGCTACTGATCAGGAACATAAGGAGAATGCGAGTGATTTGCGACAAGTTGTTTTAAACGATTCGGTGAGATGGAAACAAATAAAACAGTTTCGAAAGCAACACTTCTGGACGCACTGTTGCTGTTGACGTTCTTATTAGTGCACCGAGTAGTGGGGTAATACTTGAGTTCTTTTCTTTCATTCTGATGTTCATTCTACGTTCCTGATGAGTATTTATCGACGAGAACTATTTGTTACTTGTTCTTGCGCTGAAGTAAGACCTTTATCGAGTTATCTTGTGTAAGTAGTAAGAAGCCATGCGAGTGGTTAGTAGTCACTCGAGAGATTAGTAGTCATTCGATTGATTTGTAGTCCCTCGAGTGATTGGTAGTCATTCGAATGATGTCTCTCGAGTAACTAGTAGTCATTCGAATGATCATTCGATTATTTAAATGTCTCGATTACTAAAGTCTCGATTCATAAAATTATTCGATTATGCCCATCACTAATCTAGATCGTTCACCGGCTGGTGGTCACCTGAACAGACTCACCAGTGATGTCTATTTGTCGGCCGTCCGACTGCTTCTGGTTCGACAACAAGCTGAATGGTGCTCCTTAACCATTTGATTTTATGTCCTGCCAACGTCGACTCATCATCCTCACATCCCACTGATTTCCCGGAACTCTTTACCCACCCACAGCTCAGGCCCCAGCACCTGTGACCCAATAACACGGACGCGCCCGCCGGCTAGGTGTCCCCATTTCGATGTCACACCCAGTCTTGTAGTGCCTTCGAATGTCCTACCGCCCAGAGTCAGCCGGTCCACCTCCGCCCCTCTGCCGGGCTGACATTTAAATTTCTATGCCGTCGCACGTCAAAACGGAACAGAATCTCGCATCTTGCATCTCCACATGGCTCCGCAAAATTTCCATCATCATCACGATGTGTGCGGTCGCCGATGGTCGGAGAAAATCCCAGCGCTCGTGTGCCGCGGCGCGCCGGTGGGTGTTGCAATGACCGTTCCACCTCACTTTGTAATCGACGCTGTTGCAGTGGCGGTCGTGGTGGTTGCGGCGTCAGTGGCTTACCAGTCTGTGTGTGTGCGCGCTGCAGTCGTGGGAACTTACGGAGATACGCAAATTGCTGCATGCCATCGTCATCCAGCATCAAGCCATCAAGTCGGTGTCAGCCGGCGCGGCATCAGAGTCATTGTCGTAACGTTTTTTCAATAAACATTCCTCGGATGTGAACGATTGTGCCATTAGAGCTACAAATGGCACCCAGATCGTGGGTGAACCTCCATTCGCACGACGCGGCGACGCGGAGTGTCCGATGACGCCGTTGCCATCGATGCCGACGCCGCTGTCTACGATGACCCTGATTCGAAGTGTCCAGGCCATTTGCGTCGCTCGGCGCTCTCGAAAATGCATTGTCATGTGATTAATTAGGCCCCGACATGGCAGCGCGACGTGGGGCACCCAGTGCGCCGCAGCTGGGTGGCTGCGTCGGCCCCTTGATGGAGTTATTATTAATAGCGCTCGCGTGATCGCGGATTCTGAATTCTGAATTCTGCGGCCGCACTACTGTCAGGGGTCAAGTCGCTGTGAACCAATTTAATTGGCATTTGCAGCGAGGCGCGGCTCGTCAAGGCGAACATGGCCGCCATGTGCAAATTTGCAAATGAAGACGTCATTACGGCGGCTAGTCCCGGAAGTGGCACTTAACTCCCCTCGATGGCGGGGATTAGAGCTATCGCCAGCCAGGGCCTACGTACGAGATTTCACCTCGTAAACTCGCCGCCGCCGCCGCCGCTGCCGCTGCCGCCAATTTGGTGATGTTACATCGCACCGAGATGGCCGTCTGCCCGCTGATGATGATGTTAGCCCGGCCCGCTTGTCCGCTGGCCCGCGCAACCTGTTCGATTGCGTTCGCAAGGCAAACAGTCGAGACCGTCGTAAAAGCCTCTTCGAGGAATAATAAGTGTCTCGTTGGGGAGATTTATGAATCCTTTCCCAATCATAAGACCATCGTCTCGATGTGCAATCACAAGTTAATGTTGCCACGGCGTATGGCCGTCGCTCGCGTATGTGCGTCCCGCCTTGGGTTGGCTGGGGGGGAGCGTCGCTTGATGCGCATCATTACATCGCATTTGCGTGGCAGTAAAACTTTCTAAAAAAAAAATTCGCTTTACAGCGTCTGCGCGGTATTTTATGGCGGCAATGCTAATCAGGGTTCAAGCCACACTCGGCTGGCTGGGCCCGGCTCTCGTGCGGCTGTCGGTTTATGAATGGATTACACTTTTAATTGTTCCATTCGAGGGGAGGTTGGAGGGGGACTCAATGTTTTTCGGAGATTAGCCATGCGATCGGTGAGGCGGCGGCGATGGCGGCGCCGTGACATGTGACAAGTCACCAGAGCGAGAGCGAGTCGCCGCTGTGGTCCTTTGGGAGGCAGCCGCATTGATGAATTGATTGTGAGCTCTCACCGGGGAGTTGGTGGAGGCTGCGATTGTTCGCAATATATGGCCGTGTGGAGAGAGATTTCGAATGAGATACTGTCTGCCGGTGGTGGTGGAGCTGCTTGTGGGAAATGTCAATCAGAAGGCAGTTCCAATGGGAGTGAGTAAAGAGGAATCATGATGAATTGATGCAGTCGAGAATGTGCTCCATGACCCCGAAATGTGACCACCACTTCGGTCATCTGAGTCATGGGTGAGACATCGGGAAGTGAAATCAGCGACAGAACTTGTGAATGGCAAGCTCATCGAAGGAGTAAACGTCACAGAAGCAACAGAAGGAGGAAAGTCGGAGAAACTTGTGCCACTCATTGAACAAGAACACAGCACCTCTTCATTTTCAGATTTCAATTCGGTTGCTAGGGCTACATAGGTAAGCTTCTGCCATTTTAGGCTTTTTTCCTAAATTTGTTGAGTTATAAATTTGGGGGATTTTGAGCAAACTTCTCGGTGGGGCTCTTTGTTCCCAGACATGACTGCTACATGCAGCGCTTCATAGGTGCGACTCTATTGAAGTCCAAAATGCATACGTTTCCAGCAACGACAACCCTGCTATGGCTAACTACGATCGTCCGCATTCTCTTAACCTGTACATTACAAGCAGTAAAGATTATTGGACTTAACTGTCATCCTTGCGGGACCCCTTATTCGATCTCAATTTCGTCACAGACGTCTATTTCTCCTTTTGCCGAACAACTTAAGAATGTGACTATGTATTCGAACGAAAAAAAAGTTCGATGTGTCGACGGCCTTAGTGAAGTCTATGAGTACACGCACTGAGCCAGGGTATTTTTCAGGCTTCGCTACATTTTATTTGCAATGCCTGCAAGCAGTCTAGTAAAACATTTTCCATGCTGACCCCAAATCATTGTTACTTCCATAAAATTCTTGAGGACAAAGACGAATATTTTAATTTTGTTAAGTTTTGGCACCTAAAAGCGTCCAAAGATAAAGCATTTTGGGTAACAGGGATTTTTTCCACATAATTGGCGTAGTCTCTCAAGCTTCTCTTCTAAAGAGATCATTTGAATTATGACTTGTCATCAATTTCCTTTGACATTTTGGTAGTAATTATGGATTTGTGAATAGTCTTAGTTTCGTGGTCAGCGAAGAGAACATCCATGTAGCCCGGAATCCATTAGATGCGGATTTTCTGATTCAGGACTGGATGTTGATGGTATAGTACTCTGTGAAAGGTGAAGGAAGACCCAATCTGTGAATTCTCTACATTCTACTCCTTGCGCTTATTTTTGCCGTCTTGATTAGAGGTGCAGTAGCAATAGCATTTAGCGCCCCCATCTCTAATATGCAGTAACTCAGACCAATCCAAGCTAGTACTGCTAGAATACTGCCGATGTGTTAAGTTTGCTGTGGAAAAGTGCGTACTCAGATCTACATAACGTGCTCCCCAACGTGGTTCTGGTGTTGAGCGCCATTTAAAACCGTAGTCAACCAGTAGTCCCTGGGATTTTATCGACTGACTAAATTTGTTTATGCTGCTGGCGCCAGTTTCTTGTAAACGACCTATGTCGTGGATTTTAATCTTTAGTTTAGTTGTACAGATATGCAGTGAGTGAATGTGGCCTACCGCAGTACTAAGTGCGTTGATAGTCGGAACACCCAACCCAGACTGCCCGCTATGGCTAATTACAATCTCCTGTATTCGCATACCCAATACAGCAAAGACAATAAATCGTTGAGAAATATTTAAAGCAGAAGTGTACCAAACCTTGAACGCTGCGGCACCCCGTGTTAGAGCCTTACTTCGACACATATACCCATTTATTGGATAGTTTCCAAAAAATCGCTAAAATATGAGTATGTGACTACCAGTTGCGTAGCGTGGACAATTTTAACTTACTCACTTATCAGGCAAACGAACTATGAAGGGTCTGAACCTGATCAATTGCTGCCTTCCATCGGTGACGGTCCTGGGTACGCTGCTTCCAGTCATCAAGGCTAAGCCGTGTTGACTTGGTCTCTGTACCGGAGGTTCGGTCTTCATCTACTTCTCGAAACCGGGAGGCTCTGATTCGAAGACCCTCTTTGCTGGAGCGTTGTTGTCCATTCGCTCGATGGGGCCGAACCAGTGTTGTCGACGGACTACATCCATATCCTTGTACAGCTCGTAGAGTTCGCGGTTGTGTCTTCTCCATTTGCCTTCCTTGCAGACGGGACCAAATATCCGACGTAGAATTTTTCTTTCGAAGGCACCAAGAATCAGCTCTGCAGTCTTACTTAATGTCCAGCTTTCGGCTCCATAAAGTAGGACTGGCAGGATAAAGATTTTGTAGAGCATGACTTTGGTCCTTCGAGTCAGGAGTTTCCAGCCCAGTTGTTTTGACAGACCGAAGTAGCATCGGTTGCCAAGGGCTATTCTACGTCGGATCTCCACTACGATGTCATTCGTGGAGTTTACATTTGCCCCGAGGTTGACAAACTCCTTTACTACCTCGAAATTGTAGCTTTCTTGTTTAAATGGTAACATACTCATAAGTAAAGCGATCCAAGAAGAAATGTACTTGGAATACTTGATAAGCGATTATGGATCAATCAATGAAGCTCTTATAAAACGTCATCAAATTCGAATCATTTTGTCCACTGCCGGCTTCATTTTCTTATTGCACTTCAATTTACCTACTGAAACTTGCACATCGCATTATGCTTCACATTTTTTCAAATAGAAGTAATCTAATAAAAGTGATAAAAGAGAAAAATACGTACAAAATTTACCAAACCAGACTCAAAAGTCTCAACAAGCAGTCTTTTGCCATTCCATTCCTTTGCGAAAGCCAAGTCTTTTTTAGCTTCCATGAAAGACAAAGACAGTTCATTTTGAGTTTTGGTTTGGCGCCCAACAAAGGTTCGAAGATAAGGCATTAGGTATTGCAAGCTTTTCTTGAGTGCGACGAGTCAGTTCTTGAATTCTTAGAGTCGATCGATACAACAATCATTCCTATATGGAGATCAATGCTAGAGTAAATGGTGATAAAAGATAAGTCTAGAGGGTGGATTTTTCACAGCATTTTAGTAGCAATTCAGTCTTTGTGAGTGGTCTTCGTTACGTGTTCGCTTTAGTTTGGTGTGGTGTCGCAATGAAGTCTTAAGTACTTATCTGATTGCTTCCGGTTTCACAGTTATGGAAGTCAGAGATAAAAATGTTAAACAATGTGGGACCTAGACCTGAACCCTATGGTACCCCCTAAGTGTCTGCAATTAGGGTTTACAGATAAATATATGAAGTAAGCCGAATACACTAAATTTTACCCGGAGTCCGAAAATACTGAAGTCAGTTTGAAATTCAAGGTCTAATGGCGATATATAATTTTATAGATAAAAGCCATATTCTTATGTCTTCATGGACCGTATTATGGCAACTCTGTCAACTAAACCGGTCGTTAAAAAAAATCCTATTGTCCTATTCTCAGTAAACTACAATAAAGTGTTGTTTTGTGGATTTAGCTTACTTGCTACTAAACTAATTGGGGTCTGGCTAGAAGGGTCTTTCGGAGGCATACCGACTTTAAGTGAACTCGATGTCATTCGCCAGCAGTCAGTGCTTCTTGTTGGTTCAAAATCTCAAATATTCTGTCATGAAATTTAGAATTAAGTGTATTTCACTTAGTGTCGGCCGACATATTTTCTTATTTTGATTTATAAATTTTGTCCTCAGAAATATTAAATAGACCTCTGCCCTCCTAGACCTTATACGGAAATGCCCAAACACACACATCCGGACCGAACACAAACTTCGTCAATTACCCATCGACATCGATCTCCAAGGCATGGGCATTATCTGTAGTGCTCTCTCTCTTCCTCTTGTAGAGTTGTCACACTTAGCCAGTCTTGCTTTGTCTGCTGGTGTGTTTGTGGCTCGCTAATCGAACACTATATTCATCTTGTTTGTCTAAGTGACGATGGGCATTAATCTGGCCAAAAGACATGCCACATCATTTGAGTTCGTCCTGTTACCGCTGATCACTCTTACTTCTTGGTACCTATTCTTCCATTTTCGTTCAATGCAAGTAAGCCAGCTTATACCGAGAAGGGCTGTAAGTACAAAGTCACTGAGCTCATATCAATTCCCATCGGTTTTGAGGCATTCATGAAAGACATCCATCAACGATGCCTACTTGAAGTTGTACCTGCTGTTGATGGACACATGTTGTAAAGCAAGTATCGTCGTCTTATGTTAATGCTGGTAATCTTCAACCAACCAACTCGTCTATTTAAACGGTTCGATGGCGCAGTTGTTTGAGTGCCTGCCCTTGGTTATAGAGGTCCCAGGTTCGAATCCCAGTGAAAGCAAAACTTAATATGCTTTTATCTGGTTTTCGAATCTGCTTCAGCAACCATTTGCAGTTGGGATCAGTATCTCAGATATCGTGTGGTAGAATTTAGTTTCAATTTAGAATGAAGTTTCTTTAGTTTAGCGTTGGCTAGATTGGGGATGAAATATGCGACATTTTAATTTATTTTAATTGTAAAATTTGTTCAGAGATTATTAAGGTCCTTGGTCCCCATACTAAAGTGCCTAAAACCGGACCGAATATGAAGTCCGTCAGTAACCCAACGACATCGATGCTTAAGACTCATGGGCATGATCTTATGTGTTCATCTTCCTCTTGTAGAGTTGTCTCACCTAACGTGTCCTGCTTTGTCTGCTGGCGTTCGCCAATCGAACACTATTCTCATCTCTACGTCTGAGTAAAGACGAGCACTAATTTGGTGCAAGGACATGCTGCGTCATCTGATTTCGTCCTGTCATCGCTGATTATCTTTATTTCATGGAACCTATTTTTGTGTTGTGTTTAAATACAGGGAAGCCGCATGTACTAGAATCACGGACCGTGGTTTAACCCACATGCGGCTTCCCTGTATTTAAAGACAACACAAAAATAGGGGCCATGGAGTAAATCAGCGGTGAGTCCATATCAAGGACCATCGGTAGACAGACATTCATCGAAGAGTGTCATCAGCGATGTCTTCTAAATGTTGTGCGTTAGCTGTGCTGATGAACACAGAGTCCTTTAATTTGACTCTCTGCTTCTCTTTTTGTGACTGGTTATAGCGTCCAGATAGCCTCAGTTTTGGGCTGGTGATGCCGTTGATCTTCATTCGACCAACTGCCCTGTTTCTTGTCAACCTCCACTTCTTCACTGCATTTGTGCCTTTGTTGTAGCATGTCGAAGTGACATCGACTTCGTGGCATTTGTTTGGTGGGGAACACCTGATGTCGTTGCTGATGCGTATACTGGACAGGTCCTTTCGAGTATAACTTCCAATGCCTTTGGCTGGTAACATGTGTCACAGTAACATCGACATCGGCAACGAGGGCGGGTAGCATTGATCTTAATAATAATTCAGCATAAGGACCGCCTACTGAGGATCACTTGATGTCGTTCACCAGACTGGTCCTTTGGAGTATAACTGACAGTATCAGGCCAAGGAAGTTCACAGAAGACTGCGCGTAAAATCTGCAAACGACTCAACTAATGCTTACCGATTATCTTACTGCCATACTTGTTCGTCGACACTGAGAGCGTTTTCCAGCTCTGGGCGAACTCCTTCTGTGAACATCGTAATGAGTCTTATATCTCTGTCACCATTTTGTCGAATATTATGCATAAATCGCACTCTCCACCAGGAATCCAACGGCAATGCTCGTCTCGCCGATCAGTTCAGAGACTCATTCAGAAGCACCACTATCTCATGCGAGTACCCCCAAATTTTCGCAATTTCCCACGGACCCCTCGAGTGCCTCACTAAATTTCCACACCGACCCGTCAACGCAAACACAATTGAACAATAGATAGAGCTGAGCTAAGCAATTTGCAAGACCTGCAGCTTCCACTCCAGAAGGTCACACTCCTTAGTCTTCTTCAGCCGAAGACCCCATTAACCCCCATCAGCCGACACAAACAAAGGAGGTCGTGCAGAAAGTCACTTGTAAGCCGTCAGCCGCAATGCAAGTGCTAACGAATGTGATACCTGCCTGCTCCCATTGTACGTCAATCTGTTCGCGGAACGGAGGAGATCGCGATCGCGATCGCTGCGATCAAGGCCTTCCCACAATCGAAGATGTCACTTTGGCTCCACTCGACGCGCCGGACCGCGTCTTTATTAATCTCCGAAACACGTTTGCTCGCTCGCCTCCAACAAGCCCCAGCGACATGTCGTCAAACAATGTATGCGCCTCTCGGGTCCTGTCAACATCGTCAGCCGATGGGACGGGTTTGTGCGCTTTTTTGTTGGTTTTTAATCACAAAAGCTTGTTCCGCTGAACGCACTTAGTGTCAGCTCGCATGATGTATGCCCCACACTATCTGCACCTGCATCTCATCGCAAGCTATGCACTTGTTGACAAATGCAACCCATTCTGGAGTCCAAATCAATAGGCACTGGCCGCGCCATCGATCGATGCCGCAACAAATTACCCGAGAGCCGAGAGCCGCGAGCCTACCTCAAGCTGCACACGGGGCCCATGTTTGTCTCTCCGGGCTGAAGAAAAAAACACCGTCTCCGTTGCGACATCTTACACAGATTTATCATTTACATGATTAATGAAGCAATGTTGCAGAATAATTGGAAAAAAAGAAGTTGGCTGCGCGGTCGCCATGACGACACACCGCTATGACATCGACACCACGAGTCCTGCGTCTGGCTGCAATCTTCATCAAGATTCCTGGGCGTTCACTCGGGCGGTGGAGTGCTCCGTCATGCGCTCCCCTCCCGCACACGCCGCGGGGGTATCACTTAATTTGTGTTGTAATCCTTAATCGGAACGGAATGGCCGGGGTCGCCGAAAATCGAGAGCAGCCGCGCGGGGCCAGCGATCTGGGTGGAATGTGCGGGCTAATCTGCAGCGGATCGCCGTGCGGCGCGTCGCCCATGTGGGGAGGAACTTAAAACCAGAGCACTGCGGCCGGGCAAGATGAATGTGGAGACTCCACGGCATGCGGAACGAGAGCAGACCGCAAAAATTACCTAACAAGGCTCATTAGTAAACACCTCGGCGGCGCAGCTCTGCCGTGGCGTGGTGCTGGTGCCTGTGATGCCGGTGATGCATGTGATGCCACCTCGAAGGAGGAGGCGCACATAACTTCCGTGGACGCTGGATGGGGAAGATAAATCAGACCGGCAGATACGAGACTGTCGCGGCCGGGGGCGGGGTACTCATTTTGGGGGCTTTTCCGCCCTGCAGCCGGCAACGGCAACGGTAGCGAGTGCCGGCTAGAGTGTGCGATCCAACATTTTAATTTATAATATCCTGCCTGCACCTCGAACGGAATGATAAACAAAGAGGAAGACGAGGAGCAGAGGCTGCACTGCACTGCACGATGACGAGGAAGCACAGGCATCGTCGTCGTTCGTCGCTCGTTGCAGCACGTCTTGTTAGAGAGCCCAAGACATGGTGTGAGATGAGAGGACTTCCTACATAGATTCAATAAAAGCGCTCCATCCGCGACACACCTGCATCGTGTGCTCGCACACACACGCCGACCGTCCGGCGAGAGGGTGCCCATGCAGGCCCATGCATCCACTCATTGTGAAATTGGTTATTGGCCAACGGCCGTCCGGCCATCATCAATGAACGCGCAAAACTCACAAAACGGACGGACTGATACGCAACACGCTGCTGGGGGGGAAACGACGGATGATGCCGTGATGGTGGCGGTGGTGGAGGAGGAGGAGGAGGAGGTGCTGGTGCTGGTGCTGGTGGTGGTACAACGGTACAAAAATTGCTTAACGGATGGATAAATCGTCGCTCGGCCGTTTTCCATTTTTATGCGCAGTTATAATGGATGATGGCGCTGCATACAATTGCCGCCGGCTCTGAGGTACATCGCGAAGCTCACAGTGAAGATGGACACCGAACCAACCATCAGCAGCAGCAGCAGCCACCGTCAGCGGCACCGTCGCCGCCGCCACCAGAGGCAGGCGAATGAAGAAGGTCAGGTGAAAATGTCCACGCGAACAATTTTGGCGAAAGAAAAGCCAACTTTCATTGTTCGCCTCGTGCGCGAGCGATGAAGATGTGGCTGGGATTTGGTTTGAATTCGTTTCTCGTTCTGTCCCCCGTCCCAGCATGGGGTGAACATGTTGTTGGGGGGCTTCTTTAACAGAAGCTGGACGATGGGAGTGGAGAGCCGCAGTGAGAGCGCTTGTTCGTGTATCTGGGCAGGATCGGGATGGTCGCAGTTCGATTTATCTGAAGATCAAGACATCAGTTTCGATTGCTCCGGGGTTACGTGTGGGAGGGGAATAGAGCTGCATGAGTTATGGCATCGATTTGTGGAGCGATGGACGGTTCTTTGGGGAGATGGTGGGTCCATTGTTTCGGGATCAAATTTGTGGGGCAGAGGGCAATGGGAGCATCGTCGGGATGGAGTGGAGAGATCTTGGCGACAGACAAGTCTGTTCGTGGGAGAAGGTCATCACCCGACTGGAGCTGAAGTAGTGGACATTTCCGAAAACCCTCTGCTTCTGGTGACTAGATGAGTTGATTATATTACCGACTGACTTTTTGATTCCTAACAAAAAGATCCGCTGATCCACTGTGTAGCCATTTGCTGGGTTAAGTCTGTCGGCTGTAGTAACTCTGTTGTCTGGCTATCTTGGGGCACCAACTTTTGCCACGCATATGTGTACCTGCGTAAGCAGAATTTATAACAAGACCAGCTCCTCTCCAAAGAAAGTGTGACTACAATCGACCGCAATCTAGTTTCTACTTAAAAAGGATCATGAACATTGCATGCATTCACTGTTCTCTTCCGTTGTTCCCATCTACGATCAGCGGAGGGATAGTGAGAAGTGCAAGAAAACCGGCAAGACATTCTCCTGATTGAGTGAACAAAGGATTCAAGGGTAACTCGGTGCTGTGGTGGATTGGCGCTTAATGGTGTTCTCGATCGGATGGTCACAGCACCGACTCAAAGTGATGTCCACAGTCTTATGCTGGCTCCGAACGGCCAAGTATGAGAAGCTTTTTCTAGGCAGGAAATACTGCCACTGTTCGAGCTCGAACGGCGTCATGAACAAACAAAATAAATTCAACACGACGGTTCTAAATGCGAAGCTCACACTTTAATTTTAAAATAAATTATATATAATTTTAATGGTTAAAAAATAAAAACTGAATTTTCAGAATCCTTACGGATTAGAAACAAAACGTGGCCACGCGCTAGATGAAGAATGGATGAACTTCCTTCTTCACATTTGTTGAACTTTTTTTTCGGTTTTCCGGCAAAATGCTGATCTGTCAGATTTGATAGAGATGTGTTGAATTTAGTCATCGAACAGACAGTGACTCGAAAGCATTGGAGTCGTGAAAAGTGTTCTAGTCGTACAGACCAGGAATCGAACCTAGACTCGAGGTTCAAGTGCGTTGGGGTCGTCGCACATATACACAACGCCACCACCTTCCTCAAACTACGAGTCAGAATATTCGCGACAGCAAAGTAGAAGATTCCCATTTCTAGGGTTCTAGTTGTTCTTGGAGCCTTAGATTCTTCCTAGTATTCGTCATAGTGCCACATCAAACACCTTGAACGGGGACAACCTCGTTTGGCTTGTCCAATTGTCTGTGTGCCGGCAATAAATCTATTTGGTACCAATCTTCCCTTGTTAAAATTTGCAATATTCTCAACATCTGATTAAACACTAAATTCACGTTTATTCTTATGACTGTGTAATTTTCTTCACGCGTAATTATATTCACATTCGCGTGCTAATGAATTCACGTGTAATTAAGTTACCATCATGTACAAGATATTATCTGCCATGTTATGTAAACGCCTAAAGCCGAGTTTGAATAACCTGGTCAGCGTCCTCCATACGCCATCAACGAAAACAGGACCAAAGCCGGTGGGGATTCACCATTGATCATATATTCACATTATGAAAAATGTTGGAGAAAACGCACGAGCAACAGATGCATCGATTTCATCGATCAGCGCATGACAGCATCTAGGGAGGAGAGCTATACAGGCCATTGTCTAGTTTTGCTATCCCCACAAAACTCGTCGATTTGTGTAGTATGACGATGGCTAGAGCACGTTGCTTCATCAAGTTCCTTGAAGACTTAGCCAAGACCCTTGATGTAAAAAACTGGATTGGTGACATCATCGGAAGAATTCAACGAACTGTCCGGGGGGCATTTGCTAGCATCGAGAAGGAAGCGACTAAATTTTGTCTTGTGAATGCGCGTAAGACGAAGTACAGCTGCCAAATATAAGGTCCATCGTTGCGCTAAAAATAAATCGATAAAAGAAGGCCACTATTGAACACTCTATAAGACATTAAGGGTCGCCGAGGCATAGAGCTTGTCAAAAGCGGACGTAGTTGCTCTTCATTTCTTTGAAAGGAATAATTTTTGGTCCCTACTGCATACATGGTAAATGGAGGAGCAAATATAACAACGAAATGAACAAGCAGCGAACTGACGTCCAGCGACAATTGAAATGTCTAGGTCCTATAAAGCTTTGTCATGGGACGTAACCTCTCTGTTGCTAGCACGCGGTTCCCACACCTCAGGCGGGGAAAGGGACATGGCGGTCCCCAGATCAATCAACCGTCAACCAGATTGATCACGTTGCGATCGACGTCAGACACTCCTCCAGCATTCTCGATGTCCGAACTTTCCGAGGAGCCAATGTTGACTCGGACCATTTCCTTGTTGTAGCCAAGGTAAGAATCAGGATATCACGAGAACAACGGAGTCGAGAACGAACACCACGGTTTGACGTCGCAAAGCTACAATCGCAGCGGACTGCCAGGATCTTTGCCGACCGAGTCTCCCAGAAACTCTCTGTAAGTTCGACGCCGCCTGCACAAACCATCGAAGAAGAATGGATTCGTTGTCAAGAAGCCATCAAAGAAGCTGCCACTGATGTGCTGGGTTTTACGACACCACCTAGAAGGAACCCATGGTTTGACGACGAGTGCAGGCATTCACATGCAGCCAAACAGGAGGCCTACAAGGCAACGCTGCATCGAACAACGAGGGCTGTTCGTGAGCTCTACGAACAGAAGAGAAGGGAAGAGCACCGGCTTCTCAGAAGAAAAAAGAAAGAGCATGAGAAGCGCGCGGTCGTGGAGATGGGAGGTGTTACGACAGGAAGGAGGTCCGAAAGTTTTACCAAAAGGTAAAACAAGTATCAGGAAGATACAGATCTCGGACCGAAGCCTGCATGGACGAAAATGGACAACTAGTAGTAGAATCGCAGTCGATACTGAGAGTCTGGAAAGATCATTTCTTCAGACTGTTAAACGGCGATGAGGACCAAAATACCGCTGTCAGGCAGAATGTTGCACTCAATCTGGACGATGACAGACGTCAATACCGTCCCCCAGACTTAGACGAGGTCAAGGTAGCAGTATCAAGACTGAAGTCTAACAAAGCTGCTGGAGCGGACGGTTTGCCCGCTGAAATATTTAAGGCAGCTGGAGATGATCTGGTTGGGCGCATGCACCAGCTCATCTGCAAGTTCGTTACCGACATTGATGGAGCTCCGAGAGTTCTTGATCGTCATAATGCACAAGCCGACGAGTTTGGCAGGAATGTCAAAACTAGACATGGCGTTGTATAGCTCTTCTTTATGCACGCTGTCATATGCGGCCTTAAAATCGACAAATGGGTGGTGGGTATCGATCTGCATCTCTTCAGTTTGTTCGAGGATCTTTCGTAATGTGAAGATTTGATCGATGGTGGAATTCCCAGGGCCTATCAGGTTGTTGACGAATGGTTTCAGGCGCTCACACAGAACGGCAGAGAAGATTTTGTAGGCGATGTTAAGGAGACTTATCCCCTGATAGTTGGCGCAGTCAAAGGGATCTCATTTCTAAGATTCCACTCGTCGGACATGCTTTCCTCCGACCATATCTTGCAGATGAGCTGATGTATGCGGCCAACCAGCTCATCTCCAGCTGCCTTAAACAGTTCAGGACAATCCGTTCGCTCCAGCAGCTTTGTTCGACTTAAGTCTCAATATCGCTATCATGACTTCGTCTGGATCGGGGGGACGGAATTCTCTTCTATTGTCGGTCATTGCGTGGAGTGGCACATTCTGCTTGACAGTGGTGTGGTGTCATCTTCGCCGTTAAGCAGTCTGCAGAAGTGATCCTTCCAGATTCTCATTATCGACTGTGACTCTACTACGAGTTGTCCCTCTTCGTTTCGACGGGCTTCTGTCCGATGTTTGTACCCTTTGGATAGTTGTTTCACCCGCCGGTACAACTTTCGGACATTATTTCTGCCGTACCACCTCTCCATTTCCTCGATCGCGCGCTTCTCATGCTCCTTCCTTTTCTTTTTGAGAAGCCGGTGATCTTTCCTTCTTTTAAGTTCGTAGAACTCACGTACCGCTGACGTCCTCCCTTCTATTCAGCTTCGCCTTATACATATATCCGTGTAATTTCAATCCCGTGTAAATACAGATGCGTTCAATGACATTCACGTGGAATACGACGCACGGTAAATTGTAAATTACTGGAAATCGCAGCCTAGCCCTTTACACACAAAGTCACCTCATCAACATCAAGTAGTTCAAGACGTAGTCTACAGTCCGTACACATGGTTGGTGGCTGAATCGTTTCGACTTCTTATTCTCTGTTGATTTGTTCAATGCTCCTTCGTCATGCAGTGGGGATAAAGCGACCAATATGATCATGGATCTTCAACTGCTTCCTGTGTTCAGCTAAATCGCCGTTGCCGCATCAGCTGTCTCGCTGTTGTCCTCAACATTAGCCACGAATTCGCTTCTTTCCTGAGAGACTTGTGCCAGACCCATATCCACCTCCGAATGCACAGCCACTCAAGTCACTCGCACACCAAGACTCCCCACACGTGCATTCACTCGAAGAATGCCTCACCAAATTGCCCCAAAACCCATCTCCCGGTCGTAACTCAAAAAAACATTCCATAATGCAATAAAAATTCCTCCGTACGTGGGCCGTCGTCCACAGCCGTCCCATCCATCCCATCCATCACCCGGCCGTGCGGAATTTTCACTTAGTTCAAGACCGTTTCCCTTCAGTCAAAAGCCCATAAGCACTTAATGGGCCCAATTTTGCTAATATCAACAACTTAGCCCGCGCGTCCACTTACCAGTGCCCAGTGCCCAGTGCCCCACAAAAGTGTGAATTACAACGGTGCTGGCCCTAGCCCTTCGCCCCAATCACGATGATCAGCAACCTGCGCCTCTGACAGGCCAAAGAAAAGCGCGCAAAAAGAACTCCCACAGCCTTCGGAGCTCGGCCTCTGCCTAATTTGGGGGAAGCCATCGTATAAATCATTCGAATCGACATTCGGTTGAAATTTTTTGACCTCGATTTCGCTTCTGGAGCCGTCACACCGGACCGGGCCGCTCGGACACAGCCCCATTTTGGAAGCCCACAGTAACAATGTAAGAAAAAAAAATTCACGAAAATTATTGTAATTTCCTCACCCATTTGGTTTCTCCTTTCTGACACGGTCTCCTGATAGGAATCTGCAGCAATTCACCAAGGAGTGCACCTTGAGCAACACCAATCGGGCCCCCCCTTCGCAACCACACACTTGTCCAGTGGCGGACGAGGAGGACGAGAAAAACACTTGGTCACGAATTGCGTTGATGGGGGTTCCAGGCTTGAACTGCTGTCGTTTCTCCTTATTTTGGTCACTTTTTGCGCATTCTCTTGCAACCGGGGAAAGAAGCAGTGGTGGCAGTGGCAGCGGCAGCGGCGTGCGGCAGGCAAAGTGGCAGCAGTGGCGGCAGTGGCAGCGGCGGCGGCGAGCGGCTCCTGCACTCGGCGCACAAAGAGACCAACAATAACTGCCAATAAATCAATACCCTCCACCGGAGCACCAGGTCTCCTCTTGCTCCAATCTCGGGCTCGGCTGTCGGGGGAGAGACCAAGCAGCCCCCATCGAGTGCCGGGGGTCTCCGCTCAGGCGGGCATTCCGAGTGGAATGTGCGTGGTACCCCGAGAGACATCTCTATCGGCGCTCTTTGCCTAGATCCCCAGCGGATGAGGGGATCTGTTCATTGTTCGCCTCATCTCGACGCTGTCAACACCCAAGCTGGTCGCACGAAATAAATCAGTGTCACCGCTCCATTCCCGAGGTGTTATAGTTCATCTCCGGCGCGCACACACGCTCGCGCCCGCCTCAGCCGCGGCCAGGTGTTCTCCGTTCTCGGTTCCCTGTTCCCAGTCGCTGGCACATCCTCGTCGCGAGCTGGGGAAATTCATTACCCATTCTGGCTGCGAAAAGTTCAAGTGCTCAGCTTGACCGTTGGATAGTAATTGAATGATTGATAGATCGGCGTCAGTGAGTCACAGCCAAGCGCACATTGTTGCCTAGTCAAAGGGGGGCAGCCCATTATCCCAGTGCACATCTGCCAGTCGCCTCAATCCTCCCCCCACACATGGTCAATGATGACTCGACGAATGTGGCCATCCATTTGGGAGGATGACCTCAGGTCCACGTGTCTCGGGGCGATTTCCATTTACAATGCGAGTCGAGACGAATTGAGCACTCTCCATCGACGACGACGACGCACGAGAGGAGGACGCAGAGGTGCACCGGCAGCATCGCCGCGACGTGTCTTATGGGGCGCGGGTAATCGTACGCAGCGGGGTGCTTTGCAATTTCTTGATTAATTGGTCGGTCCAGGTCTCTTGGTCCGGCTGGGGCCCCACTGATGTGTGTTGTGCATTTCCTGAGTGCGGCGATAAGCTTTTTGGCGGCTGTGCGCAGCTGATGAGGTGAGATTTTTGAGCGCAGATAACAAACGCGGAAGATATGAGCTCGGGAATGATGTTGTCTCGCCCGTTGGCTGGGCTGTCTGAACTCACTGATGATTGGGTCATGACCAGCGATTGGCGAGGAGCGCGCTGGTTGGCATGGGAAATGACTTTTGGCGGCCGCATGAGTGTGCGCATTTCGAAAGTGGTTATTATTGATTTGAGAGAGAGAGAAGGATGTGCGCAGGGCATGGCCGCCGGTGGAGGGATGACGTCGAATTCGCTGGCGATTGGGTTGTAAATCAACAAAACGATGTCAATCAAGTGGGATTGCCTGGAACTGTAGGATGGTGCGTTGGGTCTTGTGGCTGAACGAGAGATGGACAGTCAATCGGTGTGTCTATGGTTGTGTCATGGCGGCCACGAGATGCCGGTGATATTGTCGGTTAAATGGTTGGGAAGAGATGACTTTGTGCCGGAAGGCGTAGTTAGAGTTCTGGATGCAATCTAAGCATCGTTTGGGCATCGTTCATCTTGCCATTAAGTCCCCTGATGTCCGCTTAAGTCTTGTCCAAAGCGGTTGGTGATGTTGTCAAGAGCAGGCTGGATGCCTGAGGTGTCATGTCTTGTCGAATCTCACTAACATTCGCATAACAATGAAGACCCCTGCGCCAACTAATGACAGAGAAGTCTCCTTAGCATTGCAAACAAGACCGCCTTTGCTGTTCTGTGTAAGCTCCCTTTATCTATCAACACGATAGTCCTCAGTGTTGTTTTAGAGGGAAGTCAGGGAAAGCTAGGAAAGTCCAAAAACCAATGCAATAATCCGACGTGTGAAATTCTCCCATGAACAAACGTTGAGGCAAAAAGTGCTACAATGTCCCAAGGGTAGCAACAACTTTTGGTCATTTGTGAAAAACATAAAGAATTCCGCCTCGTCCTCAATTCCCACGCTCATTTACAATGACATCCCAGCTGTCAGCTCTTTGGACAAAGCCAATCTGCTTGCGGCGCATTTTGCAGCCAGCTCAACACTGCAAGATTGTAATTTGTCCCCACCTGTACTCGAGAGCGTTGGTTTTACCATGGTTATACCACAAATTCACTTCCGCACTCGTACAGTTGCAAGAGGACTTAAAGACCTCGACGCTGGCCCCGATGGTATTCCCCCAATACTTCTGAAGAGGTGTTCTTCTTCGCTGGCAAAACCACTGCGTAAGCTTTTTCATCTATCCTACTCTTCAGGTCTCTTTCCGAGTAGATGGAAGACAGAATTTGTCCAGCCCGTCCCTAAAAAGGGCGAATCTTCGTCACCCACCTCGTACCGACCCATAGCACTTACGTCCCTTCTTTCTAAGGTCATGGAAACGCTGACAAATCGTCAGCTTTTGAAATATCTTGAATCGCGGCAGCTTCTTAATGACCGACAGTATGGCTTCCTCAGCAACAGGTCCACTGGTGATTTGATAGCTTATCTCACGGAAAAGTGGAACCAATCTTTGCACAGTACAGGCGAAGGCAAGATAGTTGCGCTTGATATTCCTAAAGCATTTGACAGAGTTTGGCATCAAGCTCTTTTGTCGAAAATGCGTGCTTATGGTGTTGATGAGTCTCTGCTTCTATGGATTAGAAACTACCTTTCGAACCGTTTTGGATGGGTTCAAGTCTGATATCCACAAAATAAATGCTGGTGTCCCCCAAGGCTCTGTTCTGTGTCCGACACTCTTTCGCATTTTTATAAATGATCTCCTGTCTGCCACTTCTAATCCAATCCACTCCTTAGCTGATGACAGCACCCTTAGCGTTTCATTTTCGTTTCCTGCCCTTCAAACATAGTACTGGAACGGCAGCGTATGTCAAGCACATTGAATTCTGATCTGGACAGCGTAACTAACTGGGGTAAGAACAACAGAGTGGAATTCAATGCCTCCAAAACACAATGATGTCTGCTATCTCTAAAGCGAACCCCTGATAATCAGCCATTATCCATGAAGGGCGCTTGTATCGACGAAACAGGAAAACTTTCCATCCTCGGTATGTACATCAACACAACACTTAGTTAGAGCGATCACAAGGCAAAATCTTTAGGTTTCCTTAACCATGCTAGAAATATTTCACCCCCTCTGACTTGGCTTTAAACTATAAGGCGTATATTCGCCCTAAGCTTGAGTATAACGCTCATATCTGGTCTGTTGCCCCCAAGACCACCCTGCACCTGCTAGATAGAATCCAAAAGCGAGCGATAAAACTTATAGGAGACAACGATATCGCGGGTTCATTAGACTCGCTCGAACATCGATCACCAGTGTCTTTTTTGTCCGTGTTTTATCGTTATTTCAACAAACGATGCTCAAGGGAGCTAGCCAATTGCATTCCTCCTCTCCTTGAATTCACCCGCAATACACGTCTCGCCACGAATGCACATCAGCTTACCCTTAAGCCTGCTTTCGGGCGCACAGTGAAATTTAGAGACTCGTTTTTTAGCCGCTCCACACGAATATGGAATGCTCTTCCCAGCTCAATATTCCCCATAGATTACAACCCGCAGATGCTTAAGACCAATGTGCACAGGTACCTCCTCTCTCTCTCCCTCTATACCTTCGGCCCGTGCTGTGTCTTGACCCCGGACAATTAAGGGTATTAATAACCCCTTGAGCACGCGCAAATTATAAAAAAAAGGCCACAGTAAGCCACACATCATCACACAATTACAGAAGCTGACTTGGACCATGAGAAGTACACATGAACACATCTCCTTGGGTTCCATGCGCCGCTGAGTTATAGAGTCCACTCTCGAAGAAGCTTTTATTCCAAGGCGAATTTATAGTTTATACAAGAAATTGTGTATTCCAGTCCTTCATCATCCTGGATGGTCCAAAGGAATGGGCATCTCCAGATTGGATGAGGATGTCCTCGGAGTCTTCGAGAGAAAAGTTCAGTGTATGGTCTTCAACCCTGTTTTACGTTGAGGGCAACTGGAGAATAAAGATGGCCAGAAGAATCTTCGAATCCCAACCTGTGGCGCAACGCAACAGAAGACGCCTACGTTGAAGGTGGCACACCCAAGTGGAGAAGGACCTCTACCAACTTGCTGTGCGAAACTGAAAACAGCTAGCCACAGATCGCCCTAGTTTGAGAGGCTTGTTGGTTGAGGCCCAGGTCCACCCCGGACTGTAACACCACACAAAGAAGAAGAAGATTGGATGAATAAACGAACCTGATTTCTTTCGAAATGAATCAGGTGACATCGATACCGTCGTTGGTCTAAAGTTTAGAGCGATGTTAACCGATTTTATGTACCCATGCGAGTTGTGCTTCCAAGAAGAGGGCGCAATATGGCATACATATCGATACAATGCTCGAAATTGTAAAAGGGGGTTTTTTCCCGGTGAGCGGAGTGATATTACCGCTTTCTTATTTTCTGGGTCTGGGTATCTGGTACATAGTCTTGGTCTATGTTAACAGAACAACCCTTTTCGGACCATCCTTTGTGATCGAGGTCATCTTTCGAGGAGATATTGACGGTATAACTCCGCACAACTTGCACCGACCGCTTAACACACTACTGGCTCAGGGGAAGTGGTATTTGAAGGCTGTGCTATTGCTACATCTAGAGACACGAACTTCCAGAAGTCCGTAAAACTGTTAGCATACGCCGATGACATTGACGTGATTGGCAGAACTCAGCGAGCCGTCAATGAGGCGTTTGCGCCTAAAGTGGGTCTGGTGGTGAATGAGGGCAAAGCGAAGTATATGCTGTCCTCAAAAAAAGGACATACAACAACGACGTCCTGGACAGAATGTCACAATGGGCAGGTATAACTTCGAGGTATTCAAGGACTCTTACCTCGACTCCGGGGTAATTTTAACAAATAACATCAGTATCGAGATCAAACGTAGGATAACTCTTGCCACACACACACACCACACTGTTTCATTGGGCTCAAGAGGCACTTGAGTAATAGAGCAAAGGACCAGGTTTACTCTAGATAAGACAATGATCATCCGAGTCCTGTGAAACGGCACAACAGCGGATGAGTTAGTCCTTGATCTCTTCGAGATGTGGCGCTACAGCCTATAGAGGGCCAGGGCCTAGCTTCTCAGCAACCACTCGTATTGTGCGTGCTATTGTTCTCTCACGAGTGGAAGCGACCTACAGTTTTATGCCGACTCCGAACGGCCAAGTTTGAAAAGCTTTTTCTAGACAGAAGTACTCTTTGAGCATTGTCAGTAACTCGAAAGAGGTGGGGCCGTGAAAATTATTTGTGTCGCACAGAGCAGGAATCGAACCTACGACGTTGAGGTTGAGGTCGACGCACATACCCACAACGCCAAGGGCCACCAGGGGTTATTAATACCCTAATTATAAGTAACCGGGGTCAAGACACAACACCGGCCGAAGGTCATGAGTCTAGCCGGGCGTGTACGGATCCAACGCCTTCGGTGGCTGGGCCATGTTGAGCGTATGGACAACTTAGCTCCGACCCGAAGAATCTTCGAATCTGAAACAGTTTGACAATAGATAACGACCACGAAGCCGATGGCGCACTCAAGTGGTGAAGGAGGAAGCAGCTGGCTAAGGATCGTGCCAACTGGAGAGGCTCATTGGCAGAGGCCCAGGCTTACCGCGGGCTCTAGCGCCATATGAAGAAAAAGAAAAAGAAACTCAAAACAAAGCTAGAAACGAACGTTCACTTGGTTGTGCTTTTGTGCTGTGCATTAAGCTTCTAATAGGCTAATATTCGATTTCTCCTGAATCTCCCTATTTCCCTCCCTAATTTCCATCATTGATTGAAATTTGTTGAAGCTGTAAGGTAACGCATTTGGATACTTCTGTGTCTAAGGACGGAACGCACAACTGGTGAAGGACCTCAACTGACTTGGAAAATGCAGCCACTGATCCCCATTTGTGAGGCTAGTTGGTTAAGCTCTAGATTCACCCCGGACTGTGGCGGCAGATGAATCGGAGTGTTAAAAACTAAAGCTGATTCTTTAACAACCCACGGTCAGAGGCAACGACTAGGGTGTTGCTTATTTTTAGAGAGTTGTCAGAAACGTCGTTAAACTAGCCTGCATTTTCAAACGATGGCAACTAACCCGAAGTGGAACCACCATCAGGGATATCTTAACAACAAGACTGTGATACATGGCACTGTAGTGCAAGCAATGCAAACACGAAACAATTGCCCAAGGTTCTGCATGAATGTGCCACATAACCCATAATCGATGAAGACAATGCTTCGCGGCAGAGCATCACTAGAGTCACTTGCATACCAGGGCTTTCGGCCGGTTTAATTTTACATTATATGCTACTTTCCAAGTTAACGATAGTGAGTAACTTATAAACTAATCATATGTTGACATCCGCGGGGGAAGAAAGTATTTCACTGAGGCTTGTGTCTTGAAAGAGTTTTCTTGATAGGGAATTTATTGTTGGGCTATCGTAAGTTAATTGTTTAATAGTTAATATCGCTGCTTGGCAGATATGGCAATTTGGCGGGTTATTTTTGGTGATAAGGTGGTTATTTGTAGCAATTGTGTGTCCAAGGTGGAGGCGTGTAAAGCATTTGATCATGTTTTTTGTCGGTTTGGTTGGGTAGATGGCACGTTCCCCTTTTGGGTTAATGGAGGGGCAGTGGTGAATATAATTCTTCCATTGATCTCTATTTTCTCTAGACATATTTTTCCTATTTTCCTTTCGATGTCATAATTGTTGTCAATGAAAAAAGTAAGGGGGGGTTCTTTAACGGCGATTTTTGCAGCTTTATCTGCTGCTTCATTTCCCTCAAAACCTATGTGACCAGGGATCCAAAAAAGTTTGCATTTCTTACACCCAATTAGATTATCTCGTATATACCTTATGATCTTGTTCTTGCACTTAATGTTGAGAACGGCTTTAATTGTGGATAGACTATCTGTACAAATGAGTGTTTACGTGTCACGTGCAATTTCTACAGCTTTAAGAATTGCCATGGCCTCAGCTGTGAATTTTGGGCAAAAAGTCTGGCATTGTACTGTGTGTGCGCTTAGGAATTAACCCGCAAATGCAGTTCCATCTTCGCTTTTAGATCCGTCTGTGGAAATGATGTCCCAATCAGGATGTAGACATTTAATTTCATTAAACATGCACCGGTAGGTTCTGTGATCTGTTGAGTTTTTTTTGGAAGTGCAGCAAGGTCTGTGATGATAGACGATTTGGGAACAAACCAGGGTGGATAGGTTGTGACTTTTAGTTTGCTTCTTATTGGCGTGCCGAATTCCTTGGAGAAGGTAATTGCATTGTGGTTTGCAGAGGGGAGTTTAGGTGTTCTTTTTCGATGGAAAGATTTCTTAAAATCCTCGACGATTGGAGAGTCTGGAGATGTGGAAATCTTAGCGATTAGGAGTGATGAAAGATTTACGAATTGTTGCTTGACTGTTGGAAGGCCACACTCCGTAAGAATGTTTTTTACTGGTGTTGTCCTGAATGCTCTCAGACTGATTCCAGCGGAGGCGTTATTTTAACACACTGTAACGTTGATTTGGAACATTTGCCGTAAGTGGTGAAACTATTTTGGTTAGAAAGTCAAAAAGCATCGTGGCCTAACCCTTTCCTTTGATTCGCTTGACTGCGGCAATAAGGGCTGCGCAGGCGGTATGACGAAGCTCACGAGGGACGTCTTCTCTAGAAATTAATTCAAGAAATTAATTTGGTCCACCAATAGTTGTATGAATTATTTAGCCTTGGTGGGTTCTGCCTTCGGCAGTCCTCAAGATCCTACACCTCCATCGCCACAAAATTCCTTCTCCATCCTCACATCAATCCAGTCCCATTCAACAGACCATCATTCGTCCGCCCATCGTGCCCTCGTGTGGCTTGTCAAAATATCTTGTGCGCTCAAGGGCCCCCCTATTCATGCGCACGAGCGACGCTTCCTAATTGACTCCAGGCAACGCGATAGATGCCAGTTCCAGTCCACTCCACGTTCCACCCACCTTCGAGAAAGGCTTCACCGAACTCCCACTGTGCGCCCTGGATCACTCAGACGCGATCGACTATCGCGTTATCTAAAGTTCACTGTTAGCCGTCTCACAAAGCCCACATAATCGATCAATTCTCTCGTGTACCAGATGTCCGCCCGACCGTCCGCCCGCCCGCCTGCTCCAATGGACCATGGCTAATCCTCCACCTCCAAAGCTGCAAAATAATAATTACCACGTCCGCTCGCATCCAACCACCAAGCCGCCAATTGATATCCATCTCCGCGGTTCTATTGTCTGGCAGTGCACCGCGGCCGTACACACATGAGTGCGCATTGTTCCAGGCCACTTAGGCGCTGAGGCGTGCGCCAATTGACTTCGTTTTGCACCGAGCATATGCACCAACGAGCCGAATAAGTGCGCGAGTGCGCGGTCTAACTGCGAATAGTTGCTCCTTTGAGATGCCTATCAGCAGCATTGTCTGAACGCGCGCGCAAGCGTATCACAATAGTACGTACTACGGCGCGTCCTCCCGCGTGCAATCGCGCCCTGCGCATCGGGAGCCCCCATCTCGGGGGGATCACTCCCTCGCGCCAGATACGGCAGCCCGGCGCGGCGCGGCATCGCATCCGATCGGATTGGATACCGTCAATGGAATCCTCGCCGCCGCCGCGTGTGTGTAGGCATTTGAATTTCTGCGATGGGCTTGGCGTGAATTCCGTCGAAGCTGCCACACTGCGGGGCCCCGTAAGTGGGAATAAAAGGGTGATTAGGCATCACAAAATGGGTAATTGGTCAGCGAGTGCGTCTGGGAGTAGTGCGCTGTGACATGAGCGATGCATTAGAGGCCCGCGCTGCGACTGGACTCGGCTGGAGCACGGAGTCGCCGTGGCCGAGGGTGAAGGTGCAAGAAAATTTGAATGGCATTTTGGGATTTGTGTCGAGTCATTTGCGCCATTAACGTCACGGTGTGCGTTTGGCTGCGAACACCGGTGGGGACTGGGCTGCGAGCAGTTGTGGGTGAAGCCGCTAAGTGATGCAGAATGGCCGCGAGAGCGAAGCGAGTGCGCCGACGGTGTCGGGTGCGTGGTGGCATTTTAACAATGCACGGCTGGGGCGTTAGGAGTTCGGAATTTTGCATTTCGCTAGACGCGCGAGGCCACGGTTGAGGCGTGGGAAGTGTTTATCTGCGCGTGTGTGCGGACGTCGATGGCTGCGGGGAGATATGCCATTTGATGGATGCCTTTTGACAAAAGAATCTCAACGGTTGGAATCGTGGAGATGATAAATGGGAAACGGAAATTATGATTTCTCAGCAAGTTTGTGTTGATTGGTCTTGTGGTGTTGTGTCGGTGTTGTTTTTTTTTTCCTTCGTCTCATCCGTGGCAGATGGACAAATGGATTTTGTTTTAACTGACGGCACGAGTCACGACGACGACGAGTGGCATCTTCGACATTTGGTGAAGATGGTGGCGGTGAAGTGGCTGCGATGAAGATGGGCTTTTGAAAGAGATTTTATGAATCGGATAGCGAGTGGTTGAGAGCTCGTTTGGCGGATTCAAAGGTTGAGTTTGCGTGAAATTGATGTCGCGGAGGTGGACGAGAAGGATGACGCCTGAAGTCTGGTTTTTGAAGACTGGTGCCTCGAGCAGGGAACTTCAAAAAATGTACACAGGTTGACGCTCAAGGGTTCCCAGAACCCAGAAAGCCGATATTTTCTTAATGGAGCAGGTAGCATCAAATCGAATATCAGTATGAGGAAGACCAGACCACTCAATCATAACATCTATCCGAGTTAAAAGTGACAGGCAGGAGACAGACACTACAGCAGCGTTACGCCGTCTATTTTTTAGAGTACCACAAGGTTGCCAACTAGGACCAACAATGTTTGCCGTTTGCAAAAATGGTATACCCTTTGGTACCTGTTCATCACATATGTCTTGTTAATGCTGAGACAATAAAGCAAGATGAGTTTGAATACGTGTCTTTTTACAAATGGTGGCGGAGGGGCTGATTAACAGATTGAGCAGCGACTTCATCCGTAGCTACCTGAAACACCAACTTCTAGAGGTAATCTGATAATATACCATATTCCGACGTTGGATTTAAAATGTTGCCTAGATTAGAGTTGGCTGTGGTCGAGCCATATGATATAGAGTCAAAGCCGGCACTGCTAGTCTGAACATGGTTACCGATTCCGAACGTAATGAAGGGGGCTTAGTCTCACAATTGGAGGTGGTGCGTGAGTTTTGTTCAGAGACCGTCAAGGACGGCATTCATGTTGAGGACCACAGTAAACGAATTAATGACAAACGTTTTTCGGTTCAACATGTTGAATGTGAGGTCCTTTACAAGATGATATGCAGATGATGAACTGAGGCGGTAGACTGCTATAGAACTCACATCACCACTATGCAGGAAGTTCGTTTGAGTGGGTCGGATAAATGCTCTTAAGTTGGCTGTAGTGTGCGTAGTTAGCGTCGGCCCGAAAACACCGAACCTATGGCACAATGCAACAGGGGACGCCTGTGTCAAGGTCGGCGCAATCGTGTGCAACCAACTTGGCGTGTGAAACGGGAGACCCAGCGCTCTAGCTGGAGAGGCTTGTTAGTTGAGCCTCGGGTCCACCTCGGATAGAAGCGACACGCAAAATGGAAGATGGGTTACTTTCGGATTTGTATCAATCTCTGTCAAATCTATTGACAACTTCCATGATCTGAATTGGAGATCGTTATATCGTTAACATTGACAAAGTTCGCTCAGATCTGGACAAGGACCTATTCTCTCTCTACCATCGAAAAAATATTCGACGCTGACAGTCCAGAAAGATGTGTGCTAAACCTTAGTCAACTACGTCAATTAATAAAGGGTGATTTTTTAAAAGCTATAGGAAAGTTTAAAAAAAAAACAAATACAATTCAGAAAAATGCATGAAACCTTTATTTACGGTCCACACAATTTAATGTTTGAACATTATTTCATGCAAATATTGACCTTGACTGGGCCTCAAAGGGTCCATCCGCTTAGTCCAATTTTGGCATACTCTTTTCAACATTTCGGCCGGTATCTCACGAATAAATGCTTCAATGTTGTCTTCCGATGCGTCAATTGAAGCGGGCTTGTCTGTATAGACATGAGCCTTATCATAGCCCCACAAAAAATAGTCTAAAGGCGTTAAATCGCACGATTTACCGGTCCCGAAAATGAAATAAAATGTTCACCGAACTCGCCTCTCAAAAAAGTTGGATATCATCTCACGGTAGCGCTCACCAGTCACAGTTGCGTTACGATTCGCATCATCTTTGAAGAAGTACGGTCAAATGAGGCCACCAGCCCATAAACCGCACCAAACTGTGACTTTTTCTGGATAGTTGGTGCATTGGTAGCTCTTGCAATGCTTCTGGCTGATGTTCACTCCAAAATCGACAATTCTGCTTATTTACGTACCCATTGAACCAAAATGTGAGCTTCGTCGCTGAACACAATTTTTCGGTAAAAAAGTGGAACTTCGGCAAACTTTCCGAGAGCAAGCAACTTAATTTGCAAGCGTTGTTCGTTTGTAAGACGATGCATTGTTAAATTATAGACCAAACTGAAGATGTTTGACAGTGAATCAAAACACGAAACGTGAGTCAGCTGTTTAAAACAGTGTTGCCAAAAAGATAATAGCTAAAAATCACCCTTTACCTTCCCATTGTGACGCTCTGTCACTGGACGTCGATGTTGTATGTCCTTTCTTAAGGACAGCATGAACTTCGTTTTGCGTAACGCCAGACCCATTTTAGCCGCCAGCGCCTCACTGACGGCTCGCTGAGTTCTGCCAATCACATCTCGCATGGGTACAAAGTCGGCTAACATTGATCCGATTTTGCATCCAAGCAGTCAATCGCTGTGAAGTTCTTGATGGATGATGGCTTATGGATTGTGTTGACTCCAAGAGCTGCTAAGCCCAAAATGGGCCTTGACAACAAACTTGACCCGCATCTTCAGCCAAGATGTCCAACAAATTAGGCTTGCTTCTTGCACCAAAACAATCTAGCACATAAGCCGGATTGGATCGACTCTCAGGCGATGTCCATTTCATCTGAACGTTGACTTTTCGACATTTGATGGCGGAACAGGGAACAGGTCACTTCGACGAGAATATTTTCTCCATTTTGCACCAATCGCTGGCTGGTTGGAGGCTAAGGTGCAAAGCTTTTCCACGACACCACAAATTACCTGCACACTGAAGCCAGGATGTCAACCGAGCTCGCGACGAAATTCACGTTGAATACTTGAAACTCTGCCCAGCATGTGATGAAATGGCCAATTAAATGACTATGATCGTCAGCCGAGCGAGTAGCAGTTTGGTCAAGACAAGGGACGGGTGGTTAAGTCTCAGAAGTGTCTAGCAAGGAGTTGCTTGGGAATGATGGACAAAATTTGGTCCATGAGGGACATGCAGGAATGGCTGGGTTGAATGATTGCCTTTCTTGGTTAGAGGATCTGTTGCTGATTATAATCTCTGTCAGAAAGTCAGGTTCATAATAAATTATCGGCACTATCACCGGAGTTGTCGATCAATGGTTGCAGTCTGACTATCGGTAGCACAATGGACCAACAATGATCTAAGTGTGCTGGGAATTAGGTGGCAAGCTAGCCCGCTAACTGAACCTAACCGAAGTTATGAAGGTTTTGCGCTTAAGTACTGAGGAGGCTATTGACTTACAGCAGACCAGAGGAGATGGGAAAGTACACCTCTCTGCGGCTTCCTCTGAATACTCTTCTAGATGCTGGCCTGGTGCAGATTAGATAATTCTTCGTCCCATTTCGTATAGAGGCTGTAAAATGAAGTCGTAAGACTTATTTATCGCTTAGAACTTGACATTACTGAAAGCGCCATCTATGAATGTCAAAGAAGACTACTGCTGTATGTTCTTTGTCAGCAGAAGGACAGACTATAGAGGGAAGTGTCGTTTCAATCGAAGTCGAAATCGAAGTGTCGTTTCTGTTCACTAACCCTTGCAATAAGCATGTTGGGCACCTGCCCAGGAAAATGAGTGGCGAACAGGAGCTTAATTGTCTCCCCTGTGGATTCCGTCGACAATCCCTCTGATGTTTGAATATACGTCGGTATGGTCGGTGTCTTTTTAAAGATCGCCCACAATCTTTAGTGCTTTCTATGCTCCGGCATGAAGCTTTCCAGGTTTCTTTCTTCGCCGTCTTAACCACTTTCCTTTAAGTCTTCGAGGTTTGATTGTAAGGTCTGCTGTTTCCCTAGAGAACCTTGCCTGGCTTTGACATTTCCAGCTTTCTTTATGTGGAAGGTACTGCTGTGTCCCCAAGCAAGGACCAGTTTGAGCTTCGCGTCAATCGGTCATGTTTATGCTTGAAGGCCCTTAGATGCCATTGTCTGAGAGTTGCTAGAGCAGTGTATGGAAAAGGCTATCGCCGTCTGTGTGCCATTCACCCTCATCAAGAAAGTTTCCGGATAAACTATTGGCGAAGGTACCGAGCCTTCGCATCCCAACAAGACAGACCTCAGGGATGACAACCGCTACCAGACTTTAGGGATTTGATTGGGACTTTGGGCAGAGGCCTCGTTATCGTAAATTCGTTGGTTTTAGGAACGATACTGCGACAGTATACTCGATCAATCGTTGCGAGGCGATAACTACTGGTCGCTGGGCATACAAATAGTTCGTACAAATGCTCGTTGCCACAGCAATATTGTCGCACATCTAGCAGCTGCCAGTCACCACAAACTGTTCCCTCATGACCACAAGCTAGTTCATCCACCATCCTCTCTCATTCAAGCAATCAGCATGATTGGCAATTTCCAGGAGCACAGAGCCCCCTCCATTCAGCAAATGAAGCCACAATGATCATGAAATGGAGCAACGTTTGAGTGATTAAATCCACAATTTACAGCGTTTCCTTTAGTAAATCCCGCTTAATAGTCGCATCCACTTCATCACACGCCCATTACAGCTTCTTTACTAAATTATTTCCTTTTCTCCTTCTTTTCGTTACAGGTAAGCCAACCAGCATCTCTCTGAGAACCCAGCCATTGGTAAATATAAACGATTTCACCTGTGCGCGCTCATCATCGGCCGGGATGCGCGCACACACGCAATTAGATGCCCGTTCTGTCGAAATTATACGTCTTCATTTGCATAAACATTCTCGAATCATACCACCACCGTGGCGCGCTCGTTCAATTACGCAGTCACATTTCCACCCCGGGCTTCGGGAACCGAACGTTTTATGGACACTGATTGGCGTCCGAACTCCGACTCGAGTGCGCACATGCGAACGCGGGCGCGTCATAATTGTCCAATTTCGCATCGACTTCGAATCAACACAAGACACGACTGTGGCACGGCGATGGCGACGTTTCAGATTCCGGCGAAAATAAATTTCAATTTCCTCATATTTACATTGGCTCTCTGGCGGTGAATTTTCTCTCGATTGTTGGTCTTCTTTTCGAAAATTGCCTTGTAATTTTGGGAGAAATGTGAGAATATTTTTTCTGGGAATTTTTTTGTTCTTGATGTGAAATTTCTTTTTCTTGCCTCGGGTGAGTGAATGCTGAACATTCCCTCGGGGGGGCTATGCGATCGGGAGGAGGTGTGCGCGATTGTTTTATGCGCCAAAATTAGAGACATGTGGAGACGATGTGGACGGGAGGCCCATGGGCTTGGTGCTGTTTACACTGGTGATGGGAGGGATAGAACGTGCACACATTGTCGTAATTTTTTTCATTTTAATTCATTTTTATTTCTTAATCATAATAAACTTACGTAGTAGACAAAAATGCTTAAAACTAGTTTGACGTACGGTTTTACTAATTCTAACTTACTGGCCTTCGGCGGGCACTCGACTTTCATCTTCTTCTCGAAGCATGAAGCACGGGCTTGAAGAATCTCTTAGTTGAACCAATGCTGGCCAATCCAGTGGCCTTCACGAATTTGTGCCGTCCACCCTACGTGCGGATCTTGGTTCGCTGATGTGTCTTCTACTGCATGCACCTTCCTCGAGAGTGGGAGCAGATATCTGTCGTAGAACTTTACTTGTCAAAAGCAACAAGCATTACTCCTGCTTTTTTTTATTGTCGTCCATATGGGAGAACGTGCAAAATAAGGCATATATGCATTAAGACCCAAGTTCAAGAAACTAAAATAGCACAGGTTAGGTGCTGGAGAGGCATGTTGGTTGAGGCCCAGGTCCACCCCGGACTGTAGCGCCACACAAAGAAGAAGAAAGAAGGTGCTGAGGGACGGATAGTTTTGCACAAGTTGGTTCATTTCCATTGAAACTCGCATTTCGCCTTCACCATGCCCCAAGATAGTACCTCCCTTGGTTACAGCTTCTTTCCGCACTACACTCTTCAATACCGGATCGAGGAAATTAAAAGAAAGTGGATCTTCTGCCCAAACCTGGTGCTTTTTTTTCCATAAGTCTTTGTGTCAGATTGAACGACGCATCGCAATCAAACAAAAGGCGATCCCCAATCCAGCACCTCGAATAATTCCTTATGACGCTGTGCCAGTCTGGTCGCTCGAAGCAGAGTTAGGGAAACGGTAGACGTGACAGACTCAATAAGAAAAACTGGTACTCATTTAGAATGGAAGGGCCGACAGTATCCTCTCACCTTAACGAAGGTTGCAGTCACTAAGCCACAGACTGGCTCAGGAAACAATAAATTCCAACCTAAAGTTGTTAAGAGTCAATCATCAGAGAGAGGTCACTAGCCTCATACCCAGGTTCTTAAAACGGCCGAAATACTTGGCGGTAGGTAACTCAGGGGAAAGTAATTCCAACCTTCGGATAGCTGATAGCCCTCAAGGCCTTAAGGTTCATGGAATGCGACAACAAAGGCAACCCTTGAATTGCTTGAGAAGATCATGGCCAGGCGGTGGCTTTCTTACTTAACGCCGACAGTGCTCAAAGAGTATTTCCTGTCTAGAAAAAGCTTCTCAAACTTGGCCGTTCGGAGTCAGCATAAAAAAACTTTAGGTCCCTTCCACTCGTGAGAGAACAATAGCACGCACTACACGAATGGTTGCTAAGAAGCTAGGCCTTGGCCCTCTATGGGCTGTAGCACCAGCCAAATTATATTATATTACATTACTTGTAACAGATAGTGGAATAGGGATAATTTTTAACCTTTTCAGACCCATTCACATTCACATCCACTTCCACAAAGCAAATCTCCCGCATATCGCTTAACCTTCATCATCTCATACCAGAAATTAACAGCCGGGCCTATCAAGTTATCGCTACATCCACAACAGCTTGATATAGACATCCTCCTAGGCCATTGGCCGTGGCTACCATTGTTGGCCCAAGAGGGCTTCAAAGTCAGTGACAATAGAACCTGCTGGTCGCCACTTATCTACAACTCAGTAAGACGGTCAGTACCAACCTAGGCTTGCTCCTGAAACCTAGGAAGATGGACATCGTTTTTGAGCAAGGGCCATGGCTTTGAAGAAGTCCCGTGCAAGGGTTGAGTAATAGAAGATCAACTAAAATAGCATTCGTACGATGTTACCACAATTTTAGCTATTTAGCAAACTTTCACTCAGTGAACATGCGCTGTGATGTCATTTGAAAGTCCTGTCTGCTCAGCATCTCTAGTGCTAGTACACCGAAGTTTCTTGAGCAACTTTTGCATCATTTCAAGAGATTTAAGATTCTCTCACCCTGCCTATTGTATAACTTTGGTGCAAGACAAAACTCACTTTTTTGAATGGCTTATCGTCCAACTCTGGTGGCCCGTCTTGTTGTAGGGATGTGCGTCGACTCCTATGCACATGAAACTTGGCGTCTAGGATTGATTCACGACTCCACCTCTTCCAAGTCACTGACAGTGCTCAAAGACTACTTCTGCCAAGCGAAAGCTTCTCAAACTTGACCGTTCGGAGTCGGATTAAAACCGTGAGTCCCATTCAGTCGTGAGGGAACAATAGCACCAACAACACGAGTGGTTGCTAAGAAGCTAGGCCCTGACCTAAGGGATGTAGCGCCAGTCATATTTTCCAATAGGAACTTATTTTTTAAATAAACGTACGTCCCTTCAAATGATCCTTCGGCTTCAATTCTTGAGTCAGCTTGACCTTGGCTGTAAACAACGATCCTTGCGGAAAATACGCCATAATGTGGTCTGAGTGATGCCCAATTTTTGAGAACGCCGTGGAATTGACTGATTTTCATTGTTTGATACGGACGCCGGAACAGCAGCAATCTTCTCGCCACCTTCACCAACCAGATTCCTTACCATCACACAACGAATATGCGGACCCACATTTTTCTGTCTGTCTTTTAACGACTGAAAATGAAGTACACGCTCATTAAGTTGCGTTCACCGACTCCGTATTTCGCTTAAAAAATTTTCAGGCGTTGCTTGGTCGTGTGCTTTACCATGGTAAAAATGTTGAGCTGACTGAATAAATTGACAGTGACAGTTTGATGACAGTGAAAGAGTGCGTTCACAAATTGCATTCAAAGTTGTCAAGTCCCTATTTGAAAACCCTTCTTCTTCTTTGTGTGGCGCTACAGTCCGGGGTGGACCTGGGCCTCAACCAACATGCCTCTCCAACTAGCGCGATCCCTGGCTAGCTGTCTCCAGTTTCGCACACCAAGTTGTTTGAGGTCCTTCTCCACTTGGGTGCGCCACCTTAAACGCGGCGTCCTCTGTTGCGTTGCCCGACAGGTTCGGATTCGAAGATTCTTCGGGCCGGCGCTGTGGTGTCCATACGCTCTACATGACCTAGCCTCCGTAGGCGTTGGATCCGTAGACGCCTAACTAGGCTCATGTCGCCGTGCAGCCCGTACAGTTCGTGATTGAATCTTCTCCTCCAGAACCCGTCAACACAAACAGGACCAAAGATCGTGCGTAGAACTTTTCTCTCAAAGAGACCAAGGACTTCTTCATCCGCTTTCGAGATTGTCCATGCCTCCGCGTCGTATAGCAGGACTGGGATGATCAGTGTCTTGTATAGAGTCAACTTGGTTCTTCGAGAGAGGGCTCTTCTACTCCATTGCCTTTTGAACCCGAAGGAACAGCGGTTGGCGCTTGTTCTCGGTACTGATGTTATTAGTACAGTTTACTCCGGAGCCGAGGTAAGTGAAGTCCTTGACTACCTCGAAGTTATAGCTGCCCATTGTGACGCTCTGTCCAAGACGTCGATGTTGTATGTCCTTTTTTGAGGACAGCATATACTTCGTTTTGCCCTCATTCACCGCCAGACCCATTTTAGCCGCTTCCGTCTCAATGTGAGCAAATGCCTCACTGACGACTCGCTGAGTTCTGCCAATCACGTCAATGTCATCGGCGTATGCTAACAATTGCACGGACTTCTGGAAGATCGTGCCTCTAGTGTTGGCGTGTGAGTTTCGCACGATCTTCTCCAGGACGATGTTAAAGAAATCACATGACAGCGCGTCGCCTTGTCTAAAACCTTTTTTGACATTGAAGGTCTCGGTGAGTTCGTTACAGACCTTGATGGAGCAGCGAGAGTTCTCCATCGTCATCCTGCACAGCCTGACGAGTTTGGCAGGAATGTCAAAACTAGACATGGCGTTGTATAGCTCGTCTCTATGCACGCTGTCATATGCGGGCTTGAAATCGACGAACAGATGGTGGGTGTCGATTTGCATTTCTTGGGTCTTTTCCAGGATCTGCCGTAGTGTGAAGATTTGGTCTGTTGGGGACTTTCCTGGGCTGAAGCCCCGCTGATGAGGACCTATGAACGACCTCAGGCGGGTACACAAAACGGCAGAGAAGATCTTATACGCGATGTTAAGTAGACTGATCCCTCGATAGTTGGCGCAGTTGAAGGGGTCTCCTTTCTTGTGGATCGGGCAAACGATACTGAGATTCCACTAGTCGGGCATGCTTTCCTCAGACCATATCTTGCAGATGAGCTGGTGCATGCGCCCAACCAGATCATCTCCAGCTGCCTTAAACAGTTCCGCGGACAATCCATCCGCTCCAGCAGCTTTGTTAGACTTCAGTCTTGATATTGCTACCTTGACCTCGTCTAAGTCTGGGGGACGGTATTCGCGTCTGTCATCGTCCAGATTGAGTGGAACATTCTGCCTGACAGCGGTATTTTGGTCCTCATCGCCGTTTAACAGTCTGCAGAAATGATCTTTCCAGATTCTCAGTATCGATTTGAAAATTCAGTAAATGTATTATGGTATGTAGCGTGCAACTCTTGTATACCTCATGGCGTGAGGTCAGGAAATCTATTGAGCTGAACGTACAAGCCATACATTAGCGCCTCCTTTTGAATTCTCTTTCTCTAGGGCAGACCCATCTTCCGTGATTGTACTGAATTTTGGGGCGAATGTAGGTCTTAAGGATTTCGCGCCCTAATCGCCTAATTATCATAAGCGACGTTTTAGTGATTGTGTTCGATAGTTTTTTCAATTGCGCGTCTTTCTGCATCACTGTTCTAGCATTCCAGTTTTAAATTAGAGAGAAATCGAAGTTTATCGTAAGTGACGTTAACATGTCCTTTAATATAATATAATATGGGTGGCGCTACAGCCCGTAGGGGGCCAGGGCCTAGCTTCCCATCAACCACTCGTGTTGTGCGGGCTATTCCCCACGAGTGGAAGGGACCTACAGTTTTATGCCGACTCCGAACGGCCCAGTTTGAGAAGCTTTTTCAAGACATAAGTACTCTTCGAGTATTGTCAGTGACTCGAAAGAGTTGAGGCCGCTAAAATTATTTTTGACGCACAAAGCAGGGATCGAACCTACGACGTCGAGGTTGGGGTCGACGCAAATACCCACAACACCACGGATCACCATAAAAAAGCTTCCTCTAGTGAAAAATGTTAATCTTGTTGCTTACGATGATTTGACGGTTAGTGTGCGATTTTTCGTCAACTCATTGTGTCCCACACACATTGTAACCGAGAAATCCATTACCCAGCCCTAGCTAGGTTCCTGGAAAATAAACTTCCTCGTACTGGAGGACATAGCCTGTGCTTAACTCAGAAACCTCATGAGTTGTTTGATTAGTTCTCGAAATAAGGAAGGTCATGCGTTAGTTAGTCTAAGCTAGCCACAGCTATAATGTCGAAAGGGCACCCATATGCCTGCCCACCAACCAACAAAAACTTGATCGAAATCCAAATCAGTCTTATTTCCATTTACTTTCAAACCCATTAAATGGATGACGGCCCTATGGCTAGACCTGGAAGGACAGTCATTTCAGCGAAAGCCACAAAACTCATAAATCATGTAGTAGCCAATCGGAGAATCGCTAACTGACAATCTAAACCAAATATTTGTGATAAAGCCGACCACAAATTAGTCATGAATTCCAAGCGACACATCCAGAAGGGCTTTTATTTATAACTCGCTTCCGGTATTTTATTGCTCTGCCGAATATAACCCAGCACTTTTATCGCTGAGTTCGATTTCAGTTGATATCAGCTGCTGTGGACTTGTGGTATTTTTGTCGTTTGACTCAAGCTGACGGAACCGATTAAAGTGCCAACGAAGGGCGTATGTAAAGCTATAGCCTTGGGGCTGAAAAAAAAAACGCTGTCTGGCATTTGATGATTGATAGTTTCTTGCGCCAGATTGGAAGAAGTTAACTTGTGTGTACAATTCTGAACTAGTTTCACGGCATCGCTCGAGAATTCCACATCCGACATCCTTTGCCATCGAACTACGAACATCTCGGAGACTCAAGTCGCCTGAAATTCAAGTAATTTAATGAATCAAGACTCCGACAGATTCTTCTTTCTTCTTCTTCTTTTCTCGTCCGGGTGGACAACCGATAGGCCTCTCCAGCCAGCACGATCACTCACCAGCTACCTCCAGTTGCGCACACCAAGTTGATAGAGGTCCTTGCGTGCTTCTGTGCATTGTCCCAAGGGCTGACATCGAAGAGTCTTCTGATCGGAGCTATGATGTTCACCTGCTCTACATGACCTAGCTAGCTTAAGCGGTGGATCCTTAGACGCTTAGCCAGGTGCATGAAGAGGAGGAAGAAAACACACATCACCTACTCTACACCGGTAGTGCTCTGGCTAGTCGTAGCTTCCTACACCTAGGGGCCTCATACTTCAGTGGCCTCAATGAGCTTAACAGCGCCAGTATAAGCCACCTAAGTCGCTTCACTAGATGCACCAAACTGTTTCCAGAGTTAAGAGAAGTCAATCCGCGTGGTATCACAGTGGGCCTACTCTGGCCTAAATGAGACTGCCCTTTTAGCAGTCAGCCACTATAACCTAACCTAACCCGCCTGCATGCCGCTGTACAGTCCGTAAAGCTTGTGCTTGAATATGTTCCTCTAGAGGTCATCAACGCATACAGGACCAAAGATCGCGCGAGGAACGACCAAGAGTTCCTTCATCCGTCTTAACAGTTGGGCCGTCTAAAAAGCTGAGTTCTAAATGCTGTGATAGGCCAAGTGCAAGCATTCAGTAGACCATCGATACTTAACGACTACGTATGCTTGAGCAATTTGAACACACCCCGACGATCGTCCTGTGATTTCCATAATTGGCGACACAAAGATTTAACACTTTATCGGTACTGAACTCGTGTCGCCTTTGACTCATCTCACTGCGGGTATAAAAGTGGTTCTGCATGCTCTATGCCCTTGTTGACTGCTTACACATCAAGTAGTCATTGCTCGTGTATGGATAGATGCCAAATGAAGTCAGTTTTCGCTGTTTGTCCAGGAAAGACTAAAGATACACTCCCCTTCACTTGCAAGCTTACAGCCAGGCTGTTGGAGGTTCTTCAGCTCTGACTTAAGTCACCTGACCTTGTGGATCTTCTCCGGGGTGAACCTGGGCCTCAGTTAACATGCCCCGGTCCACTTGTTTCCAGCCATGCGCGTTCATCTTATTCAGGTCCCCTTCTAGCTGCGTGCGCCACAGTAGGCGTGGTCTTCCTTCCCCGCGTTGTCCCTCGAGGTTGGCTTTCCGGGCAGGAGCACTGGTGTCCATTCGCTAGACTTGACCTAACCATCTGAGACGAGAGACTCGATCTCGTTTGACCTGATCGATGTCGCAGTAGAGCCCGTACAGTTGGTCGATCAGATAGAGAAGATAATTCGAACGACTCTTTTCTCGAAGCTACCAAGAATATCCTCGTCCGCTTTAGGTAGTGTCCATACAGCAGGACTGGGACTATCAAGGTCTTATCTAGCTCTTTGTCCTTCGAGAGATGGCTTTATTCCTCAATGGCCTTCCGAGTGCGAGAATGCAGCGGATGGCCAACATAATCCTCTGTTTTATCTCCGCGGTACCATTGCTTGTATTAACTTCGGAGCCTAGGTAGATAAAGTCTTTCACTACCTCCAAGTTCTAGCTGTCTTTAGTGTCGTTTTGTCCAAGACGTCGGTGTTGGTGGATCTTTTTCGTAGACAGCACATACTTTGTCTTACCCACGTTAACCGCAAGCCCCATCTTGGCCGCTTCCTTGTCGATGCTCACAAACGCCAGACTGACGGCCTGTTGTGTACTTCCGATGATGTCAATGTCCGTCTCAACCTATGCGAGCAGTTGCCCAGATTTGTGGAAGATCGTGCCTCTGGTGTTGACATTTGAGTTCCACACGATCTTCTCGAGGATGATGTTAAAAAAGTCGCATGTGCATACTTTTCCGACATCAAAGGTCTCAGTACAATCTTCACTGACCTTGACAGAGCATTGGGTGTTATCCATCGTCATTCTGCAAGGGCAGACGAGTTTGGCATGGATGCCAAAACTAGATAAGGCGCTGTATAGCTCGTCTCTATAAATACTGTCAAACGCGAGGTTGTGGATCTGTAAACCGGATATTTTTGTTTTTTTTTGTTTTATGGTCAATGCAATGGACGCGTGTGTAGAGTGCAGGCTTTTCGTTAAGTTTATTCCTGCACCTGTGATCGCACAATTTAAGAAATTTTTCCCAGCAGACTGCCGTAGCGATTTACACCATATTGCCACATTCGGCCATGTGATCTTTTCTCCTTGTATCGATTTGTTGTCAGGATAGACGAGAATAGCTCATTCGAACTATCAGCTAATAGCGTCACGCTTCCCATTTCCATACCTCTCTCAGTCTGGCCAGTTGACGACCCGAAGTTTTCCTGCTAAACACCCTCTTGAGATTGTCTTCCATGATATCGATTAGGAGCATTCCTTCTCTGTCTTCATCAGAGATTGCTCTGAAGCAGCTGCTAGCCCCAGTCAGTTGTTGAGTCTGTAGGCTGGAGTCTTTAGTATGATTCAGCTGTCATGCTACGAGTGCTACAGCCCAAATTGGAGCATCCATCAGGAGGCCTGAAGTGAATGCTTATGGGGAGCACTCATATTTGTACTCCCTCATCACTCTTATTAGTCAGCATTGAAGGTTAGCCCATTTGTACCTTACTGTCTTCTTGGACATAATTATCTAGTCCCCAACTGAGAAGTTAGCAGCTTCCACCTTGATGCGGCTCGTTATGCCCACAACCTCCGTGGGACACTAGTTCAAGACCGGCAGTCTTGTTTGGCTGAGAAGACTGTATTTATATATTTATCTACAAGATAGATTCTAAATAGGCTAATAATTAATTTGTCTACTCTCCGATAAGTCTAGATTGTGTGAATAATAGTTAAATAATCTGATTACCCTTGTAAGAGGTTCAATTCTTCCGTACGCAGTCCTTTCAAATAGTAATTGGCGAGTACGAAGTGGCCTAAGAGGCAAGTTTAATTATATTAACCACAAAAGATATGGACATTTAATATGATTTGTAAAAATACCCCTGACTTCGTAGACCGTGCGTCTAGTTTTTAAAGATTTTACACCAAGCAATTGGCCCTTGCTGAGAAGCTAGGCTCTGGCCCCCTACGGGCTGTAGCGCCTCCCATATTATTATTATTATTAATTGACACCTTGCTATATAGTTTGGGTGAAAATTCCATTGCATGTTAAGAATTATGAATTTGGTGAATCTTTTCTGAACTTTTTCAATGCGCTCAGAATAAGTGCGAAATAAGGAATCCATTCAAGACTAATTGTACTCTGAACATGAATATTGTAGGTTAGTGTCTTGTCGAGATGCACCCCAAAGTACTTAGCACTTGATTGCCAATCTGTTTCAATGTTATTTATAGTGATTTTGTTGCTTGGTAGGAAGCAGGCTTTCCTTTTTCTGGTAAAAAAGGCAGTCCGGGTCTTTGAAGCATTTAATTTAATTTTCCATTTACTAAAGTATTTTTCTACATCATTTGCACCTGATTGCAATTTGGTTACTACGTTACAAACCAACGAATCGGACGCAAAGATGCATGTGTCGTCTGCAAACATAGCGACCGCATAAACATTTGATAGCGGAAAATCGTTAGTGAAAATGTTGTACAGTATGGGAGCAAGTACTGAACCTTGGGGTACGCCTGCCTTAATTGGAAAAGCTTGCGATAAACAGTTGTTTACGGAAACCATGAAATTACGGTCCGTTATAAAGGACTGGACTATTTTGACCAAGTAGATTGGAAAACTTAGGTTTAGAAGTTTGTACAGCAAACCATCGTGCCATACCGTATCAAAGGCCTTTTCTACATCCAGAAGAACCATACCCGTACTTTTACCAACCTCAGAATTAGCTTTTATGGTCTTAGTAACGCGGTTAATTTGATGCACTGCGGAATGGTGTGTCCTGAAACCAAATTGTTGAGGGGGAATTATGTTGCGTGCGTCGGGTTGGATTAGTAATTTTTGTTTGATAATTTTTTCAAAACATTTGCTTATTGCACTTAGTGAGCTCATGGGACGGTAACTCCTGGTTTCGCATGGGTCTTTTCCTGGTTTTAGAATGGGTATAATTTTTGACGTTTTCCATTCTCGAGGAAAGTAACCTATTTTAAGACAACTGTTGAAAAGTTTTTGTAAGAATCTAAGGCCGCATGATGGGAGGTTCTTGAGAAACGTGTTTTTTATCCCACCCAAGCCAGGGGACTTTGTGTTTTTTTAAATTTCTTATGGCAGCTTTTAGATCTTCTGTTGATATGAGAGTTGAGCCTTGGTTATTAATATAAGGTATGGCCTGTTGTACTAAACTTTCCTCGCTACTGATTGTGTTATTTGCAACAGAATGATTGGTATAGAAAACCTTAGCCAAAGCATTCGACTTTTCGTCATTGGAAACTAGTATCGAATTTTGTTCTTTCAGTCCTAGAGTGATTTGGTTTCTACGTTTTATAATTTTAACTAAATTCCAAAAGGGTTTGCTACGATTATCTAATTCTTGCAGTTTCCTGTTCCAACTTTGGTTCCTAATAGTCAGAATATGTTATTTTATTCTTCTAGATAACGTTTTTGCTAAGTTCATAAAAGTACTGTCTCTAGTTCTTGCCCATCTGCGCCTGGCAAAATTCCTGATTTTGACTAGTTCTATGATGTGCCGTGGAAGCACGTCGTTGTTGTTGCACTGGATAACTTTTTTAGGGACCGATATGTCAATACACTCCAGCAATGAGTTAGTGAAATAGTCCACTGCTTTATCAATATGGACTGGTTCTAATTCACTCGGAAACATCTCCTGCCAATTATTTATTTTGCGTTTAATAGTATTCTGAAATAAGTTCCAGTTTGTATTTTTGTAATTTAACACTACGTTCTGGGATTTTCTGGGCAGCAGAACAGTACTGCATTTGACTGGCAAGTGATCTGAGCTGAGATCATTTATTACTGTAGGTTGTGTGAAAAGTTCTTCCATATTGGTGAGAAAAAAGTCCAGAGTTGATGGGTTAGCTCTTTGGTTTGCAGGGAGCAAACAATGTCATGAAAATTATAAAAAGTGAAGGACCTAAATGACTTCCCTGCGGGACCCCTGAGAAACAATTGATTGGTTTGGATAGCGAATTTCCAATTTTAACTTTCAGTATGCGATCTCTAAGAAAATATGTAACTCAACGAAGGAGAACGGAGTGGAATCCAACTATTTCAGGCTTTTTAATTAATAATGAGTGGTCAACTGAGTCAAGTGCTTTACTAAAGTCTGTATATATTGCATCAACTTGCTTGTTGTTTTCCATCTTATTTCCAACGAAGGATGAGTAGATTGACAGGTTAGTAGATGTTGAGCGACTCGATATAAGGCTATGTTGAGCAGTATTCTTAGGATACTTCTCTGCATTGCTCTATGCAGGCGCTAATCGTAGAACATCAAAACACTGTATATTTCACAATAGAGGTCTGAGGACTGATCCTTGTGGCACTCCAGCCGGCATACAAAAGTACTCGATTGGACATGAGCTCTACTGACGTTGATGTGTCCCTTCAACAAGCACATGCCCGTGGCAATTTGAGACAACCATAAGTGTGTAGAGCACACAGAGCTAGAGGCATTACCAAGCCTTGTGCCTTGACATTGGAGCACATGACGATAGACCATGAGCTTCTACTGACGTTGTTGACCGTCTTTAACAAATAGGAGAACGTGTCCATGGCATTTGGAGACCTCCTTATGTGTGTTGAGCTCACAGAGTTAGAAGCATTAACGGGCCTTGTGCCTTGACATTGGCTCACGCGATGATAGACCATCACTCACTAAGACAACCCCAAAGCCTCTTAGTGCCCGTTCCACTGATGTCACTCGAACGTCCAACGCATGCCAGTGCCATCATTTCTTTAATTTTTTTCGGGTCACTATCACGCACACATGTTCCACTCGCTTTGATGTCAAATCACCGTCCCATGCGACTATCACATTCCATCAGTTCCGCCTGGCAATCGCCTTCACGCCGTCAAAATAAAATCCAGAAGCATGACAGGACACAACTGCACTGCACCGGCTCCGTGCTCGCTGCTACCATTCCTTCCGTCCTGCCCAAGCTGACACCCAACATGCGGTCGACTCGAATGTAAATGAAATCTCTTTTCGCACTGCAATACCTGCCATGATGGCATGGCTAACGCGGTGGAACGTTGCAAAGAAAACAATCTCAATTTTTCACGGATATGTGCCGCACATGCACGAGAGCGAAGCTGACGTTGCGCAAGACATAATGAATTTCATTTTGCGGCCAAATTTTTTCCGACACCACGCACCATAGGTGTCCGCCGCGCCATTAGGCCACGGCCTGGCCGGTAGATGAGGAGCCCCATTAAAGTATTTGGCAATTAACTGGATCAACGCTGTAGACGGGTGACAGGCCGTTCGGAACGCAATATTTAGGTTGACGGACAGCCGCCGCGGTGTGGTATGCCACGCGAAAGCACCGGCGGACGGACACTGATTTGAAACTCAATTTAAATTCTGGCCGAAGAGGGGACTACACATCTGCATCTGCAGGCATGCAGGCAGTTTTTGACAGTCCCTGGCGGTGGCGGTGCGACGAGGAGGACCAGAAACACCATCCGGGAGCGTCCCGAAATGGGAACACCTCACGAGGGGCCTTTGTTGCACGGGGTTATTGATTATGACGAGGAGAGGCGAGTTCAGTTCAACTTTGACGAATGATCTGCGGCACGGTCGGTCGTCCTTGTGGTCGCCTGTCAGTGGCGGCCAATTTTGACGCGAAAGTGGAAATCATACTTCGATGCTCGTACGCACGGTGCGTGTGTGCCCCGACGACGACGGAGAGGATATATTGTTCGACGTCGAGATTTTTATTAACGAGTTCAGTAGCGCATGACAGGTTTTTGTCTCCGGTCGGCGCGCCGTTCACTCTGGGGTAACCCATTTTCGGCGCGCACCCGCAGGGCGCATAAATACAAAATGTCACAAGCAGCGTGTAGTTACTGACTCACTGAGCCGGGGCCCTCGCTCTCCGGTGCGTTCACAATGCGGGAACGCATTGCATTATCAAATTTAATGACTGGCGCAAGTTGACAGTTTTTAGTCGCTCCTCGAGCGCCGTCTCTTTGGTTTCGCCTGTGCCTGTGCCTGACCATATCGGGTGAAATAATTAATTGACATTTTGGGCTTTGATTTCCTGCAGCGAGCGCTCTAGATGATTTTCGGCGTTTTTGTTCCAGCCGGGGACAATGGCAAGCAGTGCCACTGGCAGCTGTGCTGCGCCAAATCGAGGTCAGGAGAGACTTTCTTTTTTCCCCTTAATCAAATCCGTTCGCCTGTCAACGGGCGGCGCGACTGTCCAGAAAGGCGCGCGTGCACGAGATGTCGAGATCAGAGAGAGAGCAACAAAAGTCCAAAACAAAATCCTTCTTGTAATTAACAACTTCCATGGCGAGTGTCTATTTGTCCGAAGGGAAAGTTGACGCTGCCACGTCTATCACCTCGCTCGTGCTCCGCGACCACGGGAGGGAAGATCTAAGTGCATTTTGTGGTTCGTCGTCGGTGTTGTTGCCACACTCCCCGATCAGATTGCGGTGGAAGGATGTGCTCTGTGCGATGCTATGCGCCGTATGCGACACGCCACGACAGACGCGGTCGGCTAGTCCGGCCCGGGCGAGTGTGCGCACATGCAAGTTGACCAGAGAGACTTCAATTTATTCATAATTTGCATCCCGTGATAAATTTATCGTCGCTACATATCTGACAGGAATTAATTAAACCGATATTGTTGGACGACACATTTCACGAATCGGTGCAGCGCGGCGCGGCGCGGCGACTAGGCTAGGTATGCAGAGGTGTGCTTGTTGCACGCGAGCGACGGGCGGACGGTGTGGATGCATCTCCATAAAATTTACATTTTCATTGGACGCGGCTGGTGGACCGCGCGATGGGCGCGGATGCGACGTGTGTGCTTGCGTGTGTCAGGGGTCTGGTATTGGGGCGAAACTAGAAAAGGGAGTTTCGAAATTATGTTATTTAGAGTAATTGATCGATTTGGTTGCTAATTTTATGGGAAGCCGCCACGAGAGAGATCGACGCGACGGGTGAGGGACGCTAGCTAGCCAACACTTTTGTTTTGAATTGAAATTGACGGTTGTGACCGGAGCGGGTTTAAATCGAGGAATGAGTGGCTTTCTTCACGATGGGGAGCCATGTTTTCCATGCTTTCTGCCATGGCAAGCCAAAATGTGTGATGTTCCATGTTTTCCTTCAGTCCACCATGGTAGGCCTTCGGCCTTAAAATTGAAAAGATATGCGAATTTTTTCTTGGCAAGGCCTTCGGCTATAAGATGAGAAAATGTGTGTGCAAAGTGACAACAAGAACGCCTCAATCAGCAAACGCCTCATTGACAGCTCGCTGTGTTCATCCGCTCACGTCAGTGTCGTCCTCGTAAGCATGCAGTTGAACGGACATTTGAAAGATCGTGCCTAGCTAAGATTCCGTCCTTGCCCAGCTGCGCTTTGAAATCTCCTGGAGTGATCTTGGGGTCATAGCTGGGGCAACGATCGTGTGTTCTTTCTAGGAGATCTTAGAAATCAAGTCATCCTTGCTATCGTCATCCTTCTCCTCTGTCGAGGAGTGGGCGCAAATCAGGCTGATGGTCCAGAATGCCTTGATGCGGATTGTCATGAGGCGTTCGAACAACAAATCCGCATCCAACTATGCGCTGCCCTCCTTCTCTGTAGCAATCGCCGTAGAAGAGGTCACAGTTTCTCATCCTCCTGTGGTCCGGCCCATCTCACCGCATTTACTGGATTGCAGTAGTGTCTGCTTTGTGGCAGTCTAGGGCCTCCGCAGCTTCATCAGCTGCAAGTGGTGTGTTAAGGGTCCTCAAATACCACATGCAAACCGAAATTCGTTGTCCTTTAATCGCTTGCTTGGGTCGTCAATAGTAGATCCGTCTGTATCCGAAGCATGAAGTTGCTTTTGAACTAGACTAGATTTTCTTATGTGGTGAGGAAGTTAAACTTAAGGCGGCATATGACAGAGTACATAGAGACGAGGTATACAACGCCATGTCTAGTTTTGACATTCCTGCTAAACTCGTCAGGTTGTGCAGGATGACGATGGAGAACTCTCGCTGCTCCATCAAGCTCGGTACCGAACTCACCGAGACCTTCAATGCCAAAAAGGGTTTTAGGCAAGGCGACGCGCTGTCATGTGACTTTTTCAACATTGTACTTGAGAAGGTCATGCAAAACTCACACGCCAACACAAGAGGCACCAAAAAATCCGTGCAATTGCTACCATACGCGGACGACATTGACGTGATTGGTCGAACTCAGCGAGCCGTCAATGGAGCGTTTGCTGGTATTGAAACGGAGGCAGCGAAAATGGGTTTAGCGTGACTGAGGGCAAAACGAAAAAAAGCTACAAGGTATTTGTGGCAGACTCTGGAGCGAAAGCGTAGTACATGGTGTCACACAACATCGACGACTCGGTCGGAACGTCACCATAGCCAGCTACAACTTCGATGTGGTAAAGGACTTCACTTACCTTGGCTCCCAAGTTACCAGTACGAACAACATCAGTACCGAGATTAAACTCAAATAACTCTTGCCAACCGCTGTTTCTTTGGGCCCAAGAGGCAATTCAGTAGTAGAGCCCTCTCTCGAAAGACCAACCTCACATTATAAAAGACCCTGATCATCCCTACCCTGCTCTATGGCGCGAACACCTGGACTATCTCATGAGCGGATGAAGACGCACTTGGTCTCTTCGAGTGAAAAGTTCTGCGTTCAATCTTTGGTCCTGTCTGCGTTGAAGGTTTCTGGAGAAGAAGATTCAACCACGAACTGTACGGGCTGTACAGCGGCATGAGTCTAGTCAGGCGTCTACGAATTCAACGTCCTAAGATGGCTAGGCCATGTTGAGTGCATGGACACTGTTGTAGCACTGTTGTAGCCCAAAGAGTCTTCGTGGGGCAACGCAATAGAGGACGACCACAAACCATACGGCGCACTTAAGTGGAGAAGGACCTCAACCAACTTGGAGTGCAAAATTGGAGGCAGCTGGCTAAGGATCGTGCCACCTGGAGAGGATTGTTGACCGAGGCCCAGGTTCACCCCGGACTGTAGCGCCACAAGAAGAAGAAGAGGAAGGAAGTTAAACTCACGCACAACCTCCAACTGGGAGCACAGACCCATTTTTTCAACCCTCGGGCAATGGGGTTCGCTGCATACATTAGTTCACCACACGTCGGTTGTCGTGATGGCTATCCAGGGCCGCCAACTTGACGTATGCACAAGCAGGGTTCGCGCTGTCGTCCTACCAGTTTTGGGTGCATTCAACTACATTATCCTGTCCACATAAGCCCGTGCCTCGCGTAACTTCTCCGTTAATCTCATCGTCGATTTCGCTATTAAACGTGCTATCCGTGTCAGCAGTGTCCATAGAGAATCGGAGCTGTTGCCAACTGGATCTGCATCATAAGGCACACTTGATATGTCTTCTTGCTGTTGGCGATCTCTGCAGTAGATGAAAAACTGAAACATATCAATAGCTTGCAAGATTCTTGTCAAAAAATGTCTCCCTGTCTCTTTTTAGTACAATTTTGGTGCGTCTCCTTGTCGTATAGACGATAAGCCTTTGATTCCATCAAACACCACTTATGTTCCCTTGCAGCTTTTAGAATGACATCGCCCTGTTGGTCCCTTACCCAAGCTGGTTCACCTTTGAAATTTAATTCCAACCCATTTTCAAGCACTTTGCTGATGGATATGAAATACTCTTTCAGTTCTGGAGAATACAAGACATTTGTGTTTCCCTTGCCAGCTTCCATCACTGAGGCATTAGCAGCAAACCAAATTTTCGCGTGATACCCTTAATACTGCATGGACATCTCGATACCGCTCCCCTGTCGAAGTACCAATTGGACTCGCTGACTGTGTGTGCATCTGTTAAAGCTGCAAGACCCATTGCAGTCTCACTGTTCTTTGGTTTTTCTCTAGATTTACTCGCAAAACATCCTCGCTTACCACATGCAAAGCACTTGCCGTGGAACAGGGTCATCTTCTTTCTCCTTTTTGTGCACATGTCTGTTATTCGAATTTGCATTAAAGGCTTCTTATATGCTATCGTTGTCCTTGCCTGGCGCTACAGTCCGGGGTGGACCTGGGCCTCAACCAACATGCCTCTCCCTCAACCCTTGTCTTGTGCTGTTTCCAGCCACGCACGTTCAACTTATTCGAGTCCCCTGCGTTGTCCCTCGGGGTGGGAGTCGAAGACTTTCCGGGCCGTAGCAATGGTGTCCATTAGCTCGACCTGATCTAGCCATCTGAGACCAGGTCAATGTCGCTGTACTGTTCGTACAGTTCGTCGTTCAATCTCCTCCTCCAAACACCACCCATACATACGGGACCGAAGATAATTCGAAGGCGACCCTCGTCCACCTTATATAGCGTCCATGCTTCTGCGCCATACAGCAAGACTGGGACTATCAAGGTCTTGTATAGGGATACCTTCGTTCTTCGAGAGATGATTTTATTCCTCAGTGGACATCCAAGCTCGATCCTTTTGCTGTTTGCGCCTGTTTCCTTCTTCCATATGTTGACTGTCGGCAAATTGTCTCACGCTTCCACAGCTTACTTACTAACTTATCAGGCAGACGACCCATGAATGGTCCGAGCCTGAGCAATTGCTGCCTTCCATCGGTGATGGCGGTGGGCACGCAGCTTCCAGTCATCAATGCCAAACTGTCTTACATCACCGGAGGTTCGGTTTTCCTCTCCTTCTCGAACCAGGAGGATTCGATTTGATGGAGCGTTGTTGTCCATTCGCTCGATGTGGCCGAGCCAGTGTAGTCGACGGATTTTTGCCTTCCGGACTACATCCACATCCTTGCACAGCTCGTTGAGTTCGCGGTTCTGTCTTCTCCACCATTGGCCTTCCTCGCAAAAGGGACCATATACGACGTAGAATTTTCTGGAGTCGATTTGCCGGGCCGGTAACCGGTAAGTAAGTACGCTGGATAGGACCTTATAGGCGACGTTGAGAAGGGATATACCTCTATAGTTCTTGCAGGATGTAGGATCGCCTTTTTTGTGGATGAGGCATATGGAGCTGATATTAATTCGGGCATCCTTTCGTCTTCCCAAATTCGGCAGATGATCCTCTGCACGCTCCCTACCAGTACATTGCCGCCAGCTTTGAAAGGCTCCGATGGTAAGCCATCTGCGGCTTTGTTGTTCTTCAGCCTCGTGAAGGTTGTACAGACTTCTTCAAAGCTAGGTGGGAGGACTACTTCGTCGACTGGAATTGGGATTTCCTGGTCCTCTATCACTCTCTCTGTTGGAAGTGCTGCTTAAACACATCCAACATTCCCTGTGGGTCTGTGACTAGATTACCCTCGCAAATTTCGAAGAGCTGGGGCGTGGGCCTTTCCTAAAGCCTGGCTTTTTTGTAGAAGGCCCGTATTTTCTGTTTTTCCCTAGACTCTTCGATATCCTTGAGCTGAGAGGTTGCGAGAGACCTTTGATTTAGGCGTAGAAGCTTTTTCTCTTTTCGTCTTCTAGCGCGGTTCTTCTCTGGGGCTGCGATCTTGTTTTCCGTTTCAGCGCTAATTGGTATGCCTCGTCGATTGCACCTTTTTTCTGCTTACACTCGCCATCATACCACGCGTTTTTTTTTGTGGGAGTGCTACCTCTTCCGCTACCTCTTTGATACCTCTTTGAGCTGCACAGCAACCACTTCACGTTGGCGTTTGTACGTGCGTGGCTGGAAGCAACTCGCACTGGTGCAGCTTTCCGACATTCGACAGTCGGGCTCTGAATCTTGCTGCCACGAGAAAATGGTCAGAGTCGACGTTTGTCCAACCAAATGTTCGTACATCCAGGATGTGTGACGCGTGTCTTCCGTCAATAAACACATGATCGGTTTGATTGGCGGTTCGACCATCTCGGCATGGCCAGGTTGCTGTGTGGATTTTTTTGCGAGGGAACCCTGCGCTACTTATGACCACATTACGTGCTGTCGCAAAGTCTGTGAGTCGGAAGCCGTTATCAGTTGTCGTGCCGTGGAGGCTGTGCCTTCCTATCACGCCGCCAAAGATGTTTTCCTTACCGATTTTAACATCGTACTCCGAACAGGCTCCGTAGGCACCGTAGGCACCTCAGGCTCCGTAGGCTCCGTAGGCACCGCAGGCACCACAGGCTCCGTAGGCACCACAGGCTCCGTAGGCACCTCAGGCTCCGAAGGCACCTCAGGCTCCGTAGGCAGTGTAGGCTCCGTAGGCAGTGTAGGCTCCGTAGGCAGTGTAGGCTCCGTAGGCACCGTAGGCACCTCAGGCTCCGTAGGTACCTCAGGCTCCGTAGGCATCTCAGGCTCCGTAGGCACCGCAGGCTCCGTAGGCACCGCAGGCTCCGTAGGCACCGCAGGCTCCGTAGGCACCTCAGGCTTCGTAGGCACCGCAGGCTCCGTAGGCACCGCAGGCTCCGTAGGCACCTCAGGCTCCGTAGGCACCTCGGGCTCCGTAGGCATCTCAGGCACCGTAGGCACCTCAGGCTCCGTAGGCACCTCAGGCTCCGTAGGCACCTTAGGCTTCGTAGGCACCGCAGGCTCCGTAGGCACCTCAGACTCCGTAGGCACCGCAGGCTTCGTAGGCACAGCAGGCTCCGTAGGCACCTCAGGCTTCGTAGGCACCGCAGGCTCCGTAGGCACCGCAGGCTCCATAGGCATCGTCCAAGAGGTCGTATTAATCCTCTTTGACAGAGACTTCACCTTCGTCGGTAGGAGCGTGTGCACGTATGAGGCTGATGTAGAATCTGCTTTGGATGCGGATCACAGCCAGGCGATCGCTGATCGGCTTAAAGTCGAGTCGTTTTCCCACGGCGGATCCGCATCCAAATATATGCAACCTTTGTGACAGCTGAAATTTAAGGAATTGATGAAGCCCACCATATTGACGTGATGTCTGCACAAAGTGGATTTCTGAAAGAGACCCTTTGGCTTGAACATCTCTATTAACTGCTGCCATGCCTGAGCACTGTTCTTGCCAAGGCCTTCTCCTCGTTCGTAGTCCGAGCTGCAACCTCCGCGGGCTCTACTTACCTTCCAAGAACCTCCTGGACCAAAGCACTGCGCACTTGTACGGACCAGGTTCCGTGTACGTACGATGAAGTACATTATTGTCACTTCCTCGACCGATAACCAGTTGAGCAGCTCCTCCCCGCCAGCACTTCGACTTGAATTTCAACACCCGACTGGACTCACCCCACCCATCGCATCACACTCGCTGACAGTTCGGTACTTTCACCGCATAAACATCCCCATCGACGACTACGCAGGGGCTTGTCATACGTCCGAAGTGCAAGTCAAACGTGCCTGCCCCATGCATCTGCAATATCTAACAAACAATTAACCCGCACCTCGCCGACTCGCATCCTCGTGAACGTTTTTTTCTTCATTTTCAATTAGCATTGTAATCACGCCTCCGAAGTCCCACTTCCCCACACACACCCGGGCGTCCTTTAACCTTTCCCTGCACACACACACACTGACCATTCCTGGCAGCGTTTAATTTTCCGTCTTTTTTAATTAAATCCCTGCTGGAATTTCGGCTTTACACTGGTGCCGTGCCGCGGTGGAGCGGTGGAGCGGTGAAGCTCGATGGTGCTTGGTGGAGCTCCGTGGAAGTGGAAGTAATGAATTTTACGTGCGCCTGTGCACACAGCTGAGCAACGCCCCTTCGCCACTTTGGAGGTGGCGCGGCACGATTAGCTCTCTGCCTCGCCACCACCGCTTAGGCGATGTGAACACATGTTGCCGGGTTTTGTAATTATTTGATTTGGCAAGACCTCCATTAACCCCCGTCCAACTATTAAGGGGTCAACGGCGAAACTCAAACAAAGCGCGCACTCCCCAACGTGCATTGGACTCAGCCACGGAGTCTGCTGGACGGCGGGCCGTCGAAAAATTCCCGACGCAACATTTGTTACGATTAACATTACTCGCTGACAATTGTCCCGTCGTCCGTAGGTGTGAAGGCAAATTCGAAAACAAGACAAAAGCTTATATCGGCGAACTTACGCGCTGGATAGCGCGCGCGCCACTGCCATAATGGCCTCCTAATTATTATTTATTGCAGCCACTATCGCCGGGCTCTGTCCGTCGTCCGTCGTCCGTCGGCCGCCGGAGAGTATCTCTATCTGCATCTCTATCGTTCAATTGTCCGCGACCAATTTTCCCGTAATAACACAGCCGCGAAATCGATTAACAATACTCTACTCGGCGAGCGTACGTAAATGCCGAGAGCCGAACGGCCGACTCGCAAAATGGCCACTCGGTGAGCCGCTAAAGCCGCCACAGCCGCTGGGGAGGAATGCTGCTGCTGCTGCTGCACGGTGGTGGTGGTGGAGCACTGGAGCAGTGCACAGAGCGACACCTGCATGCAGAGCACCTGAATGCCGGGCGCTGTGGCGGGTGGCGGCTGCGCATGCTCCGAATGAGCCGCGAAAAATGATTTATTAAGGTCGCACTGGCTTAGATTGTGCACTCATTTGGCTGAGAGTTGGAGCAACAGCCGCAGCCTGCTGCCACCGCCACAGCCACAGCCACAGCAGCTAACTAACTGGTGTCTCTATGTGCTTGTCTTATCACAGGATCACACTGTGTGCGCGCACATGTGGAACAAAGGCGCGGAACAAAGGAGGGCGACCGAGTGTAGCAGAGGTTTAATTATAATTAATTTGAGTTACATATCGAGCTACTTGCTGGCTGGCAGGCTAATTGCATGCACCGCGATTTGTGGCCTAGGTGTGGCCACTTTTGAGCTAAAATAGAGGCTTAACACCTTTGCGCGGCCGAGTGGCGTGAGTGCGATGCTTAGAGGCCCAGAACAGGTAGTGATGGCAGATAAATTGGGTGAAGTTTGTTATCATTAGAATGTTCAGCTGTCTGCTGATGAGAGATGCGATTCGGTTGTTTTTTTTTCTGTTTCACCAGCCTGAGCGTCCGCAGACGGTGGGAGTGAAGGCGACTGCCGGGTGATTACTGGGCGGCGTCTTTGATAAATTAGTTTCCACGGCCTCCGCGGAATGTTGAACGGAGTAAATTAACCTCTTTCCATGGAAATGGATCGCTCGGATGAGCACAAATCAATGGAATCATCGCGGGTTTGTAGTCGTTTCCCTGGGGATACATCAGCTGGTCTTATTTCCTGCGGTGGCTTGTTTCGTACGGTGTCCAGTGAATTCGGAAAAAACGAAAGGTCGCGCCTCAGTCTCTCGGTGAATTCAATACTGATCTGAGAAAGGATCAGATCCTACAAATCAGCAAGCCCCTTCCTTGGGACGACTGAGAACGTGCCTAAGATCCTTGGCTTAAGAAAGTGTTGTGGCACCGTCATCCAGAACAGCAGGATTAATGCAGTGGGCATTAGAAGTACATTGGTCAAGAGGAAGGGGTTCTCGAATCCAAGCCTAGTGAGTCGATGATGGGTTCAAGGTCGAGACCCAGAATGCCGCAAGGAAGCAGCTCGGCTGCGACTATTAACTATGCACACACTCGACCATCTACTCAACATGGTTGATACGGTCGAGTCTGAAGCAGCAGCTCTGAAGGTACCATACCTTAGTAATGCGCTCTCTGCAGACTCCTGAAAGTCTGTACAGTAATTTATTCACCACCTTCTGAGGAATAGAGCGAAAGACTCTAAGCTTAATGGTACATAACGTGCACCCCTCTATAACGGACACCTCCCTTAATCAACTATTCGTTATGGCCCCGGCAACTTTACAACGTACCTCCCTCTATAGCTCCAATAACAGACACAGGAAGCAAAAATTATCGTCGAATCGCTTGCTTTGCATACATGTCTTTATAGGCAAACGTACTCCATTTCAGCTGTACTCTATGACCAATGTTTGGCCATCAGCTAGTTCAGAGCACTGTGAATGTCATTATACCTCGTGTGTTGTCGGACTGCGGTGATTTCAGATACAATCGCCTTAAGTTCGATGTAAGCAATTCCCAAGCAAATTTGGTGCGAGTGATAAAATTTGTGCGAATTTGAATGAGGTTATATTTCAAGCCGTTTTGATTTGTGTTTGAAACAGATAAACAATTATTCGGTCTCACTCTCGAAAGTAAGCGTTTTTATTCTAATAGTAAGTAAAAAGAAGGCTATCCTCTAAAACTGACTTAAAAAAGCAAACATTTAAAATGAAAGTTAGTCGTTCATTTCTATAAGTGACTTACATTACCCCTCTAAAACGGACAATCATGATGGCCCTGCGGGTATCCGCTATGGAGAGGTTCCACTGCACCAAGATCTGCAGAGCAGTCAGAGGGGAACACCAAAGGGCAGGGTACTGTCACCTCTTCTGTGGGACATGTCAGAAATGTGCTCTCTTTGAAAAAGTCTGCGTGTATGGTTGTAGTCTATGAGAACTTTGTCCAGAGGAAGGCGAAATTGAACTTATAAAATCGACTGTTCAACAAACTCACGACGCTTCCAGTTGACTCTCTCTCCTTGTGTGGCACGCTAAACGCTGTCGATAAAATCTTGTGTCTCAGCTCTGGTACCAAATTAAGGCTGAAATCCAACAGCCAATAGCTTGTACACGCCTCCAAGCCTGCTCTGCATTGGTTCAAGAAGCCAAATGATGCAAGTGATGACTATAGCATTGCATGGTGCTGTGACTGTTCCTATCAGTAGTCAGACACACACTATTCAATGGAGTTTCCATGTTCTGGATAGCGCTTGAAAGGGTGTCAGTGGAACGGAATTATCTTGTCCAGCTCTGAGAATACTTCTTATACTAACCGTCTCGTTCACAATCCGTTGTCCGGTAGCGGCCAGTACCGTAGTCACACTGAACTCTGAATTTAATTTATGTGTCAACCAAGCTCTGTCATTCTTGAAAAATTTAGACTCATACCCAGCTCCAAAAGTTCCTTTACCGAAAAAATTCCTCAAGCTGCTTCTTCCATGGTCCTGTGCCAAGGTCTTGACAGCAGAACTGAAGACGGATGAAGCCGTGAGACGAAGTGTCCACTGCAAGGACTTAAATATTAAATTTCCATTTCGATTGCCAAACCACTGTAGCGCCTTTCAGTCGTAAACATTGTCTTGGCTCAAGAAAGGAGATGCTATCTAGGTTCTTACATCTAGACGGCGACCAATTCTCAGTCACGCACAACAGAGGTATGTTCTTCTTTCCCATAAAAAGGGCGGCCAACTTTTGTGACCTTATGTGGTTGCCGGATTGACTTTCTGACTGACTGATTCTGTAGAACATTGCGAAGACGCGAACTAACTACAAAGGGGGCTAGCTCATCACTCTTTCGGAGATCAGCTATTCGTGCCTATCTCTGTTGCAGGACACCTTTTAATGGTTCAATCGATAAAGTCTACTGATCGTCTTATGTCTTACTTACTTACTTAAGGTGGCGCTACAGTCCGGGGTGGACCTGGGCCTCAACCAACAAGCGTCTCCAGCCAGCTCGATCTTTAGCTAGCTGTCTCCAGTTTCGCACGCATAGTTGGTTGAGGTCCCTTTCCACTTGCGTGCGCCACCTGAGTCGCGGTCTTCCTCTACTGCGCCGTCCCTCGGGGGTGGATTCGAAGACTTTTCGGGCCGGAGCATTGGTTTCCATCCGCTCTACATGACCTAGCCATCTCAATCGTTGGATCTTCACTCTTCTGGCCAAGTCGATGTCGCTTCGTCGTTATATCTCCTCCTCCACTCACCATCTATGCAGACGGGACCGAAAATCACCCGAAGAATTTTCCTCTCGAAGCAACCAAGAGCTGCTTCATCCGCTCTTGACAGAGTCCATGCCTCCGCACCATATAGCAGGACTGGGACGATTAAGGTCTTGTAGAGCGTTACCTTGGTTGTTTGAGAGAGGGCTTTGTTCACCAATTGCTTTCTTAGCCCAAAGAAGAACCGATTGGCAAGAGTTATTCTTCGTTTGATTTCAGCGCTGGTGTCATTGTCTGAATTGAGAGCGGGCCTAGGTAGACAAAGTTTTTGACTACCTCAAAGTTATACCTGTCTGCTGTGAGGTTCTGACCGAGAGGTCGGAGTTGGGAGCACTTTCTCGTTGACAGCATATACTTGGTCTTACCCTCGTTTACCGCACAAAAGCGCCATTGACATCACGCTGCGTTCTTCCGTTCTAATGTCAATATCGTCGGCATATGCGAGTAGTTGGACGGACTTCTGAAAGATTGTTCCTCTGGTGTTCGAGTTTTGAAAATTTTTTTCAAGAACTATGTTGAAGAAGTCGCATGACAGCGCGTCGCCTTGTCGGAATCGTTTTTGGACGTTAAAGGTCTCGGTTAGGTCTTTACCGACCCTGATGGAGCAGCGTGCATTCTCCATCGTCATCCTACACAAACGGGCGAGTTTGGTAGGGATGCCAAAATTAGACATTGCTCTGTATAGCTCGTCTCTATAGATGCTATCATACGCGGCCTTAAAATCGATGAACAGGTGGTGGGTATCGATTTGTTGCTCCTGGGTTTTCTCCAAAATCTGCCGGAGTGTGAATATTTGGTCGATGGTGGATTTTCCTGGCCTAAAGCCACACTGGTATGGACTGACCAAGTTGTTGACGAATGGCTTTAGGCGTTCACACAGTACGGCAGATAATACCTTATAGGCGATGTTAAGGAGACTTATCCCCCGATAGTTGGCGCAGTCAAAGGGGTCTCCTTTCTTGTAGATCGGCAAACAATGCTGAGGTTCCATTCATCGGGCATGTTTTCCTCCGACCATATTTTACAGATGAGTTGGTGCATGCTCCTTACCAAATCATCGCCTGCGGCTTTAAAAAGCTCGGCGGGTAAGCCGTCAGCTCCAGCAGCCTTGTTGGATTTCAGTTTAGATACAGCAATCCTCACTTCATCCGGCTCGGGTGGACGGAATTGTTGTTCTTCATCGTCCCTTTCATTGGGGTTGAATGGTTCGTTCTGCCTGACAGCGGAATTTGGTTCTTCGTCGCCGTTCTACAGTCTGCAGAAATGGTTTCTCCATATCCTCAGCATCGACTGTGACTCTACTACGATGTTCCCTTGATCATCCTTACAGGCTTCGGTTCGGAGTTAATAACCTTGACTGGTTGACTTTACCCTTTGGTAAAACTTCCTTACCTCATTCCTGCAGTGGTATCCCTCTATTCTGCCGATCGCGCCCTTCTCATGCTCCTTCTTTTTTCTCCTGAGAAGCCGGTGTTCGTCTCTCCTCTATCGTCGTATGTCTGGCATTCATTTTAATACATTTTTATTTCGAATTCATAACAAACTTACTTACTAGACAAAAGTGCTTAAAACTAGTTGGACGTACATTTTTTTCTACATTCTAACTAACTGGCCTTGGCGGACACTGTCAGCTGAACTTAATTGCAATCGATTGTCTTTCGACGTAACCTTGCATTTCATTAACTTAACTACTTCATTATCTGTACTACTTATTATTAAGCAACATTTTTAACAGACAACTTAATATATGAACGATTTTTAAGTTAAAACTTATATGCTAACTTACATACTACCTTGTATTTTTTTTGATTTTTTTATGCATTTATATGTACAGCTTACAACTATCTTCCACTAAGTCTGTAAGTCGGCCATTCTAGCCCGGGTCTAAAGGGTTCGACGAGTGAGTTCCTCTCAGCCACCAAAACCTTCGATGTTGCAACGCAGCATCCCTCTTATCCCGACTCGACACGGCCATACTAAAGCAGAGGAGATCTTCCTCAGCTCGTTGTGCGACGGAACCGGCGTGGTTGAGTCGCCCATCCACAGTTGAGCGGGCGATGTAAAAGGGGAGCGGTACCGCATTTATGTCTTGGATCAGACCTTGCTTATGAAAATAGAGGAATGCTTCTGGGGGGACGAAGGCAGTTTGACGTACCCTTTCGTGGTACTGTGGATTAGGGTAGTAAACCCCACAGATCAAGTTATTAACCGAGTTCATGGCTCTCGCAGTGTGACCTCGAATCAAAGTCACCAGGAAATTGCCCACTCGTATCAGGTTCGCCCTCATTGGAGTAGAATTTTATGTACTGGGACTCTGGAGTTCTGTAGAGGCGCAGGCAAGCCCTAAGACAGGCCCTCTCAAACACCCGAATCGTTTCCATCAAGCTTGCACTCGCGTTGAACCACGCGGCACAGCTATAGGTGAGCAGTGGCTGTATGAGGGCCATGCGGCAGATTCCCTTCACTCTCGCATCGAGTTGGCTGCTGTAGAGCAGTCTCTTTGTAAGAGCGAAAGCGCCTCGGGCCCTGGCCAGAGCAGAATCTACGTGTTTGTTAAAATAAAGATACTGATCTAGCCAGATCCACACGTATCTGACTACAGTCCTTTGCGTCAGTGGTTGCCCGTGCTGTCCAACAATTGTGTCCAACGCCAACTCTTTGTGTTACTGCGACTTCATAACGATCGTTGGTCGGATTGTCGTATGTCTGTCTGGGACACACCGTGCTTCATTGGTGAACAATTGTATCTTACTCTTAACTGTACACATTCACTTGGTGTGACCAGCCCGTGCTACTCCGAGAATCTGCAATCATTCTCAACTCAGTGAGGCTCTCACCTTAGACCTTCTTTCTGGATCTAGGGCACACTCTCCCACTATAAGAGGATGGGTCAATAGCTGCGTCACACGGTAGTTGCTGTTACACATAGGTCTCGAGGCCTTTGATGACGTGGGACCACACTAGGATGCCACAAGTCTATTGATTATAATAATAATATGTGTGGCGCTAGAGCCCGTAGGGGGCCAGGGCCTAGCTTCTCTTTTTTTTGTTCTCTCACGACTGGAAGGGACCTACAGTTTTACGCCCACTCCGAACGGCCAAGTTTGAGAATCTTGTTCTAGACAGAAGTACTCTTTGAGCATTGTCAGTGACTCGAAAGATGTGATGCCGTGAAAATTGTTTGTGTCGCACAGAGCAGGAATCGAACCTACGACGTTGAGGTTGGGGTCGACGCACATACCCACAACGCCACGGGCCACCGTCGTTTGATTGTTCCTTCTTTTAATTTATTTGGCTCTCTGCCGGTTCCATTGTCGACCACCGAACACTCTTCTCACCTGCCAGAGCATCGATGGGCTAAAGGACACACTGCCGCCCTCATCCGCACACTGTTGATCGCTCTCATCGTATAGAGTCTACACACTTACGTCACTGTGGGCCCATGCTGGCCTATCTGCGACGGCTACACTCAGTGAGCCACCTTCTAACACAGTCTTACTGTTGACACTTGTCGATCTTAATTAAAATCAAACTGCATCCCACTACACTGCTCCTCACAACACCCATCCGTCTGTCCTCTTTGGGCACCCTATTCGAATGTTGCCAGCCACTGTGTGCAATCCTCCGTGTTCGTTAAGAGCCACCACCTCAATTCCTGCACACCAAATTAGTACCATCCACCATCACCACCCATCATCGGCGTCTCTCCCCTCCATTCAAACACCGTTGTCATTCCAATTCCATGGCACACGCGTACACCCCATTCGCCTCAAATTGCCGATCACAACATGCGCATCCCAACTTAATTGCCGCATCCACAGGAAGTCGCCGGCCCACCAGCGCCTGGGGAATTATGCAAATAACACTCGTCGAATGGCAAACAAATTACACAGCGAACCCCCAAGAAAGCTCCCCGATCTGCTGCGTGGCCCTGGCCGGGAGCACAAATTAGGATGTCACCTATTAAAAGCCCAGCCCAGCATAAAGGCCGCTGCTAAATTGCAGTACTCCTGGCGACTTAATAACCACTCTGCGTCGCCCGGAATGCAGCGCATCCGAAACATCGGTTGTTTGCCCGTAATCTCAGCTCTCTCTCTCGGGCTCCCTCCCCAGCGCGGGCAGTTTTATCTGCGCTAGCTGATCGGGCAGCGCGACAAGCGCTCGTCGAAATGGGCCGGGGACCGTAAGCCCCAAAAACGGACGAATACCAAACACATGCGCGACACACACACACGCGCGCGGGCATTTGCATAAAAATATGGCTCGGCCGGCATTTAAAGTGCGTTTTCCACTTTAAGCATCCACCATCCGCTAGCGGGCATCGGACAGGCGGACAGAAAGCACCAGCGGCGGAGAGAGAGATTGCGTCGCCGTCGCCGCCAGGAGGCTCCCAGTGCGTATCCCCCGAATATCTTACAATGGGAAATCTCCAATTCAAAATCAATCTGAGCTGCCCGCGCGCCTGTGTGGTTTTTGTTCCCATCCCATGGCACACATGCGGCCGGTCATCGACGGACTGCGAGGTGCAGTCCAGCGGTGCAGCAAGTTGCTTGGCTGCGAATGCAATTACCGTGATAAGCACCAATAAATGACTAATGTTGCCTTTATTGCTTTTGTGTGCTCACCGAGAGTGGATGGAATTCATGCCTCCCCGGCCCGCCTCGGTGCCGTGGCCGGTTTCATAAACTGTACCGGTGAATTCGTCCCCTCGGGCAGACAGCCTATGCGCGGCTCTGGCTGACGAGGCGATCTATGGCCGCAGTCGGGTGTAATGAATGTCGCCACCGATGGGTTGAGCCGATGGGGTAACCACTAACTGCCGCCGGAAATTCACTGATCCAAGGCTGTGGCTGGTCAGAGAAAAAAAAAAGCGCAGCTAATAATTAAACGTTACCATTTCGGGTATGACTAGCGGTGAACTCCCAGTGGACCACTGTCCAAGTGGGCCTCACTAATTACACGCAAGTCCTGGAAAGCGACGAGGGGAAAAAACCGCTCGGACTTTGGGGAATTGCGAATCTAAACGCACGAAGGATGGCCATGTTTGCGGGCAGTGCGCATTCGCGCTCGGCGGTCACAGGGGAGCCTCGCTTGGAGCAGCTTTGGGAATGCTCAATCGCGGTGCTGGCTGGCCCCGGACGTGCGAGGTAAATTGACTGAACTGCTGAAAGGGGCGATCGAAGATCTGTAATCAAACGAAGGGTATCTCGTCTGACGTGACATAGCGAAGAATCGCCATTACTTCCGCTTGGAAGACGCTCACTGCAGTTGGGAGGCGAACAAATTTGTTAAAGTTAAGGCACTCCGAGGAAACGCCGCTTTCTATGTCATCTTTCGTCTTGAAACCATCTGTGTGGAAGTCTGTGGCTTTACCAAAAGGTATGTATGGTGTCACCGTGCCAAAGGTATGTATGGTGTCACCGCTGCCTTCTGGGCAGTGTCGAGGTGAAGTGTAGTCAAGTTCAATTTTGGTGAGGGCCTCGATTTTGGCGTGTCCGCAGGTGTCGCACCATTTACAACAAGTCCTTAGGCGAATGACCCTTCTGGATGCTATTTGCTTGCCAAAAAATAAGTCGAAACATAGTTTCCGACAGATCGCTTCCTTTGAGAGTTTTATGAACTGTAGCTTCCACTCTTTATCGCGACGCATAGCCACATAAATGCACAAACATTGGGAAACCTTCTGAAGAATGAACCAGTGGCTGACATCCCATCACAAACTAAATCCATTTTATGTCCAATTGCCTAACCCGGTCGCACATTATGTCCTCCTCGTATTTCTCTTCCTTCTCCGGCACCTCTGACTGTACACCAGTTCAAGTGGCAACGCGCGCAGAATTTCCACATCTCCAGAACGGAGCTACCGACAATCACCGTAACAGATTCCACTGGCTCCACAATTACACAGTGCCACTCGGCACACATACTTTCCTGCAGCGTGCACCACCTATGATTAAAAGCCCACTGCTCGCGTGTACCCTTTGACCACGGCGATCTCTACTTTTACAAGTTAATTCAAATTTATTACCATCCCCACTCCAGCAGCCTGCGATCCGAAGGCGCTCGGTCATTTTCACACACAGAGCCGCACGGTGCGGCTCGCGCGGGCAAGAATAACTCAAAAATGCAATTGAATTCCAGCGCATTCCGCCAGCAAACGGCCACAAGTACCTTGCTTCACATTTTATTTGATTACATTTGACGGGCGTTAACATTACCGCCAATGGAGCGCAATCATACCCTCTAGCCTTCCGAATCGAATGAGCGCCAATTTATATGCCGGCTCTAGCTGCAGCTCCATCGACCGTGCAATTGAGGAAAGTTCAAAACGATTACCGAAAGAACTTCTGGCTATTCGCCACAGCCACAGATACACAGGCACCACTCGGTGCACTCGATGTTGTGCTCCAATATTCGCATATTTCATAATAATAAATTTCTGCAGAGAGCCCCCGAATCTATCGATCTGCACAAGCGCTGCAAACACCGAACGGACGGTGCTCTGAGTTATTCTTCGTGGAACCAGCACCACCATCGCCGGCAAGCAACGGCAGCGACAGTGGCAGTAGCAGCGCGGCAGCAGATCGACCAACAAAGGTAGCCACCAGACGCGATTTGAGGTAATAATGGGTTTAACTGTGGTAGCCGCTGCTGATAATTGGAATTGATTAATTAGCGATCGGTGCGATGTGTGTGCGAGCGAGCACTCACACACTCAGTCGCCTCTCGGACTAGAAGTGAAGAATGGGGCGAAACCGCGACTGTACACAGTGGACCATGATACCGGCGGTCGGGCCGAACTTATCTCAGGCCATCGATCATTCGGTCGGCATTCCACACGCACACACAGGCACACGCCGGCCAAACAAAACAGCAATTAATCTCAAACTGTTCTCGAATTGATCCTGGGCCAAAATAGGCCTGAGGGTGTCCAGATAAGATCGCCGCGCCGACTGAGTGACCGTCGGGGTCGTGGAAATCCTTTCACCAGCAGCAGCAGCACAAGGCTTTCCTGTGACATTTCAATCTCCGCACGACCAAGACTTTTGCATAAACAGGTGGTCTCGCGAGGGTACCCTTCACAGGCCGACAGTCCATTCGTCGTGGCATTCTCAGATTTCCATGCTAGGCGCACGCATCGCGCACAATGCCCAAAAGCAGTCGCTCACCGGCACCGCACAAGCGAATGTGTCAGGTGTCAGGTGTCCAGATGCTTCATACGCACATCGCTGTCCTTCCATAGATTCGCGTAGCGAGGCATTCATTAAAATCCAATAAAAAACATTCACTATCTATCGAAAATGCATCTTTCGCACATTGCATCGCATCGCGAGGTATCTGCGCTCCTCGCCGCGCCGAGCTTAATTTTAAGGTCGACGCATATGTTAACGTTACGTTACCTCAGAGATTTTTCTGATTTTCTCTCGGTGCCTGCGCGCAGTGCCATTGGTACCCCCGAGCGAGAACTTCATGGCCGATCGGCGGAGGATCCCCATCCAAGCCACGATCAATAACAATAATAATTTTCCATATACATTCGAGCCAGAGAAGTGTGTACTCGTTGTGCGCACCACGGAATGGAGGACGAGACAAAAGGACGGAACACCAGCGACACACAACGCCAGGCACCGTTACCTGCTATCGATGTCCACGATCACGCGGCATTTCATTTAGGCGAATTATAATCATCATCCTCATCAGCACTGTGCCCGAGCACCACGACTGGAGTCGACTGCCGTCCGACCGGGCTGGTAAAACAATCAAAAATGGCGAAAAAAGACGCAAAAGGAACGATGATCGTCTGTTGTTTGTCTGCCCGGCAGCGGTTGCACAAAGATTGCGAAAAATTCTGTTATGTTAGCCGTGAGTGCTGGTGGATGTCGGTGTCTGATTTCTGTCTTTCACCACACCAGTCATTTTGGTTTCTGTCCCCTTTACCACAAGAGAAAACCACGCGCGGAGCCGGGAAAAGGAGGTGGGCTCGGGGAGCGTTGCGCGGCATGCCCTTAAATGTCAACATTACAACATTAGGGGAATGTCCTCAATCTGTCAGGTTAGATATTCACTTGAATAATTTCACAGATTCTTTGGAATGGAAATGCAGTCCACATCCGCGCGGCGCTCTCACTCGATTCAGGCCAATCGGCACTCCTTCCGATGCCGCCGCCGCCGCCGGTGCTGGTGGTGGTGGTGGGAAGATGGCAATAATTGAGTTCTTTTGATTAGGATTTTCGATTGAATTGCATTCCTCCTCCACGCCACGTCAGGCGCGCGGCCGGTGTGTGACAAGCCGGTGGAAAGCCACACGAAAGAGTTGGTGCACGAACTTTCCAATCAATTTTGAATTATTCTCTCTCACCGTCCACTGCTAACTGCAAACTGCAGCAGCAACAGAAGCAAATTGCTGATTGGAAAATTGTATTCCCTCCCTCCACCCCGTCCACCACTGTCCAACAAATTTGCATATCCCATCTGCTGCAGCTCGTCGAATGACCTCGTTCGGTGCTCTCCTGCGAGGCACTTCAAAAAGGTGCGTTTCCGTTTGATTGCTCGGGCTCCTCTCCGCTCTGGTGAACGCTTATCACCGGTGCGATCTATCGGTCATCTCCTCCACTGCAGCAGCAACAACAAAATGAACACAATTTCCGTCATAAACATCCCCCGTCACTGGCGACATACAATGTATGCCCGCCGTGCAATAAACGAAAGAGACGTCCTCCCCTCGCCTAATTATAATTTAACAACCCGCCATAAATGAACTTAAGATGCATTTCTTGCGAATTAAAAGAGGAACGAATTACCTGCCAGCCTCGCAATAAACCAGTCATGTGTACTGAGCTTTTATTCAATTGAAATTGAATGAAATTAACAAAATGTTGCAATTCACTCGGTTGTTAATCGGACATCGTCGCACACACTCTGCCGTTTGAACATCAAGAGAAGCAGCACGCAGCGCATCCGTTAGATGCGGAGATACTTCATGATAGTGGCTGCAGCGGCAATCATTCGCTGCCGCACTACACATTCGTGTAATCGAATTTATGGTGGAAATTTACGACCTTGCGTCTAATTAAATGCGAAATTTTACGACAACCTTTCGCGGATTATAAAGAGACGTTTTTTGTTTGTTGTTTTCTTTTTTCAGTCGTCTTGTTGTTTTGGAATTTTTGTGTTGTTTGCGGGCTTTGAGGAAGTGCGCGGCTATTAAAAGTGCATCTGTTTCAATGTAGGCATGCTTTGGTGTGCTGATGGTGATGTGGTGAGCCCGGAAGATGATGACCAGGGCATAGTTTGGGGCACGAAATGAGTTCGATGGTATTCAGAGCTCAAGACTGGAGAGTAGGTGTGACTGTGTTTGAAGGCATTACAGCAGCTGATGGGGTGGCTTTTTAAGCATCCATAACCAAAATGGTCGATGATGGAGAAAGAATTCCGTCCCACCGTACCACCATAGTCGAACAAAGCTCCTGTTGTAGACGGACTGTCTGCAGAGTTGCTAGGGATGAGTTGCTAGGGCCTATGCACCAACGTCTGTAAGAGACGCATTCCCTACGAGTGGAATGTTCAGCATAGCGAGTGCCCCCCCATCCCCAAGGGTCTTTAGGAATCCTAAGAGAACCAACTGGGACAGATATAGAGAGATTGTTGCGGCAACAATGTCGAGCACCAGCATCTCCATCCCGAGCAACCCCACTGATCTCGAACATTCGGTGGACAACCTCACAAAAACCCTCAACAATGCAATGGCAATGTCATGTCCAATCAGCAGGCAAAGAGGCAAGTCTAAACCTCCCTGGTGGAACCATGAAATTGACCTTCTGCGCAAGAGTTGTAGGAAGCTCTTTAACAAGGCGAAGGGCTCTCGTGATGCTAAGGACTGGGACTCCTATAAGGAACACCTCAGTACCTTTAAAACGAATTGAGAAAGGCCCAACGAAACTCTTGGAGACTTTTTTGTGGTAAAATCCAAGAAGTCTCCGAGGCTTCCAGGCTAAGACAGATTCTGGCATCATCCCCTAAATCACCTAGCTTCCTACAAAAACCTGACGGAACCTGGACCACATCCAGTGAGGAAACCCTCAGTCTCCTTGTTGATACGCACTTTCCGGGCAACTTCCCGATAAGAGGAAATAGGGAAGTCGTATCTCCCCCTAATACTTCATGTAACCTTATAAATGTCAGCCACACCACTATCATGTGGGCACTGACAAGCTTTAAGCCCTTCAAGTCAGCGGGACCTGACGGCATCATCTCGGCGGAGCTCCAAAGAACAGCTGACCTCATCATGGCTTGGATTCTCAGCATATTCAAAGGCTGTATGAGTCTCAGTCATGTCCCCAGCTCCTGGAAAAGGGTCAAAGTAGTGTTTATTCCAAAAGCGGGTAAATACTCCCATGCCAAACCGAAGGACCTCAGGCCAATAAGTCTCTCCTCGTTTCTCCTGAAAACCTTGGAGAAACTTATAGACCAATATATCAGGCATGCTATCCCAGTATGCAGACTCTCATCTGCACAAAATGCCAAGTCTGTAGAGAGAGCCCTCCACTCTCTGATAGGCACCATCGAAAAATCTCTCGAGTTCAAAGAATACACACTTGTGACTTTTCTCGACATCGAAGGTGCCTTTAACAATATCAACCCGGAAGCAATTTCACTTGCGCTTAGCAACCTCGGGATCGGAAAGCCCCTAGTGGCCTTCATTCATCAGCTACTCACCAGCAGAGTATTACACTCTCAGATGGGAGACGCTAAGATCCATAGAGGAGTTAATAGGGGCACCCCACAAGGAGGTGTTCTCTCTCTCTGGAAGAGGTAGGGTGCAAAGTAATTGCATATGCAGATGATATTGCCATAGCGGCATCCGGCAAATTCGTCTCTACTCTAAGAGACATAATGCAGAATGCCTTCGACAAGCTAGAGGCATGGACACAAACATGCGGACTTGGCGTCAACCCACAAAAAACGGATATCGTACTCTTCACTAAAAGATACAAAATCCCTCAATTCGACCCCCACTGCTGTGCGGCACTACATTACAGCTAACCACCAGTGCGAAATTTCTGGGTCTCACTCTCGACAGCAAGCTAAATTGGAAGCTCAATATCCAGGAAAGGGTAAAAAAAAGCCTCTTCTGCACTTTTTTGCTGCAAAAAGGCCATTGGATGCAAATGGGGCCTACAACCGCGCATCGCTCACTGGATTTACACCTCTATTGTCGGACCGACACTTTTGTATGGTGTCTCAGTTTGGCTTAAAACAGCACTAAACAAGGCTATAAACTGCAATGCACTCAACCGAGTACAAAGACTGGCCTGTTGGTGTATCAGCGGGGCACTGAGAAGTACTGCGTCAGACGCACTGAATATTCTCCTCCATCTCCCACCTCTGGAAATATTCGGGAAACAAGCAGCAGCAAGTACAGCCATGAGACTCAAAACACTTCGATTGTGGTCCGAACTCAACACTGGCCACTCAACCATTCTCAAGGAATTCAATTTCCTACCTAGCGACACCGACCGCCTACTACCCCAGGCCATCTTTGAAAAGAAATTCTCAATCAGTATTCCCTCCAGATCGGACTGGATGACTGACATGCAAACACTGAAAGATCTTCTGCGCATCTTCACGGATGGATCAAAGACAAAAGAAGGGGTGGGTGCGGGTGTCTATTCACAAGACCTTAACATTGCTATCTCCGTGAAGCTCCCTGATCAATGTAGCGTTTTGCAGGCAGAATCCATAGCGATTAAAGAGGCGCTGTCTTGGCTTAAAACCAATGTGATATCAAAAAGGGATATCACCATCTGTTCCGATAGTCAGGCCGCCATAAAATCCTTTTACAATGTCATGTTCTACTCTAAAACATCCCTTAATTGCAGGCTGTCTCTTAACGAGATGGCCGAGCATTTTAACATCCACCTCATGTGGGTGCCGGGGTACTGTGACATACCAGGAAACTGCAAAGCCGACGAACTCGCTAGGTGTGGTACAACCTCATCCCTATCGATAGAAGGGGTACCACCTTTCATGCCGATCGATACAGCCTATCATCTTTTAAACATTCATACAATTAAGACCACTAATGCCAAATGGTTAGAAGGCACCACCTGCCTCAAAACAAAAAAAAATCTGGCCATCACTTAACCTAAAACGGTCACTCAGTCTACTTGGACTCAGCAAGCCCTCAGTAAGGACCCTTATAGGAGTCATAACCGGGCACTGTGTAATTGGCACTCATGCTCGCAGGATGGGTGCTCCATATAATGATTTTTGCAGAAGCTGCATGGATCAAGAGGAGGAAGAGAACACTCATCACCTTCTCTGCTCCTGCAGTGCTCTTGCCAGTCGTAGGTTCCTGCACCTAGGAGCCTACTACTTCAGCGGCCGTAACGAGCTAAAAATGCCAGCATTGGCCAACTAAATCGGTTCATCAGCAGCACCAACTGGTTCCAGCGTTAGGAGAAGTCAATCCGCGTGGTATCACAATGGGCCTACTCTGGCCTAAGTGTGACTGCTCTGCAGCAGTCAGCCACTACAACCTAACCTAACCTACGAATGGAATCTCAATATAGCTCACATCGATACCCATAATCCATTCATCGGCTTAATGGCGACAGTATATAAAAAGACCAGCTTTACATCTCATTGTCTAGTCTTGTCATCCTTACGAAACTCATCCGTCTGCGCAGGACAACTTTTGATGTCAAAAAAGGCTTTAGACAAAGCAACGCACTGTCATGCGCCTTTTTCAACATAATTCTCGAGGAGATCGTGCGTAACAACACCAGAAGGACGATCTTCAACGATCTTTCCGTGCCACTACTCGCGTATGCCGATGGCGTTGACATCATCGGAAGAACTCAACGCCCTGTCAGTGGGGCATTTGTAAGCATCAAAAGGAAAGCTGCTAAGTTGGGTCTTGGAGTGATTGAATGTAAAACAAAGTACATGTTGCCTCCAAAAAAGATCCATCAACACCGACATCTTGAACTTACTTACTTATCAGGCAGACGAACCATGAAGGGTCGGAGCATGAGCAATTGCTGCCTTCCATCGGTGACGGTCCTTGGCATGCTGCTTCCAGTCATCACGGCCAAGCTGTCTTACATCCGCGATGACTTATTCTTTGTACCGGAGGTTCGGTCTTCCTCTCCTTCTTAAACCGGAAGGCTCGGATTGGAAGACCCTCCTTGCCGGACATTCGCTCAATGTGTCAGTGTAGTCGACGTATTTTTGCCTTCCGGACTACATCCACATCCTTGTACAGCTCGTAGAGTTCACGCTTGTGTCTTCTCCTCTGTTTCGGATTCAGCATCGCACTCTGTTGGATTCGTAAACAATGGTCTACACTGAAACCACATGTTGCGAACCGCGTTCGACAAATACAGGAAATGACGTTGTAAGATATATGCGTATGGGTTCTTTTATTTTATAAAATGTTTTTCTTTTATTTTCACGATTAATAATTATGTTAGTTAAAGGAGAGCTGGATCGCTGCTGCCGATCTCGTCGACGTCTCTGCACCAAAAGGAAGTTTTCAGCCAAGCCGGTACCGTACGGTGATGACAGGCGATGGCCGTGGTGGTTCTGACAGCTGTCCGCATGAAGTGCGTTCAGCATAGAACCGACTGCAGGCTATTGTAGCGCTTAATATTTATTACTCCGTTACAACGTCTCCCGATCTTTGGCATCATATACGATCTGCCCAGAATCCTGCGGATTGCGCTAGTCGAGGCATCGGGGCTGATGAGCTGTTAAATTACAAATTGTGGTTGCGTGGACCGGATTGGACCATGCAGCCGAGCCAAAGAGAGCAGGACCTTATCCAGGCAAAGGAAAAAAAATCGTAAAAGTAATGCTTACTTCCCCATCTCGCAAAAGTGATCGTATATCCGACGTTTTTCTGTCAAAGGCACCACGAATCAGCTCTGCTGTCTAACTTAATGTCCACCTTTCGGCTCCATAAAGTAGGACTGGCAGAATAAGGGTTTTGTGGAGCTTGACTTTGGTCCGACATCTTGGACAAAGCGTCAAAATAGACAGATACAGCTTCGACATAGTTAAAGACTTTGTCTGTCTAGGCTCTGCAATAAATTCCGAAAATTACATCACCGTGGACCTAAAACGAAGGATAACCCTGGCCAATCGCTGTGCCTTTGAACTTAGGCAGCAATTGAAAAATAAAGGCCTGTCTCGGAGGCCCAAGCTGTCTCCATAGAAGACGTTGTCAGTCCCAGTTCCATTGACCATGGACAACGAAACAAGGACAACAATTTTCGGTTCTGCACGTGAAATGTGAGGTCACTTAACAGACCACGTGCAGCCGATGAATTTGCGGAGGCCCTAGAAGCCTATAAGGCGGACATCACCGCTATCCAGGAGGTGCGATGGATGAAAAACTGCGACATATATTACGGCGATTGCTACAAAGAGCGAAGGCAGCGCTTGTTTGGATACGGTTTTGTTGTTCGAGGCAGACTTAGGCAAGAAGTCTTAAGCTTTAGATACATAAGCGAACGCCTCACAACAATCTGCCTCAAGGCAACATTCGGCAACATCAGCCTAATTTGCGCCCACGCCCCAACGGAGGACACAGACGATGATAGCAAGGATGACTTCTATGATCTCCTAGAAAGAACAATGCCCCAGCTACGACACCAAGATCGTTCTAGGAGATTTCAAAGCTGAGCAACGAAGACGTCCTTGCTAGAGTCGTCGGAAACACACAGCTCACATAATAACACGTCCGACAATGGACTGAGGCTGTTGGACTTCGTGACGGGGCGAAACCTCTCTGTAGCCAGCATGCGGTTCCCTCACCTCAACATTCATAAAGGGACCTAGTGGTACGAGACCAATCAACCGTCACAGAGATTGATCACAATGCGATCGACGTCATACACTCCTCCAGTGTCCTCGATGTCCGAACGTTCGGAGGTGCCAACATCGACTCGGATCATTACCTTGTTGTAGCCAAGGTCAGAACTCGGATATCGATTGTACAACGGAATAGAGCAAGACCAAAAAAGTTTGACGTCGGAAAGCTGCAATCGACCGCTGGGAACTTCTCCGATCGAGTCTCCCTGAAGCTCTCAGAAAGTCCAACCCTGCCAGGCGAACCGTTGTCGACGAACAGTGGAACCGTTGTTAAAACGCCATCAGAGAAGCTTCCTCTGATGCGTTGGGTTTTAAAATGCCACCTAGAAAAAACCCATGGTTTGACAGTGAGTGTCGGCAGCCGGATTCAGCGAAGCTAACAGCATATAAGGCGACGCTGGATAGAAGGACTAGAGTGGTTCATGAGCTCTACGAACTTAAAAGAAGGGAAGAGCACCGGCAAAAAGAAAAAGACGGAGCATGAGAAGCGCGCGATCGAGGAAATGGAGAGGTGGTACGGCAGAAAGTTCTGCCGTGTGACGCAGAAGCATGGACAATGTTAAATGAGGACGAAGAGAACGCTTCGAGGAGAAAATCCTTCGAATCATATTCGGTCCCGTCTGCTAAGAAGGAGCTTGGAGAAGAAGCCTTAACGACAAACTTTACGAGCTCTACAACGACATTGGCCAAGTAAAACGAATTCTTGCTTGATCTTGTAGAGAGAATGAACACTAACGCTCCGGGTCGAGAAGTCTTCGAGGCCAACCTTGAGGGACAACGAGGTAGAGAAAGACCTCGCCTCCGATGGCATAACCACCTGGAAAGAGATCTTAAACAACGGGGTGTATGGAACTGGAGGCCAAGATCGTGCGTCGTCGTGGGGAGGAAAGCTGACCGAGGCCCAGGACCGCACCAAACTGTAGCTCCATTCAACTACGCCAACTGCCGAGGGATAGGTAGGTGAGAAGCTGACCCGTTGGCATTAGCCCTTGTTCGGTGCACTCTGTCTAACAGACTTTCCAAGTGACAAGTCTCCTAAAAATCGCTTGAAAGGTCCTCTCTGTCATTTTTTGTAAAAGCCTGACACGCTTTACAATACACAATCGTAGGATTGATAAACAGATCTCGTCGTATGACGCTACGGTATGAGGCGAGGCTGCACTTCAACCAACACGTTCTTTTTGATTACCGTGATCTCTGGGCGGTTGTATCCTTTGTCGCCTTGTTACCTGCGTTCAGGTTCTACGGCTCCTTAGACCGGGTGCAGTCACGATTGCTCCAAGGCCTATCCCTTATTCCATGACATACGCATTCTGTGCACCAAATTCCATCCACATCTGAGGAGCTGTTCAGGCGCTAAAACTTTGCACACATTCAAACATCCAAAATTCGAAACTTTTAATAAGACGAGCACAACCTTGCGGAATAGTATCGTCTTTTGATGAGTATTATACCTTATGTTAGGTGCTTCCGAGTTTTTTGTCGACAAGGCTAGTCCTCAAGGTTGTTAGTAAGTCCGGAGGACATCGTTTCCTACAAATGAACCCAATTGTTGGATAAAGCTGGATCTAGGCATCTCTCATCTTTCTCCATCCACTATTCAGGAAAGCCAAATTCGGCTCGAAGGACCAATATTTTGACTGGGAAGCTATCATCTCTATTATCTTCTGATCCACATGGTCCACTAAAAGGGTTGTAATTGGGCATACGTCCTCATGAGTTAGAGTGGAGGATCAACTGGCTTGGTGATCTCTAGCGCTTGCTTAACGCCCGCAATTTGAGTGCAAACTTAGATCCTGTCAATTGCAAAGGCAACCCCCAAAATCTTTGACACCACCGCATACTGGTGATATCCTCTAAACTCCCCAAGGCGATCGTCTAAAAAAAACAGACCAAATTCGTCGAATTCCATCAAATTCCCCACACAATCTTCTTTAGTCGTAAACCCAGACCACATACAATGTAAGCACTTGTCCCTCTGAAGGAGCGCTTCGCATACCTCCACCCTGGGCCATCGGCAACGGTGGCTCCCCGCAGCGTATGCAAATTTCAGCATTTTATGTCGCCCTCTCACAGGATCGCAGATATTTTTATACCACTCATAATTACTGCAAAAGCTCTAGCGCCCTCAGCACTGTAGCCACTGACGGCCACCCCTTTGGGCAGCACCACCGCAACTGGTTTGTCCCATTGCGCGGCTGTTTATCGCGGCATTAGCGCCATGCAACATAATCGTGCGCCCCGCCAACCGAGGGTCATATGGATCAAGTGTGACTGAGATGTGCATGCGCTACAATGTTGCTCCCACACGCCGGCGCTGGTCGCATCTGCATGCCGCATGCGAGGACGCCATCCGGCCCATTCGACTGGTGCGGCTTAAACCTTTGGGGTTATCATTAAATGCCTTCACCTGCATTTAAATTTTAAATTTCAATTCAATAAAACCGAACAGAGTTCAGGCTGCTGTTGGCGGTGCATGCATTGAGACGCGGCGCGTGTGCAGTTCACATCCACGATCGGGTATTAAAGGATTCTTCCGCGAGCTCGAGGTGGAATGATGGTTCTCTCTCCCTTGATGCCGGCCCTGAGTGCTGCTGCTAATCACGCTATTTAGATAATAAACGAATAAAATTGCATGTGGCTCCTAGCCACGCATAGAAACGCGACCGGCAGCGGTTTAATTGAGCACTCTCGGCGGATGGCCGTTGGCCGCCGACCATCTCGGGGGGGACGCGATGCCATACATTGTACTCACACCTGTTGGCCATAAAACGTGAAGAACTGTAAACGATCGATGGGTTCTATTCCTGGAATGTAGCTCAATCTTTCACTGGTTCCTACAAAGTGAGACAGTCTTGGAAGATGGGACGAGAGCCGCGGATAAAATGGGTGCGCTGATGCTGCTGGACATGACGGGGTTGTGAATGGAATTTGAATTTTAGTGGAAATGCTTCTCAATTGCATTTATTAGCTTTTGATGAACCGTCCACTTACTTCGCACTTTCGGAATTAATTTGGTGCTGCATTGCTTCGATGTTGAATTGAACTGCACAGCTTGTGCCGCGCCACATTACAGGCAGCTTGGTGTTCTGTCTACCATGCTGCCCATCCTGTCGTCCCTTTTGGGGCCGGTGTCACAATTTCTTAAACTCCCTTCCATCTGTGAATGTCCCGGTCACGCTGCGTTCAGCCATCGATACCGAATTTGTGATATGTTCTAGATCACAACTGTCACCGAACATTCGGTCTTCTTCCACTTTTTCAACCAGGAGGCTCGGAATCGAAGGTTCTCTCCGCTGGACCGTTGTTGACCATGAAACCGATGTGGCTAAGGCAGAGCAGTCATTCGTCTTCATACACCTCTCAGAGTTCACGAATATGGCCCCTTGTCCAATCACCTTCCTCTTAGACAGGACCAGACTCAAATATGTTCCTTTAAAGGCACTAACCTTAGTTGTTTTGCTTATGGACCATCTATCAGTTCCATTCACAGGACTAGCAGTCTGAGCTGTGTGCATTTTGGTGCAACGACTGAAGGTTGGTGACACAAGTTCATTGGGTAGAGCTGCTAAGTTATACATTTTCATTCATGTCCACAGGGATGCTGTGTTTGAACATATGCCATGGAGAACATTGGAGTTCGAGGTGGATCTTGTTTTATCATCATAAGCACCAAGCCTGTCCAGCTGGGGAGATCATCTGATTCGTTGCCTTCTTTCGGGCACACGAAGCTGATCGAAGTCCTTCTCCTCATGTGTGCACCACACAGACGGGGTGCAACAGTGAGTCGGACAGGTGCTGGGGATCGAGTGGCAGTAGAGGGCGCGACTGCAGGCAGCTCTAAGTTGCTGGGGTTAGGTAGATAGCTTGATAGGCAGGACTAGGGTAGACTACAGTGTTACCATAGGGACTCTATAGAGTCAAAAGGACCTGTCTTAGCTTGACTCGGGGACTCATAATTTTTGGATTTGACTGATTTTCTTACCTAAACAGCCAACGTAAATTTATTTCACATTTCCATTTTCATAAATTTGAAAGGTCTGAACTACGCTTTAATATTTCCTGAACTTCTTCTTCTTCGTGTGGCGATACAGTCCACGGTGAACCCGGGGCTCGGTCAACAATCCTCTCCAGCTGGCACGATCCTTAGCCAGCTGCCTCCAATTTCGCACTCCCAGTTCGGACTCCAGGTTGGGGTCCTTCTCCACTTGAGTGCGCCATCGGGTTCGTTGTCGTCCTCTATTGCGTTGTCCCACTGGTTCGGAGTCGAAGACTCTTCGGGCTGGAGCAGTGTTGTCCATGCGCTCTACATGGCCTAGCCATCTTAGGCGTTGAATCCGTAGACGCCTGACTAGACTCATGTCGCTGTACAGCCCTTACAATTCGTGGTTGAATCTCCTTCTCCAAGAACCTTCAACGCAAACAGGACCAAAGATTGAACGCAGAACTTTTCTCTCGAAGAGACCAAGTGCATCTTCATCCGCTCTTGAGATAGTCCAAGCTTCCGCGCCATACAGCAGGGCAGGGATGATCAAGGTCTTATATAACGTGAGCTTGGTCTTTCGACAAAGGGCTCTACTACTCAATTGCCTCTGAGGCAAGAGAATATTTCCTGAACACTTTCATTTAAAATGCGTGATCACATACTAGTACTGCACCCAGGAATGGCTCTGGCCAGACTTCGAGCCAGGAAAGGAATGTAGTGGTATCTTCATAGATGGCTCCAGAACCTATGAAGGGACCGCTGCTTTTTCTAAACGGCAACCTTTATTTGAAAAACATGTGGAAGGGTGATGGTTGGACCTCTCTAGAGGACAACAGCAGAGCATGACTCTCCAGTATGTTGACAGAAGCATTTGCCCCCAATTACGCGGCATTCTTGTTGTCCCTTGACAGAAAAGACGGGCCACTACACCTCTGCGATGCCTATGGAGAGAACGGCTACACGGCAGAGCACTTCCTCTGTCACTGTTCGGTCATTGATTGGATCGGGTGGCAGGTCTTCGGCGCCAATGTGCTTTGAGCTGATTCTGTAGACCCTTCACCACAGTAGCGCCTGCTCATCTTCCGAAGGAATTGTAGGTTGCCACCTGGTAGTACGATGGATCAGTCTTGAGTCAAAGAAAAAAACATCATACTGTTTTCTTCTGTGTTTTTTCAAGTTCTCAAATAAGTAGGCATTGTGTTATTAAAAACCTTTGTTGGGACTCATTTATTTACGAAATTACTCGTTTTTTAAGCTTCTGGGACTCATAAATAATTTGACATGTGGGAAGACTGGTAGACTAGGAAATAACTAGAACTAGAAATGGAGGTGGAGAAAGGACACCCAACACCGACGTCTCGGTCAGAACGTCACGGCAGACAGATATAACTTTGAGGTAGTTAAAAACTTTGTCTACCTAGGAGCCGACTCAGGAACCAACTCAGACAACGACACCAGCGCTGAAATCAAACGAAGAATAACTCTTGCCAATCGGTGCTTCTCTGGGCTAAGAAAGCAATTGGTGAACAAAGCCCTCTCTCGAACGACAAAGGTAACGCTTTACAAGGCCTTAATCGTTCCAGTCCTGCCATATGGCGCGGAGGCATGGACTCTGTCAAAAGCGGATGAAGCAGCTCTTGGTTGCTTCGAGAGAAAAATTCTTCGGGTGATTTTCGGTCCCGTCTGCATAGATGGTGAGTGGAGGAGGAGATACAACGACGAGCTATACAGCGACATCGACTTAGCCAGAAGAGTGAAGATCCAACGATTGAGATGGCTAGGTCATGTAGAGCGGATGGAAACCAATGCTCCGGCCCGAAAAGTCTTCGAATCCACCCCCGAGGGACGGCGCAGTAGAGGAAGACCGCGACTCAGGTAGCGCACGCAAGTGGAAAGGGACCTCAACCAACTATGCGTGCGAAACTGGAGACAGCTAGCTAAAGATCGAGCTGGCTGGAGACGCTTGTTGGTTGAGGCCCAGGTCCACCCCGGACTGTAGCGCCACCTTAAGTAAGTAAAGAAATGGAGGTGTCTGTCAAAAGTCGAAGGATTAGTGTTAGCCGACCGTAACAATCTTGACACCAGTGAGTTTAGTCTGTCATCATGGCGTAGACCTTCAACATCGTTTGTAGTAAGTACGAACATTAATGGACCGAGGACGCTACCTTGTGGTACTCGTAGTGGATGAGCGAAAATCGCATGAAACTGAAATAGAGCGGACAGCAAAACACGTGAGGAGGCATGAGACTTCTCAACATGGTGTTGTAACTTTGGTCGTCGGGGTATTTGATGCTAGACTAGACTAGATGCATTAGATGCTAGACTAGACTCTGCTAAACAGCTCATACAGTCCGCTGCCGAATCATATTCTCCAGAAAACTTCAATGGTCATCAATCAAAGAGACCAGATTGTCGTCACGAACAGCAGTACGAGGCTAACCTTAGACTTCAACAACAACTGCTTGTGATGGACGGGCAATTGTTTTCTCAAGCGTGGAGGGTCTTTTGGGCAGCTTTTTCGAGACAAGGCTACTCTTTGAGTGTTGTCAGTGACTCGAGCCGGGAATCATTGAGGACGTTCATGACCGGGACTGAACCCGGGGTCCTTAGACCCAGACGCAGACGCGCCTGTCACTGTTAAGGCCTACTTCATCACCTTCTGAAATTGACCCATTCTTTGTGTAGTCAGTGTAGGACTGTACAGCATGATAGGGAAATCTGTGATAACACCCGGGTTGTGAAGCTCCTACTCCACGAAACAGTTGGTGCTTATAAAGAGGGTTATCATCCTAAAATTCCCTCTCTCGTCGATTTAACTTCTTCAAGAATCATTGTATGAGGCAGCTTTTCCACAGACATGAGTGAAAAGTGTACAGTTCCCAGTTATGCGTATCCTGAGAGCAAGCCTAGATAGTCTGAGGGGACATAGTGAACGTTTGAGGCTGTCTCGACAAAATTTCCTTTGCTTGCTTGCTAATACAGTGGTTAGTCGAGAGACTGTGTGCATCCTTAGATCATGGAAGCGTGGCGGAAGACATAGAGGATGGGTCGCATCTCGGTGCGATGTCTCGCCCGCAGACACTTGTGGTGTATTCAGCCATCTGGCGATAGATGAAGGAAGTCTAGCATAAAACTGTCGAAGGTCTGGCTGGCCAAACTGATGAGGATTGGATGTCACATTGTTCTTAAGAAAGGTCAGGTCCTCCTTAATTGCAGTGACTAATGCTAGGATGAGGCTACAATAAGTAGGGAGCTGCAAGAATACAGCGATGATGAGACCTCGGGAGTAGAGCACCTGCGCCTTCATCCGCCTTCGATGCGTCTGTGATCCAACGTTTGATTGTCTGACTTCCATTTCAATTCCGGCGGACTGAGCGCAGAGACTTTTTTTCTCGAAGAGAGACCGTGGTTATGGGCAGCATAGTCGAGGGAACCACATCAAGTTCTTTAACCTGAGTCCCAACATAGAAGCAACAAAAACCCCGGCAGACGGATGCCTCTTGGCAGTCTCTGCACTCGATTAAGAGTGTTGCAGTTGACATCCTTGACAGCTGTCTGTCCACCGACCTGAGACACCGTACATTAGTGTCGGTCCGACTTTCGCGCCCGGCCTGTTGTTTCACTGAACTGGAACAAAAGAAAGTGCCGTACAACCAGCCCCAGCACTCCGGTTGACACATCCATTCTCCGCGTCCGACAAGCTGATCCCTTTTCGGCGAATCATACGCGCCTCGGACAAGGTAAAAATGTGTCTCAACTCATTCGGCAAAATCAAATGTGGCACGCCCTCCTGAACACGGTCGGTCCTTTCACCACGGCGCGGCGACGACCCAGCATTTTCCGCTACAGATAAGTCCCTAATTATCGATTTTCGCTTCGGACTCCTTATGTAAGTGGGAGCCGGAGTCGCCGTGCAATACAACACCGCAGTTACGCAATTAAGCTCGCCTTGGTTTGGCCAATGACCAGTGCACTCGGAGCACAGGCACACAGCACGGTTCTTATCTCCACATTCGCGGGGAGAAATTAAAGAAACTGCAACGACGACGACGACAACAAGACGAAACGAAACGAGAAACCTGGATTTTTGGCGATCATGATTGACGTTTAATTTAAATGTTCGTGCATGTACGACTGTCCGTTCGCGTCAGCGCGCTGAGCGGAAAACTGAAAGTTATCACGTAACTCTTCTGGGGCCCGTGGCCCGCCCGAGCATCGTTGCGGTGCGTTCCTTAATTCTAGGCAATCGGAGATTTCAATTTTGATTAAAAGAAAATCGCGACATGAGCTGGGCGACGACTTCACGATCTCGATCTTGAGCCGAGCACGGCGAGGAGATGGAAAAAAAAAAGAAAAAGAAATATGAACGAAAATCATGGTAAATCCGCGCTTTTGATTGATTGATACGAAGGCGGTGCGCACTGCGCGGTGACGCTGCGCGCATGGGCTTTACGCAACCTTCAGTTCGCGGTTGTCATGCGTACATGGACGCGGACGATAGAGAGTTCCTGCTCGGTGTGGCCATGGCAAGCCATCACTCAGATGAGGAAACGTTTTCGTTTTGCCTCGTTTTTGTCGACGATGACTCGAGTTGGCATGTGAAATGATACCTGTCACGGTGGCCTTAATGACCAATTTAATATGTTTTTTTTTCATCGGTTTTTCTGTCGTCGTCGTCGTCGGATGGGGTGACGCCTTGGCGGGAGAAATTTGGAAATCCCGATATCAGTCGTTGATGTGGATGGGTGGCGAGAACAAGAGACGCGACCCGGCCAACCGGACCCTGACGCAAGCCATTCCTGCGCAATTTGTCAAGACACGCAACATCTTAGCCGACACTTTGCATTGCCAGGCGTCACCGAGTCACACACAGCGGGGCAGGTGTTTGCGCACCACTCATCCGACCAGTCGCCCGGTTATTAATCACAGTCACATCCATCAATCACGTCAATTAAGATCAGAATGTCACAGCGTTTGATGCGGCTGTAGACGTCCCAGCCACCTCCCCCACGCGCGGCGACTACCGTTCAAAGTCCGCCGAAATGATTTACGAGCCGCGTAATTAATCGGTGTGCCCGTGGAATTTCCCATGACATAAGTGAGCAATTAAAAGCCGCATACCTTCCGCGAGCACCACCTGACAAAAGACCTTACGCAACGCAAGGAGGAACATTCCACCGCTCTGGGACAACAATAAGCACCGCAAGAGAACGCACCAGGCGGGACACACCTTCGCACGTTCATACTTCACCACAACCACCACCACCACCCAGTCGTCAACTGGTGCCTCTTGAGCATATTTGACAATCGTCACCGTTCCGATTGGCTGCAGTAAGTCGATGCACAAGCCCGGGCCGGGCACCATCCAACAGCCGACAGACAGCGTTTCATTTGCAATAATGTTGCAAAGTAGACAGTGGTTGTCTGCAATGTTGCTACCATGCCAGCACCGCAGCGGCTGACAGCAGCTGGAAAAAATTGAATCACTCACGCCAGAGTGCGCTTAATCATGTCAATCGAAGGGGCGACCGAGTGAGACCGAAACCGAGACCGAGACCGCGACGGAGACCAGGGAGCCAAGCGAATTGGCCACAGGTTTGCCGGCTATGATCTGTGGTGTGGTATGCGCCCCCGCACTTTGCGGTGGTAATTACCGCAAATGGATTCTCATTAATTAGGGAATAAAAGTGGTTAAGTGAAATCAAAGAGCGATAAAACTGCTGGTGTGGGTGACTGGTGGTGGCATGGGTGATTGGGTGTTGTTAGCACTTCTTGCGGAATGTGGGAGAAGAAGAAACGTGGGGCGGCCGTTGATCGACTGCAAATTGCACTGCTTGTGGATGTCATAAAAACTGAACTATTTTCGATTCAGCTCGGGATGGGGGTGAGCGAGGGTCAGGGCGTTTAAATGAGCAGTCTATGAAACGGGCTTAAGGATGACATCAGAGTCTGAGTGGGTTACTTGGTGAAGGTTGCGACCACAAACAGCATTGATCGCGGATGCAGGTCAACGTGGATGCGACGCAGAGTGCTTGGAACCAGGACCGGGATGGAAAGTAGCTGGTCATCCTCCATGGATCACTGGTCTGGTAAGCGGATAAGTGTGTGAAGTGCAATTAAAAGACATCTTCTTACCAAATATTGCTCCCGGCGACAACAAAGATGGTTCGGAGACTTCAAATAGATGTCCATCAAACCGGATGACGCGAAGTCTGCTCCATAATGGATCGCAATGCATAATTTCACAATGGCGACTGATTTTCAAGTACGACTGGACTTTTCTTCTTTTTAACAACTCTCATGGCGGAGAGGATATCACAGACTGTCGCAACAGGAGAGGTAAATCGCTAACCACTAACCAAGCCGTTAGGTTAGGTTAGGTTATGTAGTAGTGGCTGACTGCTGCAGAGCAGTCACACTTAGGCCAGAGTAGGCCCATTGTGATACCACGCGGATTGACTTCTCCTAACGCTGGAACCAGTTGGTGCTGCTGATGAACCGATTTTGTTGGCCAATGCTGGCACTTTTTAGCTCGTTACGGGCTGCTGAAGTAGTAGGCTCCCAGGTGCAGGAACCTACGACTGGCGAGAGCACTGCAGGAGCAGAGAAGGTGATGAGTATTTTCTTCCTCCTCTTCATCCATGCAAGCCGTTAACGTTCGGGGTTCTATTCTGGACAAGCCAATATTCGTTTTTTCGAAGCCACTTACATCGTGTCACTGAACCAAAGCAGACACAGATGTCAAAAACCTTCTGAAACGTCGACTTTCGGAGTCGCGAGTTACTGCTATCGTTTGCCGAACAAGCTTACGAGGCATGTCCAAGACGAGGAAATGCTGAGTGATCTTGATCCTGAGATCATCCCCATCTATGCTGGCCAGACTGTCGAAGTGGTACCGCAGTCGCTACATAGAGACAAGCTCAATAAATGTTTTTTTTTGTAAGACTCAATCTACGCGACAATGCCCAGAACTTCGAAAAGCACAGCTATCGGAAACGCTTGCATCGTTTCTATAACAAGACCAAAAGAGGCTTGCGCCGGGACGATACAAAAATGTTTTTGGCACATATTGCGACCATGTTGGGACGAGGAGTGTCCTCAACGTTCAGGTGGTTGTGTTAAGCTTGATTATTTGTGTAAATGAGTTTAATTCTTTAAAAAAGGAGTAATATCTGCTACTCCTCCTTACTTGAATGCTTCAAGTATATAAAAGGTGATTTTTTAAATTCAGAAAAATGCCCGAAATCTTTATTTGAATCGATAGTACGGTCCATGTAATTTAATGCTTGAAGATTATTTCATGCAAATGTTGACCTTGACTGCGCCGCAAATGGTCCACCCGCTTAGTCCAATTTTGGCACACTCTTTCCAACATTTCGGCCGGTATCTCACAAATAAATGCTTCAATGTTGTGGTCCAATGCGTCAATTGAAGTGGGCTTGTCCGTATAGACATGAGCTTTAACATAGCCCCACAAAAAATAGTCTAAAGGCGTTAAATCGCACGATCTAGGCGGCCAATTGACCGGTCCCGAACGTGAAATAAAATGTTCACCGAACTCGCCTCTCAATAAGTCCATTGTTGCGCGTGCTGTGTGGCATGTGGCACCGTCTTGTTGAAACTACATGTCATGCAAGTCCAGCTCTTGCAAAAAAAAGTTGGATATCATCTCACGGTAGCCGTCACCGTTCACAGCTACGTTACGATTCGCATCATCTTTGAAGAAGTACGGTCCAATGATGCCACCAGCCCATAAACCGCACCAAACTGTGACTTTTTCTGGACACATTGGTAGCTCTTGCAATGCTTCTGGCTGATATTCACTCCAAAATCGACAATTCTGCTTATTTACGTACCCTTTGAGCCAAAAATGACCTTCGTCGCTGAACACAATTTTTCGGTAAAAAAGTGGAACTTCGGCCAACTTTCCAAGAGCCCATTCACCAAATATTTCACGTTGCGGTAGGTCGTTCGGTTTCAATTCTTGCACCAGCTGTATTTTGTACAATAGCCCGAATAGCCGTTTCAGTGGGTCGATTAAAGTAACCATAAAATGGAAGAAGCGCGCGATGAACTTTCTTAACAGAGCACGCATTTTGACAATAAAATTCAATAATTTGCAAGCGTTGTTCGTTTGTAAACCCAAACTGAAGATGTTTGACAGTGAAACAAAACACGAAACGTGAGTCAGCTGTTTAAACCAGTGTTGCCAAAAAGATGGTAGCTAAAAATTCACCCTTTATATGGGCCTAACTTCTCAGCAACCACTAGTACTGTACGTGCTATTGTTCTGTCATGATTGAAAGAGACCTACAGTTTCATGTCAACTCCGACCGGCCAAATTTGAGAAACTAGGCTCTTTGAGCATTGTCAGTGACTTGAATGGGGTGGGCCGTGAATAGTATTTTTGCCGTACACACCAGGAACTATCGAAACTAGACAAGTGTGTTGAAGTCGACTTACATACCCACAACGCCGCGGACCACGACTCTTCATAGACTCGTAATGTTCACAATTATCTGGAAAACATTTTAAAAAATTGTTGGAATTTTTTCAAGTGCGTTGCAACGCCCATTGTAGCAAGGAAAAAATCGTACATATCCAATACCAATATAGCTAAGCGTTTAGCGTACGCAAAGAAACAAGAAGTTAAGAAATCTTACAACTTTTTGGGAAAAAAAAGGAGTGTTGTGAGTGTTTTTGGTCTGAAGGTTGTCGATTTTTGGAAAGCGGAAGGCAAATACAGCATTGGAAGTAATCTTTTTAAGACCGACTCTCAAACATGGCGGGCGTTGTATTATCGTATGGGGAGCTATTGTAGGTAATCGCTTGGGGAATCTGTATTTTGTCGAGACAAAAATTGACAAAAACGTCTACACACAAATAGTTAAGGATAACTTGGCACCAAGTGCAAATAAAACACCTTTATTTGGCGACTTTTCGTTGATGCAGGATAACGACGGCTAGCATTCATCCTGGATGGTGAAGTAATGGCAGCTTACTTACTTACTTATCAGGCAGACTAACGATGAAGGATGTGAGCCTGAGCGATTGCTGCCTACCATCGGTGGCGGTCCTGGGCACGGTGCTTCCATTCATCAAGACCAAGCTGTCTTACAACCGCCATGACATGGTCTCTGCACTAGAGGTTCGGTCTTCCTCTCCGTCTCGAACCAGGGCGCTCGGATTGGAAGCGTTGGTGTCCATTCGCTCGATGTGGTGGAGCAAGTGTAGTCGACGGACTACATCCACATCCTTGCACAGCTCGTAGACGGTTGTGTCTTCACCACCATTCGCCTTCCTCGCAGACGCGACCATATATCCGACGTAGAATTTTTATTACGAAGGCACCAAGAATCAGCTCTGCAGCCTTACTTAATGTCCAGCTTTCGGCTCCATAAAGTAGGACTGGCAGGATAAGGGTTTTGTATAGCATGACTGTTGGTCCTTTGAGTCAGAAGTTTCGAGCCCAGTTGTTTTGACAGACCGAAGTAGCATCGGTTGCCAAGGGCGATTCTACGTCGGATCTCCACTACAATGTCATTCGTGGAGTTTACGTTTTCCCCGAGGTAGACAATCTCTTTTACTACCTCGAAATTGCAGCTGTCGATTGCGACGTTTTGGCCTAGGTCGTGTGCGGCGGATCGTTGCTTGCTCGACAGCGTATATTTAGTTTTGTCCTCGTTGACCTTTAAACCAGCTCGTTTCGCCTGTTCCTCAATTGCCGTGGAAGCATCCACTATGGCGCAATGGGATCGCGCGATAATGTCAATGTCATCAACGTATTCCAACAGCTGGACTGACTTGTAGAAGATAGTGCTTTCGATGTTGACCCTTGCCCGCAGCACTATCGTCTCTAGTAGCAAATTGAAGGAATCACACAACAGCGCATCTCCTTCCCGAGATCCGGTGCAGGTTTCGAACGTTTTAGAGGTTTTTGAACCGAACTGCACGGTGCAACGCGCATGTGTTAGCGTGGTGCGACACAATCGGATCAATTTTCCCGGGTTCCCGAATTCGGCCATCGCTTCGAATAGCCCCTTGCGATGAATGCTGTCGTATGCGGCTTTAAAATTGATGAAAATGCGGTGTATGTACACAATTTGTTGAATAGTGCAGTTGCTTCAATAAATTTCAGTGAAATGGATAACATCAACCAATGTGCTCAAACAGGGTCTGTTGAGACCAATTTTGGATGCACAGCAATGTTTTGGGGTTTTTCACGAATAGGCAACAGACAAGCACTCATGTATTGTCATGGGCTGTCTATGCTACCTTGGCTGACTCGCCGTGTTCCTTTGATCTCTACAGTTCATGTTGTCTCTCTAGTCGTTTCCGAACCTCCTGCTCGTCCAGTCCTGCCAGACTCTCCTGCTTGTGTTCTAACTCGCGTGCTTAAGCCCCACCATTTGGAGTCCTTCTTCTCTTCTCGCTACAATCCTCCTTTCCTAGTCGATCTAATCCACTTTTATTTTGGTCTGACCAGTGTTCTCCGGTACCACCTTTCCCTCGCACTTCTATGCTCTGGCGCCAGCCGTCGTCTCTGTCACTAAAGGGCGCTTAAAACAGGTCCACCCAACAAAACAAGCCTCTGTGCGTACATTCGCTCAATTTAACGTCACTTCCACTAACCACAAGTCAGCCCAGATTTCCTCCAGCCCATCAAAATCTAGCACACTTCCCATTCCTCATTCACTGCCCCATCCCAGCCCTCCCCACATTCGGTGATAAAATATGATTCCGCCTCACTCGTGCACTGTAATATGACTCGCTTCACATGGCCTGATGCGGGATCGCATCCTCCTTTCTCCAGTGGCAGGAGCTCCATGCCCCGGGCGCCCGTCGCACCAATGGGATTTTCTAGTTCAATTCCATTTGATTGGGTCTCGCGCAACAAATGTGCATTCTAAATGGTCACGTCGCTTCCAAGCAGGAAAATGTAAATTTCCCGAAAAGACAGGTGGACTTAATGAAAATCGTTTATTGTACGGCGCGGCGCACTAGCACTACCACCAGCCCAGAGCACCAGCACTCCGAGCCTTGTGGAAGTGTCGGATGGATGCCAAGTTATTATACCCACGCCGCTAACATAGACAGTAAGTTGTCGGCTGGCATCGGCACTGCTGCGCTGTTGCTCTCAGCCTCCCGGCTAGATGATGACGGTCATTTGAACAGTGTCTCCCGGTCCAGCTGGAGCGGTAGCACAGCAGCCAGTTGCTTGAGAAATGCCCCCAGTCAATTGCGCATTAATTTTGCATTTGAAATGAAATCCTTAATGCAGCGGTCTCTCTTCCGAATGGTTAATTACACCAAATGAGCATTTGGCTACAGAGGGAATTTAATTAAGCCAAATGGACGCACACCACGGCACGGGCACGCACACGCAGCCAGCCACCGTCAGCCATCGGAGCTAATGCTCTCGTTTGGCTCATAAATAAAATCTCGACTGCGAAAGACAATATTTCTCAATGATAATGAATTTCGTAAATGAGTGGCGGTGACATCGGCCAAATGGGAAGTTATAGCCGACAGCGGACTGGGCAACAGGTAGCCGTGGCTACCTGAGAACGGCCGTGTGCGCCGCTGCCAAGGCGCATGCATTAAGGCCGACTGCATAATGCGGCAGGCCATTGCATGGCGCGTTGCGCGGTTGCGTTGCAGAAACCAAGAAAACCAGCTGAGAGCCTATTGACAGCAGACGCTACAAAATACATTTTAATGATATGCTGGGGAATTAATTAATACGGCCATTAGCCACCAACAACGCGCCGCGGTCTAACGGAGCGGTGACGCAGCGGTAACGCGGCGGTGCACTGCTGCTGCGTAGACAATTAGGCGAAGCGTGTGTAATCCGAGGAGGGGGTGGGATAAGTCGCGTGGCTTGGGCTTGGCCTGATGGATGAATGAATGCTCAGGTGCCCTTGTTTGTTTGTTGGGGCGACCGACGCGTGTGAACTGCCGCACGTCGTATTCTTTACAACGCAGAACCGAGCCAAGTTCGTTGCTCAACGCTTTTGTTTCATCTTCTTCTCCTCTTTGATTGTGTGTCCACCTCTGGAAATGGAGTAGACACCGACAGCCGACATCCCCCCATTGCAGCACTTAAGCCCCTTCGATTTACGACGCCTTTAACTGATTCCATTTAATAGGACGTCATTATCTTATTTCTTTTTAATGATTATTGGTTTTCACATTTTCGTTTTGTACTGGACCACATGTTTACACAACTCCGGCATGGCACGCGGGGTGCTTCATTCTTCCGTCGAATGTATCGGGCAATAAATGAAGCAAATCAAAGGTGCCTCGATGACAACAATGAGGCACAGGAGGCGAAGTCACAGAATCGCCTTAATTCGGGGCGTGGTAGGGTTGACTGCGGCGCAGATCTGGGAGACACTTGCCCAGGGCGAGGGCCAGAGATAGGGCCTTGAATTTAGTGTCGTCGGACTGTGCGGCTTAACTGGGAATCATTTCATGGCTGTGGAGTGGTTTATAGGCTGTTGTTCGGGAAGGTGTAGGGAGCCCGGCTACTGTCCGGTGAACCCACAATGATGGGGACACTGACCAAGGTCAATCTATGGGACCGGGGTGACGCAATGCAGGAGCTGTGCGAAAGGTATGTTGAGAGTGTTGCGCTTGAAAAGACTCTGGTGCTGGCTTGTACGTAGTAACATCACACATTCTCTGGTACAAGGTTAGCCATGTACAAATGACAAGAACGATACGAGCTAAGCTGCATGGCGTGGGTACTATGACATATCAAAGAGTACTTCTAACCCTCTAACGCTCTACCGTCGTGTACACTACAGACTCAAAGTGTGATCACAACCAACTGCTCACAAGAGCATCTAGGATAGAACTATTCTTGCTGAGATGCAGAACAGTGTAGAGTTGATTCTCTGCCAAAGCTGCCGAGACCTGTAGTATATCCCTGACAGCTGGACAATAGTCGAAGAAGTATTCCTTCCAACTTGGGCGGCAACTAATACGTCCGTCCTAAAGATCGAAGTCCTATCAGTCTATCGCCATTCCTACCTCCTGTTCGTCCGCATATTGTCTCAGTAACTGACAATTGTGTTGACAGCCCGTCAATCCAATGGCACATCGTTTTAACAACGAGAGTGGCTTGGGTCAAGGTTTCGTTCGTCGCATTGGAAGGGATGCAGGGACCATTCTCAGTGACTCATCGGAGTTCCGCTTTCGAAGAGACGGCCATGCTTGAGCGGAAGTTCGATTTAGAGGCCGCTCTGTGATGATGAGCTTGAGTAAATCCGCTGACATCGCATGCAACGTGCATACCGAAGTAGCTGTTAGAGGGCTCGTAGCAGTGAACTCTGACAGGCAGAGTGTAATGTGAAGTGAACACAGTTTCAGTCACTTTGTTTTCAGCGGACGATGATTGATTGGCTATGACGCAAGTAGTTGGTGGCATTTCTGGCTGTTGCTTGTTCCTGTGTGACATGGCTTAGAAACGCGGGAATAGTTGGATGATTTCAGCTTGAAAGGTACGTCGAGGGAGGCTACGCTTAGAAGGACGCTACTTCGAAAGTACAAGAAGGCATTTAAAACATATCCCAACCCAAGTTAAAAGATCCCCGACTGAACTAGTTTTCTTGCAATATACGTACGCTCCATTTATTTCTTCTAGTGATGGGCGGCTTGCCTTGAAGTTGGCGGCCACGAAATTTAAGCTGTAGCCATTCGTCTAAAGCCGATGGTGACTACCTTAAACTAATCAAAAATCCATAAAAATCGTAGCCGCGAAGAGGACTAGGTAAGCTCATCTTCGAGTCTGAGCTGTTGGGACAAGGCAACAGATGGCGCACCCAGTTGGAGAAGGGCCTCAACCAACTGGGCGTGCGAAATTTGAGATAGCTGGCAAAATATCGTACAGTCTGGAGAGGCACGTTGGCAAAGGCCCAGGTCCACCGCGGACTGTAGCTCTACACCAACGCAAAGCCACAGTCATCAACTCCGCCTTTCCCACACAGACAGTGTAAAAATATTGTATTGAGACTACATCGCTTCAAAATCCAACTGACCCATCAACTGAATATCCCGGCCTACACGTCAAGGTCCATTCTACCAAGAGGCCCGTCGGGAACCAAGTGCTTGAGTTCGACTCTAAAGTAGCAGCTGAGTTAGTTTTCTGTCGCACCTCTGAGAAGATCTAAGACACCTTGATCGTTTGATTTGACACGACTGTGAAAACTCCGTGAGAATTTTTTTTTTATAATTTGGAAGTACTAACATCCTTAAGTGGCCGCGGTTAATGCACAGCGCAGAACGAGGGAGAAACGAAGGCGAGGACCCAGTGCTCATTGGTCGTTAATATCTGCGGGTCATAGTCTGTGGTCGTGTATAGTCGTGCTTGATCTCCTTCCTTGAACCAGAAATCGCTACACTTTAAAAAATGCACCCTGTTCGCCTTCATGAACAAAGGGAGAGCCTTAAACCATGCCTATCGCTGATCAAAATAAGCGCAGTCTACTCGTGCAACGCTGGGATCAGTCAATTCCTCTATATTCACTAGAAGCGACAGAACTCAATTAGGAGCCACTGTCCTTCTTTTCTGGAACGTTATACTGAAAGTGGTACGAGATGTTTGCTGAAGCTGATGACATCGCTATCGATCTCTCGCCACTCAATGAAGTATTTTGATGCATACTGCTTCCACCAATCTTAACACTTCCTACCATCAACGATGCCAGGGCACACATCAAAATATCTCGGAAGCTCAGGAGTGCATAATAAAGTCGAGGATAGACGTCACAAATGTCATGGACAAGCAAATGGGATCTCCGGCCACACATGACCAGCTTTTATTGGTTAGAACACATTATGGTGGGGACACTGACCAAGGTCGGGACCGGGTGCAGCAGTTGTGCCACGGCATGCTGAGTGTGTCTGCTTTGTCTTTTTTTAGCACTTTTCTCAGGCCTGCGTCTGTCGATGCTGCTATCAATCGTCGAGACCAAGATGTCTTGTGTTCGGAATCACCGTGGATTCTGGGTCAAGAATCAAGAGGCTTTGATTGGAAAACCTTTGTAGCTGCCAAACTGTCGTCCAAGTGCTCGATATGACTGAGTTAGTGACGTAGAAGCCTTTTTGACTTCCGATCGGATGGTCGGATGCCAGTCACTTTCCTAGCAGAAGGGACCATATATCCGACGCAGAATTTTGTCTTTCGAGGGCAGATGGACTCGGCTCGCTTGTTATATTCATCGCACCCCCATCGGCTCCATAAAGAGGACCACCGGATGAAGATACTAGACGACTTTAGTCGACGGTTTCAATGGAGATTCAGCGTAGGAACTCCATTAGGTTACCGTTGGTGGCCTGGTCCCAGATGCAAAATCTCCTTACCCAGCTCCAAGACAGCTTGTTCTGTTTCACGCTTGTCCTGTCCATCGTTGTCAATGCTTCTACGACTGCACGCTGGGTTTGTGCGGCGACTACGATCTCGCCTGCAGTTGGGCTTATATAAGATGCTGCCTTTCGTGGTTAGAACTGCCCATCGCGTTCAATGGACCACGTACCAAGATTTAACAGTGGCATAGCAGCGCACTGTTTCACGGAATTGCAATGTGCTACAGTTCCAATTGGACATAGGTCCACGCCTCACAATGCATCGCGTTTTAAAACTCAGCCTACACTTTTATCTTTGCATCCGGTGCGTTCCTTGGCCCTTCATAGACCTCAAAGTTCACGAGATCCCATAAAAATTGTTGATTGGACAGCGGTCTTCAGTGTTTTGAGAAGGCCTGAAACGTTTAGTGTGATTTGTGGCCGCTTAGAACGTCTCAGGTGGGACATTTGCTTGTCATTAGACTCTTTGATGTCCTCGAGGTGGGAGCCTGCGGCACACCTAGCCTTAGACGTAGAAGTTTATGGCCCAAGTCGAGTTCCTAGCTTAAAACTCGTCTTGGTCTGTCCTTGTTTTCCACTTTTGGCTTGCCGCCTCTGCATGTTTCGTCTGATCACACGTAGCATAGTGTAAGGCAGCCGTTTCTGTGTGTTTAGGCGTCCAAATGCAATTTGCTGCCACTTCTTGACATTGAACATTCTGTCATTGCTCAAGCTGAGACCCCACATGGTCCGTCGCTCTGAGGAGTAAGGAGTAAGTTTATTCCTCATATTGACCAGTTAAGCTCTGGATCGTGTCGTGGTCATTGTAAAAATGAACATGTCCGGCAGCAAGGTCGTTCTGATAGACGGGCTCATTAGGCTCCTAATTTACAAACATCCTTAGGATTTTTTGGCCGAACCGTATCTCTAACGTAGAATTGTACCTCAGAACGGGCCAGGAACCTATAAACATCACAATACGAAGGAGAAAGGTGCAGTGGATTGGACACACCCTACGGCACGAAGACAATTCCATTGCGAAGTACGCCCTGCAGTGGAATCCGCTTACGCATGCAGGCAGAACAGCGGGACGCCCTAGGCAAACATGGCGCAGAAGAGTTGAAAAGGCATCGGGTTCTGTGGGAATGGGTTGGAGGGAGCTTAAACGCGTTGCAGACATTTGAACGATATGGCGCACAGACGTGGTTGACACCCTATGCCCCCCGGGGTTAAAGGACTTAAGTAGTAAGTGGTAGTAGTCCACTGGACCGACTGCAACGACAAATGGTTGTTGGCGTGGCCTTCTGCTTTTAGTCCTCCTTGGACCTAGTGACACGATTTCACCAGAGATTTTAGAAAAATGCTTAACATACCTTAAGACCAATGGACAAGCGAAAAGATGGGATCCAAATCACTGCTCTCGTGCAGAGTGACTGAGTCTAGAAGTTGAATATATATATCCAATATGCTGCTCTGGCCAGGGCACGAGGTGGAGACCGTTTCACAGAAGCCAACTCGATGTGAGGATGAAGGTAATCGTCTACAACACCCTCAGCCGGCTAGTGTTCACCTATGGCTGTTTCCTGTGGTTCACGGTGAGTGCGAGCAAAGTGTTTGAGAGGCCTTGCCTTCGCCATTACAGAACACCAGAGTCCAGGTATGGACGACTCTTCTACATCAGGACGAACCACTACTGATTCTTGTGGGCAATGATTCGAGGTTATACGGCCAGAGCGATGGCAATGGTGAATAACTTGATCTTTGTCACCCAAGAAGCATTCCTCCGTTTGGATGAGCATGCTCCTACACAAGATCTAATGCGGTACCACTCACCTTCCACTCACCGTCCGTTCAACTGTGGATGGGCTACTCAAGCCGAGGAAGGTCTGTTCTGGTTAAATTCTCATGGCTAGGGAGCTAGGAAACTCCAACTTTAGAACCGAGGGTAGGAAAAATGCTATGGATCTCCTCATGAGGAATACTCGGTCACAGTCTTGCAGCAAAATAGATGGCAATCTATGAGCGGCACAACAACATGCCTCACGCGCGACTTTAGTGACGAAAGCCGCTTTTTCTTCTTTGTATGGCGCAGGGTGGACCTGGGCCTCAACCAACAAGCCTCTTCAGCTGGCATTTTATTTCGTCAGCTGCCTCCATTTGCGCGCACCAAGTTGGTTGAGGTCCTTCTCCACTTTGGTGAGCCACCTTAAACGCGGGCGGAAAATCAAGCTTGACTCAACTGAGCAGCCATGCTGAACACGACCCAGCTATCAATGCCGTCGCTGCTCCTTCGCCTTCCGTCTGCCAGCTGAAACTCTCCCCGAAGCATAGGCCCTCCACTCCCCAGCGAACGACCACCAATCGTGCCCACAATCCAGCCTCCCATCTCCCATCGATTGCCTCGAAAAACAAACACTCGCCTCGCTGTTTCCTAATTCACATATCACCATCACCGGCCCACGGAGCACGCCATCAGCGTGGCAGCAGACCGGCGCAGGGAACGCCGATCCATTTGATCCATTTAAAATTATCAATCAATCAAAATCTCCTTCAGTACACATAACCAGAAGCTTTTTGCCTACTAGTGTAATCCATTTCGTTGATTACCTTTGATTACACCCGTGATTTGTGTGCGCTCGATGGCGGAGGTGGTGCCTGATGCCTGGTGCTTGGTGCCTGGTGCCAGGTGCCTGGCCATGGTGCGGAATTATCGCAGCAATTCTTGGAACACCGAACTAGAACCGATCGATGGTCGGCCGTGGCTGGCACAATGAGATCCATTGTGGCCGCTGACAGGCGAACGAGGATGTCTCAGAGCGAGGACGCACACGTTAGCGAGCCCGGGCACCGAACAAAGGCATGCAATGGCCGCCTTTAGCGCCAGAGATGCATAAGTGGTGCGGTCCATTGTGCAGCGTGGATGGGAGTGCTCCTTTCAACCACATCGTTAGCCGGTACATGAGGAGTGAGCGCTCTTCTCTCTCTCTGTCCTTATCGGAATTAGTTTTGTGGTCAAATGGCGGACGGGTTAAATTGCTTGGCACTGTGCACGGACGCTCGGGTCGACAACTCAAATCGATTCTCTGTAGATTGCAAATTGATTTTTGCCCCCTCTCCTGCTGTTGTTGTTTCTGCGATTGCGCGTCTCCCCTTCCGTGCGCTGCTCTGGAATGCTTTGCACATCGGGCGCGATGCGTGTTGTAAATATCAACACAATCCTAACAACTTAATATAAAGCGATCAATTTACGGCGCAGAGGTGTTGTTGTCTGGCTCCGCGGTGAAAACGCGTTCGCAGAGATCTCTCGCTCACCTCGCGGGTTAATCGAATGATTATTAAGCAATCACACAGACTGCGCGTTGCCATTAAGAGAAAAGAAAGATCTCTGATAGCTGGTCGCAGCCAGCAGCCAGCAGCCAGCAGCCAGCAGCCACCTCCTCGATGCCAAAGTTAATCATCATTCCCGGGAATGGTTTATTTTTATGGTCATCGCGAGCCGATCTGCCTCCAAAAAATCATAAATTGCCGAGAAATTATGGTTATCATAATCACCTCGGATATAAGTAGCGGACGGGCGGTGTGTGCCCATGTGTGTACGCGTTTCTTTTCGCCACTCGCAGTCGGAGCTTTCCACTTGGATATGCGCGCGCCATCTCCAATCTGAGTTAAGTGGTTCGTCGTCGTCGTCGTCGTGCACGCTGAAACTAATTTAGTGTGTGATAACCATGCCAAGGGGCTCCATCCACCAGCGAGCAGCAGCAGCAACATCGGCGCATGAAGAAATCAGTGCACTGCACGGCGAGTAAAATCATTTTAATACCGAGTGTCGTTGGTAATTTATTCGCTTTAATTACGCGCCGGGCTGCATTCTCTTGACTCTCTAGTGTGTCACCGCACGAGGAAGGGCTCCTAAAGTGGGCCGGGAACCCCGCGCCGACTAGCTGTCCCGTCAGAAGTAATCTAAATTGCAGTAAATTACAAATTAACATATCGCTCCGGCACACGCTTTCCCAGAGAACACACCTCGAATGGGAAACGCTGACCGAAGAGGGCTTGGTCAGCGGCTAAAGGACTTCTATTTCACGAGCTGGCAAAATCCGATCTGCACTTGGTGGGGGGAACAAAGCCATCACAACGTGACATATCGACCGGGACGGAAATTTATTGTTCGGCTTAAGGTTGCCAGCGAGTTGTAATTAAAGCCCGTCCATCGGCATTGGAGTGGTTAATGATATTTCATACAGTTCCCGGCGAGTGCACGATGAAATAAGATATTAAAGCCATTAGCGGGCAGCAATTGGCCAACGGATCGGTCGGTCATTTATTGCAATCGAGTCGGGAGATTACAATCGGAGTAATTGTGGGTCTGGCTAAGTATTCACTCTGGGAATGGTTAGCGAAATTATGGGTGGCAAGGTGGGTCGATTGGGTGAGTGGGGGGTCTCATGGCCAGACTTTCAGGATGCAGTCGGTCAATTTGGCGGTACTCACGGCGATGTTCACAAGCTGCGATGGGGTTGGATGTGCGAATTTGCTTAACTCTCGCTTCTCCAGCCTCATCAAGTTGACTCACACGACACCCCAGACTAACCGACGAACTTAACGGGCACTACATGGAATTTTCTGATTTGATAGAAGGACGCGAGCGGTTCGTGAGCTCTACGAACTTAAAAGAAGGGAAGAGCACCGGCTTCTCAGAAGAAAAAAGAAGGAGCATGAGAAGCGCACGATCGAGGAAATGGAGAGGTGGTACGGCAGAAATAATGTCCGAAAGTTGTACCAGCGGGTGAAACAACTATCCAAAGGGTACAAACATCGGACAGAAGCCTGTCGCAACGAAGAGGGACAACTCGTAGTAGAGTAGCGCTCGATACTGAGAATCTGGAAGGATCACTTCTGCAGACTGTTTAACGGCGAGGACACCAATACCGCTGTCAGGCAGAATGCTCCACTCCACGCAATGGACGACGATAGAAGAGAATTCCGTCCCCCCGATCTAGACGAAGTCAAGGCAGTGATATCGAGACTGAAGTCGAACAAAGCTGCTGGAGCGGTCGGATTGTCCGCGGAACTGTTTAAAGCAGCTGGAGATGATCTGGTTGGGCGCATGCACCAGCTCATCTGCAAGATATGGTCGGAGGAAAGCATGCCCGACGAGTGGAATCTCAGTATCGTTTGCCCGATCCACAAGAAAGGAGACCCCTTTGACTGCGCCAACTATCGGGGGATAAGTCTCCTTAACATCGCGTACAAGATACTCTCTGCCGTTCTGTGTGAACGCCTGAAACCCTTCGTCAACAACATGATAGGCCTGGGAGGTCCACCATCGACCAAATCTTCACATTACGGCAGATCCTCGAAAAAACCCAAGAGATGCAGATCGACACCCACCACCTATTAGTCGACTTTAAGGCCGCATATGACGAGCTATACAACGCCATGTCTAGTTTTGACCTTCCTGCCAAACTCGTCAGATTGTGCAGGGTGACGATGGAGAAATCTTGCTGCTCCATCAAGGTCGGTAACGAACTCACCGAGACCTTCAATGTCAAAAAAGGTTTTAGGCAAGGCGACGCGCTGTCATGTGACTTCTTTAACATCATACTTGAGAAGATCGTGCGAAACTCAAACGTAAACACCCGAGGCACGATCTTCCAAAAGTCCGTTTCAACTGCTTGCTTACGCGGACGACATTGAGGTGATTGGCCGAACACAGCGTTTGCTGGTATTGAAGCGGAAGCGGCTAAAATGGATCTAGCGGTAAACCAGGGCAAAACAAAGTACATGCTGTCATCACGGAAGGACGCACAACATCGACGTCTCGGATAGAGCGTCATATTGGGCAGCAGAATCTTTGAGGTAGTCAAGGACTTCGTCTACCTAGGCTCCGGAGTAAATAGGGACAACAACACCAGCACCGAGATCAAGCGCAGAATTACTCTTGCCAATCGCTGTTTCTTCGGGCTCAAGAGGCAATTGAGTAACAGAGCCATCTCTCGAAACACCAAATTGAGCTTGTATAAAACCCTGATCATCCCAGTCCTGCTCTATGGCGCAGAGACATGGACGCTTTTGAAAGCGGATGAAGAAGCTCTTGGTTGTTTTGAGAGAAAAGTTCTGCGTACGATCTTTGGTCCTGTTTGCGTTGATGGCGTTTGGAGGAGAAGGTTCAACCACGAACTATACGGGCTGTACAGCGGCATGCACCTAGTTAAGCGTCTTCGGAAACAACGCTTAAGATGGCTAGGTCATGTAGAGCGGATGGACACCACAGCTCCGGCCCGAAGAGTCTTCGATACCGAGCCATTGGGACAGCGCAACAGATGACGTCCTCGCACTAGATGGCGCACGCAAGTTGAAAAGGACCTCAACCAACTTGGTGTGCGCAACTGGAGGCAGCTGGCGAAAGATCGTGCTGGCTGGAGAGGCATGTTAGTTGAGGCCCAGGTCCACCCCGGACTGTAGCGCCAATCAAGAAGAAGAAGAAGAAGAAGAGGTGTGGGAACCGCCTGCTAGCAACAGAGATGTTACGTTCCATGACAAAGTCCACCAGCCTTAGTCCGTTACTGGTCGTGGTGTCGTGTAGACTGTGTTTCCCGATGACTTTAGCGAAGAGTTCCTCTGTACCCAGCTTAGCGTTGAAATCTCCTACAACGATCTTGCTGTCGAAGCTGGGTCTTTGATCGTTAGGAGATCATAAAAGTCATCCCTGCTGCTGTCATCTTTGTTCTCTGTCGGGGCGTGGGCCCAAATCAGGCTGATGTTACCGAATGTATCCTTGATGCGGTTTGTTATGAGGCGCTCGCTTTTAAGGACAAAGCTTAAGACTTTTTGCCTAAGTCTGCCTCGAACAACAAACCCACATCCGAGCCTCTCTCTGCTGCAATCACCCTAGTAGATGTCGCAGTTTTTCATCCTCTTCTTGCCCGACCCATTCCATTGCACTTTCTGGATGGCGGTGATATCTGCTTTATAGCAGCCTCCGCGAGTTCTTCGGCTGCACGTGGCCTGTTAGGGGACCTCACATTCGACTTGCAGAACCGAAAAGCATGGTCATTTGTTCGTTTGCTGGGGTCGTCAACAGTAAATCCGTCAATATCCGACGCATTTGGTTGTCTCTGAACGATTTGTTTTTATTACGTGGTGAGGGCGTTAACCCCACGCACAACCCATTTATTTTACCCTTGGGCGAAGGGTCCGGATGACTCCGGTATCGCTGAGGTTGTGAGTGCCGCCCTTGACCTTATATGATGAGGTTCCTCCGCCGCCAACTCTACTCCAAATCCCGACATTACCTTGGTGGCAACCTTTTAGATCTGAGCTCCGAATATGTCAGAGTAGCTCTAAAAGGGCTTCCCGTTGGCTAATCTGATGATAAGCCCCTCCGCCGCCATCCGTAAAGAGGGATGAGTCCCGGTACAGACTCATCCACTCTCCCCCTCTCTCGTTAGCAGCCGCCAATGACGTCCCACGGGGGTTGGGTACCCTATCTTCAGTCGAAGGTGCTCGACTTATACGAGTTGTTATAATTTGAATGAAATAAATAACAAAGTCAACTAACTAAACTAACAACTAGAGAGACTTCAAAGTGGGCCACGCAGTTAACTAGAATTTCATCTAGGACTATTCTGATTTGCAAGACCTTTTGCTTCTACTGATCTATATCACATCTTGACTTTTGTTGAAATTGCCTATTTTTCTAACCACTCAAATTTGTTTCTCTCTCTTTCCAGGTGAGTCCATCCTTCTATTCCCCAAAATCATAATTCCACAGTACGGTAAGAGCAAAAACAACACCTCCAGAAACAGAAGAAGAATGAAACAGAACCACCAGCACTTCCCAGCTGATTTAAGCATTTAATTTCCCATTTAAGTGGACACATTAATTGTACGTTGTGTCCGATCGTAACACACAAAGTGTAACGCCCCTAAATTTCACCTCATTCCTCACCAAACCGAATTACTACCTTCAGTGTGTGTTGCAGCAGCCCCAACATTTCCTCTCTTTTCCTTTTGCTTTTGTACAGATTACAAATAATTAACACATTCTGCGGCAGCGTATACATCACCGGCTCAGGCCCAGCCTCTGATACCCTTCATTTAATGGCGGCCTATAATTAACCCCGACAAAGAGAATCAAAAAAAAGAAAGAAAATCAGCGCAGTCCGGGCATCGCAACAAAATTGCAATAAAAAACTGAAAAAAATAATTATGGGTGTAGTCCATGGAAATTTGTTGTTTCCCGAAAAGCATGCGCTGGCGCTGATGCGCAACACTTGACCGATTTTCGTTGAAATTTATTGATTGCATCGATTTATCAAAGACACAAAATGATGCGCGCGCTTCATCTTCGTCTGCATCGGCAGCGGCGGCGGGTCGCTCGGGCTGTGTGCTCTACTCTGTGAGACGGGCCATGGGACTTATCGTCAATCTCTTCATTGGTTTTACGGTACTTTCCTGCGTTTGGCCAATGGATATATAATAAGCACTCTCTGCGATGGCGGGCGCAGATAGAGAGCCACAGCCTCAGATGACCCATATCCTGGGCGACGGACGACGTGGAGAGTCCATTCAAATTCATGAATTAACTGCGCCGAGATTTATGCGATGCGTACGCATTTATGCGGATGTTGATGCGCTTATTCTCGGATTTCGGGGTGATGAGCGCAGGATGCTCGTGGATGGCCGCGATTTATGAGGACAAATTGGGTGATGACGACGGACATTCACTCGTGGAATGCCATTAGCATGAGACTTCTCCTTCTGCCCCCGGTGTGAGGCTGTGTGCCTGAGCGGTGGTAACGAGCGTCTAATTAGACATTAGATTAAATTCTTAGTCACGACACGATTACTAGTTGCATTCCTTAATCGGAGCCGTTATTATATTGACAGCTTCGTTGCTTCTCGATATTGATTGTGCTCGGTGCCGCTGTGCCGTTCGGCTGTGCCTGTGACTGTGCCCGTGCTCCGATGTAGCATGTTGCCTAACCGAGTAACCACCTAACCGCGCGGCGCCGTCATCGTCGATTATTTGTTTACACTCCACTCTAAAGTTCAAGTGATGTAGCTCTCGAGGAGTTAAGCTTTTTCTCTCGTTTTTTCCTGCCTCCGCGTCTTCAGTTGACTCTGCGGCTGCTGCAGCTTCGTTGTTTTGTTAATTTTATTCAATTGACTTAATGTGCACCTCCATTATATATAATTTCGCTTCGATAATGTCAAAAAGGAAACGAAACAAAAAACAAGCAATACACTTGTATGTGCTGTGCACACAGCCCCCTTTCAGACTTTGTAACAATTCACGTCCAATTTGGTTAACAAGATGCCTCAGATGGCTGCACAGACAGACAGACAGACAGGCCGGTATACACTTGTGCACATATTGAACCAAATCAATCAATGTTGTGACTGGTGCAACTACAAGCGATCGACGAAAAATCGAAAACAAGACAGAAGACGTCGACGAAGCAACATCAAAAATGAAGAGGGTTAAATCGATTTCAGCAACAACTACAACCACCATGGGCGAAACAATTAAAAATAATCGCTTTTAATTATGTGCCTCATGATGGTTGTTAGTTGATTTCAATTAAAGATACACGCTGAAGCGCTCAAAGCGGGAGCAGACAACGGACGGTGAAGTGATGGTGTGCGCGTCTGTTCGAGTGGCTGGTTCGCAGGGCAACTCTTTTGTTTGCTGTCTGTTGGTGTTGCCATGGATTTTCTATGAAACGATTGCATAAGAAGAGAGAAAATACGCTAAAGTGATGCGGAAGGTCATGGTTGGTGATGGGAAATAGTTGCAGACGCGTGTGTGCTTGGAACCTTTTTCAGCTGAGTTGTGCTTACTTGGGACGTGTGGTCGGGAGTTGCTAGTAGGTGCGTTGACACGGGCCGGGGATCAGATAAAACAACGAGGCCAACAAGTTCAAAACTCCAAAGCGCGTGGGATCTTAGCAGAATCTCCTCCAACTCTCTAATATCATATTTATTTGACATTAGCGCTTGCCTTCTATTCAGTTCCGCTTGAATATCAGTTATCGCGGCCGGATAAATACTAGAATCATGTCCTTCCTTGCGGTTAAAGCTTACTCTCTACAGATTCGAATCAGTGATCATAGTGACATCGCAGGCACTGGGCAGAGGATGAACTGGCTACTTAAGGTTCCTCTCTTCATAACTGCTAGCCTCTACAAGCAGTCACGGCAAACACTTCCGTCACAGTGGTGTCCCGTGGCGTTGTGGGTATGTGCGTCGACCCCTAACCTCAACGTCGTAGGTTCGATTCCAGCTCTGTGCGACAAAAATAATTTTAACGACCCCACCTCTTTCGAGTCACTGACAACGCTCAAAGAGTATTTTCTGTCAAGAAAAAGCCTCTCACCCTTGGCCGTTCGGAGTCGGCATAAAGCTGTAGGTCCCTTCCACACGTGTGAGAGCAATAGCACGTACAACACGAGTAGTTGCATCTTCCACAAACCTTTAAGGGGCGAAAAAAATGTGATTATTTGTGTAGCTAAAGTAATTAAATAGATAGAGCTAAAGTAAACAATTCCGGTAAATGGTGCGCTGAACAATGGAATGCGTTAATCAACACTTCCTGTGGTGGCTCTTCAACTCGGGGTGAACGGGAGCATCAACTAAAAAGCCTCTCTAGCCACCACGGTCCTGAGTTAAGTGTTCTCTCTTTCGCACTCTAATCAGGATGAGGTCCTCTATAACTTGTGCGTGAGTTATGATCTGGGACAAAGCACTTCGAAACTACTCTAGTGCGTCTTCTTCTTCTTCTTCGTCTTTGTGTGGCGCTACAGTCCGGGGTGGACCTGGGCCTCAACCAACATGCCTCTCCAACTAGCGCGATCGCTGGCTAGCTGTCTCCAGTTTCGCACACCAAGTTGGTTGAGGTCCTTCTCCACTTGGGTGCGCCACCTTAAACGCGGGCGTCCTCTGTTGCGTTGCCCGACAGGTTCGGATTCGAAGATTCTTCGGCCCGGAGCTGTGGTGTCCATACGCTCGACATGACCTAGCCACCGTACGCGTTGGATTCGTAGACGCCTAACTAGGCTCATGTCGCTGTACAGCCCGTACAGTTCGTGATTGAATCTTCTCCTCCAGAACCCGTCAACACAAACAGGACCAAAGATCGTGAGTAGAACTTTTCTCTCAAAGAGACCAAGGACTTCTTCATCCGCTTTCGAGATTGTCCATGCCTCCGCGCCGTATAGCAGGACTGGGATGATCAGAGTCTTATATAGAGTCAACTTGGTTCTTCGAGAGAGGGCGCTATTACTCAATTGAGCCCAAAGATACAGCGGTTGGCGCTTGATCTCGGTACTGATGTTATTAGTACAATATACTCTCGAGCCGAGGTAAGTGAAGTCCTTGACTACCTCGAAGTTATAGCTGCCCATTGTGACGCTCTGTCCAAGACGTCGATGTTGTATACTTCGTTTTGCCCTCATTCACCGCCAGACCCATTTTAGCCGCTTCCGTCTCAATGTGAGCAAATGCCTCACTGACGGCTCGCTGAGTTCTGCCAATCACGTCAATGTCATCGGCGTATGCTAACAATTGCACGGACTTCTGGAAGATCGTGCCTCTAGTGTTGGCGTGTGAGTTTCGCATGATGTCACATGACAGCGCGTCGCCTTGCCTAAAACCTTTTGTGACATTGAAGGTCTCGGTGAGTTCGTTACCGACCTTGATGGAGCAGCGAGAGTTCTCCATCGTCATCCTGCACAGCCTGACGAGTTTGGCAGGAATGTCAAAACTAGACATGGCGTTGTATAGCTCGTCTCCATGCACACTGTCATATGCGGCCTTGAAATCGACGTGGTGGGTGTCGATTTGCATTTCTTGGGTCTTTTCCAGGATCTGCCGTAGTGTGAAGATTTGGTCTGTTGTGGACTTTCCTGGCCTGAAGCCCCGCTGATGCGGACCTATGAACGACCTCAGGCGGGTACACAAAACGGCAGAGAAGATCTTAGGCGCGATGTTAAGAAGACTGATCCCTCGATAGTTGGCGCAGTTGAAGGGGTCTCCTTTCTTGTGGATCGCATCTTCTAGGGGCTAGATTTAAAGATTTTGCGGACCTGAGCATTGATGTCGATTCGCTCGACATGCGCATGATGCTCTGAGTCTATGACGCTGTGCACTCATATAACTCGTCGTTGTCTCGCCTCCTCCAAAGCCCGACAACGCATACGCAATCGTATATTCTCCGACAAATTTTTCTGTCGAGCCGAGATATCCTTATCCCCTTGTGACAAGGTCCATGCTTCAACGCCATAAAGCAGGACATTCGTTATCAAGGTCTTATAGGATTTCCTCAATCGATCGGGATAAGACTTTACCTTTTCAGTCCAAAAAACAACGATTGGCAAGAGTTGTTCTTCGTTTTATTTCTGCCTAGGTGTTGAAAGAAGACTGCAAGAGCTTATATCGGAGGCAAGGTAGTCTAACTTGCTTACTCCCTCAAAGTTAACTGCCGCTTGCGACGTTCTGTCCAATTGGTCGATGCTGTGTAACCCTCCTTGTTGGCAGGGTATACTAAGTTTGGTCATCCTACCCATTTTCACAGCCTCCGTTTCGATACTGTGCTCTGCCAATTATAGCAAAATCGTTGCGTACGCTACGTACGTACGTTGTTGCTTGTGTTTGCTTCTCGCGCACAATTTGTTCAAGTGCGATGTGTGACACAAAAAAATAATAGCCAACTAAGCTGCAGTGCCTAAATCGCAAGATTCATCTAGAGCCTATGAGAACATGTTGCACATTGTAACGATATCCTGAATCTGACCGCTGATATCAAGTGCTTTCATCACTTTTTCTTCTTCTTTGGCTGGCGCTACAGTCCGGGGTGGACCTGGGCCTCAGCCAACATGCCTCTCTATCTAGCTCGGTCTTGTGCTAGTTGCCTCCAGCCACGCACGTTCAACTTATTTAGGTCCTCTTCTAGCTACGTGCGCCACCATTGGCGTGGTCTTCCTTTACCGTGTTATCCCTCGGGGTTGGAGTCGAAAACCTTCCGGGCCGGAGCATTGGTGTCCATTCAGAGTATGGCGTGAGAGTTTCTGTTTTAGATTCGAGGTGTTTATCACTACAACTTTGAGCAACGATATTGAAACTTAGACTCAGCAAGCACTCATTAAGAACTCTCATAGGAGTCATAACCGAGCACTGTGCAATTGGCAGGATGGGTGCCCCATAAAATTATTTTTGCAGAAGCTGCATGGATAAAGAGGAGGAAGATAACACACATTACCTACTCTGCTCCTGCAGTGCTCTGGCTGGAGGTGTAGGTTCCTACACCTAGGGGCCTACTACTTCAGCTGCCTCAATGAGCTAAACACCGCCAGCATAGGCCAGATTAATCGCTTCACTACAAGCAACAACTGCTTCCGCTGTAAGGAGAAGTCATTTCGCGTCGTATCACAATGGGCCTACTCTGGCCTAAGTGTGACTGTCCTTAGCAGTCAGTCACTAGCTATTTCGCCATTGTCACTGACTGCAAAGAAATCTCATAAATAGTTTCTGTTGGTTAAATAATTCAAAATTCCTTGTCCTTTAAAAATCTTCCAACAGGGTACTCCTTATTAAATTATTTTGATTATGCCTTATATTATATTTGGTTGCAGCTACTACTGTAGCAAAGCAAACCTATGGGCCTACTCGCCTTGCTTATAAAAAAGCAAGTATAGGCATGCTTGCTCAAATTTGAGTTGTGATATGTACACTATGCACACCTTCTTGCCCGGGTCATCTGAAATTTGTTCGAGTCTAGGGTAGAGCAGCCTTGGTGAGAGATTCGCAGTAGACCCGTCAATCTATCCCTGAGCAGAACAAATCCATCGCCAACCTCATTACCAGCTCTCCCTGATCAAAGGTGGGATCTCATCAAAGTCTTTCCGATCCCTCCTCTATCAGAGATTCTGCATCACAACAGAGCCCCCTCGAGCTCTCACAGATCATTGACAAAACTAAATGCCCTTTTTCTCGAAAATTACACACCACCACCGCTGGAGGTGGCTGATCCTAACTCACAACTGCTCCTCTCAACTAAACGTTATCACCGAAGAACAGTAGCGCAACAAATTGATCGAAAAAAAAAAATACCCTTGTCTATCCATACCCCCGAGGCGCACGCCCCGCTGCACCGCACAAATACGTGGGCTATACCCTCTATCCGAAGATCTGCCCCGGTAATCATAAATCTTTTGCACTTGTACCACTCCTTCCGCTTGCAATTTCCTCTGAACATCGCCTCCCCATTAGCTCCTGGAATCGGTCACCACCGTGAACCGGCGGCGACGGCGGGATAACTAACTCTTCCTCCTCGGCTGGCCGCGGCGGCGTTTAGGATAATTATTATTCTCCTGGATATAGGCAATTAATTCTATTCCCCGGCCGGTGCGCGGTGGCTCATCCTCCAGAGTGCCCCCCTAATGATCGTGGGGCACCGGTGAGTGTGTGTGTGTGTGTGTTGGCCGTGTTCTTTTGTGTGCCCTAGTCGCGCAATCAATCTTGTTAACAATCTCCTAGAGTGCTTGTTGTTTTGCCTTGTATTCGTTTTTTTTTTTTTTTTTTTTCGTCTTCATTTTGCTCGGGCTTGTTACCCGTTGTGCCGGAGCAGAAGCAGATCGATTGCACAGATAGACAGATTTGTATCGAGAGAGTGGGGTACGAGTGGTGCAGTGCACGCAGCAAGTGTGCGGCCCTGATGAATGAGAAAATCGCGCCGAGACACTGCGAAGTGTCCCCCATTCGAACGAAGCCAGTCGCCAGTCGCCAATCGCCGAGAGATTGCTCTGATCGATGAGGCTGTGCCGGGCCGGCGAGCTCGTTGTTATGCATTATCTATAAGTGCGCGCGCGCTCTCGAGATCGAATTATTTCATTAAATATGCACCGCGTTGCATACTAGTTAGATAGATCGCCCTATGACATCGGCCACTGCAGGCAGTGGCAGTTGGAACAACCGCCAGAACAGAAGCAGTGGCAGGAGGCGTTGTCAAGACTGACTGACTTGGAGGACAGTGATGGAGACTGGCCAATTAATTGGGGTGCAACTCCCGTAATTACACGCGCGCGCAATTACACGAGAGAGCGATTGACCTTCAGTACGTACCACTTCGATGGAATTGAACTTTTGTCCCCTAACGACGGCCACAACGACAGCCACAACGTCAGCCACAACGCCAGTCACAACGCCAGTCACAACGCCAGTCCCACCGGCAGCCCCTATGCCAGTCCCACCACCAGCCCCTATGCCAGCCTCTCCCCGCCAATTTTGCAAGCGAAAATCAGAGAACTACAAGTGGAACGGAAGAGCGGTTAAGCCGATGCCGCCCGAGCAGATGTGCATATCTCTCGAATGTATGTCACGAACCACACACATTCCCACCGAAGGAACGACGCGCAAAAGGGGGGCGAACGTGTAATTTCACAGGAAACGAAACGGTTCTTCGCTGCCCCGGCAGAAGAAGGGCAATTAGCAGTAAATACAAAAATTTCATACCTTCAGGGTCTTGAGGGTCTCCCCCTGCCGTCCATCGCTAACAATCAGTAAATCCTTTGTTTTGCCAACAAAAGTACGCATATCCTCGCGGTAATTGCGACGCACCATCGTCGGAACATCCACTGGCAGCGGCAGCACCTCCTCTTCTGCGTACGGAAACAATGCTATCTGCGCCGGCACATCAGCGGCGCGGCGGCGGAGAGCACTCTCGCCAATAATTTGTCGAATGTATGAAATAATCATCGTTATCAGAGGGCTTAATAGCCAGCGAGCAAGGGACGTGGATGCGGAGTGGATCCGCGGGAGCAGAGCAGAAATTACATGGCTGCGCGCATTTTTTCCCCACCGAACGCACTCTGCTTCGTCGTGGCCATCGATTGATCGGTCGTCGTCGTTGTGGTCATCTTCGCGTTGCAATTATGTCAATTTTTCATGCCAATCGAAGGGTGCTGGGGGTTGCTATGCAAATTGCAGATTGGTTACATAAATTAGGGTATCCGCCTGGACACTGGCCTTCTTTCGTATCGTCCACGGGGATCTCTGCCGGCCTCGCTGGCTCGGCTGATCCTCTGGGGAGGCAATTAATCGGGACAAGTGAACAAGTGTCATTGGGTCGATAAATAAGAGAAAGAGGATGACCGGTAATCAGTGTAATTGCTGTGTAATTAGCAGTGACAATGTACCGTGGAGTGGACTGTAATGGGACGTGGCCGTAGAAGGAGTGATGCGTGCAGGGTACTGTTAGGGTGTGTTAACTGCATCCACTGAGGTCGACGGCTCGAGGCTGGACTGCTTCTTGGAGCTGAGTTGTGCTTGACATCGTTTAACAGAAAGTTATGATCTTCTCTCGGGCGCTTGTGATGGTGGTCTGGGCGCATCGGGCTTAAGCTGACTTAAACTGAAATCAAACTGACATGAGTTGAGAGCGGGCGTTTACATCGCTGGAGGACGAATGTCGAACTCCTTCTGAGGCTGTGGGTTGTCGAGATCGACGATCGTCGCGGCAGAAGCGCGTAGTCGATGGATTAGAGCTTAGTTGTGCACATGCCTTGAGGCGTCTTTGAAGAGCCGATTGGAGTGATTGGCGTTCTTGCATCTAACAGAAGACGTTCCTTGAAAAATTTAGAAGGAGCGTCTAAGAAGTTGAGCTAAAATGATGCAATTCAGTCGAAAATTCCAAAAGTAAGTGACGATGCAAGCCTCTCTCAATCAGGCTTAGGAGTTGTACATGATCTCCTGCCATTCAGCCTACACCACGAGGGCCTGGTCGCCTTGAGGCAGGACTCCCATTTAATTCGAAGTCACTGACACTTTCTCTACCTTGTGACCATGTGCGGTTGATGTAAAATCCCACAACACCCGGTCGTTTTTGCAGCTCCACATGGATTTAGATCATATGCCATTCACGTCTTAGAGTCGCACAATCAATCCCTCATTGGTGTGATAAACTCCATGATATGCAGGCAAGCTCTCCCACCGATTGGACCTTGAACCGATGCCGGTCTCAAGGGCTCCTGATCCCATTTAGCCTCTGGTCAGGCCTTCCCAAGAAAATGGTTATAAACCGAGATTCTATTGCATCAAGAACTAACTGCCTTCTAAAGCTAAAGCAATGATCCTCACGGTCTGACGGCCGTATGGCTGTGGCTCACTTGCACGACCGCCTCATGCTCAGTCTACGAAATGAGTCCAACTTTAGTTCCAAGACTACACAAATATTAGAAGTTTCACCCAGCTCCACGAAGAAGGAGTTTACTGGAAGTTGACTTCTTGGATCGATTCTGCTTCTGCTAAAGTCGTTATGATGTCAGAGGGTGTTCGTATGGTACAGCTCCCGATAAGGACCTCTGTTTTCGATCCGGAAAGTGTCTCTGGGGCTAGGGCGTGTGATAAGCAGTATATTTGTGCTGTGTTCTGAGCGGCTCGAGCAATCTATAAGAGAGATGGGCATAGCTTGTCCATGCCCTGTGACTCTTAGGTCGCCTCATACGATTGACACGCCCAACCGCGAGTAAATTCTGAATTCTCTTACTTTAAGACATTCGCAGAGATATGGTCGAAGACACGTCAGTGCGTGGGGAACTCAACGCTGAACAGCTCTTTCTCCCGAAAGGGCGTTGCCTCGATGGCTTGCACACATGGCATGATTGTTCCCCATCGTCATCACTTCCGAGGTGGGGCTTTAATGCGATTCCGCTTGTCAGACCCGGGGCGAGGATATTGGCCCAATTTCAGAAAACTTGTCTGCCTGTGCTTAGGCAAAGGTCTTCATGCGTTGGAGGCGACGGTGTAAGATCGAGTGGTCTGAAAAGTGTCTCCATCTGGACCATGCGAGCTCTGAAATCAGCCAGCCTTTAGGCCGAGAACTAATTTTTCTGGTAGCTGCCACAATGCATTAATTCTGATATCAATAATTCCTGTATCCCATTGAGCTCATTCAAGTTGACGACCAACACTGTCATAATGGCTACAAGAACGTTCATACAATGTGAATTGAAAAGACAGGATAGTATGCATGCTGTGGAGCTAGAACAGGTGCTAGACCTTATCTCTCCCTGGTTGGTCAATATCCTAGAGAGCAGTTGAGATCTCTCTTCTCACGGCGTAAGAGCCATAAGTCTATCATCCTTCCCACTCGAAAGCTTAGAGGAACCAAGTGATATACAAATCAAGCGCAGAGTTTTAATTTGTCGACATTCCACTATGCCTACACACTGCACAAACAATTCTTCACTCGCTTGATGGTGTTATAGACAAAAAACCTGGTGGACACATGGTTCTAGAAGGAAGGGGTTCCACAGGCGACTAGCTTATGTGATTTTTGTGTGTGGAGATATGACACATCCTTCGACCTTCCTGACCAACCTGCCGTCTTAAGAGACAACACTATACGTGCTTTAAACGGTTAACCAGCCAATATCGTCTAAAAGGTGACTCAAAAATGGAGTCTTCATATGGCACCCTTCGTCGAGATTTAGCAGAACTACCTATACGGTACGAAATGGGTAATCGACTCAAAAATTTCAAATTCAAAAATTAAGAAACAATAACTTAAAGAATCACCATTTCAATGGGAACAATGGGACTTTTAAGAGATGGCTCAGTTCATCAATTGACTTGACGTTTGTGTACAAGAGCACAGCAGCCACACTTAAGCCAGCGTGCCCTGAGGAATAAAGCCATCTCTCCAAGAACCAAGATATCGCTATATGACACCCTGATAGTCCCAGTCCTGCTGTATGACACAGAAGCATGGAATCTAACTAAGGACAAGGATATTCTTGGGCGCTTCGAGAGAAAAGTCCTCCGAATTATCTTCGGTCCCGTATGTACGGATGGTGTTTGGAGAAGAGGACTGAACGACGAGCTGTACGGGCTCTACAGCGCCATCGACCTGATCAAACGAGTTGGAATCTCTCGTCTCAGATGGCTAGTTCTCGTCGAGTGAATGGACAATAATGCTCCGGCCCGTAAAGTCTTCGACTGCAACCCCGAGGGACAATGCGGTAAAGGAAGACCATGACTACGGTTGTGCACGCAGCTAGAAGGGGACCTAAATAAGTTGAACGTGCGTGCCTGGAAGCAACTAGCACAAGACCGAGCTAGATGGAGAGGCATGTTGGTTGAAACCCAAATCCACCCCGGACTGTAGCGCCAACCTAAGAAGAAGAAGAAGGTCCATTGTGTTACCACTCGCCTCTCAGTCTATTCCATAAACCATTACGAGCTTTCAATGAAGCGAAGGAGATTACAAACTTTGACATCCCATTGCGCGTCTTAAAACGTGAAAACCTTATATTGTACGTCACGGCCAAAGACTGCACACAACACAAAAATTCATCGCGTTTCGAATAAAATATGAGAGGATCCTTTTTGATTTCTATCCTTCTTGTAAATCTAACCTCTGCGTTTAAAAAAGACAAACTGTTTGAGGGAAGTGTATAGCAGTTGTTCAGACCTGACTGGGCTTGGACTTAGTGGCCGACTGGTTCAAGCAGTCAGAGTAGCAGCGTCTGAAGATGGCTGACACTATGATGCTATGACTTGGATTTTTTTATATAATTTGCGCGTGCTTAATTATCCGGGATCAAGGCACAGCACGGGCCGAAGGTATAGAGGGAGAGCAGGTACCTGTGCACATTGGTCCTAAAAATGTCTGCGGATTACAGTCTTGAGCTGGGAAGAGCATTCCATATTCGTGTGGTGCCCTTAGTCTCACTGTGCGTCCAAAAGCAGGCTTAAGGGTAAACTGATGTGCATTCCTGGTGAGACGAGTATTGGGTGAAGTATGCGCGTGAATTGCGATCGATGGAATTGTGCAGCAAGAAGAGACGATCGTCAAGGTTAACTGGCTGGTGGCATTTCACAACGTGCGTCGGGCTGAGTCGTGAGATGAGAGAAATCGTTGTTAGTCCAGAAGTAGATCGCAGATTGAATCGAAAGGTGCAGACTGCAGCGATCGAGCACTGAGATTCACTGCGCAGAATTGTGTCCTTCTCCGGCTTGGAGCTTGTGGGACGAGGCAATAGAAAACGTGGACGTTCTTACAAGCTTGGTGTGTTGAACTGAAAGCCAAGAGCCAAGAAAGCCTAGTAGTCTATGGAAAATATTGAGTTGTGCATCCGCAATCAGGCTTAAGGGTAAAGTGATGTGTATTCCTGGCGAAAGGTTTTTGCGGGTGAATTCAAGGAGAGGAGGAATGCAGTTGGCTGGCTCACTTCAGCGTCGTTAGTTAAAATAACGATAAAGCACGGACAAAGAAGACACGGTACGTCGATGTTCGAGCGAGTCTAATGAACCCGCGATATCGTTGTATCCTATAAGTTTCATCGCACGCTTTTGGATTGTATCTAGTAGGTGCAGGGTGGTCTTGGGGGCAACAGACCAAATATGAGCGTTGTACTCAAACTAAAGGCGAATATACGCTTTAGTCTGGCCAAATCAGAGGGCGTGAAATATTTCTTGCACGAATTAAGGAAACCTAAACATTTCGCAGCATTGTGGCTGCAAGTGTGTGTTGATGCACATAACAAGGATGGAAAGTTTTCCGATTTCGTCGATGAAGCCATGAATGGCGTTTGATTCATGGATAATGGCTGATTGTCAGGGCCTCGCTTTAGAGACAGCAGACAGCATGCAGTTTTGGAAGCAGTGAATTCCACAGTGAACTCCACTCCATTTAATTATGCTTTCCAGATCGGAATTTAGTTCAAGTAGTAGGCCTCTAAGTGACATCTTCTTCTCGACCTGAGGGCACTGGCATTAGAAAAGAGAAAATGAACAATAATATCTTTCTCCTTTCCGTATCTGCAACTTGTGCCGTACTCTTGAGACCTGAGTGACTGGTGCCGCCGATAAGAGTCCTCAGATTCGTCCTACTTACTCTGATCAAGCCGTGTGTGCATTTTCGACTTAGAGCCACAATTGGTTCATGATGAGACATCCTTTGCCGTGTCAACAGCTGAGCTTTAGTAGACATTTTGTAGCAGTGATTGGTACATATGGAAGTCTCTATCCGGCGAGAGTATGGATCTAGTGCCCTATCTAGCGATTCACAGTTCTCAGGAGCATCACAATGTCCCAGCAATCATTAGCGGATTCTAAACTAATTTGCAATCTCATTCAGGGATGGGCGGCAATTTAGGGGAGTCTGTCAATTGAAAGTGACCTCATCGAGGCATTTGAATGCCACCTGGCTGCCAGGACCGAGCTTCCTTTATCGCTAAAGTTTCTGATTGAACGAAGCAACAGTGAGTCGGAATGGCGGTTGGATGGTAGTTGCATACGCCCGTATCCACGCCTCTTTACGTCTTCGATCCATCGGTGAAGACTCGAACATTTATGGCCTGGTGCTCAGGCCTTAAGTACACTTAGAGAGGGGATGCTGGTTCAGTAAGCTGTCATGAGATCGGTGACTTCTGATACGGATCTATCTCTGTCAAGGACTGTCCTGACAATACTGCACTCAACCACATGCAGTGTCACCAATCCTCCAACTTGGCCGAGGTATTCAGCTGGGAAATCAGCTCCAATGATCACAAAACCCACTGAATACCCCATGACGTTGAATTTTCCCCCGAACCACTCTCAGATTCGACAGACCGATGACCTCATAATCAGAGCACAGTTTTTCTCCAGAACCACTCACTTGGGCAGGATTAGCTCCATAATCCGGAGCATATGCTCGATAACACAATCAACCTCAGCCACCCACTCGGCGTCACATTCCACCGGCAAATCCCACCACGCGCTGGCTCACAATTAATTGATTTTTCCCCCGCCAACCACACACCGATGCAGATGCCAATGCAGATGCCAATGCAGATGCAGTCGCTCGATCCGCTCAATCGATATCTTCGATCTTCGATTTCAGAAGACCTAAATGTTCATTGTGCTGCACCGTGCCGTACCAATTCCCGGGAGACAACTGACGGAGCACCTACCGGTGGCTGTGGTGGGGACAGAGCGCACGGCATCGCGGCATCAAGTGTCAAGCGATACGCGACGTGCGACTGGGAAAAGAGAGACAGACCTTCAAATGTTTGAAAATCGATTTTTCATTTTCCACCTCAGTCACATCCACATGCACACGACGCGAAATTGCTGCAATAAATTTCACGTGAAGTCGAACAGTCGGATTCCGATGCTGAGACGCTGAGACGTTGCTGGTTGGATGCTCTCCTTCTAATGCAACGGTCATGAACTGCTATCGCACATTTTATCAAAGTCAATGCGATCTGCGACGATGCATGTGTACGTGCGCTCGCAGCGACCGAGTGTGGGCCTTCGGTGGTGGTCGATGGTCGGCGGCTGGGGATGGCTGCTGCCAGTGATCGAGTGGGGCATTAGCAACAATGTCGGCCGACCGGCGGGTCGCGGCGCATGCGAGGAACCTGCCCCGACAGCCCGGAATCGCATTATTTCACCGTCGATCACGATTCGAGGCTATTTCTTCGCGGTGTCGTTTCTCATTTTTGTTTTCCTTTGCGCTTAATTTCCATCCATCGCGCAGCGATTATCTTTCGCGCGACGAAATACAGTTGTACGCGTGCACTTTGGCGGGTAAACAGGAAACAAGATGGCAAAAATCACCCGAAAGATATCGATCTGGGGAATTCTCCCCGCAGGACTGGCCCACTCTCTCCCTCCGTCCGGCTCTGGGTCAAGTGTGGCAATGGATCGATGGATCGGGGGGAAGACTCGGCGTGCGCCCGGGAATTGAGATATTCAGCATCACGTGTGAGCGATAAGCGGCTGCGTTGCCCAAATGAACGAAAGAAGTCCGGACGTGCCGTGCGATTCGCCAGTGCGATAACTCAGTTCGCTTGAATGCGCTTAACAGATCGGATCGAATCGAATCCGACTCGAATCGAATCATTTGACCGAGATTTGGTGCGAATCGGCGGCTATAAATCGCGAGATCCTCCTGAGAGATGGCGTGTGTGCTTAGGAGGAGGAACTGGAGCGCAGTTAGAGATGGTGACCTCGCAGGTGACTGGGGGTCTTGAGGTGTGGGGTTCATGTGAGTGAGGTGTCTGCCTGGATGGAGCGTGCGCTGGTATCAGGTCACCTCTTGGCCACGAACTGCAGGAAGCACGGAGAATGTTTGATCATCCACGTCATATCATGAGGGTCTCTCTTTGTCATGAGAATCAAAAAGAAAAGACGTCCTTGGGCGGAGATCATTCTGATCTTCGTCAGAACAAGAATCGGTGTCTGTCTTGCGAGGAAGAACTGAATCTTGAAGCGATGTTTCAAGCAACGCTATCATGTCGTGGCACCTTGTAACCGAACAGATCAATGGCTTCCACACCAACTTCTGCCTGCAACTGCGTCGCTTCATTGCCGTCATGGAATACCACGAAGTGGAGCTTGATTGCAGTTCTACTCCTGTGCTCTAAGAAGAATCAAGCAAATTTTCACATTTGAAACCGTCATCATGGATCTCTGGGATGGCGTCAACTACGAAGGTATGTGCATGGATGCCCAGACGGCCTTTCGGATCACTTAGACGGATGGTTTGTCCCCAGAGTGGGTCATCAGACCTTCCTCAAAACCAAGCAGATCCATACTTTCATCACAGAAAGCTCGAGCAAAGCAGATGTCGGACAGAATCGATTTTCTCTGCGTCTCTCCAGCTAGGTATGAAATAAGAGCAGAGCCCCCTAAGAACACCTTTCACTGATGATGTGCCCTTGGTATATCTCAGCAAAGGACCATTAGCTGACATCGTTTAAAGGTCTAGAATCAGTCCAACGAAGGAGGCTTCATGGAGAGCGGCGTGAAAACATAAGGAATAACTAAACCTGAACAATAACCTTAATCAGCACCAAGCAGTGCATGTTCCTGTGTGCTTTGGCAGCTCTTGTACTGCGTAAGGCATATACTAAGGGATTATACCAATATCCAATGGCCTTCATCGCTGATCATGTTTGACGTCGATACAAGTTGTGTTTTGCGAACTAATTGCTCGTCTGCCGGCTTGAAGTCGAGCAAATCGTCTTGGAGGCTTGTTCTTGCAAGCAACCTGACGTGCTCTCGAGCTCAAATGAATGTGCACGTTGAGTGATTTAATGTAGCACTGCTGGAGAAGTCTAAAGGTGCACAGTCGTACCCAGTCTACAATACATTTTCTGCTCCCACTTTTCTATTGTGACGGGAGCAAGTTCCGGATTGTATCTTCTAGAAGGTTATGCAGACTTGGCATATGTTAAGTCCGGCTTGTGTACACTTCAGCGGTCTTAACTAAGGTTTGCACGATATTTGTGCCGATCTACGTACAGTGACTGCAAGTGCAGCTCATAGGCTTTGCTGAAAGTAGTTTATGACATTAAAGAGCAGCATGTTGTGGGATGAAAGGAAGTCAATTGCAATTATTGATAAATGCAGGCAGTCGCTTTACCACAATATTACTACTAGTATGGGTGGCGCTACAACCCGTAGAGAGCTAGAGTCTTACTTCTCAGCAACCACTCGTGTTGTGCGTGCTATTGTTCTCTCACGAGTGGAAGGGACCTACAGTTTTATGCCGACTCCGAACGGCCAAGTTTGAGAAGCTTTTTCTAGACAGGAAATACTCTTTGAGCATTGTCAGTAACTCGAAAGAGGTGGTGCCGTGAAAATTATGTGTGTCGCACAGAGCAGGAATCGAACCTACGACGTCGAGGTTGGGGTCGATGCACATACCCACAACGCCACGGGCCACCAAGCTACAAGAGAAAAGTCCTTTGAATTATCTTCAGTCCCGCATGTAACTGAACGACGAGTTGTACGGGCTGTACAGCGACATCGACCTGGTCCAACGAGTTCGGATCTCTCGTCACAGATAGCTAGGTCACGTCGAGCGAATGGACACCAATGCTCCGGCCCGGAAAGTCTTGAGACTCCAACCCTGAGGGACAATGCCTACGCAGCTATAAGCCGACCTGAATAAGTTGGACGTGCATGCTTGATGGAGAGGCATGTTGGCTGAGGCCCAGGTCCACCCCGGACTATAGCGTCAGACAAAGAAGAAGAAAAAAAGGATCCGTCAGACGACGATGGCATACAAGACACACTGGAGAGTCTCTCGATTCGTTGCTCTTCGTAGGCTCTGGCAATCTCCGGTGTGCTTAGGCGCCCAATGTCAAATGTTCTCTTTGTCGGCTGGTGCAGCTTTCGACAGTCGAGCTCTGAATCTTGCTGCCACGAGAAAATGTGGCAGAGTCGACACATGTCCCCCGAAATGTTCGTACATCCAGGATATTTGACGCGTGTCTTCCGTCAATAAAAACATGGTGGATTTTGTTGGCGGTTCGACAATCCGGGCATAGCGGGGTTGCTGTGAACCCTGCGCTACTCATGACAGAAGAAGAAGCTTTTTTCAGTCTAACATGGAATTTATTACGTTTATCAGGCTCGATGAAGCTCAATGGCTAAATACCGTGTAGACTGTGTTGAAATGAGTGTCCTTCCATGAGGCATTGTCCAATAATACAAGAAATGGATCACAATGAAGGCAACATAGTCTCTCAAAAAAATTGTACTAAAAAAAGACGAAATGAATCACCTCCGTAGCTACCGTCATCAGGCTTTAGGAAGCGTACACAATGTCTTCGAAACTTACAGAGTAGTCACATAAACAGCACACCAAAGGCCAAGCAACCATTTGTTGACTGACGGTATCTAATTCTATTTTAGTTTAAGTAAGTGAGCTGCTAGTGAAATAAACAGCATGCTTAGAGCAAGGTTCTTCTTCTTTGTGTGGCGCTACAGTCCGGGGTGGACCTGGGCCTCAACCAACATGCCTCTCCAACTAGCGCGATCGCTGGCTAGCTGTCTCCAGTTTCGCACACCAAGTTGGTTGAGGTCCTTCTCCACTTGGGTGCGCCACCTTAAACGCAGGCGTCCTCTGTTCCGTTGCCCGACAGGTTCGGATTCGAAGATTCTTCGGGCCGGAGCTGTGGTGTCCATACGCTCTACATGACCTAGCCACCGTAGGCATTGGATTCGTAGACGCCTAACTAGGCTCATGTCGCTGTACAGAACGTACAGTTAGTGATTGAATCTTCTCCTCCAGAACCCGTCAACACAAACAGGACCAAAGATCGTGCGTAGAACTTTTCTCCCAAAGAGACCAAGGACTTCTTCATCCGCTTTCGAGATTGTCCATGCCTCCGCGCCGTATAGCAGGACTGGGATGATCAGAGTCTTATATTGAGTCAACTTGGTTCTTCGAGAGAGGGCTCTATTACTCAATTGCCTCTTGAGCCCGAAGGAACAGCGGTTGGCAAGAGGTTATCCTACGCTTGATCGCGGTACTGATGTTATTTGTACAATTTACTCCGGAGCCGAGGTAAGTGAAGTCCTTGACTACCTCGAAGTTATAGCTGCCCATTGTGACGCTCTGTCCAAGACGTCGATGTTGTATACTTCGTTTTGTCCTCATTCACAGCAAGGTCCATTTAAGCCGCTTCCGCTTCAATACCAGCAAACGCCTCATTGACGGCTCGCTGTGTTCGTCCAATCACGTCAATCTCGTCCGCGTAAGCAAGCAGTTGAACGGACTTCTGGAAGATCGTGCCTCTAGTGTTGGCGTGTGAGTTTCGCACGATCTTCTCCAGGACGATGTTAAAGAAATCACATGACAGCGCGTCGCCTTGTCTAAAACCTTTTTTTACATTGAAGGTCTCGGTGAGTTCGTTACCGACCTTGATGGAGCAGCGAGAGTTCTCCATCGTCATCCTGCACAGCCTGACGAGTTTGGCAGGAATGTCAAAACTAGACATGGCGTTGTATAGCTCGTCTCCATGCACACTGTCATATGCGGCCTTGAAATCGACGAACAGATGGTGGGTGTCGATTTGGATTTCTGGGGTCTTTTCCAGGATCTGCCGTAGTGTGAAGATTTGGTCTGTTGTGGACTTTCCTGGCCTGAAGCCACACTAATATGGACCTATCAGATTATTCATGAACGGCTTCAGGCGGGTACACAAAACGGCAGAGAAGATCTTATACGCGATGTTAAGAAGACTGTTCCCTCGATAGTTGGCGCAGTTGAAGGGGCCTCCTTTCTTGTGGATCGGGCAAACGATACTGAGATTCCACTCATCGGGCATGCTTTCCTCAGACCATATCTTGCAGATGAGCTGGTGCATGCGCCCAACCAGATCATCTCCAGCTGCCTTAAATACTTTAGCGGGCAAACCGTCCGCTCCAGCAGCTTTGTTAGACTTCAGTCTTGATATTGCTACCTTGACCTCGTCTAAGTCTGGGGGACGGTATTCGCGTCTGTCATCGTCCAGATTGAGTGGAACATTCTGCCTGACAGCGGTATTTTGGTCCTCATCGCCGTTTAACAGTCTGTAGAAATGATCTGTCCAGATTCTCAGTATCGACTGCGACTCTACTACCAGATGTCCATTTCCATCCCGACAGGCTTCTGTCCGAGTTGTATATCCATTGGATAATTGTTTTACCCTTTGATTAAACTTTCGGACGTCATTCCTGCCACAACACCTCTCCATCTCCTCGATCGCGCGCTTCTCATGCTCTTTCTTTTTTCTTCTGAGAAGCCGGTGCTTTTCCCTTCTCTTCTGTTCGTAGAGCTCACGAACAGCCCTCGTTGTTCGATGCAGCGTTGCCTTGTAGGCCTCCTTTTTGGCTGCATGTGCCTGCCTGCACTCGTAGGTGGTGTCGTAAAACCCAGCACATCAGTGGCAGCTTCTTTGATGGCTTCTTGACAACGACTCCATTCTTCTTCGATGGTTTGTGCAGGCGGCGTCGAACTTACAGAGAGTTTCTGGGAGACTCGATCGGCAAAGATCCTGGCAGTCCGCTGCGATTGTAGCTTTGCGACGTCAAACCGTGGTGTTCGTTCTCGACTCCGTTGTTCTCGTGATATCCTGATTCTTACCTTGGCTACAATAAGGAAATGGTCCGAGTTAACATTGGCTCCTCGGAACGTTCGGACATCAAGAATGCTGGAGGAGTGTCTGATGTCGATCGCAACGTGATCAATCTGGTTGACGGTTGATTGATCTGGGGACCGCCATGTCCCTTTATGGATGTTGAGGTGTGGGAACCGTCCCATGACAAAGTCCACCAGCCTTAGTCCGCTGCTGGACGTGGTGTCGTGAAGCCTGTGTTTCCCTATGACTTTAGCAAAGATTTCTTCTTTACCCAGCTTTGCATTGAAAAGAGCAGGGTTCTAGAAGCAGACTACCATTGATCTGATCGACAACGGCATGTGGTTGCGGGACCAGATTGGAAAGCCGTTTAAAATCGGGGGTCCATCTAAAGAAGGGCAGGCCATACGCCCAACTGTTCGAACGGTTGGTACCACAATTAGGAGAATCCAGTTCCAGTCGATGAAGTGCTCCCCGTAGGATTCAAAAGCAGCTAAGGTTAACCTGCTTTGTCTACCTGCGTCAAGATGACTCCAAAGTCTCAATCTCGCCGATTCATTAGAAAAATGGAAGATAGTGCTTCATTTACTGGCTCTTCTTAGAACTGAACAACTGAAGGAGACTCCTTGTTACAGGTACACTTAGGCCAACTTTGGCCAGTGTTATAAATCAACTCCCTCTCATTTCATCCGATTTTCCCGATCAATCATCGAACCGAACCGCCTTAGCAAATACACAAACTATCGCCAGTCAAACGTCCACTCGATGTTGGAACCAATCACTCGTTCCATCAGCCGCCGTCACGCGGGCGCTCACTTTCGCTCGGCTCCGCACCGTAAATCTTCGATTCGATAAACACTCCGAAGCTAATTATGTTGTAACTCTCAAATCGATTAGTTCCCTAGATTCATGCGGTCGCCATTAACACTCTCCGCGCGTCATGCATCGCATCGCATTTAGTGGAAATTAATTGCCCAGGTGCCACCATGGCTTGAGCACACAACCAAGCGTTGCTGCACCTCGGCGTGCATGGAAGGCGGCAGCAGAAGAAGAAGGAAAAAAAACGGCAAGGAATTCACAAATAATAATAAAACTCCGAAAAGACCAACAAATGGCGACCGTAAATCACGGACTCACTTACAGCATCCGATGGATGGATGGATGAATGTCAATAAATTTGATAAATGGCTCTTTAAGCTGTCGGCGCGTGTTCGCCGCTTGCATACCGTCCTTTTGTTCGCGATGAGCGATGGCTGGCTGGTGCTGGTGCTGTTCAGCGTCTTCATGGGGTCTCCGCGTATTCTGTGTGCGCATGGCGCCGCCGCACAATGACTTCCAACCGCAAAGTGAATGTGAAATATTTCAAACAAGATAAACACCGGATAACCATCAAGTGTACACTTTTTGATAATCGGCGGCCATTAGCCATGCATCCGAGGTGGCGGTGGCGCGGCGGCGACAGACAGACACTTGTTCGCTGCACGTTCGCATGCAAAGGAGCGTGGGTAATGCGCTAATTGTGGTGGCCCCGCCAGCACCACCGCCACCGCCACCGCAGCAGAATAATTATGGACCCCATAAAACGGTGCTCGATTCAAATGCCTGCGAGTGGTTTAACATCGCGCGGGCATTTTAAGCAGCCCCCGCGCGCGTTGTTTAATTAATTTGCCCCGCTTTCCCACCCTCGGCTAGATCTCGTCGATCAGATGCCGATCGGCGATCGTGTTCATTTGAATTGGAATTCAAATTGGAATTCAAATGGCGCACTGCAACTGAAAGAGGAGCATATGCGACGCTACTTGCCGATCGACTGATGAAATGTCAAACGGCCACCAGCCGCTGCCGTCCGTTCGGGATGTGTGCGGGAAAATCTCATTAAAATTTTTGACAAGCACTTGGCAGCTCTTCGAGGATAAATCGTGTTCTCGATTAAAGCGCACTTGTTGCTGCTGTGACCTTTACGGGAGCCTCCACTCTCCGTGTAACGTGCGGCCGGAGATCTTAATCCCTCGCCTCAAGTACAACAAGATCGCTTCGGTCGCACACGAGTGCCATTGGTCAACTCGAGACTTGGGCCGTCTTGAGCCTCGCTTGGGGGGCATTTAAAATTTAAATCTTAAATGCGTGTAATTCACTCGGATTGAGGATGATTGGCAATAAAAGAGTTTACGTGCACGTCATCGTTCCAATTAAAGTTTCGCTCGCCGAATGGCGGATTTGGATGCGACATTAAATGGGACGTCCCCTCGTTTATGAGTGGTGTGCCATAAAACGTCGATCGGCTTTAAAGATTCGGAAATTATTTTTGTGATGATTTTTAATATTTTACGAGCACAGCCTCCCACGGCAGCGCGGTGATCCTATTTTCCTTTGTTTTCATTCGAACGCAACCTGTGCAGTCTCATAAACGCGATTATATGGTCGAGTGGGTCTTAAGAGTGGTTTCGAGGAATTCAGAGGCTTTCACCGCAAATGCTGACATTTTCATAATCTCATCCTTAACGGTACAAGTGTATCCGGTTTCAGGTGAGATGGCTTCATTTTTAAGCGAAGTTTTACAACTCAAAGTCTGGTAAGTGGCCTTCGCGGCTTGGTTATTGCTTCTTACACAAGTGCGGCTTGAATTTATCCTTTTACGAGTTTTTGAGGCGAGCTTGAGAATGATGTCGGTGCTAGCGTTGGGCGCCAACTGTCAGTGTCAACACTCCTCTACTGTCACAGTTGGTCTTTGAATTCAAGGTTCAGTTGTGAAAGCCACACTTAGACCCCCATCGCGTCTCGAACCCCTTGGCAACTACTTCCAGTAAATGAGGACTGCACAAAGATAACAATCTAGTCAGGGTCTACAAGATCAACGCTTAGCTAGGCTTCTGGCTAATGACGAATTATGTCACCAACTTCGATACAGTAGTCGACAGCACCACAGAGGACAATCGAGAAGAGGAGCTTAACCAAGAAGAAGAAAATAGACTCATGACATATATTCCGCCTTTTGTACGATCTTGTAGAAGACTAGGTTCAGGAAGCTGATGGCATAGAGCAGTCGGATACGTGACGTCTAATCGTTCCCCCTCCAAGTCCTTAAGTATGTACAAATCCGGGAAGATGGCTGAGCTAGGTATCCTTCCCTAACCGTGCACCGAGCTCTGAGACTGGAACTTAAATTAGGCATAGTTGAGCCACAGTGGCGTTATGGTTATGTGCGTCGACATCAACGCGCTTGAATCTAGACGTCGTAGGTTCGACTCTGGTCTGGACAACAAACAAAAATTATTTTCGCGGCCCATATCTTTCGAGTCACTGACAATGCTCAAAGTGCTTCTATCTAGAAAAAGCTTCTCAAACTTGGCCGTTCGCAGAACGCCTAGCGAGGGTGGCAGAAGCAAGTGTGATTGAATTGCTATAGATCAAGAAAATTCCGTGATGCTCGAAGATATCCGTACTCACTTTAATGCCTAAGCTTTGGTCGCCTGATGATGACTGTGACTTAGGGTCTAAGGTAGGACAGCTTCATTGCGGTGCGATCACTTACGCACATCTCACAGAAAGCAGTAGACTACTTAACTCGACGTTGTTGCAAATGAAATTCTTCACTGACAAGGTGCTTGATGGTCTGAAGATCTCAAGACTTGTGTTCCAATTGCGCAGTGCCCAATGTCTAGTCAAACTGATCAATCTGTGTGACCGCTTAGTCCAGGCGGCAGGCCATCGGCTTGTAGGCAAAGTTATCATCTGTGAGAGGGGATGTATGATATTTAGCAGAAGCATGACAAGTCCCACCCTGATATGGCGACACGCTATTGAACATTCGATCAGCTTCACAATTTTCGCGAGTGTCACATTGTCACGGTGAATAAAGATGATAGAACCACTTGAGATGGTTGTTTATATGCTCGGCAATCTCATTAAGAGACGTTAAGACGAGGCATTTCGGAGTCAGTTTGCAGTTCGTTGTGAGTGCATCCTGAGACAACATCTCTCTCTTTAGCATGACATCATCCTTGAGCCAAGACAAGACTTACTCGTTCCATTGTCTCCTACAGAACTAACAGCAGAAAGCTGTACACTAGACAGTGACTTTAGGTTTTATAGAAGAGGATAGAGAACACCTTCTAAACAAGTGCATGTTTAATTTGAAACCAAATCGTCGCCACAATCCTCACGTACATGCTTATCAAGCCCGCAACACATAATCAATGTGAGTTTGACAGACCTTGACGGCAACAACAAGCATGATTAGGATCGATCTTCGTGTTCTGCTTGATCTTCTCATGTATCCTGGCGAGTTGCACTCCTTGTAAACTAAGTGCCCGAACAAACTCCACATTCTTGCGGAGTGGGTGTCGCAGAGTTCATTGTTAGGCTCTTCAAATGTGTGAGGCCAAGTTTTGCTTTTTATTTTTTCCGCCGTGGCGTTGTGCGTCGTGTATCAGGTTCACCAAGAATTATCATGAGTAGACTCGATGCATAAACTACTCTTTAGAGTCACCACTGAGTGTGTGCTGTTGTCCCTTTCAAAAACTCGGCAAAAAAAGGAGTCACCATTGAACTGATTACCTCATAACGAGAGGGAAGAATATGACGTACAACGCGAGTGCTTTTTCTAGAAGCCATGCTCATGTCCTCCATGAATTGTGGCTTCATTTGTGTATTGTCTTACTCACGTAAACTTTTAGTGTTTATTCAAGAAAACTGACAGGACAGGCGTTAGAAACAAATATAGACTCGCTCCGTAGTCAAAATCTACTCGCAAACGAAGAGTCTGCTTTTTTTATAATTCGCGCGTTCTCAAGGGGTTATTATTAGGAGGTACCTGTGCACATTGGTCTGCTTTAAAATCCAAGCTCTGACAAGTTTACGTTGAAACAGCACAAGGCGTTGCTGTAGAAGCTAGGATCAGGTTCATCTCGGACTGGAGCCACTTCTCCTATTTATCCGAGGACTGTTGACTGAAAGCATTTCTTTGTCTTTGTTTAAACTTCTCGACGCTTAATCCTTGGTTATGAGCCTGCTCTACGAAACTCCGAAGTTTGCGGAGGTCTATCTCCTCAACGGCTGCACGGATTATGATGAACTTTGGTAGATGGACTGCTTATGTTCTGACTTAGGATGTAGGCTACGCGGGCGAAATTGTCCTAAATGGTTATTTGAGAACCTTGTTCAGATTTTAAGTCTTCACTCAAATAGAGCTCAGCACGGGTAGTGCAACCAATCAAGACAATTCAATTCAATTTCAATTTATTAAAGTATACAGTGTACGATAAGGCATACGTCTTTTATAGTTACGATCATCAAGTTACGAAAATTCAGAAAGCTATTTAATGAAAAAGGTAAGGAGACTAATGAGAAGGTCAAAAGGAAGAAGGGGGATGGAGATTTAGGAAAAGGATGAAAACTAGGTAAGAATGATAAGTTTAAACCGTTTGGCACTAATGCCAAATTAACGGTAGAGGGTTCCAAAATTTGACAGGATGTCTGTAACAAAAGCGCGATGAGATGGCACTAGAGCATTTGTTCTGATAGATCGAGGGAAAGTAATTTTCTTAAACAGATGCACGGGAGACTTATTTACTAGAATATTATGCAAGAATTTAAGGCTTATAGCATCCATGTAAAGAGTCTGGCGATCGCTCTGTCCTCGAGATCATTCGGTTTTGAATACCCTCATATCTGTTGACCAGTGTTTGCCAGGAAGTAAGGAGACATAAATCCTTAATGTCAAGAGCATGAACGAGGTGGCTAATTAACACAATTAATAATAATAATATGGGTGTCGATACAGCCCAATGGACCAACAATGGTCTAAGTGTGCTGGCTTTCGCTGGCAGTCCAACAACCTAGCCTAACATAATAATGCGATACTCTGCAGAGAAATACCTTCAGATCCCGCCACCGACACGTTATCTTTTTGTGAGCGCAGTGAAGTCCCATGAAGCAAATGTACGTTTGCCTCAAATTTTAAGTGTCGTCCGACACGTAAGTACGTGACAAACCACATGTGTACTTCCTATTTACACGTGATCGTTAAGTCCCTAGGCGTACGCGAAGAGCTTGTTATAATGTAGCTATGGCTGTCATGGAGACTGCCCAAGATTCACTTATGCCATCAGAGGTCTCTTTTGAGGCGTGATCATATATCTACCATGCACATGGGAGCTGTACTCCTTTTATCTTCCTTTTCTTCCTTGAGTGGGCTACAATCCGTTGTAAAAATGATCACTTATCGCTTGCAAATATGCATGACACCCCGAATTTCACACATTCACGTATGGGTCATTTGGACGGGGTTATTGGGCGCAAGTAATGAGGGGAATTTTCTAAACATCCTTACAGAGTTAACTAGTAGATTAGAGAAGTTCCGAGTAAGCTGGTTGCTTATTGAGATGCATGATCAAATTTGCGTAAGCCATGAACGTACCTGATAGCAGCATTAAATGCTATTTCAGCATAAGTTATCACTGGTAGGAGGAGGGTAGTAACAAGTTTCCTTCTAGTATCCATTGGAGTGTAACTTGAGGTTAACCACAACTTCCGCAGGCATCTATAGATACATGTGGTCATATCCGGACAATTTGCTATTAATAATAAAACCGAGACTAGACTAGTTTTTCTCCAGAAAGTGCGATATTCGACAGGGAGTGAAAAGACATTAAAGAGTTTGCACAAAATGAACTACCTGTGACTTCCTCGGGTTTAAACTTAATCCATTGATTATAGCCCAACTATAAATTTTGGCGAGCTTCATAAGATTTATCAACTCCCCTACATTGCTAGGAATTTTTGGCTGAGTACAGTTGAACATCATCAGCATTGAGACGGACAGTGGAATGCTTACACAGAAGAAGGAAGATCATTAATAAACATGGAAAACAGTAAAGGACCCAGAATAGAACCTTGTGGTACGCCTTGGTCGACCGGTAAGAGTGCAGAAAAATTGTCAGAGTTAACCACAACTCGTTGGAATCTGTCAGACTGGAAGCTGTAAATTAGCCTCATTGCAGTGGCACTTAAAGAGAAGTGATTTCTTAACTTCCAGTAAAGTATCTTGTAATTCACTTTGTCAAAAGCCTTCGAGATGTCAAGACGACATAGAAGTCGCACGGTGTCATGAGGAGACATTTCACTATTGGCACAGCGGTCTTCTGTGATTGAGGCGAAGCAGTGTAGCCTACAAAATCACATCCCTGCAGAAGAAACAGCATGCGGAGCCCTTACATTACCTTCTTGTGCAATGTCCTTGCTACCCATAGAGCTATTCTTCAATACTTTAAGCACCATCGCCTTAGACCAGCTAAGTCTCTGCGAAGCACTAATTGGAAACGTATGAGTAGGAGTATTACAGGCAGCCTAAATATGACAGCTCCCTTCTCGAAGGCCATTCGAAGAAATCGCAGAAGTCCTTCATGGACACATATCGTTGCACACAATTCGGTTGAAGCTTCAATCACTGGAACCCCCGCCGAAGGCTACACCCATCTCGGCCTTTACCGCTTATTCCGCTGACTGGCACAGTGACTAACATCACTCTGAAAGGTCACGTGGATGACATAGTCGATGCGGCTAAAAATAAACCTGACCACTCACACAGTGCTCCACCATTCCGATGTGTGTCACCTGCGCGATAAGTTAACTCATCGGCCAATACATCAGCCGGCTCTAATTAAGTCCTGAACACACCGAGGCACACACATGCCATCGCACGTAGTCACGCTCCTAGCGAAATCATTTCACTTTTGACCGAGTAAACCGACAATTTTATCGATCATCCTCGTGCCAGCAGATATCGCTCCGCCCCGCCCCGCCAGCAAACCGGACTTCCCAATCCATTCATCTGTCCCATGGCGATCCTAAGTAATGGTCCATCTGAGATTCCAGATGCCGGCGTTAATGACAGCTCGCCAAAATAGAATCCGAATAGAATCCAACGCCAGTCGGGCCAATAAAACTTGATTAGTTCCAGACCGTGGTTCCGCTTCTTATTTTGTTGGTTGTTTTTTTTGATTGCAACCCATTGACGCAAGGCCCGCTGAAATAGCGCTCCACGCTCCATCGTCGACTAGGCCCGTCGCACGAACACACCGAAGACCGAAGAAAACCTCGGAACCAGATACCCGCGCATATATTCAAACGATAATCGAAATTTTGACATTTCCAACTCTTTTTTCTCCTTCTCCGCGAAGTCGGCGAATTTGCATAATTCAAATCGAGCTGCTAATGGCCTTAACGCCCCTGCCGTGCGTCATTCTGGTCGTGTTTTTGTTTTTTCCCAGTTTCAATGGAATCTGCAATTATAATCGGGCCCCCGAAAGATGGTCGAAGTGGCTGGCCACCAGCCTCCCGCTCTGCCCGATTTGCATAGATGTCAAAGTTTGATTAATTCCCTCCCGGGACGACCGGCCGGCAGGACTAATAGTTTCACGTGCCTCGAGTCGGGCCTTTTTTGGGCCAGCGACAGGCCGTGAATATCTTCTTTTCCGCCAGCCAGGAGGGAAACGTGCTCTAAGTGCAATTTAATTGAAAGAAGACACAAATGCAGCGCGCGCGCGCGCTTCTTCGCCTTGTTTGAGTGTTAGATGGTCTTGCAAATGACCGCCTCGTCGAGGAGCCGCGCACTCGCTGCCAGCGCGTATGCAAGTTGATGGATATTGTTGATGGCATTATAAATGGTCTCGTCTACGAAGATGGTGCGATCGATTGGCGAGCATCTGCTGCACGGAGCGACGCACTGGCCAAATTAGATTGCTCCATCGCGCCGTATTCGGAAAGTGTCTCATTATTCAAGCATCCAGCGGGCAAATTAGGTAGAAGTATGTTTATATGGACATTCTTTGCACCAGTTGACGACGTGCGCTGTGCTGTGTGTGCTCGCGAGCGAAATGAAGACGCGCGTCAAGCACTCACACACACACTGATTGCTGATGGCGATGCGACTGACGATGATGGCGATGACGGTGATGACCTCTTCCTCGATTCGAATGGGTCAGCTGCTGGTGGTGATAATCGGTACATGGTTGATTATGCATCGGAGATCGGGGAAATCTAGGAAATCCAACAGATGACCAAAACTAAATGCGACGCGATGGGGCCCAGGAATGAGTGGAGCGTTAATTGCGAGCGATGTGGCACTCGGAGTTCGTGTGGAATTGGGAGTGATTAAGGAGTTATTCCGGGAACTCCGGAGATTATTAGTTTCATTCGTTTCGACAGTTTGGTCGTAGAAATCGTCAAGATATAGACATTGGCTGCTCGAGCGTGTGGAAATGAAAGTTATTCGTCTGATTGACATCCATGTTCGATTGATGGAGCGATGGCGATTGGGAGTAGGCCTGTGAACACGTCGGCGAGACACTCAGTCTGTGTGCAGTGGCATAAGCTCTGGATGCAGTGGCAGTGGCAAATGGATGGTTGAATGGGATTCGGATTAGAATGTAAATTTTCTGTCGTTAAGGGGTCATCCTGATCGACATTGTCGAAGATCTGTGTTTCGAGTATGAATTTGGCTAATGTTTGATTAGAAACTTCTGCAGACTGTTTCTAATAGTTAGACAACTATTCTTTTCATGAAGCACATGCAAAAGGGCGTCTCTGATTTGAGGCCACCACAATTTGTATTGTAATTTTGTGTAATATGTAAGACTTAAGCGGCGCCACATAAAGGGAATGACGTCCAATTATCAAATGGGCTCAAAGTTCGGAACGGATCCCGCCAGGTCCGAAATGGCAGTTATAGTCACTGTGTTTGCTTTTGTACGTTCATTACATTGCTTACAGTGACTAAAACCCCCATTGGGCCTATCCTAATCGAGGGACGTATCCAGTTAGAACGATTTCTGCAACAAGGACTCGTCTTTTCCTCTTCATAGGCACAATACAAACCAGAACCACAACCAACAAGCAACCCAGCTGTCATTATCTTAATTTCAGTTCATTTATTTATTGATTTTTGATCGTTGTTCTTTTAAGAATACAGGAACATTATGAATTAAGTATAAGGTTTATAGTGGGATGTTTTCAGTTCTATACAAAATTTTGAAGAATGCGAACAAATGCATATAAAATTATTTCAGTTCGGACGAGAAAAATGGGAGAAACAAGCGATACCAAATTGTCTGTACTCGGTCCTTGACCGTATCGGTGAAGGTAGGTGATTCCAGAGATGGACAGCATGAATGAAGAAGTTCCTCCCTGACATTAAGCAAGTATGAATGGAAGCCTTGAGATAATATCACGACTCGATCAGCAGAATGTGATCTTACCAAAAATATAATTTGGCTGTTTCCTGTGAATGATCTTGAAGATTAATATGCACGATCTGTAGCCTAATAATGTTCCCAATTCACATCCTAGGAGAATAAGACGTTGCTTCGAGACATGTGCATACCTCTGTAGGTTGTGTGTACCATGTTCTGGGAAGAAGAATAATCACAGTCAGGGAACAATTCGAACCCATATATCAATATTGGCACTATTAGTACTCTGGCGAGTTTATGTTTTCCAATGAGAGGGAGAATATATTTGCTGATTGACATTTCTCTTAGGGATGTACATATATATCTTGGAAACTAAGCTATCGATGTGGTAAGTCTATGTCAATTCACTATTGCACACAATTCCAAGGTTTTTTACTCATGTAACATATTCTATTATCGTTTAGTTGAATTCTATTGGCGGGAAATTGGATAGAGGAGTTTTTTCGAGAACGGGATGACTTTAGTTTTGTCAGGATTGAGCATTAAACAATTTTTGGTAACCTAATTGGCTGTAGAACTCATATCCTTTTTTATTTTTGCAACTGACCTAGAGGCAAGGTCTTAGGTCTTCTATAGGTACTGTCTCCTCCTTGTACCTTTGATAGGTTGCCCAATCACCTATGAGTCAAGTCCCAATATGCCCAGGTTTTTTTTTTTTGGTCTTCCAACAGTCTCTGAAAGCTGCCCCCAAAAAATAATGTGAGGTCGCCTTCCGAGACATTGGCGACAGCTCTTTTTTCACGGGTTTTCATACACTATCGGAGGATCTGAATGGTTGATGAAAGAATGCACTATTCGCTAACAGATTCCATCTCCATATCCCTGCACCATCGTCGTGAGCAATCAAAGCGCAGAAAAACGTTATTTGCTGCCCAGAAGCGACTGTATCCAGAAACAAATTTCATGGCACATCAAAGCTCCACGGTCATAAAGCCACTGCCAATGTTTGCTGAAACTATTTTTATGTATTTCTCGGCCGCAGCCAGTTGTCTTCCAGTCATACCCATTTCTCAAATGACACTCACTAACCTGCACGCACCGTTCTGCAGCTATGACAAACTGTCAAGGCTCCGCAAACAGCACAGCACATTTACTTTGATCCCTCAGGAAATCAAAGCAGTTTTTCTAATCGAGAGCTTAGTAAAATGCGTTAAGAAGGTTTATTTTTGCTTAGTCTTTAAGACCTTCGCTGCCATTTCATGTCGTTGCCTGAAGTCGACTACACTCAATTTCACATATCCTGGTCCTTGTCGCTTTTGGTCAAAGAAGTGCACAAGACACTCGCACAGTTGCCGAAAAGACCGACAAAAAATGCACATTGCCTAGTCTATTCTCGTGAAATTAAGGGCTAGAAGCGAGTTATAAGTGGTCATGTTTTGTTTTCTGGCAATTCCTCAATTTGAGCAGGATGACAATTGAGAACTCTTGCTGATTCATCAAGTTGAGTAACGATCTCACGGAGACCTTCAATGTAAATACACTGTTGGCATAGTGACAAACAGCGCGGTGAAGTGCCTTCCTCAACATCTTTCGTGAAAGGATGATCTTCCAAAAGTGTGGTCAGATGTTAGCAATTGATTGACGGCAGCACAATGCTAGGCAAATTTGTGAATAAGGGAATGATCAAGTGTTGCTGTCTTGAAGAACTACGCAATGAGAAGCTTAAAGTCTTTCCGATCCACAGTGAACACTACTGACAAACGCAGAATAGCTGTTCTTGTCAACTACTGTTTCTGGGTGCAAGTCTTAATTGATTAATGGATTCTCCAACCGAGGAAGCAGGGTCGTTTTATGGAAAGCATTGATTATCCCTGTCCTGCTTCATATCACAGAGCCATGGACAATTACCATAAGCGGCGTATGTCTCTTCCAGAGGAAAATCTCTATGTGCTCTAGAATCGCTTTTATTTCCATTGATAGACGAACTTTGCTTAGGTAAATCGAACGATACGAGTTCATCATTTGAGATGGCTAGGTCTGTTGGTCATAAGGTCTCCGTCTCCAACACTGCCCGATTAACACTGCCATAAAGAAAATCCTTGCCCCGATGTGGATTCTCTTCTTTGTTTGGCGCTACAGTTCGAGGTGAACTACGGCCTCAAATTGCCACGGTGGGTAAATCAGCTGAGAAAAAACCTCAGTCAGTTGGAAGTGTCAAATGCGTAGAGTGGATAGTTGGAGAGGCATGCTTACTGAGGCCCAGCCGAAATAAATGTGACTAGACGACTGCAAACATTATTACTCCAAGACAGAGTGAACAATTCACTTGTCCTTCCAAACGAAGTCACATATGAAAATGGAGTCAATGCAGGAACCCTCTCAAGTCAGTAAAACCCGGTGCTGTTCAGTGCAGTGAAGAGTCGATCATAACCCTCTAAGCGATGAAACACTGAGTGGTTCTCTTCCTATACTGTTGCAGATCAAGACCGTCTTTAGCCTTTACGCGATTGACGTCAGTAACCCATTTAGACCCCTCCTCGGATTCTCTTGAATTTCCTACCGAATTCCGCATCAGCATCCGCTTCGTCATCCATCCAGGCACCGTTGCCTCTTGGCACACTGCTGCTCGCGCTGGTTGGAAAATTTGATATTTCCCCTCAATGTCTTTTGTGGTTTACCAACCAACCAACCAACAACCACTCAGCGATCGCAAGTCTTGACGCATCAACCGAGCCACCGATCACCTCTCGAACCATACCCAGCCAGCCGCAACATTGTCGCCTGTGTCGCCGTCAACCTTGAAGCCATCGCACAATGTAATCATTCACGACGTCATTACCGCATTATTAACAAGATCTCAATTAGCAAAGTGCCCATCATCTCCTCCTGCGGTGCCATCAGAAGCCGAAGGTGATAAATTGCGACAGGCACTGTGAGCCATGGTAAAAACCGACCGACCAACCAATGAGGATCACCTTCAACGTCGCTCTTAAGCCCGCCCGACCGTCGATTACGCTGCGCGAGGAAGGAGGATTGAGATTTTGATTTTTTGAATTTTTTACTTTCACTTTCCCAGCGTCGCGCTGAAGGGCTGCGGTTCCAAGGACTGCGTGCACTTTCATTTCGGCTGCACTCGGCCAGGCTGGCTGCGTCCGTCGCGCCGCAACGTCGTCCACCCGCAGGCTGCCCGCCGGACTATCGAATGACAAACAATCGAAAATCCGTTCGATACGCTGCAATAAATTTTATCGCGTACCCTTTTCACGTCCACCGAGAGCCAACATCCCGCAGCAGGGCAACAACAGCGGCATCGGCACCGCGCGACCGACCGAAAGAGTGGAAGATATGTTAATCGGGTTAAGCGGCGGCCGCGGCGGCGGTGCCACACCACCGGCCATTGTGGAGAAGTATTGGGGTCCCCCCGATGATGCTGGATGGAGTGGTGATAAGGAATCTGGTGGACGTGGCATGGCAGCAGGGGAGTAGGATGTTATTCGAATAAAATGAATTTATGGCGATGCACCTTAATGCGCAGTGCACTGGCGGGGGATCGGCGGGAGAAAGGGATTGTTTTTCTTCGGTTTTTTAATTAAGAATAGGAATCAGGGAAATCGGGGGATCGGTTGATCGGGGGGATATCGCATTGTCACGGCTAATTACAATATCTTACGGAGTCCGACCGATGGGAGATTTTCCCTTCCGAGTTGGGTTAATATGCTAATTTACGCGCTGAGTTACGCCCTTTGATTGGCATTTAAATCGGAGTGAACAGTAACGGCCGTCTACCGGGCCGATCCAGATCCGATGGACGGGAGAGCTTTGGGAGGCGCTGGAGAGATTGATCTAGATGCAGGGGCTACCGTGCTGCCGGTGTTCTGGTGGACAACTGAGCGAGGGTGCAGAAGTGATAAATTTGATTTAAAAACAGAAGAAATTAATGAAGGAGGTGGAGGAGTCTCATGCAGACTGGACATAATTTTCTCAACTCATCGGCTTTGTTTATTTGTTATCTCTAACTGTGGGGTGGTACCTCCTAGGTTCGTTCATTAGTTTTTATCTGGATTTTACTTTTTTACTTGAGTCATTCATCCTTCGATGGAAAACGCCCGATGCTCCGCCAAGGTCGGTAAAGATTGCAACGAGACGCTAGATAAGGCGACGCACTGTCATGCGACATGCGAATGTCAACCCCAGAGGCACGATCTTCCACAAATTTGTGCAACTGCTCGCATATGGCGATGACATTGACATCATCGGAAGAACACAACAGGAAGTCAGGGGTGCCAGCACGTAACGCGGAACAATCGAGTTGACTCGGTACAACTGAGCATTCGCAGTCACCGGCGATCGACAAAACTCGATTGTATCAAGTTACGTTCTAGCAAGCCAGTGCAGCGTTTTTGAGCATCGAGAATCAAGCGGCCAAGATGGAGCTTGCGGTTAATGAGGGTTAGACAAAGTATATGCTGTCTACGAAATTGACCCACCAACACCGACGTCTTGCACAAAACGTCACTATAGACAGCTATAACTTTGAAGTAGTGAATGACTTTGTCTACCTAGGCTTCGAGGTCAATAGCAAGCAATGACACCAATGCGGAGATAAAACGGAGAATCACGTTGGCCAACCGCTGCATTTTCACACTCGAAAGGCCACTGAGGAATAAAGCCATCTCTCGAAGGACCAAGATATTCCTCTTTAAGACCTAAATAGTCTCAGTTCTGCTGCATGGCGCAGAAGCATGGACACTAACTAAAGCGGACGAGGATAGTCTTCGTCGCTACGAGAGAAAAGTCCTTCGAATTATCTTCGGTCCCGTATGTACGGATGGTGTTTAGAGGAGGAGACTGAACGACGAGTTGTACGGGCTGTACAGCGACAAGCGAGTTCGAATCTCTCGTCTCAGATGGCTAGGTCACGTCCTGCGAATGGACATCAATGTCCCGGCTCGGAAAGTCCCTCAGAGACAACGCCTACGGTCGCGCACGCAGCTAGAAGGGGACCTGCATAAGTTGTTGCTGCCAGCAACTAGCACAAGACCGGGCTAGATGGAGATGCTGAGGCCCAGGTCCACCCCGGACTATAGCGCCAGCCAAAGAAGAAGAAGATTCATCCTACTAATCTTTATAAACTAGTGGGTGTACGCGGAACTCAACTGCATACTTATTTTTGTAGGGATATCACAAAAAAATTCGAAGCCTCTTAAGAAAGAAGTCACGTTCACTACTAGTCACTTGATACATGTACAAATGTGTATCCTCAAGTGTGATGATGTTTTCATTAGACTCGCTGGATCATCGACGAACCGTGTCTTCTTTGTCCGTGTTTTATCGTTATTTAAACAAACGATGCTCAAGTGAGCTAGCCAACTGCATTCCTCCTCTCCTTGAATTCACCCGCAACACACGTCTCGCCAGGAATGCACATCAGCTTACCCTTAAGCCTGCTTTCGGGCGTACAGTGAAATTTAGAGACTCGTTTTTTAGCCGCACTACACGAATATGGAATGCTCTTCCCAGCTCAATATTTCCAATAGATTACAATCCGCAGATGTTTAAGACCAATGTGCACAGGTACCTCCTCGCTCTCTCTCCCTCTATACCTTCGGCCCGTGCTGTGTCTTGACCCCGGACAATTAAGGGTATTAATAACCCCTTGAGAACGCGCAAATTATAAAAAAGAAACATGTTTAAAGCAATCAAATAACAAAATAAAAATTACTCGACTCATTTATAAAAAAAGCCCAGTGATGCTACCCCCATTGCCGACCATCAACTGCCAGATATCCAGTAAGTCCGTAAGAAGAACGTTCAAATGAAGCAGACCCATTTTCAGTCTTGATCAACTGTCACTTTCGATTTGCTAAATCGATTCAGTTATCCTTTGCCAGGATATGCCCTGTTAAACGTAAACTCTTTCTTTAGCACAACAAGAATAGTGTAGGTTCAAGAATACTCCCTTGAGGGATGCCGGCGTATTCAAAGATTTTTCAATGTCTAAGTTCTTAGAACAGCTCTGGTAGCAACTAAAGGTAGCGGGGTGCTTGTGTGCCCTAATAGCCTTGTGGCCGTGGCCGGGGTTCACCATTCCTGTGCTAAAAACGTAGACTGTGTAACCTCTGCTTTAAGATGTCAAGAAAATAAATATTGGACACCTTCACCACCATCATCAGGAGTAGGCCTTTCTTCTATGAGAGGCAGTTCCAAAGAGCTTTGATAGCGCATAGGGTACTGCATGTTCGACTTCAATGTTTTGGTGACTTCTGGTCTTGAGGAAGTGGTTTTCCACGAGTTAAATAGCTACAGAAGACAACCAACATTTCATGTTACATGAGCTCTTGTGGTCTCACAGTGTAATGGTTCTTTAATTCATCTACCGAATTTGATGCCAACAGATTGCTGAACGTTTCACAAGTACTGATTTTGTATACGTTGACAGAATATAATTAAGTAACAAATCGGAAATAGATGATAAATAAGCAATAAGTATAAAAAATGTAAAGATAATAAATAAATAACAAATTGGTTATTGGGCTACCAGCGATTAATTGACAGCACTTAGAGACCATTGTTGGTCCATTGCTATACCCAGTGGCGTTAATTTGAACCCAACTGCAAATGGTGACTTGACCAAATTGGAATCAGATAAAAGCATTTACAAACTTGCCTTAGCTGAGATTCGAACCCGGGACCCCTATAAGCAAGAGTGTCGCCGCATCCACCCGTAATGATTTGTTTGGGTCTAGACCTTGGCAATGAGATAGGCGGACTCGTAGTTGTGTAGTCCATTGAGTCAAAGTCAATGGTCACAACGCCAATCTGTCTTGCAAACTATAAAAGTTCTACTTCTACTTCAAGTGGTGCTCATCAGTTAATTTGCGTGGACAGTCTAGTCCTTGAGTTGGCCGTGTTAATTAGAGACGTTTCGAAATCGCTCTTGGGTCGAAATTGTTGTTCGAGCCTAATAGAAACGTGGTTGGTGGACTGGTGGACTGGCTTTTGTTAGGTGCTTCCGGACCAATACCCCAGCATGGTCTGATGGAACTTTGATGAAACTTTGTCGACTGACCATGTGTGGTCTGGACTAGGATAAACACTCCTTATTTGACTTATTCTTCGCTGCAAATATTTCATTTCATTTCATTTCATTTTTTATTCATTCCAACTTAACATTAATTTATACATGTTATTACAAAATTCGAGTCCATTAAGATGGAAGTAAAAACATTCTGTAACTATGAAAGTTAGTGTTGAATGATATATATAATTATACAATACAATTGTGGGGTAGTACTACATAATGTGGCGTGAATGGTATACAAAATTCTAATAACAAAAATTTCAAATACAACTATTTAGACTGCATAATATTGACAACAAAGAGAGTTAAGATTTAATGCACACATCGAAAGATAGCATCTATATTCGTATAGTCAATATTTAAAAGCCAATGTTTAACTTTTTTTAGCAATGAATGAGAATTGTTACTTTGTCTTAATGCAATAGGCAGTTTATTAAAACATCTAGGAGCGGTGACAGTAAAAAAGTTAGCGAATTTGGTTTTGTGTGCGACGGGAACATTTACCATGGCTTGATTATTAACACGTAAACTATAGTAATTAGACGTCCTATTCAGTATATTACCACTGCGCTTGAAAAATTCTCTGAGAACTTTGAAAATGTAAGATTATTCTAATTAGACATTTTTGACTTTTAAATAGGGGATCAAAAGTGTTTTCATAAGCCCCTCCCCAACTTGTAATACCATATTGCAGTTTTGAGTTAGCCAGTGCATAATATAGCATTGTTAGTATTTCCTTAGAACAGCATGGTTTTAAGAGATACAATTTTCGTATTACCTTCATCATATTCGATTTCGTAGCTTGTATATGTGCTTTCCAATTTAAATTTGGGGGTAAAAACGGGTTCAACTACAAAGCACTTATCTGAACATGGGAATGTATCGTCATAGTTTGCCAGACCACAACTATGAACTGGCAAAACAGATCTTTTACAGTCATATGAGTGAAATATTATGTTATAATCAATATTATTATTCCCTATCATTTTAAAAGTCATTAGTTTGGTTTTGGTACTGGCCACTAGCTTGTGTAAAGCAAACCACTCCCTTAACTTCTGGATATCTTCATTCATACTTGCAATACAATTGAATGAATTCACTTCTTGGTATGTAAAAGCTATATCATCTGCAAAAGCGGTTGGGTAGCCATTGAAGGATTGTTGAAAAAGTGAATTTATAAAAATTAAAAACAACAATGGACCAAGGACAGAGCCCTGAGGAACACCATTCTTAATAGTAAGGGAGTTACTAAAAACAGCATTTATTTTCACTTTTTGTTTTCTATTTTTAAGATAAGAATATGATACAATTTATCTAACAGCAAATTATGATCTACTAAATCAAAAGCTTTAGACATATCGACGAACAGCGCCATAGTAGGTTTGGAACAGTTAAAACCCTCATACAATTTAGAACACAACATTAGAATCGCATCTTCAGTGGATTTCTTCGATCTAATACCAAACTGATTGTTAGAAAAAAAATTTTGTTGTTCTAAAAAAGAAATCATGCGAAATTTAACAAGTTTCTCAAACAGTTTGGAACTCAATGCTTATTTGTTTGCTTGTCCTTTATAAAGTGTGTTTTTTTAACTGATCAGTTCTTCGCTCAGTAACATTTTACACGGGAAGCAATAACAAAAAAATTACTGAGTAAAAACTTCTTAGTAAAATTTAGCTATCATCACTGACTAGGGCGCGTTGAAAAAAATCTCATTCATAGAGGGCCCCAGAGGAAGCTATTTGTGTATTAAAAGTTGGTTCAGTCGATTATTTGACACTTGTAAGTGTTTACTTGTTGATGTTACTCGTGCAAATTTATGAAATATCAAATCATTCAAATTATTTGTTCGGCTGTCCATAATTTATGTATTTTCCTTGCTGTTGAGAATCAAATTTCACTTATTTTTGACATTAAAGTATGTTGACATCTAACGTAAGCTCACGTACCAACTTTCGGAAGAAAAATGTAACTCAGTAAAAGAGCGTTTTATTGAGAATCATTACTCAGCTGAGTGATTTTGATTAGTCAAAAAAACGCCTCATCAACGGTAAGAGATAGAGCACTGATGTCTTTGGTAACTTTTTCGGAGTTCTTTAAAAAGTGGATTTTAGTAGCAACTTTTTTTAATTTTAATTAGCGTAGTGACGCACGTCGTCTGGAATTCTCGAAAATTCCATAATTGTTTTGGAATTTACCCAATTTGTCTCCACTTTTCATGCTGTGTCACTCATAGCTCATCCTTCGTCATCCCTTCTTTATCATACGCCATCTCTGCTCAACATGCAAAATCACTCAGGAGGTTTGTCATTCTTCGTATCCATGTGCTTTTGTTCATCCTTTCCGTCATCTGTTCATTCAGTCACCATTACCTCGATCACGCCTTCATTCATATATTCACTTAATTTCCTGTGCAATTTGTTCACCAGTTCTTGGATTACAACGATGATCTAAAAAGCACGAGTCTTACAAATTCACCTGACGGCACACTTTTGCAACAAAACAAAAACAAGTGCCTGCCGATAGCCACCCAAACTGGATTGGCAGCCGCTCATCAGAAGTGCATCGTAAACCCACTAAACTGTCATTGTTCCCTGGAACGTGGGTGCCCGCGATTAGCACGTCCAACCAGAAATACTGGAACCGCCTAATGACAAATAGATTACTTCTAAAAATTGTAAACGCTTTCTATTACGCATCAAGGTCTCCGTCAGACTACCACTCGATCCCCCCCATGCACCCACAATCCTTCAGCAGCCATTTCCACCTGCTGCCCTCATCCCCATCCGGTCCGCCGTCAGCTTTCTCGTCGTTGTCTTACAGTTTTCCCCGGAATTCGACCAAGATGCGCGACCCCGTGGTCCAGCGCCGAACACAGGGTTCGATTGGAACCGCCGACCCATCGCAGCCAACATCGAACAAGTCCCAATCGAGCCTCGGCGATCGCGGCCGAACGCCAACACAAGCGAACGGAAAAAATAAAAGAAACAAACTCCCCCCAATGGCTGCACTTTGCAGCAGCGCACGGCACAGCACCACAGCACCACAGCAACATCGAATAACACACGTCTTCGCTGTTGTGTGTATCTCTTACCTGTGTAGCTGCCGTCGCGCTGTGATTCCTCTCGGCGACCACTTCGGTTCCATAGAAATTTTAAAGTTGTTTTCAGTTGATATCGGCTACTCACAAGGCTAACAACCAGCACAAGTGCGACGACAACCTGTGTACCTGTTAGAGATACTCTCGTACACTTGCCTTTAGATATCTTGCTCCCTCTCTGTCTCTGTCGCTCTCGATCGCTCTCGATCGCTCGATCGGTCTCTCCCTCGGCGTGTGTGCGATTGGAATCACCACTCGAATTCAAGTGCGTCTGTGTGTCGTGCGAATAAAAAAATAAAGTTAACCAACAAAAAAATCCCCAAAAATTTTTTTAGGGAGTGCTGAGATACAAAAGAGAAAAAAAAACCGTGTTAGATACACAACGCCGAGTGTTAGATACACAAATAGTCGTTAAATTCCAGTGAATACACCGCTCCGAGCCGTCCAAGTGGGGCGGAGGGCGCACACAAACCAATTGATCAGCCACCACAATTCGATCGCAATTAACCCAAGTTCTCATCTGCACCGATCAGCAGCACAACAAGTGTACATGTGTCCCTGACGCGGTATTTTTTTTTTCCGATTTTGGGTGCTCCTCCGAGTCTGATGTCTATCTCGCCGTTCGTCGGTCGTTTGATGAATGAATGAAGAATGCGTGTTTAGAAGAATAACATAAACAAAAACCGATCGAAAACAAGTTGGAAGTTAACCCACAAAAACCAAGTCAAATCACAGCACACGGCACCCAGCAGAAAGGGTTGATTCCGAAAACAAAACTAGTTACGGCCAACAATCAAGTTTAACGAGAATACGCCCGGGAAGAGGCTCGTTTCGTTGAATGTGCGGTGTGGTGTCGTCTCTGGTGCGCCGCCGCAGCAGCCGCCGGTCGAGGGCAGCATACTCTTTCGAATCGATTTAGAACCAGTTGCACTAAATGGGGAATCTGTGCCCTAATTTCTCAAGTTGAAGTTGAAGTTGAAGTGCGCGCCGTGTGTGTCATTAAAAACCAACAGATCGTGTGTGCGTGTGAGTGATTTGCCTGATCAGGTGTAAAAGTGTGTTTACTTTTTTTTTTGCTTTTTTTCGCGCGTTTGCTTGAAATGAACTAATCCCAAACCTGCGCACCGCATCTCTGAAGTCAACCAATTGTCACTCAATCGGCAGCACATTCGAGGCCAGTCAGTCGACACAGTCGTCGTCCATCGGGAAGGATAATCCAGGCAAACGGCTTCAAGCTGGACACGGGCGGAACATTCCCGATAGCCTACTCGGATTGGCTTACCGAACCACGGTAAATACAAGTTTCTTTCTTTTTCCTCGCAATTTCTATTTAATTTGGCCAATTGATGGTGTAATGCCGCCGCACCTTGTCCGTCGCTTCGCCGTCTTTTAGTTTTTATGTGTAAATTAGTTTTTGGAGAAATTTCCGATTAGCACCGTCGGTCGCAAGCGGCACAAGCAACCGCGTTGCGGTTTCGTAACACATCGCCTCTGTTTCTCGTGTTTGTTCGTTTCATTTTCACACTTTCTGCAGCTCGGCTGTGTTGGGATTCGAAAAAAAAACCAACGTTTGATGACTGATCATCCCCGAGAGTGAGGTTTTCTCTTGGCGTTCTCACCGTCCAACGTTGGTCAGCTGAACCATTTGCATATTCAACCCTTCGTCGCGTCCTGCGCCAGATAACACACACTCCCGGTGATGGATTTGCCCGAGCGAACCGAGGGCCTGATTCAGTGATGTGAAACTGATGTGCAGTGCGCGGTGATTTTTTGTGTCTCGCCGCTACCTGTGATCAGGTAAAGGATGCCACCGCCATTGTTTTCCCTCCGTCGTCCATCGAAATCATCGTTAGCCATACACTTTTGAAAGGATGGGTCATTATGTCCTTAAGGGATACTCACGGACGTTGCATTAATGCGTAATGAGGCTAGACTATATTTCGATGATGGATTCGCTTTTGTTGTTGTTTTATCGTAGACCCTTCGTTGTCCTTTCAATTCGGTTCCATTGTTCCTCGTGGACGCCGCGTATGCGTCATGTAAATGATTTTTTAAATGTCAGCTGTATTTGTGCGGCGAGAGGAGACAGCGCATCTCGGACATTAGGCGCGAAATTATTTTAATGAACGACGGTCGTGTCGTGGATTACCGACTGAGCGGCCGACCGTTACTGTGGATAATTAGACGAATGTGAATGGTTTTTTGGGAGGATTTTTGTTCCTTTCGTGTTTTTTTTTCTGGTGCCGAACAATTAATGACAAGGAGGCGGTTCGATGTTCTTCGTTTTACCCTTTTATTAAGAAAAAGTGGGTTTAAGTTATTGGACGTGGTTCCCATGGGGTTGGGGTGGAGTGAGTTGATGTTGAGGTACCTCCCATGGAGCATCATCGGCGGAGAGTCGCTCGTAATTAAACTAATTGGCGTTAGTCTAGGAGGGGTCTGGGAGTCGGGTATTTAGCTTAGATTAAATGGGTGGTCTAGTGGATGTCGTGTGGCGCGGTGGTTGTTTTTGGGATAGTTTCGAACAACAGAGTTCGCGTGATGGGGACAAATTTGATGCTTAGACCTTTCTGCTTTGAAGCGCAAGATTTTTCGACTGTTTAGAAGAGTGATTAGGAGTAAGGATCACTTGTTATTGCGCAGACGTTGAAACTGTTTGTGCGCAGTGTCGTTCCTGTGCGTGTATGGAATTTATGTCGCCGACTAACTTGTACAATAGTCTTATTTGTGTGTGCATTTATTCAGGTTCTTGGATCTTAGATCGTTTGTATGAGGCGGATTTTTAGGAATATCCCTTCCGTCTGTGAGGTACAAAATATCAATGGTGTGGCGGTTTCAACAATTTCTGCGTGGTTTTCTTGGCAAATAAAGTGGTAATTGCATGCAACTGAAGCTGATGTAAATCAGTATTAATGCTGAATCAAAATTATACGAGATCAGGTTCTTAGTTGATCTTCATGTCAAATTTTAGCGAATGTCTGTAATCACATTTAGTTGAAATAGGTCTGGATTGGTGGTAGATATTCCATCGTCATCAGTAGGATCACACTGAAATTATGGACGAGTCGAAAATCGTATCGAATTGGTAGTCGATCAGTGCTCAGCATTATCGATGGGCGATTGCGAATCAATCGAATAAATTGGCAAGTGTACAAAATTTAATTCGATTGCCCACTTATTCGGTCTCATTAGAAAACAATTGAATAATAATCGAATCGAATTGAATTCTACAATTTATTCACAATACCTACTTCAACCAAGAGAATGCCGGGTACTACGCATATCCCTTTGTAGAAATGTATGTATTCCTCGATTTATTCATATGTTGGCATCAGTTTAAAAAATCAACGCAAGGCTGTTGCTCCAATAAAAACTATACCCACCAAAAAAGTAACATTAGGAATGCAAATACAGCCAAGCCACTGTTATTGGAACATCCTTAAATCGAATTTTCATACCAAATTTCTGAAAAATATTGGTTTCCGTGGATCTTTGAATTCTGGAAATTCGACTGTATTCTTCATCCTTCTCACCCAATTAGTGAGAGGATTGTACACTCACTCTCATAAATGTAAAGTTTAGTGTTTGTAGTTTGTAGTGAAACGAATGGGCATTTGCGAGAATTAGCGGATACACACAATCTATCAATCTCTCTCCGACTTCAAGAATCGACGAATACACACATTCATTGACGATTGGAATCGGACCTACAAGAATCGAAGATCAACAATCGACTCCGCGCTCAATTTAAATTCGAATAATTGCGATTTCGTTTTTATTCGCAATTGCCCATCGCTACTGAGATCACATCATTGCGACGGAGTTGAAGAGGCTCTTCGATTCACGTGTGCTTCTTTGAAAGCACTTTGACGACTTAACGATTGCAAGCAACTTATTGACTTGTCGAACACATGCTCTTGTATTTTTATTTTGTTTTTATTTTTGCCTTAATTTTTTTAATTAAATGAAAATTTTTTTTAATTAAAATGAAAGTTCTGGCACTCAAGGCTTCACCAGAAGCCAAAGATTAATCTTAAAAACATATGAGGTTGTGAGCCTATTTATATTTATATGGGTGGCATAGAGGGCCATGGCCTAGCTTCTAAGCGACCACTCGTGTAGGGCGGGCTATTGTTCTCTTACGGGTGGAAGGGACCTAAAGAATTATGTCGACTCCGAACGGCCAAGTTTGAGAAGCTTTCTCTAGACAGAAAATACCCTTTGAGCATTGTCAGTGACTCAAAGGAGGTGGGGTCGTGAAAATTGTTTTTGTCGCTCAGAGCAGGAATCGAACCTACGACGTTGAATTTGTGTTTGACGCACATACCCCCAAAGCCACGGGCCAACACTCTGTCTGTTTATGAACAGCAAATATTTTGTCGGCCAACAAACGTCTCATTTCTCAGCATGGTCTCCTTTTTGTTCGATGGACTTAGTCTAGCGATCTTTTATTTGGTTTATTTCAACCGAATAGTATTTTTTCTCAAAGCTATCCAAAAAGGCCTTTGTTTCAGTGGTGGCACCATTCGGGAACTTTTTTCAGATTTGGAAGCAAATACGGTTGCGCTTATGGTCGCTTATGGCGTTAGAGTAGCAAGCTCCAACTGAACTAATTTTCTACAGCGGTTGAAAGCACTCAAGAGCTCCCACGGGTTAAACTGACAATCATACTTCCAATTGGGATGTAACCAGGACGGCTGTTTAATTGGTGAACATAAGCAGACACAATGACCATGTTCTGAATGAAGGTATATCCGATCGATCGATGCCAACAATTCCTTAGTTTTGTTGTGCATTTCTGTACTCGGTGTATCAGATCCTACAGTTTCTGAACCTTGCTCCAGTTGTTTGCCAAAAACACTCATTTTCCAACGAATTACGTTTCGGAGGCAATAACATCTTTTAAATGGCACGCACTCGAGAGCTTAAGAATGCCTTTAAAAATGGGCACGAGAAGAAATATAGGACCGAGTTGGTGATACCGGTGATACCGAGTACTTATGGGAGATGATTCCGAATTTGGTTTCTACACCACTTGTGACACCTCATTAAAAAATGTTGTCGACATCAGAATTCAAAGTTCCACTTCTGAAGGACAAAGACGTACTTATGTGAAGGACGATGGTGTGATATAGAATGGAGGCACTGATTTATCAAACAAAAAACATCTGCATAATCTATTCCTTTTTCCACCTTTAAACCCATGTCCCAAAGTATGGACACCACAGGAGAATCTTTTGAGTTGTTAGAGTTATTCGAGAAGCTCTACTACTTTCCTTAGGAGCAAGAAGTAGGAGCAATAGTGATATTCACGTAAAATGTGCTCGGACGTCTGATCCTCTACCAAACGGTAGCCGATATGCCTTGTTTTGGCATTGGCTTGGATTAGATCTAACTCGATTAGTTTCTTGGATTGGAAAGTTCTTGCAGTGTGAGTTGTTTAGAATACATGTTAAAAAAGTCATGTCATGCTCTACAAAACCCTGATTCTGATTCTTGGTTGATTCTTGGTGCCTTCGAAAGAAAAATTCTACGTCGGATATATGGTCCCGTCTGCGAGGAAGGCGAATGGAGGAGAAGCCACAACCGCGAACTCTACGAGCTGTACAAGGATGTGGATGTAGTCCGGAAGGCAAAAATCCGTCGACTACACTGGCTCGGCCACATCGAGCGAATGGACAACAACGCTCCAGCAAAGAGGGTCTTCGAATCCGAGCCTCCTGGTTCGAGAAGGAAAGGAAGACCGAACCTCCGGTACAAAGACCAAGTCATCGCGGATGCAAGACAGCTTGGCCTTGATGACTGTTATAAATACATGGTTCACCCCCAAATCGATGTTATGAATGCTACTAAGTCTTCGGAGTCAAGATTAAGTACTAATTAGTCTTTCCGTAGCACAGAATTGAATATTTATACCAGCTTGCGTGACTATTCTCCTTTGTGCGGCATAGCAGTGTTAATTTACAGATTGCCAGCCGAAGACATACTCGTAGACGTTGCTTTCTAGTAACCTATCAATTCCATCACAAAACTTATTTATAATATTTTCTGATTTTTATGCGTACATTCTGAAGTGAAAATGACAACCCGGCGGTGAATTCACTTGTTCAGCAAACAGATGAGAGTAGTTAGTTTTTGTTTAGTTGACTATTAAAATAATGTACCTTAACTTGGCTTGGCTAAAAGCCGTCTACCAGATTAACATTTAAAGTATGTGTGTCTTAAAGTTCTCCTCCACAAAATATTTTCTATAGCGCAGTGCGTTTATTGCATACTTGTAGAATAGATCCCAGCTTCGATCACCGTTTAAAATGCTTATCGCTTTTTCAAGCAAGAGTACCTCCATAGAAGTGGTGGCGAAATTCTTTAAAAATGGGATGTATAGCAATGAAGTGAAATACGTCCTCTCGATCCTGAAGATTGCAAAGGTTGCACAAAAGAGGGAGTTCGGTATAAAGTTCACCTCTTATGTTGCTTATCATATCCGTTGTGAAACTTGCCATGAAATATGTTCTGTCTTGTAAATTGTGGTTCAATTCGCCGTAATATGTACTGCATTGCGACGACTTGGCTTCATCTACAAATTGGTTGAATAAGTTAGGTTAGGTTGTAGTGCCTGACAGTCACACTTAGGTCAGAGTAGGGCCATTGTGATACCACGCGGATTGACTTCTCCTAACACTGGAACTAGTTGGTGTGGCTAATGAAACGATTTAGTTGGCCAATGCTGGCACTTTTCAGCTCGTTACGGCCGCTGAAGTAGTAGGCTCCTAGGTGTAGGAACCTACGACTGGCAAGAGCACTGCAGGAGCCGAGAAGGTGATGAGTATTTTCTTCCTCCTCTTCATCCATGCAGCTTCTGCAAAAATCATTATATGGGGCACCCATCCTGCGAGCATGTGTGCCAATTGGTTGAATATTCTATGTCTTGTTATTTTTTATAGCAGTGTGTAGAACATATGTCTTCCACCTAAGACATCTGCTGCTCTTCTGGCGCAACTCGGAGATTAAAATCACAGTACGATGCTAAGTTTAATGATTGAATTTCATGAGAGTAAATTCAGTGAATCCTGCGAAAAATTAAATATACCACATAATAAATACAAGTGGTCCAGTATTGCAATTCATAAGCAAACAGATTTCTAATTCTTTTTGCTATCATTTGTTATTATTTATTTTTGCGAAATCGAAATACCGTCGGCACTTGTGAATTTTTTTTTTCTACCTCAAATGTGGTGTGCTTCCAATATGAAGTTGTTACCTTCCTTCATTTACTCACTCATACCATTTATTCTGACATGCTAACGTGCTTCTGTGATTTAGATAGGACCCTATTCTTAAAAAGTACGTCCCCACTGCGGACTTCACAATAACCTTCCCAGAGGCTTGCTCGCACTTTCTGAAGCAGCGAAGCATAATCTAAGCTTCAAATCTTGCGGCCTTACCTCTCCGAAACACTGACAATGCTCAAGGACTACATTCTGACTGGAATATGCTTCAAAATCTTACCACCTACCACTTACACTCTGAGTCGGTATAAAATAGGGCGTCCCAATCCACTCGCGAGGGAACAAAATAGGGCCCTATTTTTTGATAAACGAGAAAAGCACTGGGTATTACAATAAACTAGAAGTCATAATGGAAGTTGTCGCAATGGTTAAGGGTTAAGTACGTGCTTCGACACCTACACAACATTTGCAAGCTTTACAATTCTCCACAGCACACCCTCTGACGAATCACTGACAATGCTCAAGGTAGTGCCCTTCTAACTTAAAAATGCATGATCCTTCTCCACTCGTGAGGTGACGCACATTACGAGTAGCTACCGTAGAACCTGGGGCAAGTACCACATCGAAATGTGGCTCTAGGGCATTTTGTCGAGCCCGACTTTCAATCAATTTCCATTGGCTAACTATCACCGATTCCACCTGCATTTTAATTCAATTTCCACCTCTTATCACCCAGCGCGCAGTGCTATCAGCAATAATTCACTCCTCTCCCGAGCACAGGTGGCTGCCAAAATGCACATCATCCACTTGCCCAAAAGGGGGCACGCCACGAAATCGAAAGCACACGCGGCCGACACTGCATTAAATCCCGATAACCCTAAGTAACACTTAAAATGCACGCATGCCATTAGAATGGAATCCTCTTCCGTTGCCGTTGTCGTTGTCGCATTCCACAGCCGCGGCACTAATGACCGGCTGCGGAACAAATCAGAATCGGCTTTTATGCAGAAGCACCTCAAAACTGCCTAATCTAATAATCTTAAAAGAAAACACCAATAAATAAAAATATTCCCCTGCTCCCCCCGATCCCCCCACACTCCTCCACCGGGGGAGCACAAGCCGCGCCCTTGCTCTTAAGTGTCGAAAAGGCCCGACCGCAAAGTGCGTGAAATCTCTCAGTAGGCGTTCGCTTTCCTAACCCATTCGGCGATTAGTTATTCGTTTCGTTAAATTATTTAAATTCGTGCCTTGTTGTGTGTGGCAACTGTGACCACATGGACCAGCCGTCGGCGCGATCGGTTTCCCAATCGTCGCTTGGTCTGGCGTGAGAAAAAAAAAACGAAAAATCATCTCACAGCGCCGATGTGCATCGCCGGGGTATTTTGCATCTGCATCCTTTCGACCGTTAAAACTCAATGACAAGACACAGAAATCTATCATCATCGCTCGGAGGACGGCCACTATCCTGCGGGCAAGGAGAGCACCGAGATGATATTCAAATTTTAAGACGGACATGGAAACAAAAAAAAAAAGCCCTCCTAGAACACCGAGGGGCCCGGTGGTGCGTGTGTGCGCGACTCTATTGTGTAGCGTCATTCAAACGACGAACGTTAGACGACCAATCCATTGTTCCCAGCCATTGTGCTGCGAGGTTGGACATCTCGCCTATTCCGCTGTCCAAATTAATGCGGTCATAATAGGGATACCCCTTTTTTTCTTCTTCTTTTCCCGAGGCACACACTCAAACACACACAGAGGGGATGTCTAAAAACGAAAGCGATTGCGCAAGGACAACAGACAACAAAAAGAAATGGATTTAATTTGTTGTGTACTCCTTTACCTGTGATGGCCGATGATGGCCGATCGGACGGTACCGCCGAGGGGTTTTTCTCGGCCGTGGTGCTGATGTCCGATGGTACACGAAAGGATAAACAAAGCGTCTTCGTCTTGAATACGAAACGACGAACGCACGCAGGAGAGGTACACAATGCTGCTGTACCCTTGTCCGAAGGATATTTATTTGGCCTCTCTCACTCTCTGTCCCCGTGAACCCTTACGTTTATCCTTTGAAAGTGCCTTCTTTATCTTCACTGTCCATTTGAGGACGACGACGACGACGACGACGACGGCGATGATGATGAAGACGATGACGACGGCAGCGACGGACTAAGATGAGATATCAAAAAAAAAAAACACACACAGAATCGTCATCGTCGTCGTCGTGTACGGCGAAAGGGTGTCCTTCGGATAAGAATTAAAATATCTTCACAACGACCAGCGGCAGCAGCAGAGAAGAGAATCCCCGATGATGGACACCGAAACACCGTGAACGGATTATTCTCGTAATTTTTTTGTGTTAGGGTGATCCTCGCGCGAGAGTGTGCGTTGCGTTAGATTTCGTATTGTGTGAGAAAAGGACTTTATCCATCCGTCCACCGAGTAGGTAGTAGATATCGTCGTCGTCGTCGTCGTCGCCATCGCACAGGTCTCGTGGTGGAAGGCACGAATGTGAAGACCGATTGGGGTCATAAAACTGATGCATTTTTGGTGTTAAAAAAATTTCGAGGCACTTTGATTAGGTGATGCTGCCACGATGCGGTTGTGCGTGGTCTCTCGTATCAATAAATAAGCAAAACAAAACCAACAAAAAAAAAAAATAAATTTTCATATGTCCATGGACACATTCAAACAATACACCTTGCTTGGGGTCTGGGGTCGAGATCTCTTCTTTCTTTCGGACACTTTTATGGTTCGGGGTTCTCTTCTCGTTTTTTTTTTTTTTTTTTTTGTGTATTTTTTGAAGATTCGGTGTTGGGTTTGGTAATAAATTTCCCGTCGCCCTATCATTCGTTAATTAAGAAAATGTTACTTATACATTCAAATCGTAAAAGAGATTTCCTCGCGGCGAGCGGAGTCGCTCTGGACTGGATCTCCGTCATTATCGATGGTAGTTAAAACCAAAAAAAAAAACCCTAAAAAATTTAAAAATCAGCACTAAATATAATTGGAAGGTTAAAAGGCGACAAGAGCCCCCTAGTCGCTCGCTTTAGTGCATCCCGATAGTTGATATCTGTGTTAACTGTTGTCGCCCTGCCCCCCCAACACTCGTTGTTATTCAATCCATCAAATATAATCGGTTACTGGTACAAGTTGGAGTTCTTGAGCTTGAACGATTATGTAGATTAATTTGTGAAAGGTTATAGGTCTCGCGTCTCGACCGGACTGCGGTGATCTTCGGGGGAGATAACTGATGGATGTTTAATTTTTCGTCGATGTCAATGACTCTCCGGATTGGGTCTACGTGTGGTTTTAATGGCTGCATCATAAATTGTGACTATGTCGCAGGGAAACTATACATTTGATGGGTGTCAGCACTTTTGACTCGTCAAACTTCCATCATCGCTGCTCATCCATCAGTAACCAATTAATTAATTTTTTTCTTCTGGTTTTTGTCTAACGAAATGCTTGAATTAATTGCGTTTTTATGCGAAGATATGAGACACGAGACTGGAGGATGCCACCCAACGAGGCTGTCCCTATCGCGGTCATATATCGGATCTTTATGAGTCGCAGTCATGTCTAGTCACGTGGCCAGGTTTTGATGAGGCTGTCCGTTTAATTTATATGATTTTTCCTGTCTAAGCAAGTTTTGCTTCACTCAAGAAAGTCTCGACAGTTGATGGAACGTTTTTGTCTTTCTGTAGATGTCAACCCCTTTATTCCGGACATGGGCGTGAGCAGTCAGGCGTTACTCTCAAAACTGACACAAGAGGCAACAACGAATATGGACGAGGCAGAAAATTGATCTCGATCTTGTCTTTCTGGTGGTTTTGCTCCATAGAGGATTTGCAACCACGGCCTTGGTATGAATTTTGCCACAATTTCCCTTTTGAATATCCTCCAGGACACGACCGGCTTAGAAATAGAACCATTGTGCGTCCAACTAGCTTTTAAGCATTTTTTGTCTAGCATATACGTTTATAATGAAATAGTAAATAAAAATGAATTAAAAAAACGACCAGCTTGGTGCAGCAGGATTCGTCAAATCTTGTAGACCTTACGAAAGAACAACCCATTCTATGGTCTCCATCTGTCATCATCAAACGAGTCTCACTTCGGCTCACAAGCAAATGGAAACTTTATTGGGAACTTGGTGGAAACTTCGTCAGCAGAACAGGAAGACTGTGGCTTACTTGAATGCTCTTAAATATGTCTCATCGCGAGAATCTTATCTCTTGTTCTCGCAGATTAAGGCTCATCCATTTAGGGGCTCCGATGGTTAATTGAAGCAGACACGCACACTACATGTTTCTTCATTTTTTGCTTTAGTTCACTGACTTCATCTTCGATTGAAATGTAACTCAATTTGACATTCCGACCCATTTCGGGCAGTCACTCAGTGCTACCTTGACAGATGTTCGTTTCCAAAACATTACTTGTAGCAGATTATATGCACAATGCCACATTTCTCACATCGGTCCTTCTTCAAAAAGCCAACAACAAGAAGTCACACGATCCTGGCGGCCAGTTAACTTCACCACGATGCGACGTAAGTCCGCCAAGGAATGTTTTGAGATGTGCTACGCAAGGTGGCCAACTATGTAACTCGATTCTAATTCTGATTCTATTCGAAAGGTGCATCCGATTCTTCACTATATTGGTACCATGAATGCCATTTTGCCATTTATTTTGTGCAAAATTTCCTACTTTCTGTCGAGTATCATTTTAAATTTGACAGAATATAGTCAAACTTAAAAAAAAACTCCTCTTCTCCAACCATCCACCCTTTGGCTCTAAGTGTCTCAACCTCAGCTCGTGTTGTCGTTCATTGTAGTCCCTCCCGAGCAAGCTGCTTCCATTTTCCGAGACCAAGCTATCGTACGTGCGGGATGACTTGATATTTAAATGCAGACTACCTTCCATTTGAAGTCACAAAAATTCGGTAAACAGCAGCGGTGAGAAATCGCAGTTTCAGTTACGAAGAATCGTGAAACAATGTGGCACCATACAACTTATTGCGGATGCAATGGTTTTTCGACAGTTTGGCATTGAAGTGACATGACACACGCATGTAGTCGATAGTCCAGTCTAAGTCTTAGGCTCTTCGCTGAAGTTGTAAAATTTGTGTAAAATTTGGTCATCTAAGCGCAGTGCAGTGTACTCAATGAAACTTCTCTACAGCTAACATCTGCGCTCCTATCAGCCTATCATGCTTGTCCGTTGTGAAGAGGTGTCCGTTGTAGAGGGGCAATCGGAAATTCCTTACGCAAATTCACAATTAAAATTTGCTTCCAATGCTTGTTTAAAAGTAGATGGTTGCCTCGTAGTTCTAGCCTTAAAGTTTGGCAACAAAGAATGAATACAACTGAACAGCATAACCCCCACTGTCGATAGCTTAAATTCACTGTTGCTGAAGGATATTCTTTATTGCTTCGTGTGTTCGTTAGAGGCACACCTGTTCAAAATACGATGACTCTTGTCGTAAAGGGAGTCCGTTGAAAAGTTGTTGAAATGAATGAGTCCTCCGATCTCAATTCCAGCACATGACAAATTGTCCCTTAAAGAGGGGTGTCCGTAAAGAGAAGTTCTACCGTAGATTCATTCAAAAGGCAAGCAAAACTGTGGTTTTCAATTTTCCTCTCAGTTCCTCTTGGCTGGTTGGTTGGCTTAGGTGGGTACCCAGCTTGGCTTAAATAGGGTACAACTTGCACATTTGAGCGCCGTCTTGGTACCACATCTCGTGGACCAGGGTTGCAGTTTACTATTGAGAGATTATTGTCAAGTTTTGGGCAAGTACCGTCATTCAGTTTGTTTCAATAGGCACTAACAGCACATAACTTCAAGATTTTCGTCAATTTTTTGCATAAGCAACCATCTCTGAAACCAAGGAAACGGTGGATAGGGACTATGATGACCCAGAACCATCGATGTCTGTTGTTTATTGAGCTTCATTGTAGTCCACCACCATTCAATGAAGGGGCTTACGAGTGATGCCGAACATTAAGTTGGCCCATAAGAGGTCTCCACGCCCGAAATCAGTAAAATCAATCAGAGGTGACTAAAACGCGTGACATCTCAATCGAATTGTCGCATAAAATTGCACACGAAAAAGCAGTCTGCGGCTTACATTCCAAACCGTCCATAAGCGTATCCTTGCGGCCGCTTCAAATTAGTGCTTGTAGCTGATAAGTTGCTTCATGGACCGATCACAACTAACCAAAGAGCAGAGAAGGATCAAGACTGTGGGGGTCTCTAAATGAGATGTGCACCAAAGAAGGTCAAGTTTCACTCTTTTGGGATCTACTTCCATTTGGAGATTAAATTAAGGATCATCACTGATTTTTTTTAGTGCCTTTTGACAGATTCGAAATAGATTTGAAACACCAACTACAGCATTTGGTGAAGAAGGAAAATACTCGGCTGCGTATCTAGTCTCCATCACAAAATCCATAAATTGGGCTACAAGCTGCTCCCCATCTAGAAGAGTCTCCATATGAAGCCCTCTGTATCCCACAGTTCTTGTGTTCAACACTAAAGTCATGGCTGGGTAGTGAACATTTCCCGTCGAAGGCGTCCTGTACGAATGGTGGAAGAAGAAAGGACTCACTTCGTTGTAATATTTCACTATTGATGGTTTCTTCGAGATTTCTCCGCACTTCCATTTGCAGCTTGTCTGTGTAAAAAAAAGGAAGGCTTTGGGATCCTAGCTTCCTCAGTGCCCTATCTATTACGCCGCAATAAAAAAAAACCGAAGGGAGGCCTGTAGAAACAATTTACTCTAAAAAGTGAGCCTTTTCAAATCCCTCACATATCAAATCACTTTGCCACCAGAGACTTCTTGGACTAGATGTAGATGGAGTACAGTGCAAGTCGATGGTTAGACATCGGAGGAAGCACGAAAAGCAGACCTTAAAACTACCAATACTGAACTGATGCGCAGATAAGGCACTCAACCGCAAAGATTCAGAGATCACGCGTATTATCACAGCTGTGGCAACATGAGTTTTGAGGAACTCCAAGTCCAGCTGGGTGATCGCCTCTCTCGTTCAATGATCTGTACTGACCGCTTACAATCATCCAAACTGAGGACATTAACGTGGCTTGGTTGATGCAACGCATTTAGTTAAGCGACATCATCGCATCTTGCGAGTTTAAAGAACTCCTTGTCTTGACTGCCTCCCTAGAGTGCTCACATTCGGTATAAATGGAAGCCCTGTTCAAAATGTCATGCTTTTAGAATTCATCTTGGTCCACTTGGTGGGTGAATACAGGCTTTTATAGCGTCGATTGACAATTCTCCGACAAAGTTCATATTTTGAGGACAAAATGTAGTTCCTTTCTGTTATCATCATCATCATCATTTTCGGACCAGCATGATCAACTTAAGGTGACGCGAGGGTAAAGCACGTATCTTAGTTCTCCAGGCTACTCTATTCTCCGTCATCGACTCTTAGTCATCGGGGCTTATGCCCAGAAGCAACCAAGCGAGTTTTTGAACTTGGTCCTACCACCGGGGAGTTGATGGAGTCTCGCAATCAGTAATGATGGGTACATTCGTGCCACATCTCCTAGCCGTCGATAGCGGCGTTGCTCCTAACTCTCACAACTGCTCCAAGAAATCTCACCCCGGTTCGTAGTCACGATCTTATATTTTCGGTCGTTACCCAAATTGCGTGACCAAAGGTGAGAGTTGGAACAAATACTGACTAGCACACCACTAGATTGGCTTTGACACCAAGCTCGGCCCTTCTTTTCTTTATGTAGTGATGTTGGCTCCTTCCCACATTTTTAATTCGAACAAGTCATTGACTTTTCAAACGACCCTCGACGAAAGTTAGGTGCAACGAGATGTCTAGCTCCGTTGCCACTGATTAGTTTTCAATGAACGGTCTACCCGATTTTATATAATATGGGTGGCGCTACAGCCCCCAGAAGGCCATGGTCTGGCTTCTCAGCAACCACTTATGTTCTGCGTGCTATTGTTCTCTCACGTGTGAAGGGGACCTACAGTTTTATGCCGAATCCGAACAGCTTTGTTTGAGAAGCTTTTTCTAGACAGACAGACACATACTCTTTGAGCATTGTCAGTGACTCGAAAGAGGTGGGGCCGTGAAAATTACTTTTGTCGCACAGAGCAGTAATCGAACCAGCGACGTCGAGGTTGGGGTCGAAGCACATACCCCAACGCCACGGGCCACCACTACCCGATTGGGAGGCTCATTCTGTTGCACTTTATATTCAGGCCTTCATCTGCTTCAGTCTACGTGTCTCCTTCGAACAACTCAACACAAGATCTCCCCCATCTTCTGTCTGAGAACCAAAATGTGTCACCTGTGATGACGCAAGTCGGATACTGGATCCGTTTCATAAACGGGATTGAACGCCAAGAAAAAAAAATCGAAAACAAAATGAAAACAAAATCGATTTGTCCAGATCCGGTTCCCCGAACGTACATCGATTGCTGACTCCAAGTGTTAAGCTTGATTTATTCGCAGGGACACCCACAATTGAACGGGGTTCTCTACCTAAGTGATGAAAGTAATTACCATCCCCGCCGTTGCGAGGTCCGAGTGTCACCACCTCGACACGTAATCCGTTAAAGTCACCATCACAACCTTGTCGTCAAGAGAGATTCACTCGATCTGGCCAGCAGGCCGATCAAACACCATCGCCGCCCTCATCTATCATTTCCTCAAAATCAGCCTAAGAGTCTCTCTGCGATTATCTTAAAATATTCAAGCGCGCGAGATTTTCTTTTCGTTTTCTAATTCAGTTTTTTTGCGTGTTTTTGTGTGTTTTTTTGTAACCTGACAGCGATCAAGATGAATCGCCTCACCTTGAATGGACTTCGCGCGCCCGCAGATCATCTTAATGATTTATGCCGGGGATGTGCGTCCATCCTCTCGCCGAAACGGAAGTCGACGTGTGCTGGAACAAAACGCGCTAGACACAAGATGCGACTGCGTCCCACTTGTGTTTCAACATCAATTTCGAACAGAAACAACATCAAGAAAAAAGAGAAAAAATGTCATGCCAACGGTTTCGAGATCGCTTATCGTCAAGAAGCTCACAAGATGCATTTAACTGTTATATTTTATTTGACAACCGACTGCCTGCAATCATTTGCATTTATAGAGTCACCCTTTCTCCACAGCACACAGCACACACACTCCGAGCCACAGACGGACATCTCAAACATTTTGATTGCTTCGGCAATAAAAAGAAACAGACACAAAAAACAAAAAAGAACAGACAACCAAAACCGAAACCCCATCACATCGGCGCGCAGAGCCCCCGTGTGCTGTGTTGTCTGTTGGATGAACAGAAAGAAAAAAAAATAAATAAAAAGTCCTTGGTAATGAATTTAATTTCTCTGGCTAATATGTTAATTAGATACATTTATATCCAAAAAATATACAAATACATAAATAAAATGTTTGATATAACGACGCCGTGGCTTTCGTGGTCCACCACAAGTTTTTTTTGCCCTCGCTTGCTGACGACGTCGCTGACGATGGCAATGATGAAGAAGACGATCGTGGTGATGGTGCTGGTGGTGGTGGATCATCATCGAAGCCATTAACATAACAACCGACTGAAACGCCAGAGAATATTCATCTCGCTGGCGTGCCATATGCATTACAACAAGCCAACCAACCGAGTGGCTGAGTGTGTCTGTGCCTCTTTAATTGTTCACCATAAATCACAGCACAGAATGACCTTGACGGAGAAGATCTTGTCGCTCGGTCCCAGCAGCCAGCGCAGTTTTTTCGGGGGAAATTCACACCGACAATGCGTTAACCTCAGCCGAAACGGAAAACAATGCGATCGAGTGAGTAACACTCACATTCGGGGTACGTTTCCCTAATTAAATCATTTGAGCTATAATTTGATTAGCGGCTCTCTGATTGTTTCTCGCTTCCCCCTTAATTAGCGGACATCAAGCAACGCACACCGCTCTGGCGGACACAATAGAGCTGGTGTGCGAACTGCCTCCGATGTCACCTGACACCGCCCAGTGGTCAACAGTCCCCAGTCATTATGACACGATTTGCATTCGACATTGTGCCTTGTGTGTGTGCTCACTGGCCTGGCTCGAGAATTTATCAAAGAAAGAAAGCAGAAGAGGTGCATCCAGCCCACCGCGCGACGACAAGTTCAAAGAAATGAATTTCCCTCCACCATCGAACAGCGGTAGTCGTTGTAGTCAGCCCCAGCGGCTGAGACGGGGCGGCATGACAAATGTCAAATATTTAACTTGAACGTGAGGTGCGAAGAACCTAAGCAAATATTGAAAGTGAAAGAGCCCTGATGGATGGGGCTCATCGTGTCACACAGCCGAGGTGAGTGTGTCTCCGCCGCCGCGGCAGCGGTAGGAAGTCATCATATAGACTTAGTCACATGTACACATGGCCGTTCTGTTTGTTTAGTAAATTGTTTGATTAGTGTCATTAAAAAAGCTTTTGCCACCGTATTTAACACGATGGATTTTGGGCTGTGCGCCGCCGCTGTTGTTGTTACACCCGCTCCATCCACACCGTGTTTGAATAGCGACGGTGAAAATTTCACACTCAACCCAAATTGCTAATTAAAATTTTCCCATCGATTAGCCGAGAAGCTCCGGACGCATGAAGCACGGTGGATAATTATAGGTTCCACACAATTTGCATGCGATCTCGTGTAGTGTGCGCATTGTTGGTACTTGACCCCTACGATTAGGTTATGGTTTTCCATCACTTCCGTCAACACACCCTGTGACATATTTCCTTTTTCCTTTTTGCGCACACAATACCGTCAATTATTCTTGTATGGGACCATGCAACAAGTAACACATTGTGCTACTGTATCGTTGGCTCACCGAGGGGTGGAACTGAATATTTTGTGCAAAAAAATAGAACGGGCCCTTCCGGCTGTTCGTTCACATGTTTCGTGGCATCATGCGGTGCAGGTTGGCTTGTTCCAGATGTTGCTCCCTTCAGTTGTTTGTTTTGTTTGACTAATCAAGTGTGTGTGTTACATAAGTCCATCAATGTAACTGCCGACAACGACGACGATGAGGTATTAATCAGCGACTTATGATGCAAATCGTGCCACTGAATATGTTAATTGGTGGTTTTTTTTTTTTGTTTCGTATCTATCCGTTGTGGCAACCTGCTACAGGGGGACAGGCCTAATTCAATTAGTCGCGGGATGACGTCAAATTGTGCTGCTAATCGTTGATTGTAACTGAAATCGTGAATTATAACATCACGTCGTCGCAAATGGACAAACCACGCATGGGCACTGTCGAAGATTTCATGCATTCTTAGTTTCTCGTCGGTTTTTTGTTTTCTCTTCTTCTAATTGGAGAAGCCATTCTGGATTCAAAACCCAGTATCCACGCAAAAATGCATACATTGGGCTACGAACTGCTAAATAATCCAGAATGGTTTGGGTTTGCAAACCGGGTTCAATTTTGAATGGCTGAAGAAAAGGCTGACTTCGTCGTACTATTTCAGGGCGATGGCGTGATGGTTTTCTCTAGATTTCTCCGCTCTCCATTTGCTCTCCATCAGCTTCTCTTTATACAAGGCTTTAGAATCCTAACTTCCTTAGTTCCTTATTTATTCCGGCGTAGACCGACAGGAGTCACGAAGGAGCGTCTAAAATGTTCCCAAAAAATGCGTCTTTTCGAATCCTTCACATACCACATCACTCATGTCACTTTGCAAAGGCGACCAGAGACTCCGTGGACAAGTTGGAAATTAAGAAGCTCTAAACGCAGGCCAACGACGATGACTGGACGGATGTGCAGGTAAAGGACTTAAAGCCAAGCGTTTACACCGTGTTGGCGTGTTATTACAACTGTGGTAGCCTGAGTTTTAGGGGAACTCCCAGTCCTGCTCCCTCTCTCGTCCAATGATCTGCACTGATCGCTTGCAAGCTTCCATCATCGGGGCGAGGTCTTGGTAGATGGCTACGTTTTAGTTGAACTCCCAGTCCTGCTGCGTGATCCCCTCTCTCGTCCACTGATCTGCACTGATCGCTTGCAAGCTTCCATCATCGGGGCGAGGTCTTGGTAGATGGCTACGTTTTAGTTGAACTCCCAGTCCTGCTGCGTGATCCCCTCTCTCGTCCACTGATCTGGACTGATCGCTTGCAAGCTTCCATCATCGGGGCGAGGTCTTGGTAGATGCTACGCATTTAAAGGGTAATTTTTTAGTTAATATCTTTTAGGCAACACTGGTTTAAACAGCTGACTCACGTTCCGTGTTTTGTTTCACTGTCAAACATCTTCAGTTTGGTCTATAGTTTAACCATGAATCGTCTTACAAACGAACGACGCTTGCAAATTATTGAATTTTTTTTCAAAATGTGTGCTCTGTTAAGAAAGTTCATCGCGCTTCATTCATTCTCCATTCTTCTTCATCGATGAAGCTCATTTTTGGCTCAATGGGTACGTAAGTAAGCAGAATTGTCGATTTTAGAGTGAATATCAGCCAGAAGTATTGCAAGAGCTACCAATGTGTCCAGAAAAATTCACAGTCTGGTGCGGTTTATGGGCTGGTGGCATCATTCGACCGTACTTCTTCAAAGATGATGCGAATCGAAACGTAGCTGTGAACTGTGACGGCTACCGTGAGATGATATCCAACTTTTTTTTGCAAGAGCTGGACTTGCATGACATGTAGTTTCAACAAGACGATGCCACATGCCACACAGCACGCGCAACAATGGACTTATTGAGAGGCGAGTTCGGTGAACATTTTATTTCACGTTCGGGACCGGTCAATTGGCGGTGGGGCTATGTTTTGTGGGGCTATGTGAAAGCTCATGTCTATACAGACAAGCCCGCTTCAATTGAAGCATTGGAAGACAACATTGAAGCATTTATTCGTGAGATACCGGACGAGATGATGGAAAGAGTGTGCCAACATTGGACTAAGCGGATGGACCATTTGAGGCGCAGTCAAGGTCAACATTTGCTTCAAACATCAAATTATATGGACCGTACTATCGAATCAAGTAAAGATTCCATGCATTTTTCTGAATTTTATGTGATTTTTTTTGAAAAACTTTCCTATTGCTTTTAAAAAATCATCCTTTAGCTAAGCGAGACGCCAGGCCCAGGTCCACCCCGGACTGTAGCGCCAATCAAAGAAGAAGACGAAGTTAAGCGAGACCATCATGTCTTGCGGGTTCAAGGAAATCTTTGTCTTGACTGCCTCCCAAGAGTAAATGCTCACATTCGGTGTAAGAGGACTTAAAGCCAAGCGTTTACAGGTCACCCGTGTTGCAGAGTTGTAAAAGACTGCAAGTGGTGGCTCTTGGCATTGTGGGTATGTTCGTCGACCCCAACCTCGACGTCGTAGGTTCGATTCCTGCTCTGTGCGACGAAAACAAGACAAGACACCACCTCTTTCGAGTCACTGACAATGCTCAAAGAGTATTTCCTGTTTAGAGAAAGCTTCTCAAACTTGGCCGTTCGGATTCGGCATAAGACTGTAGGTCCCTTCCACTCGTGAGAGAACAATAGCACGCAGAACACAAGTGGTTGCTGAGAAGCTAGGCCCTGGTCCCCTACGGGCTGTAGCGCCACCCATATTATTATTATAAAAGACTGCAATCTTTTGAGAATGCAATCTCTGAATTCAAGGAAAGACTTATCTGTTTTGTGCTTCAATCAATCGACTTCATATGGAACTTCTGGACTTCAGCATCGAAATCACCATTCTATTTGAAGTCTTGCTTGGATCAATCTCTACGACCAGCCTTTTGATTTGAAATCAACTGAATGCAAGTCTTTCGACTGACAGTGCATTCACTGAAGTCACTTTGAAGTCTTTGCCATTCACTTGAAGTCACCGCACAAAGTTGAAGTCTTTGGGACTTCAAATAATTTTCAATGCAGCCCTTGGGACTTCAAGGTTTTTTGATGCAGTCTATGCGACCTTAGTATGTGAGCAGGCTTGAACAAGTCGGATAGAATCACTAATAACACTTTTATATGGAGTCAAATGGGCTTTTAGTCTTAAAGGAACAGGAGTACGTTGTGTTCACGTCGGTGGGAGGGTATGGGAGTCGTGCTATTAAAAAATGGAGCACTTAATATAACGAATGTAAATGAATTAAATTTATTTGAATTAAGAATTTGCATATTCAACAAAATTGTACTTCAAAAAAAAAATTGATGAATGTGAAAATGAAGTGACCCATGGGTTGACAACGAGTCTCGGCAGGCGCATTCAGCGAAGCTAGCAGCATATAAGGCGACGCTGGATAGAAGGACGAGAGCGGTTCGTGAACTCTACGAACTCAAAAGAAGGGAAGAGCACCGACTTTTCAAAAACAAAAAGAAGGAGCATGAGAAGCGCGTGATCGAGGAAATGGAGAGGTGGTACGGCAGAAATAATGTTTTACCAGCAGGTGAAACAACTATCCAAAGGGTACAAACATCGGACAGAAGCCTGTCGCAACGAAGAGGGACAACTCGTAGTAGACTCGCAGTCGATACTGAGAATCTGGAAGGATCACGTCTGCAGACTGTTTAACGGCGAAGAGGACACCAATACCGCTGTCAGGCAGAATGCTCCATTCCACGCAATGGACGACGATAGAAGAGAATTCCGTCCCCCCGATCTAGACGAAGTCAAGGTAGCAATATCGAGACTGAAGTCGAAAAAAGCTGCTGGAGCGGACGGATTGTCCGCGGAACTGTTTAAAGCAGCTGGAGATGATCTGGTTGGGCGCATGCACCGACTTATCTGTAGGAAGGAGGAAAACATATCCGACGAGTGGAATCTCAGCGTCGTTTGTCCGGTCCACTAGAAATGAGAACCCTCTGACTGCGCCAACTATCGGGGGATAAGTCTCCTTAGCATCGCCTACAAGATCTTATCTGCCGTACTGTGTGAACGCCTAAAGCCATTCGTCAACAACTTGGTCCGCCCATACCAGTGCGGCCTTAGGCCAGGAAAATCCACCATTGACCATACATTCACACTTCTGCAGATTTTGGAGAAAATCCTCACCTGTTCATCGATTTTAAGGGCGCGTATGATGGCATCTTTAGAGACGAGCTATACAGAGCAATGTCTAGTTTTGGCATCCCTACCAAGCTCGTCCGTTTGTGTAGGATGACGATGGAGAATGCGCGTTGGTCCATCAAGGTCGGTAAAGACCGAACCGAGACCTTTGATGTCAAAAAAGGATTCAGACAAGCCGACGCGCTGTCATGCGACTTTTCCAACAGCGTTCTCGAAAGAATTGTTCAAAACTCGAACGCCAACACCAGAGGAACAATCTTTCAAAAGTCCGTCCAACTACTCGCATATGCCGACGATATTGACATTATCGGAAGAACGCAGCGTGATGTCTATGGCGCTTTTGTGGGTATTGCAATGGAGGCCGCGAAGATGGGTTTAGCGGTAAACGAGGGTAAGAGCAAGTATATGCTGTCAATGAGAAAGGACACCCAACACCGACGTCTCGGTCAGAACGTCACAGCAGACAGATATAACTTTGAGGTAGTCAAAAACTTTGTCTACCTAGGCCCCGCTCTCAATTCAGACAATGACACCAGCGCTGAAGTCAAACGAAGAGTAACTCTTGCCAACCGCTGCTTCTTTGGGCTACGAAAGCAATTGGTAAACAAAGCCCTCTCTCGAACGACCAAGGTAACGCTTTACAAGACCTTATCCGTCCCAGTCCTGCTATATGGCGCGGAGGCGTGGACTCTGTCAAAAGCGGATGAAGCAGCTCTTGGTTGCTTCGAGAGGAAAATTCTTCGTGTGATTTTCGGTCCCGTCTGTTGAAGGGAGGAGGAGATATAATGAGCAGTTCAGCGACATCGACTTGGCCAGAAGAGTGAAGATCCAACGATTGAGATGGTTAGGTCATGTAGAGCGGATGGAAACCAATACTCCGGCCCGAAAAGTCTTCGAATCCAAGCCGTAGAGGAAGGCCGCGACTCAGGAGGCGCACGCAAGTGGAAAGGGACCTCAACCAACTATGCGTGCGAAACTGGAGACAGCCAGCTAAAGATCGAGCTGGCTGGAGACGCATGTTGGTTGAGGCCCAGGTCTACCCCGGCTCTCTACGGGCTGTAGCGCCACCCATATTATTATTATTATGTTAAAGCTCATGTCTATACGGACAAGCCCGCTTCAATTGACGCATTGGAAGACAACATTGAAGCATTTATTCGTGAGATACCGGCCGAAATGTTGGACTAAGCGAATTGACCATTTGCGGCGCAGTCAAGGTCAACATTTGCATGAAGTAGTCTTCAAACATTAAATAGTGTGGACCGTACTATCGATTCAAATAAAGGTTTCATGCATTTTTCTGAATTTTATGTGATTTTTTTGAAAAACTTTCCTATTGCTTTTAAAAAATCATCCTTTAGTTAAGCGAGAGGCCAGGCCCAGGTCCACCCCGGACTGTAGCGCCAATCAAAGAAGAAGAAGAAGTTAAGCGAGATCATCAAGTCTTGCGGGTTCAAGGAAATCTTTGTCTTGACTGCCTCAAAAGAGTAAATGCTCACATTCCGGGTAAATGGAACCACTGCTCAAGAATTCTTTTTGGAAACGACTGATGAGGCTCATAGCGAGAATCCCCCGATCAGCAGTCGTTTGCCCGCATATTTCTGTTCACCGTCTGACTCAGACGGCCCACCAAAATGCTGATTGATTGATGGCCAGCTCGCCTGTCCTTGAAATAGTTTCAACCATGCCATGGCCTATAAATAGACTGTTCCTTATCCATCGATGATCATCCGGTAGTCAAAAAAAAAACACACAAAAATCAGAAAGTCTTCAAGGATGCCAAAATGAAATTCAAAAGCATTTAAGACCCCATTTCCTACAAAAATTCAATTTCATCGAATGCGTCATTCTTTGGCTTTTAAGAACACCCTTCCCTTGTGTTCTTTTTTTTTTTTTTTGGGGGAATCATAAAAATCAGCGCTCGAAAAAAAACTTCATAAAAACGGCCACGAGACACGATCAAGTTTGCTGCCCAACTCAGTTGAATGCAAAATAATTAATTTGATTGCTTTTTATTTTTAGTCCGCACTTGATGGTGGATTTTTTTTTTTCATTTTTTCCTCTCTCTTTTGAAAGTAAACAAACGTCAGCGAATATTTTCAGAGGAGGTTTTCACGCGGAAATTCTTGCCACGGCACATTCAGCAGCAGCAGCTCCTGTTCAAGGGCGCACTGCACACCGGATGACTTGCGCGCGACCATCGCTTAACCCTGAGCGGAGGGCAGTTCACAAGTGCGCACCTGTGACACGTCGTTGCCCTTTGTTTCGGTTCAGTTACATGCTAAATGAGCAGTAAAAAGAGATAAACATCAAGTCATCGTGCAAGCATAATTTCAAAATGAAAAGTCATCGACAGCGGTGCCAGTTTCAGCATCCGTTCTCAGTCAATGGACGTCCTTCGACTGAATCGCAACAGAACTATATTATATTACCCCGGAGTCATGTTTTGTAGCCCCCCCTCGATGACCCCGTCCGGTTGATTTCTCAAGAAATAATTATAACTGTCCTCTGTGATGACAATGCGAATGCGCGCGCGCGCTCGCGCTCCACAGAGAGCTTCAGAGATTCACTTTGACCTTTTCTAGTGTTGTATCCGAAGTTTGCATAAATTAAACACGCCAACCGAGCGATCTTGTCTCTTTGACTGGACGAATGAGAGAAAAAAAAAACCGAAATTAATTGCACTCGTAAAAACAGCACGAAATGATACAAAAAGAAAACAAAAAAAAAAACCTTCGACAGATACAAATGCAGATTCGTGTACAAATGACGACTATGTACGACATCTTGAATAAATGATAATAAATGTGTGTCTCTTCGCTGAAGTATTATCAGTTCTTTGAGTGGTTTCCCTTTCTTTAGGTTCGTTTAGTATGTTAATTTGTCATTCTGATGATGCTGATGCTCCGGCAGAGACAACAGCTCCATGACTCAAAATCTATACACAGAAAATGTGGTGTTTATTTTAATTCAAAGTCCAAAGTGACAAGTGGCTACTCGAATTCGAAACAACGAAAAAATGTGAATATCTATCTCGAACACCACCCAGTTTCAAGTGGGCGTTGGCAAATCGCGCGCACACTCAGCACCATCTCCCAGTCGAGCCGCTCTGTATTTACATAAGCGTTAATGTGTCATCGCAGCTTAATCAAAAAAAAAAAAAAAACACACAAAAATAAATTCAGTCGTATATTAAATTTTCTTATTTAGAATGCAATGTATTTGGTGGTTTATGATAATTTTAAAATTTTTGTTTTCTGTTTCACGGGAATGATTATAAGCTTGTTTCACGATTTGCATATCAAATTGACTACAGAGAGCGACACATTTTTTTCTTTTTATACATAATTCGTTTTTTATGAAATAAAAATAACACACCCATATGCGCCGTATAATGAGGCGATAGCGAATAAATAATAATACCCGCCCGTCCACATCCATTAACATTTAATATCATATTTAAATGCGAACATTAATTCCGAGTAGTTGACAATAAATGATTTTCAAAATAAACATAAATTACCGTGATATTTAATATCTTCTAAAGACCATCATCCATTTGTGAAGCAAATCTTAGCGAAAAATGCCTTAGAGTGGTTGGGTGATTTATTTAATCGTCGAAGGTCGATCGGCTTTGTTTTAGGCAAATACTCTATCACTGTCACCGTGACGCAGCAATAGATCGCGCACAGATTAAGGTAATCTCTGACGTACTACACAGTCATTCCATCGCCTCCCTCAATGATCGATGATGGCCGCCCGAGGAAATGAAAATGTTAATGCGACTGCATTGACAGATGGTCTTGCGAAGACTCATCACATTTGTTCGTGGCGGTTGGAGTCTGGGTGTTTTTGTGCGGTTTCGCGTTAGATCGAGAACCTCTGCTGATGGCACGAGACATCAATCATCAGAATTGTTGAATTTTTGAAGGGGCGCCACCGACGGCAGGTTATGTCACAGCTTTCGGTGACTTGACGATCGCGTGACTCAATATTGGGCAACGTTTCGGCCCCACAAGCCCGTGACAATGGAATGATTTGTTTCCATACATCATTCACGGGTGCGCTGAGGTCTGACAGCACTACTTTGCAGGCATCAGCCGGTGCTCGAGACCATGTCGCCTCTTGCTCCGTCCACGTCGCCTCTTGGCAGGCCTCGAAGGAGCTCGAGCCCGCGTCGCCTCTTGGCAGGCCTCGAAGGAGCTCAAGACCAAGTCGCCTCTTGGCATGCCTCGAAGGAGCTCGAGACCACGTCGCCTCTTGCGGACCTCGAAGGTGATCGAGACCACGTCACCTCTTTGCAGGCCTCTAAGGTGATCGAGACCAAGTCGCTTCTTTGCAGGCCTCGAATGAGCTCGAGCCCGCGTCACCTCCTGGCAGGCCTCGAAGGAGCTCTAGACCACGTCGTCTCTTGGCAGGCCTCGAAGAAGCTCGAGACCAAGTCGCCTCTTGCGGGCCTTTAAGGTGATCGAGACCACGTCGCCTCTTGCAGGCCTCTAATGTGGTCGAGACCACGTCGCCTCTTGCTGGCCTCTAAGGTGATCGAGACCACGTCGCCTCTTGCGGGCCCCTAAGGTGATCGAGACCACTTCGCCTCTTGCGGGCGTCTAAGGCGATCGAGACCACGTTGCCTCTTTTCAGGCCTCTAAGGCGATCGAGACCACGTCGCCTCCTGCGGGCCTCTCAAGTGATCGAGACCTTGTCGCCTCTTGCGGGCCTCTAAGGCGATCAAGACCTTGTCGCATCTTGCGGGCCTCTAAGGTGACCGAGACCACGTCGCCTCTTGCGGGCGTCTAAGGCGATCGAGACCATGCCGCCTCTTGCGGGTGTCTAAGGCGATCGAGACCTTGTCGCCTCTTGCGGGCCTCTAAGGTGATCGAGACCACGTCGCCTCTTGCGGGCGTCTAAGGCGATCGAGACCATGCCGCCTCTTGCGGGCGTCTAAGGCGATCGAGACCTTGTCGCCTCTTGCGGGCCTCTAAGGTGATCGAGACCACGTCGCCTCTTGCGGGCGTCTAAGGTGATCGAGACCAGGTCGCTTCTTAGCAGGCCTCGAAGGAGGTCGAGACCACGTCGCCTGTTGGCAGGCCTTGAAGGTGATCGTGACCAAGTCGCCAGCTGGCCTCAAAGGAGCTTGAGACCACGTCGCCTCTTGGCAGGTCTCGAAGTAGCTCGTGACCACGTCGCCTCTTGCGCGCCTCTAAGGTGATCGAGACCACGTCGCCTCTTGCGGGCGTCTAAGGCGATCGAGACCACGTCGCCTCTTGCGGGCGTCTAAGGCGATCGAGACCTTGTCGCCTCTGGCGGGCCTCTTAAGTGATCGAGACCACGTCGCCTCCTGCTGGCCTCAAAGGAGCTTGAGACCACGTCGTCTCTTGGCAGACCTAGGAGGAGCTCGAGACCATGTTGCATCTTGCGGGCCTCGAAGGAGCTCGATCCCGTGTCGCCTCTTTGCAGGCCTCTAAGGTGATCGAGACCAGGTCGCCTCTTGCAGGCCTCGAAGGAGCGCGATCCCGTATTGCCTCTTTGCAGGCTTCTAAGGTGATCGAGACCTTGTCGCCTCTTGCGGGCCTCTAAGGTGATCGAGACCACGTCGCCTCTTTGCAGGCCTCTAAGGTGATCGAGACCAGGTCGCCTCTTGCAGGCCTCGAAGGAGCGCGATCCCGTATTGCCTCTTTGCAGGCTTCTAAGGCGATCGAGACCATGCCGCCTCTTGCGGGCGTCTAAGGCGATCGAGACCTTGTCGCCTCTTGCGGGCCTCTAAGGTGATCGAGACCACGTCGCCTCTTGCAGGCCTCGAAGGAGCGCGATCCCGTATTGCCTCTTTGCAGGCTTCTAAGGCGATCGAGACCTTGTCGCCTTTTGCGGGCCTCTAATGTGATCGACACCACGTCGCCTCTTGCGGGCCTCTTAAGTGATCGAGACCACGTCGCCTCTTGGCAGGCCTCGAACGAGAGCTAGACCACGTCGCCTTTTGACAGGAATCGAATGAGGACGACACCACGTCGCCTCTTGCGGACCTCTATGGTGATTGAGACCAGGTCGCCTCTTGCTCTAAGGTGATCCAGACCGCGCCATGCCTCTAAGAAGCTCCATATACTCCGGCGCTCGACACCACATGGACGATGACGAAGATGCTCCGTCCTCCCATCAACCTCGACTCCCAGCACCCGTCCCAGCAAGCCCTTCAATCCACGTCACCTATGATATATTGTCTCATGAATAAATGTGCATCTTTTCTCATTATTCCGCATTAAACGTCCCAAACAGCCCCGTCACATCGCATCTCGGATACCTCCCGACGCCCGGGCCCACGGGATTTATTGCAAAATTATGAAAATTTCAACAGAATCTCCGCTCTCAAGTCAATTATTCCCCATTCACCGAATGCCCGCGTGCAGTTCATTCGGGTCGCAGTGCAGCAATGTATTCGAACCCGTCTGCGGTATGTTCCCTCTCCCCTCTCCCCAACCGCTCAGTTCATTATCCTCAGGTGATTAAACAGCAGCCAAAATATTGTAACATGTGCGTTATGTTACTCAATTCTCGCTGCGTGTCGATAGATGTAACGCACCGAGAGTGTCCTCCGTTGCCTGCTGTTCTTCGGATATCGGATTTCACCATTCACCCTTCTTGTCAGCTTTTCGGGACGACTGCAGCAAGGGATCCGTTTTCTTGTTCGATGTTTTCACTTCCTCGTGTCTCAAGGATGTCTTGCATACAAAAAGTGCACTTCCCTTTCCTCATTACCTACTCAGATACTTATGGCACTCCATGTGCGTTGGCAATTTATGGCAGTCCTTCGTTTTCTTTTTTTTGTTCCTCCGTGTGATATTCAAATTTTCGGGGCCATCGGGGTTGGCGGCGGCGAGTGCGACAGAACGACACGGCGAAGCGTGTGAAAGAATATTTTTTCGTCCTCTGAAACTTGAGTGTTGATCGGTAATTAAAAAACAACAAAGCACCACAGGAAGTAGCTTTCCGAGCGGTCTCTTCACCCAGGCAGGGGGGCGCGAAAACCGACACGAAACGAGGTGACAAAAAATCTAGAAGCAAAGACAATCAGGTGTGCATTGGCCAAATTAAATGGAAGCGCATTTGAAAAGAAACAAAACAAAAAATCAACCAAACAGAATATTTTTTCCACAATATTCCCTTAAATTGCAACATTTTTTCTCAAACAAATAGGAGACGAACCGTGCTCACCAGTCAGCCGGACTCACCACCGCCATCGCTGCCGACGGCCCCTCAGGCCCTGCCGATGTCGCTGGCGACATCCAACAGTCCCGATCAAGTGATCATACAGAACCACGGCTACTTGCCGTCGTCGGCTGCCCGCTACTTTGAGCACCCACTGAACATCTCGCCCAGCCAGAATGGCCAGAACGACGACGATCACCACCACCAGCAGCAACAGCATCACCAGCACCTGCAGTCGCACCAGCAGCAACAGCAACAGCAACAGCACCAGCAACAGCATCACCATCATCTGGTCGCATCGCCGAATTCAGTGAATCTGGGCGCGCTGGGCAGCACGCACCAGGTCCATCAGGTGCAGAACGCCAACGGCAGCACGTCGTTCGTTTACGAATACTATAAAAACTCGGACAAGGACAATGACGAATTGCACTGGAGGTGAGTTGTGGAATTTTGTCGGAAATTTTCGGTGCGATATGATGGGGGCCGATCGAGCAACCCCCAGAGGCGTCCAAGTGCTTGTTTCCAATTAAAAACCGCACGCCCGCATGCTTGTCACAGCGGCGTTATGAAACCGAGTGACGGGCTTTTATTTATTTTCTTTCCCCCTTTTTTAATGAACAAGTGTTGCATACTGCGGCCCGGATGGAAGGTGGATGATAAAGGTGCTCAAATTGGCATGCATGCATAAATTGATTGTCTCTGTGCGCCGCTGCGCTGTGCGGAGTTTATCAATGCAAATATGAGCTGGCGTGCAACTAGCATTTGAGTGATTGCGCAAGAAGACAGGATTTTCTGTTTGCACGGGGAATTATGAAAGATCACGGCGGACTGCTTTCGATGGCTTGTTAAAATTTGTCTTGACCGAACGAGGGCGGCTGTCGGGTCTCACTTGGGAGACCTTTCCGTGTGGTTAGCATCCAATTTAATCACGCACAATTAATCTGAGCTTGGGTGGACCATTTAGTCGCAGTGATGTGCTTTCGTGCGACTTTTGGAGGAATGTGGTTCAACATAAGCGAATGCCGACGGGAATGTGGGATTCTGTGAGGGAGACCAAGTTCAATCATTTCTTTCGGTGGCTCTGCAAATCGTGTTGCAAGCCACTGCAAGTGCCACTGACTGATTTCTCTGCTTTTGTTGGCAAATTAATTGCGACGTTTTTGAGGAAAGACAGCCGAATGTGTATTGCTGTTTGTAAAAGAATGATGAAGAAACATAGCTTGAGGTAAACGTCGAGACGAAATGTTTTCACACGAATTTCCCAATGAATCACAGGTCCTACGTCCTACGCTGAGCATGTTTTTTTAGCAATTTTTAAACAAAATTTGTCCCAAACTCACTTAAAATTGCAAATTTAAGCCCACATCTCCAAACTTTGGTCAACAAAAATAGATGAGATCTTAAACATTCTGAGTTGCAAAAATGCCAAAACTCAGGGTACTAGGTTTAAAACCAAACTAAAAATAAGAATTTAATAAAAAATCCATTAAATAAAAACAAAAATATATAAAATTAAAATAAATTGCTTAAATATAAAAACTCTGGAAACCTTGATGTACAATTATGTTATAAAATCGAATTCAAAAATTAATCTATAAAAATTTGCAAATAAATCATTAAGATGCATTTCTTTCAACCGTTTTTGCGAAAAAATTCGTCAGGGATTTAAAATATATTTTAGACATTGAAAAAGCCCAATCCATCACTGTTACTCTTGCCTTCCTTCCCCTTTTTGAAACCATTAATAACATTCCTTCTTATCAGATATAAATCATTTCATGTCACTACAGATGGCGGAAGTATTGTGTAATGAATTAGGTGCCTATAGCTAGTAGTGGATGTGGCACTCAACCAAAAAGCCTCTCTAGACAGCTGCTTCCAAGTGCACACCACAAGTTCATAGAGGTTCTTTTCCACTTGCGTACGCCACCTTGGACACTAACACGGACACTTTTGTGTTATGCCACATTGTTGTTCCTCGAGAGGAAGTTAAATGCAGTCTACTTAGTCCACCCAACTCAGGCGCTGGATACGTAAACCTGCGCTTGGCTGTACTCATGCCGCTGTGTACCTCATAGAGTTGGTAGTTTAATCTTCTTTGCCAGAAGAACAACAAACAGTCGCACGAAAACTTTTCGAACATAAATTCGAGCGCTCGAGCATCTGAGCTCGTTTTAAGAAGACGGGTGTTTTATTCAACTGCTTTTTGAGACCAGTTGTTGTTCTTGGGACGAGCACCCTAACACAATGCTGACAAGTTAAACGAAGTAAACGAAGTCCGTGTAGTCCAGAACTCGATGAAAATCGAAGTCTCAACTAGGTGCACATTGTGCCGTCCAAGACATCTTAATTTTAATTTGTTTAATTTCTTATGGGCACACAAACTGTCTGCTAAGTCGAACCACCCCTCTTAACTTGCACCCCTTACAATCCGACTGGCCTATAACACATTACGTGACTCCACTGTACGTACCATTTATTTGAAAAGACCTGAAGATCTCTACTCGCTTACTTGAACGCCGCGACCTCTTTAGTGGATCACACGGTATCTTTCTTGTATATTTTGTTGGGTCAAAAATCTTGCACTGAGGCCTTGAGGCTGTACTCTCTAATCTAACAAATTCTATAAATTCTATAAACGGACATCGCCTTGAAAAAAATTACCGTGGGTCCACTATTTGTTGACTTAAGACTTACAAATTCTGATCAGGTACAAAATTTATCAAAATTTTTGGTTGCAAATTTTAAAATTATGACAAATTTGTACCTGTTTTTTGAAAATTTTAAAAAAGGTGCTTAAAAGGCTATAATGAAGCTGGTGTCAAGATATTCATGGGCTCTACATATTCCACCGAACTTAGATGCGACCAGACGGCTGGAAGTCGCAGTTGGTTGAGTGCCTGTCCTTGGTTATAGGGGTCCCAGGTTCGAATCGCACTGAAAGCGAAAATGAATATGCCTCATATCTGATTCAGTCACCATATGCCGTTGGGATCAAATTAAGGGAAGTGGGTATCACAGACCAACAATGGTCTAAGTGTGCTGGCAATTTCGCTGGCAGACCAATAACCTAACCTCACCTAGGCGCTCCATTCGTAGACATGCGGCAAGAAGAAATCGTGGTTTCTGAAGTTTGATCTGAGAAACAGAGTTGCACACGCTAGAAGCTGTAGTGCCTTTGGAGCGTTATATGCATCAATTTTAAATAAGTACTCCACAGACAGAATTGACCATCTGCTGAATATTTCTACTAAGCAGTATGATGCTCATGCTCTCTATATTTTATTTTTATATTCATCGCTCTGGCTTAACAGCTAAATTGTAGTTTTTATAATTACACGTTAGCTTTCGAAAAATAAATAAAGTAAATGGGTAAAAGCCTCGACGCCTACCTACTCTATTCGATCTCCCAACTTTCATAATTTGTAACTCACAGCTTGTTGACACACAGCCCTAAGAATATTCCTTTGATTAGAAAAGGCTTCTTAAACCTCGCCATTGGAAGTCGGAATAAGGCGATAGGTAACCCCTTACCGCTTGTGTAAGCACGCATCACACGGGAGCTCTGGTTATTGCAACAACTTCCTTGTGGACCTAGTCGAGGTGTTGGTTGCTTAGCTGTTTGAAAGCTACTCATCGAATGAAGCCGATTTGCTGGAATCGAGAAGAAATTGGTGACAACCCAATAAGTGGGTTCCATGGATAAGGTGGGTAAGATTGCACGCTCCAATTGTTCTAAGCTAGAAATTGTCTCCGATCTATCACCTGTCATATAGTGGTCGTATTTTTAGTGGATCCCATACTTCTCAAATGAGCTGCCTTAGGCGACTGAAGGGCTTTCTTGTCGGAACGACGGAATGTGTTTTGTTTAATTTCACGTATTCTACACCTTTTGAAAGATATTCACACGGCTGATGTGAAATAAACGTTCACAGTCGGCACAAGCATTTTTAAGGATGAATGTCTTTCTGTTGTCTTCGAACATTGTGAACAACTTGAACGCATACTAATTATGCAGGATTTTAAAGACTTGACAATTTTTTTTAAATAAACGTACGTTGCTTCAATTCTTGAGTCAGCTTGATCTTGTATGGATGTAAACCAAGATCCTTACGCAAAATATGCCATAATGTTGTCTGAGCGATGCCCAATTCTTGAGAACGCCATGACATTGATTGACTGGGACCGTTTGTTACGGACGCCTAAACGAAAGCGATTTTTAAGACACTTGGACCAACCTGTTGTCCCGCTCAAGGAATATGTAGACTCAAATTTTTACACTGAACTTGTGTCCTAGTCTATCTACTAGGGCGAGAATTACGACCCAAAATTGGTGGTGACACTCTTAAAGTTGCGATCAACGAATCCGAATCTTGGTAGAAAATGTTCAGAGGGTTGGTCATTCGTGTACTTTACCTTGATGAAAATGTTGAGGTTAGTGGACAAACTGACAGTGACTGGTTGATGATTAGTGAAGGAGTGCGTTCACAGAGTAAATGTCAATGTTGTCAAGTCCCTATTCTAAAATTCTTCTTCAAATGGCGCTACAGTCCGGGGTGAACCTGGGCCTCAGCCAACAAGTCTCTCCAAGAGTATTAATAGCGAATGAAAAAAATAGGAACTGCATCCCACGAAACTACTTTCTTGATGTTTCCCATATGCATTGTCGAGATCGATGATATTGCCAAATTGACAAAGTTCTGATTGTTCAGGGTTACCTTCAGGTTGCTGTGAAAGCTCATGATAATAATAACATGCGTGGCGCTGCAGCACGTAGAGGGTCAGGGCCTAGCTGCTCGGCAACCACTCGTGTTGTGCATGCTTTTGCTCCATCATGAGAAGAAGGGAGCTGCAGTTTTATGCCGACGTCCATTGAGCATTGTCAGTGACTCGAAAGAGCATGGGCCGTTTTAGACGTTCAGGGGACGAACCTAGACGTCGAGGTTCAAGTTCGCTCGGGTCAACGCACTGATCCACAACATCACGGGCCACCACTCGTTGTTGAAGCTATGCCAGTGCTTTTTTCGCACGTCAAGCATTTTAGATTAGGTTTAAGTGAATTGGGATTGTTGTGTGCAATGACTCGCATTTTGTTGATTTTGGTGTGGCCTCACTGTGACTCAGTCGAGTTTAATCGGCTCGGTGTGGTTTGGTTGTCTTAGCCGAGTTCAATCGGCGATAAAAGGTGGCTGTTGCGTGCTGCTTCGTAGAAACACGTCGTGTCACCAACGCACTTTCATGATCCTCCCCCAAGTGGCTATCGTGTCAATGAACCTCAGATCTACCAGCCTTGCACAAGTAATAACTCACCCAAGCCTCATCAAGCAACCTCCAATGAGCCGAACTTTTTCCGGAAACAAACGCCACTCTGAACCACTGACTAATCCAAATCAAGGTCTGGAAAGTCATCTCTCTGATCTCATTTCGTTCCATGAGCCGTGTCAGCAGACAGCTTCCGCGACGCACGACTCATTCATAGAAAAAACCCCGCCGCCACCACCGCCAACGATCTTCGACTTAGTCAATGAGCTGTGCAAAAACCATGCCAAATGCCCGATCCCTCCAAACGTGACACAAAAAGCACTTTAAGGAACACAGACACAAAAATTAAATTCTAACAAGATCTACAGACTTTCCCCACTCCGCTGCCGCGGAGAGCAAGGTTATAGGAAACGATGAAAAAAATCACACTCATTGAGGTTGCTTCTGCTGATTCGTATCTCTCAGATTCATGTCGACACAGTATCTCGTCAGTCAGCCCATAAAACCGAATCCGACACCGAAACCGAACACATACACGCACTTTTCGTGATCTGATCTGCTGAAGAAGGCAATCTCACAGCGCTTCGGTTCTTAAGCACTTTTTCGATGTTTATCTGCGACAAATTTGTATAACGTCCTGTTGTTCGTCGCCATTCGCCTGAGATTCCCGCACTTTTTCCGTCGCATTTCCATGCGATCGGTGCGGACGCAGGAAAACGCACTTAAATCGACTCAAGGAAATCAGAACACACAAACAAACGGCCCAAGTCAGTCCCGCTTTTTTAATCCAAACTGACAGATTTATAATTTATTTCCGAATAGGGGATGTGACACGCACACTCGCGCAGAGTGGACAAAAACCGGGACGACACTTTACGACTTGACAACAGCCGCAGAGGCTGAGGCGAAGGCAAACGGAGCCCAGATTCGAGGCAAATCCTTTTCGCCGAGGCATGCACCATCAACAGCGTGTCACCGATCCGATGCGTGTGTGTATTCACCTTTATTTTTTTTTATAGTTTTCCCCGCTCGCCGAGGGGAGCCGAACAGGGCTGGAATCAATTTCATTAATCCCGGATTATGCGAGGAATGCATGTGTCTCATAGAGCAGCGCAACAAAGTTGAAAACGAACACCGGCGCGGGCAACAAAGTCTCGCACCGATCATGACGACGACGATGCAGGATGATTTGCCAATCTGTGATTGGATTGTAATTGATTTCTAAGTGCAACCTAATGAGAGAATGGGCCCCGTCCCGCGTTGGCTTTGGCAAGGCGCGACTGCTCACTTGAGCGGTCGGTTCGGGACCGGCAGGGGAACCCAGGAGTACATGTGTCCGCATGTTATGTAGGTAGCCAGTCGGGAGCTACTGGAGCTGACACGGCCCGAGAGACGTGAATTTAATTGAGTCCGGTTCCGCAGTGGGGTGCCACATAACTTAACGGAAATGGTTAGTGTAACATGCCTGAAATGAGATCTTTCACATGGGCTTTGCACGTTGCGGGAAGACGTCCGAATCGCACGGACGGATGACAGGTTCGTGTGAGGAAGTCTGCATGCTGGGAATGGACAGACGGACGCTAGAATCGGATGACAGGAAAAGCTGTAAGCCGATGTTATGTGTAAACAGTCTACAGCTGTACGGTGAGTCATGGACTGGAAGAGGCTCGGGCTGCGGCATGCTAATGGGAAGTCAATCACGGTGAAGTGTGGCTTCGGTGATGAGGTGACTTTCACAACCGATCCGACTTAAGAGATCCTAACGGAAAATCTGTGGAAGCTGAGGATCGTTTGATTTCATTTGCTGACCAGGTGTGGATCTGGTCTTTGGGGGGGGGAGTTTGTTCTTTGAGCCGATGCGTTGGGTGGGAAGGAAGGGAATGAATAGTCACTCTGACGTCTGTTGGGACGATCGGTTTTCTCTGCGGTCTTTGAAGTGGTTGGAGACAATTCAAGTGTCTTGGGCTGTGACGGTCCTAACCATCCATCCCTCGACCTACTCGAATACTATTCCACGACGACCACACGTTTAATCATTTAAGGCTTTATCCTAAAATGAGACAACGACTTTCTGTCTCTTTCTAGGCCAATTTTTAAGACAAAACCCTGTGATCAAACCTTGCTTAAATGTATTGCCTTACTTGTTCCCATCCCACAAATCTTGAGGAAGAGTTTAAAGATTCCTAGGCATACTGTCTACATCACATTTTCTTAATTTTGTATGTATAGGAGTGTTTTTGTGACAAATCAGTACTCAGCTTAGTAATTATTCTCAATAAAACGCTTTTTTACTGAGTTAAAGTAAGTTAAATGCTTCTTCCGATAGTCGGTATGTGTGTTTACGTCCTTTGCATTAGATGTCATGTCAGAGGTAAAAAATAAGTGAAATCTAATTCATCGAGTGATACCAACATTTAATAAACAAATTGATTCCTCTGGCACCGTCTAAGAATGAGATTTTTCCGCGCGTCCTAGTCAGTGATTACAGTGAAATGTCACTAAGTAGTTTTTACATAGTAAGTCGTTTTGTTGTTACTTCCCATCTTACTCAGCTGATTATTGACCAGTAAAAAAAACGCGCGTTATATTTACTTTTACTGGCACTACGAGACGACTGCGGCGTCTTCCAAGCTGAAGTGGCTGCAGTACACGAAGCAACACTCGCGCTGCACGACCTCAATAAAACCACCAAATCGATTTCCATCTTCTCCGACAGCCAAGCGGCAATAAAAGCCATGGCATCGGACATCATGACTTCGAAGCTTGTCAGATTTCGCAGACTAAGCGTCAGTGAATCCCTGACGAACCCTGTGCTGGGTACTTGGCCATACTGTCATTGATGGTGCAATGCGGACAAAGTCGAGAAGATGGGATCAGAGCTTGGAGTATCCCTAGCAATCCCTTGAGCGCTCACGTCGCTTGGCTCTATAAGAAGACAAACTAGAAGACGAAGCCCTAGGCAAGGGCTGGTTGGGTCAGTCCGGAAACTGAAGCTAAAGCGAGGGCCCCGTGGTTGACGTTAAACAAGAAAATATCGAATTCACAGATCAGTTTGAGTCGTAATTAGGTGCGAATACTTACTGGGTTCCTCACCGGACACTGTGTCATAGAATGGCATGCGTCACGACGACTTTGGCAGAAGCTGTAGAGATGAGGAAGTAATAGAATCCATATAACAACTTCTCTGACAAAGAGAATAGAATGCAATACTTGGGCAAGCACTACTGAGCGCAGAGCTGGTGGACTTGTGCGATGTAGAGCTGAAAAGCCTTTTCAAACGCAGTCGGATGGTTCCAGTAGTACGAAGGTCTCGTGGTAGTAGTACACACAGAATTGCGGGCACAATAGACGCAACTAGTTGGTCTAAGCGAGCCGCGGCCACAAAGTCGTAAAGGCATCCAATTACCTACCTGCCTTCCTATTCACTTCATTGGAACGCGGTTGACACAAACTACTAAACAAATCCCACAAAGCCACCTCTAGCTGGACGTGTATCTAGGCCACTTTAGCTAGGTTTTCCATAATCACTCAGGGTTCCAGTGTAAAAGCTGATCAATCAAGGTTCCAGTGTTGAAGCTGATTCATAAATTATTCCCAAAGAAAGCTGGCTTGACTTGACTCTAGTCGTCTTATACTCACTCACACTCGATGTGTCAACCCACCGTGGAGCGGAACGATCTTTTAGATGAAACATAAAGTTTGCTTCAAAAATTGTTCTGTCAGCCTTAACTCAGGAATACTGTCTCCCGGGTGTGCTTTCCGTGGTCATCTGATTGATGGAAGCAGAGGCGTTTATTTGGACATATCGCCTTCACTGATGTATCCTCTGACTTCTTAGTTATGTGCTTCCATCTCACCTCAGTTAACTTTGAAGGGTCTGTGGCTGATCTGCCTTCCATCCTCGGCGATTCCGGGGACTGAAAATTATTTATTTATCGTAGTTACCCTGTGGAAGTCAAACCATGCTCTTCTCCTGTTGGTGATGCTAAGGTACGTCGTATGACTTGAACCGCCAAGAAAACGCTTCTTCGTCTTCACATCTGAGCTGTGTCCGGGATCCTCTTTCAAGTTGTTCCTGAGTGGTGCTCTGGGAGTTCCCTCTGTACGCCTTGGTTTCCAATGAATGCTCCGTCCAGCATCCTTCCCAATGTGTGCCCATGACCAATTGTCGAAAATTCAAAAAAGTCACATATTCTAGTACCCGAGCTTGAGCACCCATTACGTTCTGTAAATGGTGCTGGTGTCCACGGTATGACTTGGACTTCAACCAACGCCACTTTTTCCAAGTAGTGTGCGCAACGTTACTGCTCTGTTATACCACAGGCTCGAAAATAAAGATTCTTTTATTCCTCTACTCAGTTGTTCGTCCTTCAACACGTTCTTCACGACATTCTGTGGGTGGAGATATGGTCACTGTCAGTGCCCGGCCTCCTTTCTTCGACGCACTTGATTGTGATCCCAAATGTGTGTCCAAGGACCTTTCTCAGATTGTGTGCGATTGGTGCTACGGGTAACAATAGACATTGGCTTCCAAGGCATGCTTAACTCTTCTTTGATCGAAGTTCCGTCCAGTGTCGTAGCCCTTAACCTTGGAATAATTGTCGAAAGAAATCGAGGATTCCTCGTCTAGGCGCTGAGTTTTCAATGCATTGTACATGGCATTTTGTGAGTTTGAATAAGTGCTTCAAGGCACTTGCAGGGCTACACGCTCTACTACGGATCCTTTCCAACTTTATTGAGTTACCTAGGTTCTGGTCAGCATCTGTTGAGTTGATCTGAGCTCTACATGCACTGTGCATGGCGCAATAACTGCAGGCGTTGAATGCATAGTCATCCTCGCCCACACCTTATGAAACAATGCGTTGAAGCTGTCGACGCTTGCCTAGTGTGTGCCATGAGTTATGTATGGTTCCGTGCTTCAAACTTCAAAATCAGGCAAAATTTGCGTCTTCATTTGATTAAGGGCTTCACCACTCTGCGTCCTGATAGCGTCCAACCTTCAGACGAGGGTTTTTCTGCCGAAGCGTCACCGCCGCGTTACCGCTTTTACGTAAGAACACACGATTATTTTGATGAAGATGTGACTTGTGACTTATTTGTGGCACGGAATTGCCATTGAGCGGCTTCTCCACTCTGCGTCCTGATAGCGTCCAACCTTAAGACAAGAGATTTTCTGTGGCAGCGTCACCGCCGCGTTACCGCTTCTACTTAAGAACACACGACTATTTTGATAAAGATGTGACTTGTGATTTATCTGTGGCACGGAATAGTCATTGAGCGCCACAAATAACGCAGCTCCGCACCGTCCCTTGTTTTAGCGTCTTTGACTAAATTGATTCATGTTGACGGGCTTACGCGTGCGTTTTCGCGATATATATAAAAATGCCTCAGCTTTTCATAAACCGTCCTTGCTTGGAGCAAATGTGCACTGAAAATGATTTGGTTCTTCAAAATCAGCATTTATTCAAGGGCGTTGTGAACACCCGTCTGCCTTGAATGTATGCGGTAAAGTTGCGTTAACGCCGCGGTGCAGCTACGGTAAAGCGGACACCTGTCTAAAGTGACGCAACCTCTCCGTCTCTGACTAATTTGACCGCCGAGAAGGTATATTCAGCCGGCCTTCCAAAACCCCATTCACACCCTAACCAAAACACTCTCAGATACCTTCCACTAATCAGATCATTAAAGCAACGCTCACGATTATCCCAAAAAGCAAAAGGAACTCCATCAGCGCTTCCAAGAACTCATAGCTTTTTCGTGTTAGCCTAACGAAGCACACAGATCCATCCACCGAATGACCCTCTTCGTCTAAGCCTAGCCTAGTGAGCCGCAACCGTCCCTATTCCCTGAATGTGTCAACGATGAACAATTAAAAATGATTATTTCGTAAAATTGCCACATTTATGACACAGAAAGCTGCCCGCATGCTTCCACACAAAAAAGAAACGAGAACAAACAAAAATAAAGTGTGAACTCAAACGAGGATGGGGAAATGACATTTTATCTTCAAAGCCAAATCCACACGGGCACACGGCACCGACGAGACTATTCTTCTTCAAGCTCTTATATCATGGTCACGACGATGACGATACAAACCCCAAAAAATCAACAGCAACAACAAGACAAGACGCATTACACAACCTTGAGCCGCTTGCGTTGCGTTGCGCGCTGCTGTGTCGTGTTGTTTTTGTTTCGTGGTTCTTCCTCCGATCTGTGTTGTTGGTAATAAATTTATTCGTAGAAATATCTCCTCTCTGGCGGAGCGGGACGCTGTAGTGTTTTTTGGACTTGGAGTGCTTTTTGAGTGCGAATTGATATTTTCTTCCTCTCCATCTCCTTCCATATCGCATTTCGGGAATTGCCCGGTGAATCATCCGCGCCGCTCTCGAAAGCGAATCAAAGTCGAGGCCGTGCACCGTTCGAGATTGGTGTCAATTCCTCGAGGACGAGGACAAAGCGAACGCGAGTGGTGCGTACCAGCGCTGCTTGGGGTGGACCTGGAAGGAAGCGGTGAAGATAATGTCGATAAATTAAAGACTTACACAATGTCTCGGTAGATGCGTAGATTCTCTCCCCTGGCCCCTGCATAGGAAAGGCCTGCCAGCCTTTCGGTGCCGCATCGATGAGAATGAAGAAGCGTAGCAGGCAGCCCGAACACAAAGGGGACAGATAATCGGGATTTGAAACGAGTGTCATAATTTCGGAATTTATTGCCATCAAACAAATCGCATTGTCCTCCTCTGAAGCGGAGCTGCCTTGTTCCGCCACGGAGGTGTTGATTGGAAGGAGACAGTGACCCGCGAGAGGGTCTTTCACTTTCACAGGTGGTTCGGGCTGCAATCGGCTGGGTTTTGTGAATTAGACAGTCTTTTGGTTAAATTTATTGTATCCAGCAAGTGGGCGGCGATGGGGGGTGTTTTCTGGGCAGTCTGAGAACCCGTTTGGCTTGATTGGGTAATTTGCATTCTCTTGTCCGCCGCTGTTAAGCATATCAAATTAAGTCATAAAAGCTCTGAAATTAGCTGCAGCTAGTCCTGCATTTGCATGCGCTGTTACGCCATGACTTATGATCTGCTGGTGGATTGTGTGTGTGTGCATGGGGCTGGAATTGGCATTTAATGTGTGCTATCTAGCGAGGCGGGGTTGGAAATAAGACGCGAAGCCCGAGGGCAAGTTGGAAGACCTTTCGCAAGTTGATGTGGGATCAGGGAGTGTTCTTTATGTTGTGGTGGCAAAAGTAATGTGAATGATAAGATTTCGAATGGATTGCGATTTCAGTGTGACGCTCCAATGTTGCCGTTTTCAATGATGTATGACATCAGTAGGTGCTCGAGTCGGAGGAGGTCATTTTTGGTGACTTTTGGACGCCAACTCTGTCATAACTTGGCGGTTACTCGTCTTGAAAGTGTCATGAGTTCGCGAACTGAGTCCAGAACCACATTCTTCTGCATATCTCCTTACGAACGTCAACTAGACAGACGATAGATTAACATCGCCAACATGCCAAATTTATCTCGCAACACGGTCCAAACAGGCAATGCCGTGTGAAATGTGGCATCAGCTTACGTTCCACATCGTAAAGGGTTTTCCAATAAGGACTTGACAACCGCGAGTTCGCGAACTGACAACTGACTTGACAATTGCGCAGCAACGACATTCGGTGACGTCGAAGACCAGCGGATACCGAAGAAGTGCAAGGACGAGCCGAAGACAGGGCTGAGCAAGTGCGACATCGTGGTGAGCATACTGCCGTCGCGGATCCAGCGGTCGCCGAATTCGTCGGACGAAAGGCTGGAGAACCCCTCGTGGACGGAGTTGAAAACCGCCGGCAAGAAGATCGCGAGCAGCAGCAGTGCGCCGACGAAGAACGTTCCTAAACTGAAGATGAACTTTCTGGACGCAGTCCGTCCTACTAATGACGACACTGTCACTGGTAATTTATTCAGTAAACTCAAAATTTGTATCATGGTAAAGTACACGAATGAGCAACGTCTCCTTCTCCTTCTTGGATTGGCGCTACAGTCCGTGGTGGACCAACGAGCAACTTCTGCAAATTATTCAAATTTTATTCCGAAATTCGGAGTCAGTGATAACAACTTTAAGAGCCCAATTTTGGTTCGTCAATAAGCAAGCTATGCGTTGTTTTTCTTTGACTAGCGCTACAGTCCGAGGAGGACCTGGGCCTTAACCAACATGCCTCTCCAGCCATCACGTTTTTTTCCAGTTTTCGCGCTTTGTACACCAAGTTGGTTGAAGTCCTTTTTCACTGCGCCATCTCGTGCGAGGACGTTCTCTGTTGCGCTGTCTCGGCTCGGCTCGAAGACTCTTAGCAAGTTAATCTGCGTTATTGGTCGGGTGAAAATCCACATGTCCTTCATGAATCACCGCTTCATCCACAAAAACCAACTTTTTGGTGCAGTCGGCATGCCGGTGCCATATTATTTCGTGGACGATAACGATTATCATGCTACTCTGAATTGTCAGCGTCATCGCGCCATGATTGCCGATTATTTTGGTCCCGAATATGATCTTAGATGACATGTGCTTTTAACAGGATAGTCACGTTACACTCGATTTATTGAAGAGTAAGTACGATGAAACCATAGCGATTAAAGAGGCGCTGTCGTGGCTTAAAAATAATGTGATATCAAATAGGGATATCACCATCTGTTCCGATAGTCAGGCCGCCATAAAATCCCTAGACAATGTCATGTTCTACTCTACAACATCCCTTAATTGCAGGCTGTCTCTTAACGAGATTTTAACAACTTTTTAACATTCACCCCATGGGTGCCGGGATACTGTGACATACCAGGAAACTGCAAAGGTTTGCCTTCTAGCAAATGGCTAGAAGGCACCATCTGCCTTAAAACAAAAAAAATCTGGCCATCACTCAATCTAAAACGGTCACCCAGTCTACGTGGACTCAGCAAGCCCTCATTAAGGACCCTCATAGGAGTCATAACCGGACACTGTGTAATTGGCACGCAGGATGGGTGCACCATATAATGATTTTTGCAGAAGCTGCATGGATGAAGAGGAGGAAGAAAACACTCATCACCTTCTCTGCTCCTGCAGTGCTCTTGCCAGTCGTAGGTTCCTGCAGCTAGGAGCCTACTACTTCAGAAGCCGTAACGAGCTTAAAATTGCCAGCATTGGCCAACTAAATCGGTTCATCAGCAGCACCAACTGGTTCCAGCGTTAGGAGAAGTCAATCCGCGTGGTATCACAATGGGCCTACTCTGGCCTAAGTGTGACTGCTCTACAGCAGTCAGCCACTACTACCTAACCTAACCTAAGTACGATGAGCTTGTTGCCGTCTCTGAACTAATGTGTGACTACACAACATCGACGACTCGGTCAGAACGTCACCATAGGCAGCTACAACTTCGAGGTAGTAAAGGACTTCAGCTACCTTGGCTTCCAAGTTAGAAGAAGGAACGCAGAATAACTCTTGCCAACCGCTGGTTCTTTGGGCTCAAGAGGCAATTGAGTAGTAGAACCCTGTCTCGAAAGACCAAGCTCACATTATATAAGACCTTGATCATCCCTGTCCTGCTGTATGGCGCAGAAGCTTGGACTATCTCAAGAGCGGAAGAAGACGCACTTGGTCTCTTCGAGAGAAACGTTCTGCGTTCAATCTTTGGTCCTGTTTGCGTTGAAGGAAGAAGATTCAACCACGAACTGTACAGCGACATGAGTCTAGTCAGGCGTCTACGGATTCAAAGCCTAAGATGTCTAGGCCATGTTGAGCGCATGGACAACACTGCTTCAGCCTGAAGAGTCTTCGGCTCCGAACCAGTGGGACAACGCAATAGAGGACGACCACGAACCCGATGGCGCACTCAAGTGGAGAAGTACCTCAACGAAATTCGAGGCAGCTGGCTAAGGATCGTGCCTGGAGAGGATTGTTGACCGAGGCCCAGGTTCACCCCGGACTGTAGCGCCATAAGAAGAAGAAGTACGATGAGCGTGTTATCCCAATAAATGGGCCAGTCGATTGGCCGCCTCGTTCGTGCGATTTAACGCCGCTTGACTATTTTCTCTGAGGCTTGGCTGGCTCTGGGGCTCTGCGTTAAGTCATTGGCTTATGCCAACAAGCCGACCACGTTGGAAGAGCTCAGAGCCGTTGTGTGCCAAAATGTGTGGCAGAGTCGTTGGTAATCGGGTTCAATGAATCAACTGCTGCAAACGTACCCTCTGTGGCCATGTGAACGAAGTCGAGTTCCATTCATACATGTCTTGATTGTACTTCAAGCCGATAAGAAGGCTCAAAAATTTGTCAAGTCCTCATTGGAAACCCCTTTACCTTTGATTGACTACTTGCTTCTCAGAACGAGGGCTCGTAGTTTGATTGTCTGAGCCTGCAACAGATGCCGTGTCCCATGCGACAAGCATGGTGTTCTTCAACACCTTAGCGTTATTTTCTACAGAGTCTGCAATTCAGTGATGAAGGTACCTCCAGGCTCCTGTTACCAAGACAGTCTCTGAAGCTACCTTCAGGCCCCTGTAACAAAGGCAGTCTCTGGAGCTACCTTCAGGCCCCTGTAACAAAGACAGTCTCTTCAGAATTTGTTCCACCTTTACCTGCATTACGCTCAGATGGACGATGATGTGGTCCATAACCTGGTTTTGCATTGCGTACCCTCTAGAGATTCTCTGCCTTTTGTGAACAGCTTTTCAAGGCCAGGGCGTTTGTTTTTGGTTTGCGCATGCATGCATGTGGTAACCCGTACTCCCAGTAGGAACGAATCATGGGACATTATTACCCTTTGTACTCGGAAGAAGTTCCAGCCAGTGACAGAGCACCTTATGCACCTACGTCATTACAAGTGCGCACAAGTGACATGCACAAAAATGTCGATACGGCCCAGTGAGTAAACTACACCTCTGCACACTTCAACCACTCATCCCCGCTGAACTGTCGCTTGGTATTACTCCGAGGGACTGGTCAGCATATCACGCTATGAGTTCTATATTTGCTAATTCGTCTGAGCTTGTTCTAGACGCTCGCTGTAAAGAAGCAGATCTTCAGCCGTTTGTCAGCTGACTCCGTCTATGGCTAGCTAGGGGCTCGGCAGTTGCTGGACTTGTTCTCTCCTCGGCAAAGCGTCTGCGATGAAATATTGCGTGCTTTGCGTGTTCCTCTTCGGCCAGGCAGTCTGGGCAGGTGGGTGAGCTGTCGGGACCGAGTTTGTGGCCCGACTCGAGTCGGTGTTGATTGCTCACCTACCCGACGAGACGTCGAGACGACGTGGCTCGAAAAGAACTGCGGGAGATGGGAGTTGCAGTTCCTGTGAGCTCTCGTTGCCTAGGCTGCTGTCCCGGGTGCCAATTAATGTGTCCATTGGCCTTTGGTTGTGATGTCCTGGCTTGCCCCACTGCCGTAGATTTTCTTCAGACATCGTGTCGTAGTCTCCGCGTGACTTGCCGATCTCCCATTAGGAGCATCCTTTGCATGTCGGTGGAGAGCATGTCAACCCGCAACGACGCAGGCTGCTTCGTATGAGATTGTTCGGAAACCGCTGTTGCACAGAGCCCGTAAGCTGTCTTTGCTGTCTCCTTGTGTGGCGAGGTCTCCCGCCCATTCTGGAGCGGCGTAAAGAAGGCTTGAGCACACCACTCTGCAAAGGAGGATCCTTCTCACGTGTCCAGGCACTCCGATGCTCGGCAGCATTCTGGAGAGCTCTGCCTTCACCCTTGAAGCTTTTTTGCTGCATTGAGGCGAGGGTGAAGCTGTTCATATAGCAAGCTTTAAGCTGAATACATGCTGTCTCGAGTGAAAAACTTGGTTGCAGTGTATGCTCGGAGCCGTGGTGTCCAATCTGAACCCTTGCGACTTGTGCCAAAGGAATCCCTGAAGACAGGACAGGTCCATCTCCAGGACTGTATTCCAATGCAACAGAGGGTTGCGTACACAACACAAGAAGGGCCTCAACCACAACTCGAAATATCGCCATAACCAGTGACACTCATTTTCTGCAAATCCCAAGTCAATCAGGTGCCGCCTCGCACCATCTCTTCCGTGGCCCTCTCCGACGCACAAACCCGATCACATCCCACCCACTCGCACTGCCTGAACGAGCATTTCATTCCAACGCAACCGACAATTTGGCCGCAGATTTCTCCTCTCCGACGATCACAAGACCCACTGGCTTCATTTGCATTTTTCTTCTCTCTCTTGTGACTTGACAAAGCGCTCAAAGGTGCCATCCATTTCGTTGGACTCCGTGTCACAGATTCTCGTCCATTATCATTTGATGTAGGCCTACATAAGACGCTGTTCGCTTGTGTTTCTCTCTCCAGAAACATTCCATAAATCAGTCAATCGATTATTGGTTTGCTCAATCGCTGTGTTCGTGCGCTCGGCCCATCTTCCCACGGCTTTCGTTCGGGCCGTTCAGCTCCACTGTTTGGCAAATAAATTTATTCGGTCTTTCATTAGGCAGCGAATATTCAGAAAAAAAAAAAACAGACCAGACCTTCGTCCGTAAGAACTTTCATCTGACATCACCACAAAGCCACCAGCCACCAGCCGCACCAGTCAGCATCACTCGCACACCTCATGGTCCCTTCGACTAATGAGCGACGATCTAAACTATAACGAATCTAATGGGGGCGCTTAGCCCAGCGCTTCGATAAGAATCAGAGATGACGGTATAGGAAATATTGGAGCCCCACCTGTTCATCGCTGGATACGGTCCGCATCCCAGTCACCAGCCACCAGCCAACAGATCACCGATCGGCGAGTAGGAAGTTCATTTGAATTACAAATCCGCGCCGAACCGAGCTCCGGGTGTGTACGCGTCGCCGCATTAGCTATGCTAAGGTGTACGATAAAATTTACATGAGATTATAGCATCATTAGGTGCGATGATTCCCAGAATTGAGCCGAAAAAATGTATCTCCCCCTCGAAGCCAACTCCCTTGAACCTCACTGTCCGCCAGTCGCCCGTCGCCAGTGTCAGTGTCAAATCCTTTGTTTCCTGTCCCGCCATTTGTCATAATGTGGTGGCAGTTCCCTTGGCCTTTGTGCTCCCTTTCCAATTGCGCGGCCGCGCCCTAGCGACATGGTCGCCGAACAAATTACCGCGCGATGTCAAGTGATTTGTGTGCGGTGTCATGTTGCGGGTGTGCGCCGTGCGGTGTCTTGACCACGTGCGACATCGGCCGCAATCGAGATCGGAGGTGATTAGAAAATTAATTGAAAAGCCACCACCTCCTCGGGCGACCTTGGCAGGAAGCCGTTTCGCTTTTTGCTTACAGCTCCCACATGCGCGCCCAATCAATCTCAATCACCGGCTACTTGTGTGCGCTTGTTCACTGGTAATCCATAATCGAGCGGAAAAGAGTGCGGCCGCGTGTCTGTGTGCTTGATTGCGATGATTATCACCCGAACAGCACCCAGCGCACGTCAAGTGCTCGCAAGGGTCCAGGCCCCCGCGCATTGTGTTAACAACCGGGTTCGCGTCTCGGTCTGGGGCTACTTAATTAAATCCAAATTGTGCATGCAAAAATGCCAATTTGGTCCGAATTTATTGAGTGCATGCACAATTGCGCGCAGCCGCGATGGTGGTCCCAAGTGGGCCGAAAAAAAAAAATCATAAAGTCATTTCGCGTGAGATACCGGTCGCCTAGATCAGGTGGTGGTGATTTAGTAAACGTAAATTGAATAACTTCCCGGGGCAGTGGCCCCGACGATAAGCACACATTCGGTTCGGCTCAGGCTGCTGCACATGCGCAAACAATGGGGTGGCGAGCAGCTTTGAAGTTGCCAACTTCTTTTCTTGTCGTATTCATTTCTCTTCAGTAAATAATTTTAATTAGCCCCAGAGATGAAGTATCGCCGATACCCGGCATTCGGTTGGGTGAATGCATTCGATTTCGGTGCAGTCAGTAGGTGGTCTGTCTAATTGCGCGCGACGGTACAGCTGCGCGGCGACGCAAACACGCTCACTCGCCGGAGATATGTTCGGCAACAGGTTTGGGTGGAATTATTAAGTTCTTTTTGCGGGCTATCTGCGGATCTGGTGATATCGATTGGGCGGGCCATAATGTTCTACTGTGTGTCTCAATTGTAGGCTGTGCTTAAGATTTATGCAATTTTTTGGTCTACCCCTAATCTGATGCACTCGTGGGGCAACGCAGGGTGACCAGGGAAGAGTGATAGGAAGTGGAGTTCGAATGGAATTGAAACGGTGTGAGATTTGAATGTGATTCTGGCTTGGTTTTGAAGCTGGATTTATGACATTTCTTATGGCACAGCACAGAATTCAAATGGTTTCTCTGACAATGCTGTAAAGGGTCCAATTGTCAGACCTTTTTCTTTGACTGGCGCTGCAAGACAGAGTGTGTAAGACACAGGGAAACAATTATTTTGCAAACGGTGCATTTAATTCTACAAAAATGCGACACACAGACAGCGTATTTAGTTCCACATAAGTTCATCACACAAAACAATTCAAATCAAGACAGAGTGCACCTGGGTCTCAATCAACATGCCTCTTCAACTAGCGCGGCTTGGGCTAGGTGCCTTCAGTTTCGTACACCTAGCCGATTAAGGTCCTTTTCGAAGGCTGGGTCCTTCTCTATCACGGAGTTGGACTCGAAGACTTTCCCAACATCGAAGTCCATTCTGTCTACATGACCTCGCCATCTGAATCGGGCCAATCGAATTCCTTTGACTAGGCTAATGTCGTTGTACAGCTCGAAGAGTTCGCCGTTCAAACATCGACTATAAATAATACACATATGTGGCGCTAGAGCCCGTAGGAGGCCCAAGGCCTAGCTTCGCAGCAACTGCAACTAATATTCGACAGCTTATCTGGCTTCGATAAGTCGAACTACGGTAACTCAACTCGATGACTCAAAATCCAATGAAACTGGTTGGCATTAAGACTTCACCTTGCATGTAATTTTTACTTGATAACTCGAAGTCTTGATAAGTCGAATTTTTTTTTTTTTTTGTGGCAAGTGTTGGTCGAATGAAGCTCTAGGGATTTTCTTCTCTCCTTCCATGCTCCTGAGCTATGATGAAGAATTGAGACGGTATCAAGGAAAGCTTAGTGAGATGTCTGTCTTGGTGGACAGCATGCATTTTGTCTTGCCCTGAATCACCGCAAGGCCCAACCTAGCTACTTCCTTCTCGATGCTCTCATCTGCTCCACTGACAGCCCGTCGAATTCTTCCAATGATGGCAATGTCATCGGGATTTGCAAGCAGTTGCACAAACTTGTGGAACATCATGCATCGGTAGTGTCGACGCCTGAGTTACGCACGATCTTCTGTTGAATAATATGAAAAAATGCACCTGGCAGCGCATCGAATTTTTACATGACTCTGTGGAATATGAGCGGGAATAGTCAAACTTGCGTGATGTCACTCGGTTACCATTTTCTGGGAGGGCGGACGTTTCCTCATACAATTTAGACGAATTAAGAGGAAATATTGAATTAAATTCGAAATAAGAAATAACTTCCGAAATTATTCACAATTTTACTGATTTGGACTAATCTTAGTCCGTAAAGGGTCAGGGCCTTTTCTTTTTTTTTACATTTAATCACTTGTCCAACTCGAATGAATCCCCATGAATAATCTCTTCAGATAAAAATGTTTGTCCTTTATGGACTGCTTAATGGTAAGAATTAAAGCACTGATGTCTTTGGCAACCTTGTTCAGAATTGTCTGGAAGGAAGGTTTTGGTACCAACATTTTTTTTTTATTTTTTTAGAATGCATAGTAACGCGCACCGGGAACAACAATTTTAAAAATTGACTAAATTCATAAGAATTACTCATCAGAAGCCACAGTAAAGTTGGTCAAGTGCGAGTGATACCCGCTTGCTGAGGGTTCCGTATCGTAAATGTTGTTTGAACGAAGGAATTCCGAAAGCAGTCAAAATGGGTTAAAAAGGCCTTCAAGAGACTGACGTTATTGGCGCTACAGCCCGTAGACGGCCAGGGCCTAGGCGTAGCTTCTCAGCGACCACTCGTGATGTGCGAGCTATTGATCTCTCACGAGTGGAAGGGACCGAGAGTTTTTATGTCGACGCCGAAAGGCCAAGTTTGAGAAGCTTTTTTCTAGACAAGAAATACTCTTTGGGCATTTGTCAGTGACTCGAGAGAGGTGCGGCCGCGAAAATTGTCTTTGACGCACAGAGCAGGAATCGAACCTACGACGTCGACGAACATACGGACAACGCCACGGGCCAAATCTGCGATATTGGTCTGACGTTATTTTTAAAAAATAAGACGCGAGCACATATTGCCTCTTATTCGTGTATCACGATTTGGCATCGACTTCGATAAGTCGAATTCCTAAGAGATGTAGCCGTCTGGCTAGACACACATTCTGAGTGTTAATGAATCGCTTTCGAGGGCACTGCGTTTGTACATCCTATTCTTCTTTGGGTTCCTAGTATACGTACAAAGTGCAGACAGATGTAGACAATCGTAGTTTCGTTTCGTAAGAAAACAAACTTTTGCTGGTAGGTTGATATATTGATCTGCAAGAACTCAACGCTGAGTTTTTAGTTTTGAATAAAAGTTTAGACGCCTAAAAAAGTACAAAGATGACCACCAAATAGCCAGAGTGTTGGCACGTATGAAGAGTCCAGTGCGTTGATTAGTCGATAAGTTTTAAAATTGCTCACAAACACTCATTCTTGATGCAAATTTGATAATAAATGGGGTGGAAGGTGGGTCGAACAAGAAAGATGTGGCTGTGCATCGGCAAGTCCAGTGTCAGCCATTTTAAGACATAAGGATTAATTTGTGCTGCTATTAAAAAAATAGTCCAAAAGGGTTACATTTTAAGGGCCGATGTTGATTTTGAATAAAACACAAATTATTTAGGAAACTATTGTCATTTCTTTTTATTATGAGAATATTGCTATGGTTCAATTATGTATGCAGCAAAATATCGGCCAAATGGCCGCCGCGACCTCGGCGGCACACCTCCATCCGATGGTCCCGATTTTCGATGACGCTGAAGCATAATTGAGATTCAATGCCGTTAATATGCCCAATCATCTCATCCTTTAGCTCTTGAATTGTTGCTGACTTATCGACGTACACCTTTTCTTCCAACGGTGTCAAATCACATGATCTTGGCGGCCAATTGACATCGCCACCATGTGAGATAACACGGCCCTTAAATTTGTCGCGCAAAGGAGCCATTGTTTCGTTAGCTGTGTGGCAAGTGGCACCGTCCTGTTGAAACCTCATATCGTCCACATTCATACTTCCCTAGCGAACACCATTCACAGTAACTGCCTGATCCGCCTAATTTTGGAAAAAATATGGCCCGATTATGCCGCTAGCCCATATGCCGCACCAAACAGTCACTCTTTGTGGTTGCACTGGTTTTTCGACAGTCACTCTTGGATTATAATTCGTCCTTCCATGGTTCAAATTGAGTTAGTCTGAAATTGGGAAATGTCAAATGAAATGCAGAGGGGGTCACATGCAACATTAAAACTTAACCACCCTTTACAAGCGGAAACTTAAAGAGACCACTTCTCAGTCTTCTGTAACAGACTTTTTCAAATTTGTTCTTGATAACTCGAATTTTTTTTTCGTGCCATTTCTCTCAGTCTATGTACAGCATCATCCGAGTGTCCTCCACGGGGCCTCTTGCAGAATTCAATTCTGACGAGGTGACTTTTCGATAAGGAGTGGTAAATTGGGCGGCAGTCAGAGGAGGACTTGGATCTGGGTCTAGCTTCCGTAGCAACAACTTTTTGTCATTTTAATCCTAAGTAATAATGAGCTAGACAAAAATGCTTAAAACTAGTCGGACGTACAGTTCTCCTTCTAATTTACTGGCCCTCGGGGGGCACTCATTGTAGCAACTACTCGTGTTGGACATGTGTTGTTCTTCCCTCACGAGGGGATAGAACGTATGCTCAAAATTAGGTCTGAAAAGGTTTTTCTACACAAGAGCTGCTCCTTAGTACAGTCAGTGACACGCGCGAGGTGGTGAGGTGAACAAAAAACCAAGAAGTGAGCATATTTCTTCCAGTTTGTTGTTTTTTTCTCCTTGAACGTCAAAAATTGTGAAAAAATCATCCACTAACCTCCAACCACAACCAATCTATTCTCAAAACCAACATCATCTATCACCGCAGCCGCACAGTCAGGCGATTCAATTGAATCTAGAGTAATTTCCAATTGAATTCCTTTCTTCTCGGCAGAAAATTAAAATGTCAGTACATCGAGTGCGACTCGCACGAAAAAAAAAAAAAAGAAACATCTCTGACCGTTAACCTCATTGAACGTACATGTGTAAGCTCAGATTCAATGTGCCGCTGTCGAAGAAGTTAAGCGCCCACCACAAAATATCAAGTGGTTAACCGCAGAATCTCCAACGCACACGATTCGTGCTCGATTCGTCTCTCTGCCAACAGGCTGTAGTTTGTTTTAACAAAAACCCGACGATCGGCAAGAACAACAACACAACAAAATTGTAGGCACGCGTCAACAATTTAAAGTCAGCTCCTACTCCTCTGGCGAAAAAAAAAAAAACAAAAAAATAAAGCACCTCTCCATCTACATGCGCTAGTTGTTCTAGTAGTGTGCGGTAGCATCTCTGAGTTCGAAATTCTCGTTTGTTTGTTTCTTCTTTTGGTTCACTGCTGACAGTCGCTGCACGGGTGAGCCGGAGAAGGAGGAGGACATCACCTGCAGTGAACACGATTCAAAAGAGTTGACTAGGGAACTACCAAACTAATGGTTGGATGCATGTTTTTTTTTGCGCTGTTGTCTGGTTGTTAGTGTTGTCCTCCTGTTGGTAAAGTTTCTCCTTACTGCACAGGCACACCACAAAATACACAAATTGACTCATTCCACTTGGCGGACAACGACGACGGACGACGAACAACAAACGACCAACCGAGCGACCGAACGGCCAAGCGACCACCAATCGACGATCCCATGTTTGGCGCTACCGCTAAAAGATCACGAAACATAATTGAATTGCCAATTGAATATTTCCATTTGGATGTGCAAGTGCACGCCACAATACCACGAATGAGAATGGCAACAAAAACGAAACACCCCACAAACCTCCCCCCAAGCAGTCTATTCACAAGCATTAATAAATTATTTTTTTTTCTCTCTTCACTCACAGTGCCCCCACTACATCAAACAAATTAAACGGACAGACCACACCTCTAGATGTATCTGGCCTATCGCAAAATGAAATACAAGGCCTATTGCTAGGTTCACACCCATCATCAACATCATCGGCGTCAACGACGACAACATCACAATCATCGGTAGCCGGGGCAGCAACAGCTGTTGTTGTAACCACCGATCAGCATCGCCAGCAACAGCAACAGCAGCAGCATCAGACAATTAGCATTAAACGTGAACCGGAGGATCTGCGAAAGGATCCGAAATGCGGCAATAACGGTGCGGGTAACAGCAACAGTGGCAATGCGAACAACGGCGCCGGTGGACACAGTCAAAAGGTGAGTGTTGCCCCGTTCGATCAGTGCTTCATTTCATTTCATTTCCTCCTCCTTTATGATACATTCGTGTTTGAGTTGTACACACACACACACACAAACATACACACACACCATGATGTACAAGCATTTCATAGAAAGAGAGAAAGAGCTTCGCAGCACGGCGAAAAGTACACAGCAGAAGTACGGGGAAAAAAAACACCGCTAATTGTCATATCCGGAGGGTTGTGGCATGTGAATGAGGTGGTTTTCAGCCCGACTGTCTTTTTGTTTCCCTCTAATTAACCAGTCTCTTTCGCGAGAGATAGAAAAGTGCATAGAAAGTGGCCGTTGCACACACCGCATCGGTGATTGCCGCCCGTTGCGCTTGTGTGCGTTGCACCTCTGCGGTTTCTATTGGTCAATCGTGAGCGGGCTGTAAACTGTTATACACCCGTGCACGCGATGTGTGTGTGTGTGCGCGCACGGAAATTATTTACCTCATTACAGGCGGCTAGCTCTGTCTCGCTCAGGTAATGAGGGTCTCATTACGTCTCCTTTGGTTGGTTGGTTGGCCGTAGCCACTGATCTGTTGGCTAGCTTCCTCCCTTGTGTGTTTTCTGTTCGGTTGCATGTTGGAAGGCGACATCAGACGCGATCGAGCTGAGTGTGGACTCGATCGAACATGTGTGTGGAATGGATGGATATCTTATCGGAAGGAGAGATAAGAAGTGATTTTTTTTCTTGACGGAAAGGAAAAATCCATGTTCAGTCCCAACTGTTTCTTTTTTCATTCCATCTCGCTCTCTCCTTCGGACAGCAACGATCCAGATCGAACCGACTGAACAAAAGTAACCCTTGTCGATTTGAGAGTTTCGTTTCATTTCGTTTCGCTTCTTTGTTGTGTCTCTCTGCACAGCAGCAGCACACACCGTACGCCGCCGTGCCGTGTTCGCTCGAAGTGCGCAATCAAGTTCGAATAACACACGACACAAAAAAATGAGAAAAAACACACAGATAAAGTGGTATACACCTCAAGTATAAACATTTCCATACCTGATTTTAGTCTGTCACATAACGCTGACGGAACAAGGTCGGTCGACTGAAAAACAAGCATTGGAGTATTCTCAAAGAACAAACCACACGAGTCTTGTCTGCCCTCCTCTCGTATTTTTGTTTTTTTGTTGTTGTTCTGTGCGCGACTTTGTGGGAGATTGAGAGCATCTCGATTATCCATTACATTCGTATCCATCAGTCGACTGTGATTTTATTTTAACAAAAAAAAAAGATACACAAATATTTTTTTTTACTTATGTACAAATATTGCAAACAAAAAAAAAATATCTAGAAACGACGGTGGATTGTTAGATTGTTCCAAAGATTGATCTGCGTTCTCAAGCCAAAAAAAAAAACAGCCGACTCCAAGAACCAACAATTTGCAATTAATTTATTTATCGACCATTTCGTAAACTTTTGGCGCGCGATTTCTTAAAAAATAAATAATCACTCTCTCGCGAAACTAGTACAACAAACAAACAAGTGAAAAGTTCACAGTGATATACGATTTCTATATGCAACAAGAATCTCTCATGCAGTTGAGAAATTTGTAATTAATTAAAGTTAAGTGTGAAAAATAACAAATTTGGATTAAAGTGTTAAACAAAAAAAAATCAAAATCAACCAACATCACTGGATTACCATTAAAAAAAAAAAAACCGCGCTCAAAATTTATAGGATATACACAAGAGGTTAGTTGAAGTACGAATCAAAAAAAAATCAAGACCAACAATTTATGTGGATTAAGCTAAAGCTCCAGCTAAAGTCAGGTTGTTCGACTGAGCGACGCACGGCTACGCAGCCAACAACAGACGGACGGCGCATAATAGACATTGTGGGTGTGATTGCCTCGCCAAGTTCGGACCGCAACTCTTTTGTTTATCTCGGAAGGAGTTTAGTTCTCTTTTTTTGTCTGTCTATCCGATTCGGTGAAGTTTGATTGATTGATTTTATCTGTTATTCATTTTGACGCAAGTACAAACAATCGGTGTTTTTTTTTGCGATCGGTTTAGGTAATTGTTGGGTAATTTGTGTGTTTCTTCTTTCCTGGGCAGCCATCAAGGTTGGGGGGGATTTTCAAGGCTCCCTGATTAATCTAGACACATTCATCTTAGTCGTCAGTGACTAATGTCCAGCTCTGTGGAAGGAATCCACAGAACCGCGATCAAAATCCAATGACAAATTTGAATTATTTAAAAATTGTCTCCACCTCTAGCTGATTGGCTTACGGGCGGGATTAGTCATCGACGGCGATGTTAAGTTCAGAGTAAGGACGGTCCAATTAACAGACACTCAAGTCCGTCATTATAATCTTAATTTGCGCATGAGTCACTCATTCCCTCCCTGCCTTGGTGACAACGATTTGAAGCTTGTCGAATTCGATTCAAATCAGTCATCGATTTGTGGTCGAAAAAAAAAATACAGACCTAGACAATCTCAACGCCGTCCTTCCTTCCTGCTTAAACTCAAATTTTACGCCGCTTTTAAACGACAACCGTTCAGTTTCTTTTCATTAACTATGGATTATTACCCAGTTTAGAGCGTAAGCCACTTTATTTGCTCAATTTTTGGCCATAATTCCGCACTTCATTTGTTCGCGTGAAGTTTCTTCCGTAAAGCACTTAAATTAGGCACTTAATCCAATCACTCAGCGTTTCTTATTGCTTCGCAGTTAACGCACATTAAAACAAATAGAAGGTTACAAATGAAATGAAAGTGCTTACCTTTGCAAGTGGCCTGACGCAAACTAGAGCGTTTATCATTTATGTGCAATTTTCAGGAACTTATCGCTTATCCAACATCGCTCCATTGCATCACAAAATTTCAAATTTCAAATTTATCTCCTCTCAATCCATGATCCATTAGTGAATACCTGCTCATATGCATAAATTGCAATCAAATGTGTGCCAGCCAGTCAAAACTCTGAGCAAGTCAGCAAAAATTAAAATTCACATTACTTCGCAGCAGAAAATCCACAAAATGTTACTCATGTTCTAAGTATACACAGTGAATCAAATGCTCGTTTCTGCTGAATGTCAGTAACCTATTAAGTTTATTTATTATCTTCACTTCTGCTGGTATCGAAAATCTATAAAAACGAAAAAATTCAGCAAAGACTAGATCGATCTATGGGCTCCGCTGTACGTCGGGATAAAATATTTTGAAATTGAGAGTTTATTTTAAACGTCTTAATGAAGTCCATAAAAATAAATTAAATCTGATGGTGATTCGAATTTGCGTTCCTTGTGGCTTACTTGTGTTGTGTGGAAACAGAAATGAGTGATGTTCACAGATGTGGGGGATTTTTTTCTTCGTTTTAAGCAAGCGTCTACCTTCAATTAGAAGCATTTTTTAGGAGTGTTAGTGACCGTTTTGAATGCGTTTCCTCTATCATTCAATTAAGTAAGCTGCCACATCGTTTGGTAGTCACTCCTCGTTTGACAGGAAGCTCTCGACAAAAAGTGCCTCTCAAACTCCGAATTTACCCGCTAGTAGGTCTCGCTGTGGCTCATAGTCCTCTCAAGACGGAGTGAAACACTATTTCCGTCGTTCGTGCTTACAAACAAACTCCATCGTGGTCTGTCATAAACCAAGGTCTCTCACACGATATCGTGGAGTGGAGGCAACACCGAACTCTCTCCCAAAAATCTTCAAACCCCAAAGGGGTCCGTCTCATTTTGTGCATTTTTTTCCTCGAAATTCAACAACCATTCGTTCGCTTTTTAGACACTCCATGCAACACTCCCAGAGAACTAACTACTAAGTGAGGACTGAGAGCATTAAAATCATTCAATTTTGTGGGAACTGTGACAGTGTAGCATGCACAATCAAAGTGAAATTTCAAACGCACCATTTTTGAGACGGAACCCTAAACTTTCAAACAAAAAATTGGTCGTATATGCCTCAGTGATCTACTTTTGATGCAAAAAATTCAAAATTCAAACTGCTTAATATCCCTTTCGAAGACGGTTCCTTACATAGAACAGACACCCCAGCATTCTACATTTGATCCAAACATTAAACGGAAACATTCCAAGTTTTTGAGACGGAACCCTAAGCTTTCAATAAACAAACTGGTCTAAAATGCCTCAGTGTTCTACTTTTGATGCAAAAAAGACAAAATTCCAATTGTGTGAGATACCCATTTCGAAGATGGAGCCCTAGATAGAACAGACACCCCAGCATTCTACATTTGATCCAAACATTAAACGGAAACATTCCAAATTTCCAGCCAATTGTTATAAAAAATGTATTTCGAAGACGGAACCTTAAAAATAGTTCTTTCACAGCAATCCTCCAAAAATTTAGATAATTTACTTTTAGACGGAACCCTTGACTAAACATTTTTACCTTCTGACCACCTTAACGTCACTCAGTTCCTATGTAACAGTCGCCTTAGTGAACCACATTTCATGCAAAAAAATGGGGAAACACTCAAAATGCTCAGCCAATTGTTTGAAAAAAATCGGGTTCGAAGACGGAAACCTAAGCTGGGAAAAAATAGTTATCTCCTAACAGTTCCCCCCAGCACGGCTATACTTCGCAGGATCACTTCTGTAGTCAGTCTTCATTCACTTTCGAGTGATAGTTCTTCCAGAATTCTACTTTTCATGCCAAAAAAGAAACGTTCACAAATTTTGACGGGACCCTTAACTGAACATTTGTATCTTCCGACCAACTAAGCGTCCCTCAGTTCTAATGGAACAGTCGCCCTAGCGAACCACATTTCATGCAAAAAAGGAGATCATTCCAAATGTTTAGACAATTGCTTAAAGGTTTTGTTTCTGAGACGGAACCCTAAATTCAATTCATTTTCAACCCCACAATTCTGCATTTTATACAAAAAAACCATTTAAGATTTTAGACGGAACCTAAGTAAATATTTTTGCTGACCAAGCTAACTCAGTTCTACGTTCGTTGTAAAAAAACGAAAAACATTCATCATGCTCAGCCAGTGGCTTAACGTTTTCATTTTTAAGACGGAACCCTAAATTCAAAAATTCAGTTCGCACATTAGAGGCACCCCAAAATTCTGCATTTGATACAAAAAAACATTTTAGGCGAAACCTAACTAAGCATTTTTGCTGACCAACATAAGCCCGCTCAGTGCTACTTCCGATGCAAAAAAAAAAACGACAAGCATTCAACATGTTCTGCCCATTGTTCGTTTCGAAGGCGGAATCCTAAATTCAAAAATTCAGTTCGTACATTAGAGTCTCCCCAGCATTCTGCTAACTTAACATTTTTACTGACTAACCAATCGTCGCTCAGTTCTTTTATAATGAGCTACCGAGGATTCAAAAAAATTCAAAACATTCAGCCAATTGCTTAAAAATACGTTACGAAGACGGATTCCTAAATTAAGAAATTCAGTCCTTACAATAGTGACACCCCAGAATTCTGCTAACAAAGCATTTTTACTGACCAGCTAATCATCGATCAGTTCTTTTATAATGAGCCACCTAACATGCAAAAAAAATGTTCAGTCAATTGCTTGAACAAATTGCGTTTCAAAGACGGGACCCTAAATTAAACAAAAATAATCAGTTCTTAAATAAGAGACAAATCGTCGTTGCACATTTCATGCAAAAAAGGACTCAGATCTATTCAAAATTTCAACTCGAGTTAATTGTTTAATTTATACAACCGATGAGGAGTCTCAAGCCCCTATGCTGGCGCCATTTAATTGGTCCTTCCCAGTCTATAATTAATCAAACCCCAACTCTAGGCCTCAGCGACACTTGTTTACAAATTGTTCCTCGACAAACTACGAAGTTTCAGCGAATTAAAGCGCGGAGAAACATAAATTCTGTTGTTACCATTTCAATCGAAGAGGTCCAAAAATTAAGTCACTCCCTGCCCGCCACCCATCTGAAGAGGCAAACAAAAATGTAAATTAATTTTTTTCTCGCTTGTTGTTCACTTGTTGCTTGCCATCTTATTTTTGTTAAACGTTCTGCTGTAGGATCCTCCGATTGTTTTTTTGCGGCTTAATGAATGACGGGAATCTGGTGGCTATTTTTATTTCTCACTCTTTGACTTAGTAACACATTTTCGCTTCGTTCTTTGCCCACTTGTTCGTGTTTTGTTTCGTTCTTCGCTTGTGGTTCGTGTTGATTCATTTTGCAGTCAAAAGCGATAAAGTTAATTGGCTTAAACAGTCGGGGGGTTATTAATAATGGCAAATATAGACGAAAGCAAAGTCAAACAATCGAAACTATGCACCTTTTTAACTAGGTGATAAGAATAAGTGGGTAAAGCGATTAAAAACAAAAAAACACCAACATTGACGTCAATGTTACACTGGCTGGCAACATCAACCAACAACCAACAACCAGACAACCAACCAACCAGACAAAACAGCAAAATCAATGCGAAGACCTTGAAAGAAGGCCGAATGTAGGAAAAGATACCGGAAAATCGTAATTTTTCGTTTTCATTTTATGATCTGTTGTCGACGCTTAACAATTCGTTTAGTTCTCAAATTATTTTTATGTGAACTTAACTGATCCAAAAGTGAATGCTTACGTTGACTTTGAACTGGGTTTTGCTGGCGACGTGAGTCAGACGAGACTAAATGGGAATTTAAACTGTCTGCGCACAATTCATAACTCTGCTTTGACGCGGGTAGATTTTTACTTAATTATTTTCTCTCCATTAATCTCTTATTAATTGATTTGCAATAGCGTAGCTGGGCGGTGAGCTGGAGTTATGGTATGCAAATGTGATGTGTTCGAAATCTGAATAATCCACTAAGGTGGGGTTTTATTTAATATCCAAAGGATGGATAATCACGGCAGAAGCGAGTGATATTTTTTTATTGGACTTTCGTTGGAAGGAGAGTGGTCGAGGAGTTGGCAGGGACTTTGTAGCGGTTTTTTTTTTTATTTATGAGAGATCAAAGGTTAATTGAAAACGACGATGAGGAAGAATGATCGTTAAAAAATTATAATTTTTTCAATTATTGCGAGAGGTGGGAAACGGATTTAGCCGTGGTGTGGAATTTTGAAATAATTTTCTGGATGTAGTAAGAAGTACGACAATTTTACTAAATCTTAGCCTTTTTTTTTAAATAAGTAGGTCTGGCCAGACCCGTCCCATCTTTACCACATTTTCTGAGTTTGTCTCAATAAGTAGGTCTGGCCAGACCCTTTCCATCTTTACCACATTTTCTGACAGAGCGAGCTAAAATTGTCTCAATAAGTAGGTCTGGCCAGACCCTTTCCATCTTTACCACATTTTCTGACAGAGCGAGCTAAAATTGTCTCAATAAGTATGTCTGGCCAGACCCTTTTCATCTTTACCACATTTTCTGACCGAGTCAGCTAAATTTGGTTCAATAAGTAGGTCTGGCCAGACCCGTCCCATCTTTACCACATTTTCTGAGCTTGTCTCAAAAAGTAGGTCTGGCCAGACCCGTCCCATCTTTACCACATTTTCTGAGCTTGTCTCAATAAGTAGGTCTGGCCAGACCCGTCCCATCTTTACCACATTTTCTGAGCTTGTCTCAATAAATAGGTCTGGCCAGACCCGTCCCATCTTTACCACATTTTCTGAGCTTGTCTCAATAAGTAGGTCTGGCCAGACCCGTCCCATCTTTACCACATTTTCTGAGCTTGTCTCAATAAATAGGTCTGGCCAGACCCGTCCCATCTTTACCACATTTTCTGAGCTTGTCTCAATAAGTAGGTCTGGCCAGACCCGTCCCATCTTTACCACATTTTCTGAGCTTGTCTCAATAAATAGGTCTGGCCAGACCCGTCCCATCTTTACCACATTTTCTGAGCTTGTCTCAATAAGTAGGTCTGGCCAGACCCGTCCCATCTTTACCACATTTTCTGAGCTTGTCTCAATAAATAGGTCTGGCCAGACCCGTCCCATCTTTACCACATTTTCTGAGCTTGTCTCAATAAGTAGGTCTGGCCAGACCCGTCCCATCTTTACCACATTTTCTGAGCTTGTCTCAATAAATAGGTCTGCCCAGACCCGTCACATCTTTACCACATTTTCTGAGCTTGTCAGATGAATTTTTTTGTAGAACTTGTGTGGATCAGAAAATTAAATTTCTACCACAACCTCGAATATGAGTGACAGAAGGGTTAAATAAATGAATTATTTTATGCAAGATTTTATGTAAATTTTGCTCATATAAAAATTCAGTCAAATTTCGAAGTAAATTTATTTTTAATAAGCCACGCATTTTTACACATCATTGTCACCTGTCGGAAGCGGTGACAGGCTTCGGAATTTCAACGTAAATTTTCCTAACATTGAGTCCCTTTGATAAACCGACCGACGATGTCAACTAAGTCCGAGTCGAAAATTCATTAAATCTTGTAAACAAAAAAAATATTCAAAATTTTATTATTTATTCAAAATATTTTCCATATCACATCAGGTCGTGAAATTCACTCAATAAGAAAATCTCCACTATCAAAACCGAAGAAAAGACTCTCCACAGCATAAGTCCCCCAACCGCCTCCTGTGGTACCCCATCCACCAGAGCACCCATTTGCCTGTCACCTCAACGATCGCGCCGCATCCATCAAAACAGCCTCTGGTCGAAAATCCTGAACATGATCGATTAACTAGAAGTCAAGTTATATCACTGCGCCCCCAAATGAATAGCGACACTTTTGCATTTGACCTTTCACTAGGCCACCGAATGCCAAGTCAGTCATAAACATTCCAAGTTCACTCGAGTGCTGCTTGAGAACCAGTCCCCAAAAAATGCACACAAAACGTTACGTGACTGTTAATCGAAATTTAATAGACACAACTATGTTCCTGTCATAACGTCGTTGTGTTTTCTTTTTCCAGCACAAAACGAGCAAAAAAACCAAAACGAATGACGAATTAATTGCTCGAAAAGGCACCGTTTTTTTGTTTTTTAATTTATTTTTAATAAGCCACGCATTTTCACACATCATTGTCACCTGTCGGAATCGGTGACAGGCTGCGGCATGTGATGTCTCTCTTCGCGCATTCGCCTCTAGGGTGGAATTTGCAATCGGAAACAGTGTGGTGGTGTGTCAACCTGTTTCCCCTTGTCGACTTAAAAAAAAAAAAAAAAAAAACACAAAATCAAGGTAATTATGATTGAATGAGAACAACCTGATGTGATAGGAAAAACGTGCAAGCGCACCCAAAAAAAATAAACACCAACAGCAGCTCTGAAAGAAACCCAGTTGCAATTGGTTCAGTGGCTAATTGCTCTGTTGCCCTATTAAGGCATAAACATTCGAGGGAACCGGAATTGGAACATAAAACACTGTCGCGCCAATCGATGACGATCATTGTTGTTTTCTTTTTTTTTCTTTACCTTGTAAAATGATTTTAATTGGATCTAAATGTTTGAAGACAGAGACTACAGCATCTTCTCTTTTTGGGAAGAGAAGATGTTAAGAAAATCCATTTGGACAGATGGCCAGAAGAAGAAGAAGACGAAGAAACAACTCAACATCAAGTGACGACACCGATATGGAAATCATTGTAATAAAAAAATACACAAAAATTTACATAAACATATTCACATTAGACACTCGAGTGTTTAAGCTTCAGATACACACACACTCGCGGACGCGCCAGTCCATTAAAAAACGACGGCAGCGATCATCAGCTCGAACCTCTCAAGGACATCGCACAATTTAAGATGTAAGCCTGTGAGTGGTCTCATCGCGGCGCGCGAAAATTTCCGTAAATTTTTTCGTTAATTTATTCACATTCAAACCATATCTCGCCGGGGCAGAGAAGATATAAAACTTCGATTTGATGCAGCTAATTTACACTTTTTGATCATTTCTCGACGTATTGACGGTTCGCTGTTGTTTTTGACCGAGGAGGGGTAAGAAAAACGTACAAAAAAGCACTTTTTTTCCTCTTCGTCTTCACCTCTGTTTGGTTTTATCAATAAAACAGCGGCGCGGTGATGGGTTATTTTTTTCTTGTGTGATTTCACTCTCTGTTTTCTTGAGAGCCAATAAAAATAACTACGTTCGTGGGGGTCTGGGTGAGTTGGTGTGTGTCCGTCCAATATTGCGCCCACTTCGGGCTTTTATAACACATCTCCTTTAGCCGGTCGGTGAGTTCGAGCTCCGAAATGTCTGACACACAAAATTAGCTTCTTTTTTTGGCGTCGTAATGAAGGCACCTTTTGACATTTCTCTCCCTTCGGTGACAATGTCTCTTTTGAGTGGTTATTGTTATTTGGTTAGTGGAATGCATTAAGTTCAAAATCTTGCTTGTGGGTTGTATCTTGAACCAGCTACTGTGTCTTACAAAATGAATTAGCATATCTTCGAGCGGAGAGATCGGTATTTTTTTGGGTGTGTTTTCAGACTTCTAGGAAAACTCCCAGATTCCGATGAGATTGAGAACTTAATTGCATAACGACGTCTTCCCCCTAGGCGAGACACATGTCGAAACCAATGATGGGGAGTTTTAAGTATCATCACGGCTGACCTTGACCATTCAAATTGACGTCAGATAACCTATCGTTCATTTGAAAATCGCCGCCACCGCCGACCACGGGAGGTGTGTGCGAATCTGAGATAAAACTGAAATAAAATCGCGTGTATTTAACGATTGACTGCGGCGACTGTGTGTCAAGGCAGAGCGTCGAGAATTAGGAAACACTCGTCTGGCGATGGAGAGATGATTTCGTGTCAATTCCTGTCGATTATTCGAGACACAAGGTCGGTCGAGTGCCCAGAAGCGCAGTCAAGGGCTTTGCGCTTTCAAAACTGTCCGCATTGTTTGCGCGCACCACCTACAGCTGGTGCGGCTATCGATGTGACCCATCGGCGGTGTGCGACGACGCCCTCAAAGTTGCATTAACCTTGCCACTGGAAGGCACTTTGGATTAACCTCGTTTTAACAAAGAATCAACTTTGAACGTGGCTTGCAAGTGCCGCGGGCGGTGTGACTTACAGTTTGAACATGGCTTGCCAGCGCCGAGGGCGTTGTGACTTACACTTTGAACATGGCTTGCCAGCGCCGAGGGCGTTGTGACTTACACTTTGATCATGGCTTGCAGCGCTGAGGGCGTTGTGACTTACATTTTGTCAGAGTCTCGTTTAAGTCGGACTTGGCGGGTGTTTTGCCACCGGGGGCACTGCTTGAGGGTGTCGGCGACGTAATCGACGGATATCCGGTGGAAAATGAGAGCACATTGCTTAAGTCTCGGCCTAAGTTGGATATGAGAGTGCACACACAGTTGCCTGTGCGTTGTCCTAGCCTCTGGCTAAGGTCGTGCTGAACAGTGCGTCAAGCCACAAGACAGAAACAGAGATATCTCCTGCAGTGCGTCTTAAAAAACAGCCACAAGCCATAAAAACCACGATAGTTTGCATCAACAAGCCACAAAAAGCACACCAAGATCCTCTGCATCAAAGTTCCACGCAGACGCTTTAATTCCACAAGTTTTCAATTATCACAAGTTGACAAATCGAACTAAAATAACTACAAAATAATTGATTGCTTAAAGTCACCACTGTTGACACATCAAATTTGACACCTGGCCACGATGACGGATGCGACAACGCAGCCCCGACGAAAATCCAAAGAAAATCAAACATTTAGCGTGTCCATAAACCCAGCATAGACATGCAAAATATCTTAATTATCCGCCTTGTTTGCACTCGTCACTGAAGCGGTTAATGACAGCAAATCTCCATCACACGCAGAGCTGGGTCCGTTCAAGTCAAAAAGTAAAAGTGGAAAAAAAACGCCAAAAAAATCGTTACATTTTTCTCGAGAAAATCGATTATCATATTCGGGCCGTTACACGGCGTCTGCGATGCATTGTGCGTTGCATTGGCTGAGGCAGCGCTTGCTTAAGCATTCGTAGGTGCTGGCTTTGATGGGGATTTAAAATTCAAAAATTTATGTGCAAATGAAAAATATCGGGTATCTTTTATTGACAACGAATCAGGTTGCATTTCTTGCTTTTTTTGGGGAAATTTTCTTAGGTTTCGATAAATTAGAGCCACTAAGCGACGTTTTGTCATTCAAACTTTGGCTGGAGAGGTGCGTCTGATGGAGGCACAGATGCTGGCTAGCGGAGAAAAGATGATAATGTCATGGGGCTTGAATGAAATCGATAGGAGAGGTTGTTGGCGAGTCGCAATGGATGAAGATTGGCTTGCTTGGGTGGTCTTACATCACGGGGCAATTGACACATTTTTCTTTTTGGACTGAATTTATGTGGTTTCTTGGAAAGAAGCGATCGGCTAGGTGCGTCTTCTTTTGAGTCTCCTCGTGGCGGCTGTGGTCGGTTCGATGTATTCGTCTGTTGGTAGAGGACTGCGCTCTAAAGTGCGCCTGTGCCCTCTGACTGCCGCCAACTCGAACGTGTACACACCCGTCGTCCCTCGGTAGTACGCTTCGATCTAGACTGCAATGGATGGTTCCTAGATGGTTCCTATTGGTAGCTACTGTGCCCTCTGACTGCCCTCAACTCGAGCGTGTACACACCCGTCGTCTCTCGGTAGTACGCTTCGACCAAGGCTGCCTTGGAGGGCTCCGATTTGTAGCTCCTGTGCCCTCTGACTGCCCTCAACTCGAGCGTGTACACACCCATCGTCTCTCGGTAGTACGCTTCGACCAAGGCTGCCTTGGAAGGCTCCGATTTGTTGCTCCTGTGCCCTCTGACTGTACACACCCGTCGTCTCTCGGTAGTACGCTTCGATCTAGGCTGCCTTGGAAGGTTCCAATTTGTGGCTACTGTGCCCTCTGACTGCCGCCAAATTGAGCGTGTACACACTAGTCCCCATGGTTCCTATTGGTGGCTATTATGGCGTCTGACTGAAAAAAACGCAATCAAGCGACCAGCCTCATAATCGGTAGTTAACACGGCCAGTGAATTTTGAACACTCCTGGGGATTGAAGCCCCCAAAGGAGCAGCTCTCATGATCCGAGGCATCTTTCTAGTCACGGACAGTGTTCAGACGGAAGCCCCCATACGAGCAGCTCTCATGATTCGAAGCATCTTTCCAGTCACGGACAGTGTTCAGACGGAAGCCCCCAAAGGAGCCGCTCTCAAGATCCGAGGCATCTTTCCAGTCACGGACAGTGTTCAGGCCTCCGTCTAGAAAAGGGCAAATCTGCATACTGCACAATTGTCAAGGGCCCCATCTCTCGCCACTCTGGTCGAATAAATCGTTCTCTCCTCAGATGACAAGTGCCTGCACAGCAGGTCTGGTGACAGTGGACTCCAAGTCCAGGTCCACCGCGGACAGATCACTTACTAATCTCCCCCATGATCTCTCCATTAACGACCGTGTCAACACGAAAATGTCCAACCCCATCACGCAGACGAGATTAAGCAATTAAACGCTTATCGCAGAGTGCACGCATGCCCCATGCGGCTTATTAAATTTGAAACAATCAAACTTTCCCCATTTTTATGTTTCTGACAGTCGCCCTCCCCCCATCCAGGCATCATCGATCCTTTAACTGCCGGAGTTTTTTACGACTAAACCAAACATCTATGCTAAACATTACCGTTGCGAGGCAAACAGAATCGACTCGAGTTACAGCCCAACAAAATGTCAAGCTCATTTGGAAGATGATCGGTCCTAATCGAATTATCAAATAAAAACTTTAATTCCCCGACCATGCCTCGAATGGGGGGTTTTTTTATGATGAATGCTCAGCGCGGAGGAGGAAACCAATTAGAAAAAAAAAATCGGTGTTCAGACTTTATCGGTTTATCGTCGTTAACTCCGAAACAGAACAAACGAATTAGTAGGGATTTTGTTCTTCTTAAACGCGGTGTGGGCGTTCGTTTAAACCGCTGGCGACCCAGACCACCTTTCTCCACACCAACCAGCCACAGGATGTGAAAATCAGAAATTAACAAAAACACATAAAAAAAACAAAAAATACTCCGAATGACGCAATTCAAATCGAAGTCATAAAACTACCAAGTTCGTGGCTTAAGTCTTTTGTTGAGTTTTTTTATTTTATTTTCTGTCGATTCCTTATCACGGACTATGGCTAGTGTGTGTGTTTTTTTATTTAAGCGCCAAATTAAGTCGATTGCAATTTTATTACACATCCGGAGGGGGTGAAGCTGGCTGTAATTAATTCGTTAAGTCGCCCCACAAAATGTGTGTTTGTGGCCAAAAATTAAAACAAACAGCAACAACATTCCAATTGGCACGTGGTAAGTTAGACGATCACAATCTTCTCTGTAGTGGCGATCTGATTCCCCGGCTCTTAACGACTCTATGTAGAGGCTATAACCGACGAAATTCTGAAAAAAAAACAAGCACACATATAGGAACAGAAACAGACAAGAAAATTGCTTGAATCAGCTCTTAATCTCACTCAAGCTCACTTAATTCACGATTCTGCGATTCGAACAACTTGACTGGCTTCGTGTTTGGGTATAAAATCAATGTTTTTTTTTTCAAACTTCCTCTTCGCAGACAACAAACACCACAATTGTAAAAATTTCTACCCAAATAACAAACAAACCACACAACAACAGCAAAAAAAAATTGTATACATATTTTATTCCAGGTATTAGTTGTACAATCACCATCGCCATCAATACAGATTAAAGAGCCACCACCCAGTCCTGGAAGCCCAACAAACGAAACAATGTACGCTGCCGGCGGCGGCACTCAAATTTACCTCCAGGTAAGACTCACAATCCAAAAAACCACCATCATCTCATTGCCCTCCATCCTCCTCCGAGAAAGAATAAACTCCCCCCACAGGTTGCACGAAAATTCGCACACACGCCAGATGATGAAAATCCCGATCAATTGTCACTGCCAGACAAGATAAATCAACAACCGCCATCGGTGACCAATATTCTTTCGTTTCTTTTGCTTTCGGGTGTCAAAAGAGATCTCTTAACATCTCATTAGTAAATCATTTCACTTTTCATCGCCCCAGCTGAGGCGATTGAGTTTAGCAAGCGGAATAACCGGAATCCATTTCTGCTGCGGATGCTGTGTGCTGTGTTGTGTGATTCTTCTTTCGTTCGGTTTTTTCTTCTCCTCCCTCCCACCATGCGTAGTTACATTTCTTTAATTAATCTAAATGTTTCGTTTCTTGTAAAATTTCCTCGCTTTTTTTAACGATTTCCCTCCATTTTTGTTCTCTTTTCACAATTCAGGGTCCACACCAGACAAGCACCTCTGTAACAGGTGGCACAAATGTGAACACACACAGTCCCAGCCCTGGACCCTACATCACACCGGACAACTATGGAATGTATACGACACGTCTTGCCACCGGACCAACATCGACATTCATCTCGGAGCCATATTATCGAGAGTATTTCGCCGCCGATGGACAGGGTGGGTATGCGCCCGCAACACGTACCGTCTACGGGGACAGTGATGGACCACAGCCGGGCACAACATACGAGGGACGTTTCACGACCGCACACACTAAGAATGGTACACCTGTCTATGCAAAAACTGTTACCGCAGCCGGTTTAACAGTGGATCTGCCAAGTCCCGATTCGGGAATTGGTGCCGATGCCATTACGCCGAGGGATCAAAACAATCTACAACAGGTGCGTGTGTCTTTTGTGAGAAAAGTAGATTGTATACCCACCCAAAAAAACCAAACCTCCAACCAAACAATTGTAGCTAACCAATAATCAATAAATATTCATTCCAAGCTTATTTGTGTTTGAATGATTGAACAAAAACCAACCAACCAACCAATTTGTCCTTAAACTGAGATGTGTGCTTTCTTCTCGTGTGTGTGCTCTTCGCCGTGACCACACCTTCAAGCAGCCAATTAGCTTGAAAAATGCCTTCTCTCTTGTAGATCTCTAGCCTTTTTTGTTGTCACCCATCCCACCCAACAGTTGGTGTGCACTTGAAATGTATTTTAATCTCCTCTCCTTGTTTTCTTTTTTTTCTTCCACAGTCATTCGATTACACGGAACTATGCCAACCGGGCACACTCCTGGACAGCAGCGGTGCAATACCAGTTTCAGTTAGCAGCATGCAACGAACTGTCAGTATTCATGGTGGTCAAAATAGTCCAACGACATCGCTGAGCGGCACCCCAGGCACACCCGGAACAACACGATCAAGGCCATGGCATGATTTTGGACGACAAAGTGATGCGGATAAAATTCAAATACCAAAAATGTAAGTTTTTTCTGTTTTTTCTTGCGACACACATTCGATCATTCAAATAGTGACGCATCACTTCCTCCACCCGGAGAATGGATCGCCAGATCCCGGTGAACGGATCGCCATCACAGAGTCTTTTTGCAATTTGAAACTGATTTCCGGGACACAAGTGACAGGCGAACGGCGGAGATAACGTGCATCCTACTTGTTGTGTCCGCAGTGTGGTCGGTGCCTCCGTCTACCTACTCGCGTCACATAAATTCAATTTTTTTCCTGCATCCAATCGTTATCTACAAAACACAATGAGAGGAAGAAAAGAACACACACGACATGATGTTTATTAATAATGTATGTCCGCTCTTCGATCACCTTATTCAGACCTGATTTCTGGTTTTGCAGAGGAAGTGGTCACTGGCCACACCTTTGTCTGCTCCTATCTGCAATTGCATTGCCAATTAATCTCGCATTGAGACCACTTCTTAGAGAGGAACACGAAAAAAGTCATTACCTTTGCAACCTTGGCGGTGCCTCTTAAACAGCAGTCAAGTGGTGAATGCGCTGCGCCCCCTCCAAAAGCAAAAAAAATCATCACCCAACCACCGACGGGTACTCACTTAATCACGTGCGCGCCCGCTCGTAAACTTGATGTATAAATTACCAATAACATTCGAGACGCGAAAGCGCCTGCGCGGTTCCACCAGCACCAGCCACCAATCCAGTCTCCCCATAGAACTGTCTGCCTGTTTGTCTATCTGTGCGCATGATTGTGACCACGACGATATGGAGGCACGCGTGAACATGGCCGAGTGAAATTGGAGAAAAACAATATTTTTCGCTGACAGAGACACTTATGGGATTCGTGTGCACGCGTCGTTCGTCGCTGGGGGAGGAGAAACCAAGAAACAAACAAACACGCGCCATAAATGTGGAGTCAATCAATTGACTTGATGCAGGCAGCACAGTCTCGATGAAACACGAGACGTGATATATGGGCTCCACGTCCGAGGTAAACTACTTGCAGTGCGTAGCGCTCCACTACTCGATCTGTGTGATATCTGCAATGTCACAAATTAGAACTCTCAACGTTGCATGGCATGCCAATCGAATGAGTGGAATAATTTGCGTGTGCGTTCGACTGGAGGTGAGCAGTGCCTTCCAGTGACAGTTGGCAGCATTGAACCACCCCACGAGCTGCGTTGATTTCCGGACTGTTCAAGGAATTCCGTGGAATTCACACGTAAACAGGTGCTTTTTTCCCCGAAGGCCACCTCGGACCAAGATGTAATCACAACTACATCAGCTGACCTTCTCATTCCAAGAGCGGGCAGTACATTCTCCGTCCCACTGAACCTAATCGTGTTCGTCTCAAATTGTGACCGCGCCACATCCAAGGTGATTGATTTTTTCGTGTAATTGCATCACAATCCTTTCCCTTCTCAAGCACAACTCTAGATCCGTGTGTTACAATGCGGCGCACAATGTCAGTCCATTTGGCGATAAATTTTGCATCCAATTTTGCAAAAAAAAAAAAATTATGACATTTACGGTCACGGTCGTGTATCTCACCACAAACCAAGAAAAAAAAAAATTAACAAGATTTTTATAACGCCCCTACTTAGTCCAAAATCGTATTCCATAATCGGTCGTTTATACGAAAGCCCACTCGAAAGTCAATCTTGTTCCGCAATTATGAGCTGTTGCCCACATTTTACGACAATCACTCCATAAACTCACTTTTTTTATCGCATTTTTGTGTGTGTTTCTTTTTTTTTCAGATTCGTAAATGTAGGATTTAGATACCATCTAGAGAGTCCAATTAGTTCGTCACAGCGACGGGAAGACGATCGAATAACCTACATCAATAAGGGACAATTCTACGGCATCACATTGGAGTACGTTCAGGATCCAGATAAGCCAATCAAGAATACCACAGTTAAGGTGAGTCCGAAAATTTGTCATAGACCTCGTTCAAACAACACACACCTATGAGAACGTGAATCTCCTCCAGGATTCCGCATTGAAACGTCTCATCAATCACCTCGGCTCCTTCGGGGAGAAAGAAAAAAATTTGCATATAAACGATACGCTGCTGTGCTTCGCATTGCGCGCAGATGCTCTAAAACAAACAGAAACCGAACAAAAAAAAAAACGCTTTGTGTGTGCAGAGTAACCCTTCTGCCGTGCCTCGCTATAATCATTCATCATTATCCGTGGAGATCCCCGAAAGACGTTGCTTTGATGAATCGTTTGCATAATCAAAGAAGACAAAACGCACTTATCATCGTCACAAGATCATCAACGTCATCCAACGGATGCCCGGAGGTACGGAAAAGAAATGATCGTTTGCTACCCCCTTCGGGATGTTGTCTTCCTTCCGGGTTCGGATTGCTCGAACTGCTTTTCTTCTCGCTGTTTACGTACGAGGCTGTCATGTAATTTTTTTTTTTTGTAATTCGACTCACCCTCAATTCGAGAGGACGAAAAGGATTCATTTCGATTGTTTCTCGATTTGTAGTGCTCCCGTTTCAGTGGCACTCTCTTGTCACCGTTGAGTGATGATGAACGATGAAAGATAAGACGAAAGGAAGGAATTTCCCTTTTCAATTGTGTCTCTCTTGTAGCCGTTCTGCTTGTGTCTGTTTGGATAACCATCTATCTTCACCGATGTACGGCGACGGTTGATGATGGGGGTCCGGTGATCACGCTAGGCCTGATCGCACAAATCTGCATTGCTATGCAAATTAATTTCCGATTTTATAATCATTTCAACAAATATGTTTACTTTTGCTATTTTCACATTCAATGAATAAATTTTTGTGAAGGGGGCCAAATGCCTTGGGCTGAGCAGAGGATGGATGGGAATGGGATTTTTTTTCGTGTGTGTGCTCTGTTTCATCGAGATGATGTGATGTGAAGAGGATGATAAGGAGGATTGTGGGAATTTCTGATACTGTGCAGCGCATAGCAGGCGTCCTTACTGGAGCTTGTCCAAGAATCTAGCTCGAAGGATCAATTTTTTGAACATTTTGAGTTGGTCTTCATTTGTCATTTCCTCTTGAGGATGATAAGGAGGATTGTGGGAATTTCAGGCGGCATCGGGAGTCTGGTGCGGTGACACGATACTGTGCAGCGCATGGCAGGCGTCCATACTGGGGTTTGTCCAAAAATCTGGTTTGAAGGACCATTTTTCTTATCGTTCTGAATAAGTCGTTTACAGCCACACCACATGGCCACATCACAGTGAAGACAAAAGAGACATCACAGGGAGGACTTAGCCGCGAACTTGGGGTCTGGCACTCGCTGCCGCCAATCGCGGCTCTATATTCGACCAAGGATTGAATCAGTTTTTGGCAGTTTTCAGCCCTCCGACAATTTTCAACGCAACAAGCCTTCACGTCCGATTTACTTGCGTCTTTAACCCTCCGCCTATTTTTTACGCAACAAGCCTTCACGTCCATCTTTCTTGAGTACTCGTCAGGTCTACGTCTCAAGCAATGTCTTGCAGTAGCCTGAGCAGTAGCAGCCTCCTATTTCTGACAATCCTGACCCCGTTGCTTCCAGCGATAGCTTCATTTTCAAACCGAAGACTTGATCCTCCTTTCTGTCTCTAACTAGGAGACTCGTTGATATTCGAAGACGAACGTTGGAGCATTGTTGTCCAGGCGCTTGATGTGCCCGAACCGGGTCAATCGAAGACGTACGCGGGAACATTGGCGTCCCAGCGCTTGATGTGCCCGAACAGGGTCAATCGAAGACGTACGCGGGAACATTGGCGTCCAAGCGCTTGATGTGCCCAAACCGGGTCAATCGACGGAACTTTGCCGACCGGGCTTTATCCACGGCTTCTATATCCTCATTCTGACCTTCCTCGCGGGTGACAATTTTTTACGCAACAAGCCTTCTCGAAGTCTTCAGTTAAGTGCTTGTCAGGCCTACGGTCCAAGCAATGTCTTGCAGTAGCCTGAGTAGTAGCTGCCTCCCATTGCTGACGATCCTGACCAGGTTGCTTCCAGCGATAGCTTCGTCTTTAAACCATGTGCGAGCTTGATCCCTGGCACCGACTGCCGCCTCTCTCGGCCCAATATTCGACCATGGATTAGATAATTTTTTAGCAGTTTTCAATCCTCCGCCAATTTCTTACGTAACAAGCCTCCACGTCCTCTTTACTTGCGTACTCGTCAGGCCTACGGCCCAAGCAAGGTCTTGCAGTAGCCTGAGCAGTAGCTGCCTCGCATTGCTGACAATCCTGACCACGTTGCTTCCAGCGATAGCTTCGTCTTCAAACTAGAGACTCGGTCTTCCTTTCTGTCACGAACTACGAGGCTCTTATTCGAAGATAAACGCGGGAACATTGGCTTCCAAGCGCTGGATGTGCACGAGCCGAGCCAGTTGACGGAACTTTGCCGTCCGGGCTTCATCCACGGCTTCTACGTCCTCTCCTCCATTCTGACTTTCCTCGCAGACGGCGTCATATATTCGTCGTCCAATTATTCTCTCGAAAGTACCTCCAATCAGCTCGTAAGTTGCAAATGATCAACATTTTGGTCCTTCGAGCCAGATTCTTTGACAACCCTTAGTACGTACGCCCGCTATGGGCTTTCCTGCCTCAAATGGATTGGAGTGGAGTTCCCAGAGCTCTAACGATCCAAGCCACTTTCCACCCATCTAGGATGTACACGTAACCACACGATCATCGCTCATTCAATTACCACCACTCACGGAACACATGTCCATACGACTCTTAAAAACGACACTCATTCATGCCTCCACCGTACATCTAATAAAAATCCGCATCAACCGCCAGTCAACTCATGAATGTCGCAAACGCATACCACGGCGCGACCGTAAAAGACCGATTAAGCAAGCAAACGCAGTTCGTACAGCAATTTCAACACAAATTCTCATGAAGACGACTGAAATCGAGGAAAATGAAAAAATATGACAAACAGTCGCTTCATAATCTGCTGCAATAAGGCACAGCACTTACAATTAACTCGTCGTTATTCTCGCGTCTCTCCGTCGGTCGGTAGGCCACCGGACTCGGGCGGTTCTCAGGCGTAAACGCCGCAACAAATCAGTTTTAATTACCGAAAACTATAAAACAGTAGCCAGACGACGACAACGACGACGATGACGGTGAGTTTGACTAAAGGATAGAGCACAGCGCGGGCACATGGGATCCGAGGGAACCGCCGGGAAACGAACTCACCGTGTTCCGCTTTTGTTTATTGATCGTCAAGAAGGGGGAACGACATTCTGACTGTTTTATGGTCCAACGCCCTTTATCTCACGGCAAAGCCAACTGCTGCACGGATCCTTTATTCACTCATCTCTCCTCGCGTCTTTTATGCAAAGCGATCTCTGGGCTAAGGGATGATCAAGAAACCCCGACGCTGCGTAGAGAGGCGCATTCGGAAAACAAATATAAATTAATCTTGACACAGTTTCTGGATCATAGGGTAATTAATTGGATTTTTATGTTAACAAGATCCCTCGGTGTCATCCCAGCGCCGAGGTCGAGATCGATGATCGCTGCGCGCCAAGATCGGTGATCGCACAAAAAGAAAGTACAGTTTCTATTCTTACGAAGAGAAAAATGCGCTAAAACACGGCCAAGAGGCGTATGCTACACTTTTCTTTGCCTCACGGCCCAGTGTGATGCCATAAGCGTACTGTTGCTCCTCGGAGACAGCGGCTGCAGCAGGTTTTTTCTCCCGTGCGCCCCTGCTTATGTGTACAGAGTACGCAAGAAGAAATGAGTTTACATGTTAACAAGGTGTTCCGATGCCATGCCGATATAAATCTTAATTAAAATTGCAAAGCGTAACAGTTGCGGCCACGTATGTGTATCCGACCAGCCAAATACTGTCGCCCGAGCGTGCTCGAGCTGATCTATTACACTGAAGCAGCACAGCACAGATTGGTGGCGGTGGCGGTTTGCAGAAGAGAGAAATTATAAATGCACAGCATTCCTTTTGTTCCTATAAGACGATCATCCCGTCCATCCGTTGGCGCTGGCTTGGATCTACTGCCTCTTTCAAAATGGTCAACGTTAACCGTTAAAGGTTGCTACCAGCACCAGCACCAGCACCAGCACCAAATGAACAGAAGAGGAGAAAAAAAACGCCTCAAATAGGAGAGTGGGATGGTCTGTCTTCGGATGATGAATGTCAATCGATTTCTCCGGCAAAATGAGCTTATCGAAATAAAATTTGCGTACCCCACGTAGGAGCGCGCAATGATAATAAAACGTCTCAATTTATTGACCACTTGCGTCAGCCGACCACCTGGATGGCACTCCGTTCGCGCACTCGTTTCAGCCTACTCCTCAATTAGTTATCTCGGCTGTATGACTTCCTGTTGGCTTTTTCCCCGTTAGCCGCCATTACCACAAATAATAATTAGTATTCGCGACGAGCAGTTAACAAGTGCAAGACATCACAAGATTTCCTTTGGTTGACGCATTCTTCGTCGGCACCTCAGATCAGTGGGGCTGGTCGTCTAATGCGTTGCCGAGCACAGTCCAGGAGTTCGAGTTCGAGTTCGAGTTCGAAGTAATTTCCCTCAATTGACCCTTATCTGTTTTGGATGCTGTTGCGGTTGTGCGGAGCCATTTAACTCATTACTGCGCGGATCAAAATGATTGGCGGACAAACCACACATTCACTTCGAGCCGAGAGCGCGGCGCGGCAGCCTGGTGCAGCAGTTATAATTGCATCGGCTGCAGTAGCGCAATAGAAGTCGAATAATTGCTCAGATAAGAGTAAAAGCATGCGTATGTTTATGGGGCAGGTGGAATCGACGGTGTACACTGGAGGGAGTGGGGGAATCGATAGTAATGCAAAAGTCTGTATTTTTCTCGTTTTTTTCTTTCAGAGTGTAATCATGTTGATGTTCCGTGAGGAGAAGAGTCCCGAAGATGAAATAAAGGCCTGGCAGTTCTGGCACAGCAGGCAACATTCTGTGAAACAAAGGATATTAGATGCTGGTAAGTACACTGGTTTTGTTTATATTTTGCTGAGATTTAGTTTGTCTGTCTCATTTTGCTGAGCCTTAGTTGAGAATCGGAATGAGACTCATTTTCGTGTGACCATGTAGACAGTCTGAATTAGGCGCATGTTGAGTGGATACCAATTGGATTAAATGCGAGATCAACCTTCTACAGGGTGGGACAAGTACAGTGGGCTCTCCAATCTCTCTAACTCGAATTTTTTGTTTGCCATATCTTGGCGTTGCCCTCAATTGTTCATGCAAAAACCATCTCTAAGACGAGCTGCCCCTAACTCGAACTAAACGTGATATTCCGTGACAATCGAGGACTCCACTGTATTTTCTTAAAAAATGCTATAAAGTGTGTGTTGTTTTCGTGGCCCGTGACGTGGTGGATATGTGCGTCGACCTGATCTGTGCGACAAAAAGAATGCTCAGGGCCCCACATCTTCCGAGTCACAGACAAATGCTCAAAGAGTATTTCTTGTCTAGAAAAATCTTCTCAAACTTGGCCGTTCGAAGTCGGCACATAACACTCTCGGTCCTTTCCACTCGTGAGAGATCAATAGCACGCACAGCACGAGTGGTTGCTGCTGCTGGACCCTCCACAGGCTGTAGCGCCACCCATATAGGGTCGTTCAAGCGGTTGCCTCGGTTGGCGTCGCAGTAGTCTGTTCTATCCGCCCAAATTTTTCAAGACCTTGTTGATGGATTTGAACTTTAGCTCACGGACTTCTTGTGTGATCGTTTGTGTGTTTGAATCGTCTTCGAATTGGTGGCACAAAATCAAATCAATCTTCCACAAAAAAGGGGCCAAATTGTGACTCCAAGGCGTCCAAAGAGGGCTGACTTTTGCACTTTGTGCGCAAAACATCGATTGTGCCAAGGGCTGTGTGACATGGCGTGCCATTCTGCATGAACCAGAGGCCCTCCAAATCCATGTTTTCAACTTCAGTAAGCAAAAATTCCGTCAACAGGGCTCTGCAACGACCACCATTGTCAAAGTCACAGCAGTCACAGACTCATCCGTTCGCGCCGCACGTCCACTAGCATTACCAGTCTCAGGAACTTTTTGCACCAACTTACGTACAACTGTCGCGGTAAGTCGCGTTTCAGTCCAAAGTTTTTTCAAAAAACACACTGTTTGAGGCTACACGTCGGTCGCTTTGGATTTACGTTTTCATATTTTGTTCCACGAAGGTGTGATACTGACTCTTTGTCAAGATTTCGAGCGGAAAGTTGCTTATTTGCGCATTTGAGTCGGGGCTACAGTCCGGGGTGTACTCTCTAGCCAGCTCGATCTTTAGCCAGCTGCCGCCAGTTTCGCACGTATAGTTGGTTGAAGTCCCTTTCCACTTGCATGCGCCCTCTGAGGCGCAGTCTTTTTCCACTTTTACGTCCCTCAGAGGTGGATTCGAAGACTCTCCGGACTGGAGAATTGATTTCCATCCACGCTACATGGCCTAGCCATCTCAATCGTTGGATCTTCACATTTCTGGCTAAGCCTATGTCGTTGAATAGTTCGTACAGCTCCTCCTCCACTCATCATCTATGCAGACGGGACCGAAAATCAAGAAGAAGAATTTTCCTTCCAAGGCGTCCAAGAGCAACTTCATCTGCTTTTGACAGAGTCCATGCTTCCACTCCATATAGCAGAACTGGGACGATTAAGGTCTTATAGAGCATTACTTTGCTTGTTCGAGGGGAGGTCTTAGTTTGTCCAGTGATTTCTGAGCTCAAGGAGGCAGCGATTGGCAATAGTTGTTCTTCCTTTGATTTCAGCACTGTTGTCGTTGTCTGAATTTACAGCGGATCCTAAGGAGACAAAGTCTTTGACTGCCTCAAAGTCATATCCGTCTATTGTGACGTTCTGACCGTTCTGTCGGTGTTGGATGGATTTTCGTATTACTTCGTCTTGCCTTCATGTACCGCTAAATCCATATTCGCAGCGTCCGTCGCAATGTGTACCCAAGAATAATTTATACAAGACTACGCCTTTCCTGATGTGTATGCGACGTAGATCGAGATGAGAGCGGTTGAAATTGCTATTTGTACACATGATTCTTGAAATGTACCCACACAACCACCTTTAACATCAGCAACCAGAAACAGCTGTCAGTGTCAAAACAACCACAAGATGGCTACAGGGTGAGCCATGGGAGCATTTCCTTTGAGCTCGTTAGTCTTCAGAAGAGGAGTGAGTTGTGGCCGTTCAGTGGAAATACCAAAACGTTCCACAAAAGCCTTCAATTGGACACCTTTTGATTCAAGGAAGCCTGGCAAAGTCTTCTTACTCACTTACTTACTTAAGGTGGCGCTACAGTCCGAGGTGGACCTTGGCCTCAACCAACAAGCGTCTCCAGCCAGCTTGATCTTTAGCTAGATGCCTCCAGTTTCGCACTCGTATTTAATTGAGGTCCCTTTCCACTTGCGTGCGCGACCTGTGTCGCGGTCTTCCTCTACTGCGCTGTCCCTCGGAGGTGGATTCGAAGACTTTTCGGGCCGGAGCAAGGATTTTCAATTCGATGTGTTTTCATCGTTGGATCCTCAGAATCGATGGCAAAGGATGCCTGCAAGGGCCTTTGCACGACTTTTGGTGGTTGGATCTCTTGGCTCGACTGGAAGGGTCTTCAATTTAACGCCGTTCAATACCCACAATCGATTGCAAACTTTCCAGTCTCACTTCGTCTCAGAGCGTCATTAAATCCATTCCTTTAAGCATTTGCTTAGCCTTCATTTGGACACCTCTTGGTCGTTGAGTCCCTGGGAATCGATTGTAAAGGAAGCCTACAAGGGCCTATGCACGACTTTTGATGGTTGGATCTCTGAAATCGACTGCAAGACTCTTCAATTGTACGGCTTCATACCCACAATCGATTGCAACCTTTCAGTCTCACTTTCAGAGCATCATTAAACGCATTTTCTTAACATTTTTGACACCTCTTGGTCGTTGAGTCCCCGGCAATCGATTGCAAGCTTGCAGTCCCGCCATTAATTGCATTTTTTAACACTTCCGAAGCCATTGCAACCTCAGTCTAAGCTCAAGGACTTCATTAAAAACAGCCATTAGCCACCTCAGCACAATTCCCAAGAAATTTCCTCCTTTTCTGCCATCCAGCCTGCACATATTATAATTCCTACGACACGTCCACTATGCGGCATAAATTTATTTCAATCCCTTCAAGTGGTGGGGACACACTCGCCCGGGCATCGATTCCCCGAGATACCCATCAACATTCATGTTTACACCGACGGACGCCTGCGTTCCTATTCAGCATCTCCTGTGGCGACATTAAATTCTCTATGAGTCATAATTTCAAATTATTGCAAACGCGAAACACGAAACTGATGCACAATTGCGTTCTGTTGTGCAAGCGCTATTATTTCAATGTCAACGAAATTCGATATGCGCGATGCCATAACACTAAAATCTCAACTCGAACAATTGACGAAGGAATGGCGGGGAAACTGGAGCGATTTCCGGTCGAGAGAGAGAGAGAAGGAGACGCGTTGTAATGTGACAGAATGTTGCAAATTGTCGATAAGAATCAGAATGGAAAAAAAAACCTGCAAACGACAACTTCGGCAAAATGATTATCAATTTCACCTGTTCGCCCGTTGAATGCCAGAGCGCGCGCACTCCTTGTGGTCATCCCATTTCTGAGAAAGAAAAAGAGATGCAAACAAGAAGAATCTCGCACAGCTAAAGGACATTTAATGTTCAATCTACAGACGAGATACATTCGAAGCGATAAGTAATTAGTTGGTTGTCGTGTTTAACGGCAACCTGCAAAAAAGAATCTGTTTAAAGTGACTGAGGCGAGGAGGAGACAAGACAAGCAAACCAGACGGAGGTAAAATGCCAACGCGCTCGCGGTGCATATGCAAATTAGCCTTGAGGGGGAGAGACAGACATTCCTTTCGCAAAGGATAGACACTGCCTCGATCGGCGAAATAAATCAAACGACAATTTATCTTGTAATTATTGGGCGCAATATGTAGGCAAGTTCCTGGCTGCTGTTGTAAATCGTTTCTGTTCGTTATTCGATCCGGGAATAGGTGAACTCAAAATTTATTGTCCGTATTATTTTTCCACTCCTGATGGACGATAACAAACGCCTGTTGCCTGTTGGCGCACACAAGAGATAATTAAAATTTACTATTCTGTTTTTTTTCCCATTTTTTTGCAGATACGAAAAATTCAGTCGGTCTCGTCGGGTGCATTGAGGAGGTCTCACACAACGCCATTGCTGTCTATTGGAACCCACTGGAGAGCTCTGCCAAGGTAAGTGACTGTCATTTTTGTTGATCGTGCATCCTGTTGGCTGTTGGCCCATTTTCTCATTCAAATCATCTCGCTCTCCGGCGCACACAAAGTTATTAATTAAGTCACAGTAGCGGTGCGCCTGGTCGACATGCGGTCTGGATTAATTTCGCCACAGTTTGCAGTCAATGAATTTAATGATAATGAAAACTCATAAATATCAAAAACCGATTAAACCTAATCAAGCTTAATTGCGGTTTGCAAACGACCAGCGATTGCTAGGACGATGCAGCAATGCCCGGGCAGTGTGCAATTGGTTTTTTTTTTCCCCCGCCGTTCGGCTTACAAACGGTGTACTCCCCAAGGCGGTAATATTACTAAATGAAAATGTAACAACAACAGCAAGAACTATGAGAAGAAAAAACAACGCAGCACACACAGAACTGACCATATGGGCAGTGCGCAGAAGAGGGAAAAAAAAAAACGGATGGAAATTTATTATTCATACCCACATGTGAGGCTGAGTTATGAAAAATATCTCAATTTCCGTTTCTGGAATTACGTAGAAGGAGCCGTGGAGTCGGGCTTTTTCAACGCTCCAAGGTATTTCTCACCGGAGCCCCAGCCGGCGTGTGAGTGCACCTGGAGTCTATAAAATGCATTTTTCACTCTGATGTAGAACATAGCTTTTGTGGGTAGAAGAACGTCGATTGATATGAAACTTGGTTAGATGGTCTTTGTTGACTTTTTTTTCGACGGGGACTTTGGTGGATTGGCAGGGATCGTGTGTAGGGACTGAACTTGTTCTGATGAGTAATGAGGGTGGAGAATATGTAGCATCGCGATTTATGACAGAGAATAGAGAGCTTGGGGATGGTGCAGTAGGCAGTGAATTGGATGTATACATCAGCTACCGGCAAAGCAATGCTGGTCACTGCCAGTGACTTAGAAGAACCCCATGCCCTCCAAAGCGCACGGACCTGAAAAACTTTTTCAAGGGTCATGCTAATCTGGTGCTCATCGGCATCTCATCGGAGCTCTCAAAAGCAACAGGCACTTCGGCTGTGACTTGGAGGAAAACGTGAGTTCTTTCTAAAGCAACCGGCAACGAATCATTGGCAGTGAGTTGGATTGACTTCATGGTCTCCGGAGTTCACAGCTCACAGCTCACAGTGACTTGTATAAGCTCTCTTAAGCGTTAGGCAGGTCGACGGTGACTTGGAGGATCACATAGCTCTCTAAAACTACGATCGTTAACAGAAACTTTGAAGAAACCAATGCTCTCCAACGCAAACAACAGGTCGGACTTAAAAAAACTTCTCTTAAGCGGCTCTCGGCTGCTCATGGGAGCCGTGTAAAGCGACTTGGAAAGCAACGTCGGGTCCTCTAAAGCAACAGACACGTTGGCAGTGACTTGAAGGGAGATCTCCGATCTCTAAAACGACAGTCAATTTGTGTAGTTTGTTGTTGAAAGTGACTTCGAGGGATCCCATGGTCTCCCCAAGCGCATAACAGTTCGCCTAGAAAAACTTCTGTAAAGCGACGTGTTCATCGGCTGCTCATCGGCAGCTTATCGAAGGTGTCTAAAGCGACTGTGAGTAACTTGGGCGACCACTGAACCCTCTCAAGCAACAGGCATGTCGACTGACACTTGGAACACACCCCAGGCTCTCCAAAGCGCACAACAGCGTCGGCAGTGACTTAAAGAGCATTTTTTAAGCGACATGCTCATCGGTAGTGACTTGGGAGAGCTGTCTAAAGCGACTTGGAAAGCAACGTCAGCCTCTCTAAAGCAACAGACACGTGGGCAGTCACTTGATGGGACATCTCCGCTCCCGAACCGTCAATGAATTTTTGGAAGTCACTTCAAAGGACCCCATGGTCTCCAAAGCGAACGGTCGCGTCGGCAGTGACTTGAAGAAGCCCTCTTAAGCACTAGGCAGTTCAGCGGTGACTTGGAGCAGCATTAAGCTGTCTAAAGCAATTTTGAAAGCATCGTCGACTGTGACTTTGGACGCTCAACCACTTAAACCCTCTAAAGCAACAGCCACGTCGTCTGTAACTTGGAGGAACACGTTAGTTCTCTAAGGATCACTGGAAGTGACTTGGAAGGAGCCTATGGTTTCTAAAGCGAACAACAGCGTCTGCAGCAAGTGTGCGGAGCAGAAGGCTCTCAAAAACAAACTTAAAAGCAATGTCGGCTGGGAGGAACACCAGGCTCTCCAAAGTGCACAACACATCGGGCTTTAAGAAAATGTCTCAGGTTGCACATGCTCATCGGCAGTGACTTCGAGAAACTGTCTAACACGACTTGAAAAGCAACGTTGGGCTCTCTAAAGAAAAAGGCCCCGGTCTTCAAAGCGCACAGTAGCGTCGGCAGGGACATAAAGAAGCTCTCTTAAGCGACAAGCACGTCCGCAGTGAGTTGGAGAAGCAGCAAGCTCTTTAAAGCGTTCGACAAAGCAACGTCGGGAGTGACTTGGCTCTAATGCAGCAGGCACGTCTGCACGAAACCTGAGCTCTGCCTAGAGACAAGCTCAACAAGGTCTTCTTTCCCCACTAATTATTCCAAGCCTGTTCCATGGTCTGTGGTTTCGCTACATAGTGTGAGTAAGTGGTTTACGTGACCTGCTGCGATAAGGCTTGTATCACGAAGACTTCTACTCTTTGGTCCATTTTGAGATGCTGCACCACACGGCTTCGGTAGGCATCTCAAATAGCAAGTTTAGAAATAAGCTTAGGGACTTATTCCTCCACCTTGCGAAAGTGGTGAGGCCCATCGAACAGGTCTGTTACTCCCTGGGGCGTAGCACTCGGTTGTTTCCTTGGCAACTCCAGACAGACTTGCATCAAACCATGTCACCTCTCATAGACGCAAAAGTCCATAGCCTTCATAGACAAGTTTAACTCCTAGATGTGCAAGTGTGTCTCCACTTCTCTTCTCAACTTTGGGTTTTAAACCACAGTCACCACCACACTCCCACTTGGAGGCCAACTTTAAGCGACTTGAAGGTCTCATGGGCAAACTCCTGATCTCCCGTGGCACCGTGGACTATAGCCTCTAGTCAAGCTACCAGTAGAAACCCAGGACTGAATGGCAGTGTTGTAAAAAGCCAAGCCTGACAGAAGACAGCGTAAAAGGTCTATGTAGATAAAGGCAAGGCAGTTTTCACATATTCCTCTGTTTGCGAGCTTGAAGCTGTGATTTTAACTAGCCGTGGAGTACCTAGGTTGTTTCCTTGAACCACTAGCCCTTAGCACAGACTTTTAGACGCCTTTTACGACAGTCATGCCTTACCTCGAGTATATTCTAGGATCCCTACCTGAAGGGAGAAGTAGATAGGGATAGTAGGAACCCAGTTAATTAAAATGACTGTGACATGGTGAACCACTGAGCTGTCTCAAGAGACAGGCAAAGCAACGTCGGCTGTGACTTGGTGGACCACTGAGCTGTCTCAAGAGACAGGTTAAGCAACGTCGGCTATGACTTGTGGGATCACTGAGCTGTCTCAAGCGACAGGCATCGGCAGCGACTTGGACGAACGTCTCAGTTCTCTAAAGCGACCGGCAAGAGGTCATTAGCGGTGACTTGGGCGGACCCCATGGTCTTTAAAGATCACAGCAGCGCCGATAGTGGTTTAGAGGACCACCAAGCTCTCTAAAATGGCAGGCAAGGCAACATCGGCTGTGACTTGGCTGACCACTGAGCAGCTCGGCAGTGAGTTGGAAGAACGCCTCAGCTCTTTAAAGCGACCGCCAAGAGTGGCTTGGAGGGGTCCCTTGGTCTTCATAGCGCACAGCAGCGTGGACAGTGGTTTAGAGGACCACCAAGCTGTCTGAATTGACGGACAAAGCAACGTCGGCAGTTCCTCACCTTTAAGTCTCTGAAGCGCAAAGCAACGTCGACGGTGACTTGAAAAACGACCAAGTTCTCTAAGGCCAGAGGCAAGAGTGGCTTGGAGGACCACCAAGCTCTCTAAAGCTACCGGCAAGATTGACTTTGAGAACCAAAGCGCCGGACAAAGCACCGTTCTCCTTGTCCTCCAGTCCGGCGTAGTCCTGATCTCAGCCTGGTTTCCCATCAACCCAGCACAAGTGTAACTCCCGCCGTCGAACCACACCACCATCCACGGCATCCTTGAACTCTGCACTTTTGCAAGCACCCCATTGTCGCTTGCCTTGCCACCACCGTAGGACAATGAACCGCCCCGAAGGTGATTGGCAAATGGCCAAGCTTGTCACAATGTCCATTATAATCCATTAAACAACGAAAAAATTGCTAAATGATTGTGTCAGTCTATCGAGGAGTCTGGTTCACTTCTTATTGCCAACCGCCCGGAAATGTACTTAAATCTGGCCCATAAGTAGATTTCTGCTTATTAACCCATTAGCGACCAAAGCCACACGCAGGCACACACACACCCGGCTCCAACATAGATCTGTCTGTGAATTAATTAATAAATGGTGGACAGAAATTAATTGCGAATTGCTGTGTAATTGCTACCTATGTCAATAATTGCATTTCGTCGTTGTCGGCCCGACACTGCTGCCGCCGCTGCTGCTGCTGTTGCCTGTCGCTTTAGAGTGCACAATAAATATGAGTTAAAGCGAGGAGATGAAGGCAAAAAAAAACAACAAGTAACAACCATTGAACTGTGTTGCATAAATTATCTCTCGCGCGCTGGCTGGCGACTTGAACGGTTTGTAAATCATTTGTGAGCGTTTATTTATTTGTTTTTTTTTTTCTGTTTTCTGCTCACAAAGCCTTCTCAGTTGCTGGTGGTGTTGTTTTTCAAACCGATGACGACTGATCGAATAGCTAAATGAGACGCGAGAGAGGGAGGGGAATTCTAATTTAGTTTCGATTTTAAATGCAAATATCAAAGTCTTGGCGATTGAAAAATTTAATTTATTTATTTCTCCATCTGCGATTGGACACCGAGTATGCGACACATTTGCATACTGATTGGCTGAGAGAGGTGGGCTACGGCGAGCGGGGGGGAGGGTGGGTGGAGCGGGTGATTACTTTGTTTCATCCCAATGAACAGAGTTAACAACTTGCTTAGAGGTCGCCGCAGAATGAGATGTATCCTTGGTGTGTCAAGGGGGGGGTCGCGTTGCTGGGTTGTTTTTTTCCTGAATTCTTTTGGTGCGTTCATGCTGTGATAGCAAGTAGTTCGAGCGAGTCGAACGACCAGGTCGGATAGACCAATTTGTACTTTCGTGTCGTGACGGTCGTATGGAGGTTCAACCTTTTCAACTTTATCTGCCTCGGTCGTGTGACTGGTCGTACTACGTGCACACTGTAGTAAACAGCTGGATGGCGCAGTTGGTTGAGTGCCTGCCCTTGGTTATAGGAGTCCCCGGTTCGAATCCCATTGAAAGAAAAGTTCAGTCAAATCTGGTAAAATGTACGTCACTAGATGCGGACCAACAATGGTCTTAAGTGTTCTCCCAATTCCACTGGCAGCCCAATAACCTAACTTAAGCCAACACTGTAGAACGACTGCAGCCCACATTTTCATAGGCGTTTCAGATTTCAACGAGTGAGCATAGAGAGAACGGTCGAATTTAGAGCCGTTTGCTTCTCCACTCCTTCGCTGAAGACAGCACTCTCAGCTGTTCACATCCGTTCCACGACCCACGACCCACGACCCTGCCCTTCGGACGTTGAATTGGCACGGCAGCGTATGTGAAGCACATTGAATTCCGATCTTGGTGCGCAAGAACAACAGAGTGGAATTCAATGCTGTCTTCTGACACTAAAGCGAACCCCTGATAACCAGCCATTATCCATGAACGGCTCTAGCACCCGCGAAACTGTCAAACTTTCCATCCATGGCATGTGTATGAACGACCACATCCTCGATGTCACCGAAAAATGCTGCGAAATGCTTAGGTTTCCTCAAACGATGCAAACAACAGTTCATCTCTTCTGAATTGGCTTCAATCTACAAGGCGTATGTTAGCTCTAAGCTTGAGTACAACGCTCATATCCGGTCTGGTGCCCACAAGACCACCCAGCACCTACTAGATAATATCCAAAAGAGGAGCGAGTAAGCTTCCTGGAGACGACGAGTTTATCAGACTCGCTCGAACGTCGACGTACCGTGTCTTCCTTGCTCGGGTCTTATAGTTAATTTAACCCTTCTCTCAATAAGCAGGTCTAGCCGGCCCCTTTCCATTTTTTTCGGACCGTGTCAGTGCAACATGTTTGCTTTAATGTAGGCTTTAATGTAATTGGAGCATCTGAGTGGATCAGAGTGACCTGGAACCTCTAGAGTCAATCGAATATGTGTGGCGAAACCTACTTATTGACAGAAGGGCTTGATTCCAACCGCAATGCAGGTCTCGCCAGGAATGCCCATCAGTTTACCCCTAAGCCTGCTTTCGGACACACAGCTCAATTGAGAGACTCGTTTTTTAGCCACACGTATATGAAATGCGCTTTTCAACCCAATGTTTCCCATAGACTACAATCCGCAGACGCCTCGTCTCCCTCTATACCATCGGCCAGTGCTGTGTCCTTACCCCAGCCGATTTTTCTCATTTGATTGGCGCTAGTCAAGGGTTGAACCTGTGCCTCAACCAACATACTTCTCCAGTTAACACGATTTTTCCCCAGCTGTTCACACCAACCTTCTCTACTTCTGAGTGCCATCACGTTCGAAGACGTCCTTTGTTGCGTTGTCCCAATCTCTCGGTATCGAAGACTCTTTGGGTCGGAGATGTGGTGTCCATCTCTCTCTACACGACCTAGCCATCTTTAGCGTTGAATCCGAAGACGCTTACCTAGGTGCAAGCCGCTGTACAGCCCGCACAGTTCGTGGCTGAATCGTCTCTTCCAGACACCGTCAACGCAAACAGGACCAAAGATCGCACGCAAAACTTTTCTCTCCAAACAACCAAGAGTTTCTTCATCCATTTTCAACAGCGTCCATGTTTCTACGCCACAGAGCAGGATCAGAGTGGTATACAAAGTCAGCTTGGTGTTTCGAGAGATGGCTCTGTTTCTCAATTGCCTCTTGAGCCAAAAAAGAAGCAGCGATTGGCAAGAGGGAGATTCTGCGCTTGATCTCGGTGCTGGTGTTAATGTCCCGATTACTCTAGAGCCGAGGAAGACGAAGACAACCCATGCCAACTAAGGGTATTGATAATCCTTGAGCACGCGCAAATTAGAAGAAAAATTAGGCTATCACCGTCACTGAGAGCGCTTCGATGTGGGTGGCACCGTCATAAATGAACTCCGTCAACCGGGTAGTGAACGCAAAGCACTTTCTGGTCGTCCGACTCGGTCAAACGACGCGGTAGTACAATGTGAACGCCACCTTTCAGTTTGATTTGTGTGGACGTTCCACTTTTTCAACATTTTTCCTCCGCGTTACGTTATTTGTACGATCGTGTACCGTGTTCAACGAGTGAGCATCAGCTGATGGATGCAAATGATATTTTCTCTCGGTGGAGGTTAGAGACGCTCGTAAATTTAGGACATTTTCATCATTGAAAGAGGAACGGGAGCTTCGATGTACGAAACTATCGTCACAACTATAGTCTGTCAACCACCCGTCAACCGCGTAGTACAATGTGAACGCAAAGCACTTTTTGGTCGTCCGACTCGGTCAAACGACGTGGTAGATCAATGTGAACGCTGCTTTTCAGTTCGATTCTGGGTTTCTTCGTGGAATGCGAACTCAAGCCCTTGCACGTCTCCGAATTTGCTCTGAAGCAAGGGTCTAGAGCAGTGCTATAATGCCTTAAGAACACTCGTATTCACATCTTCCGTCTGCTGAGATTTTAAAAAGCTCTCAGATGAAGTCAATGAGAGAGAGTGAGACTTAAGTTGACTAGGGCCATGTAGGTGGACCACATCCCTTCCGTCAGCATCGAATTTTTTGAATTATCTCCAATCACAGAGATCGACGAGATCAACAAGATCACTCTCTGTGTCATGCCACACCCACCCGATAACGTGATCTAATTTATCGCACTCCCATAACTGCAACTGATTATCTCGCACCGAAAATCAAGCAAACAACATTATTAGCCCCACATGTCCGCGGCCGTATCAGATTCCCGTCAATAATTTATCACGAAATTATTGCAATAAATTTCCACATTGATTCCGATTCCGTGTGCCATGGCAGTGCCATTGGACTGCCTGACTGCCTGACTGGCTGACTGCCTCATAAGTGCAACACATCTGTTGCACAGCCTCCACCGACTCATTCGCGGGCCCAATCCCAATCCGCATGCATTTATTCAAATACCTCTGCCGAGCACGCCCGTGTGCTTTCGGTGCGGCGGGAATGTGTGTTCTTTTTTGTTTCACAATCGAAATGCGATAAATTTGGAATTATAGGTAAAAACCGCTTAACACAGCCGCTTATCTAATCAGGGGAGGCAGAGCGAGAGACTCTGCCTATGCGCGACGACAAATCTTGCCCAATGTCGCGACATCTAAACAACTCACAACTCGTCAGCTCAATAAATTGGTGCCCGTGTAATAAATTCACCGATACACCGCGCTCTGGTCGAATATGGATACAATGTCCATCCACCTGATGCGCGCGATCCGTATAAGCGTCAAACTATGAGATGTATTCAAATTAGACACTCGATTCGAGGGCGATTTCAATAAATTGTGACAAAGAGAAAATGGAAATCAACAAAAGGGCCACCACGCCAACACCGAGTGTCGCACGCACACACCCAGGAAGTGATTTTTTATTCAAGAGGAGAGGAGATACATTTGATAAACATTTTACCCACTTCATCTTCGATTCAGAATTTCGGAATAGGTAATCTGTATCTGCGGCCTGCACGCACTGCCCTCGGGCAGACCTCGAACTGATAAGGATCGCTTTTGGAAATTTATACACACGCTTGCGCACAGGATCGTCTCTCTCTCTGCATTTGCCTAAATAGCTAGGGAAACGTTTTTGGATTGAAAAATCTCTCCGGCAGATAGAAATCGATTGGCTTGCGTCCGTACGATGCCACGGTGGGGAATAAAATATTTATCTATACGCAATTGATTACCACAAGTTGATCCTCCTCGCCACTGTGCCGGTGCTGGTGGAGCAGCATCTCATCGATCAGCAGCAGCAGGCCGGCTGGTGCTGGCTGGTGGTGTGGTATTTTCCTGCAGATTGCACACAAAATGCCTTAAACATTATTCTCATTTGGCTCAACTGGCGGACGGTCTCACCTTCGGCAGCATCTGCGGCGGAGCTCTCCTCGCGAGATCGAGCGTCTTCCAACCGTCGTCGTCGTCGTCGTCAACTTGGAATTCCTCGGAGAGTTTTCCCCCGTCCGTGATTTCTTTGTAAATCGAATGCAGTTGTTGAGTACGATCCCTGGCTGCACCACCATTAGACATATGTTTCGCATTATTTAAAACAAAAGACTTTTGCCCATCTACAGGTGTGGTGTGCGGTGTGTGTGTGGACGAACGACGACCGTCGCGGCGGACTTCCTCGTGGTGCGTGATTATCATCCACGGACAACGACGACACATTTTCCCTCGCACAGTCTCAGACTGAGATGACAATTGTTTAACAGAGCGGGTTTCTCGGAACGAAGAATCCAGCCAGAGCTTGCTGTTTGATTTAGTTTTTCTCTGTTGGCGCGCGGGAATGTGATCGATTGTGAGGGGAATATGAGATTTGATTTCGTGTTAATTACAGATTTTCTATTTGCAATGCTTTGCACAGCGAAAAGGGAATAACTATTGCGATGCATTCCGCATTTGTCGTGTCAACGGTGTGTGGTGTGGTGCGAAAATCGTTCACAGCCATATGCTGTCTCTGTGGTCTGTCGGCCATTAATTAAATGTCATGGCAAGTGATGCCTTTTTTGCGTTTGCAACTGGAAACGATTGATCTGGGCAATGCCCTTTTTCGGAGTGAGATTTTTCAAATTCCACCGCTCCGAATGGGAGGGGGGAAAACATTAAGTGGCAGTGGGAAGGCTGTTCGAATTCAATGGCAGTGGTTCTCCATTCTTGTTGAAAAAAAGACGCGATTGAAATGTCACTCCACATGCCTCCTGCCTGAATTTCTTTTCAAATTTTAACGTTCTTTCTCTTTTCCCTTCCATTTCAGATAAATATTGCCGTTCAATGCCTGAGTACGGACTTCAGTAGCCAGAAAGGTGTAAAGGTAAGTGAAGAAATCATTCAATTAACCTCCTGCCAGTCTGTTAATCAAACCATCGTCGAAAAATCAATTCCTTTTCAACGAGAGAGAGAAAAAATCACTTCACACAATCACCGCGGCGAAGGAGCAGACGAAAAAGAAAACAAAATTTAATTGTCACTATTTATTGTTGCCCCCATCAAAGAAAGGGGATCATAAAAGAAGAAAAATCCTTCCATCATCCTTCGTATCAAAAGAACACACCGTTCGCATGGATAACATTTTCATTATTTGGTGTTTCAATCACCTGCACACAAGGATGCGCGCGGGCTCTGCACTCGCTCAGTGTGGGAATAAGGGGAACAGGGAAGACGAACCAAACAAACATCAACAACACCTGTGCCACGACTCCTGCATCCTAGGGAGTTTGTTTAATTCGATTTATTACTGGCGGAATGTGGCAATAAATCGGAAAACTCACGGCATCCAATTCATCTGAAGACATTTTGACAGGTCCGCTTGATGTATTGCGTGATGTGTGCACACGAATGTCGATTTGAGTGGAAGTGCTAAGTCGCTGGGGAAGAACAGAAAAGGATCCTTTGTTTTAGAAGGGAGTCAGTTTTTTCCTTTTTTATTTTGTTCTCCACTGCTTGCATTTGAGGGTTTCGGATGTTGGCGGGGGTTAAAGACACAAGGGGTGATCATTTTGTGGAGATTTTTGTGTGATCGGCTTCCGCTACAAGATCAGTTTCACCAGACTTCTCTGCGCGATCGGTATTCGCCCAGTATAAGCCCTGAGTACATATCAGTACCTTCCACACAAGCTTAGATGCATTGCTTGCCTCCATCTCTGCATGATCGATGCCAGTGGACAAGCCAGTATAAGCCTCTAAGTACATTTCAGTACCTTCCACACAAACTTAGGTCCATTGCATGCATCCATCTCCGTCCACTTGACGGTGACCTCTCCGCAAGCTATAGCTCACTTTGTACCTCAGAGCAAACTTCCGTGCCAACAACGCAAACGAGCTTCTGCCCCTGACTAGACTTCAGTCTTTTCATACCAAACCTCGGTGTCCTCTAGACTTATTGAAGCACACTATATGCCCGACTGCAGGGTCTTCTGCGTAAGCCTGGGTCAATTTGATGCCTCTGACTAGTCTCTCAGTTATCACTTCGTGAAACAGACTTCATGCCTCCGACTAGACTTCAGCGGCGTCTCCGCAAGCCTATGTCCACTTTATTCAACCGACTAGACTTCAGCGTCGTTTACGCAAGTTTTGCTCCGGTTTATGCCTCTGACCAGACTTCTGTGTTCGTTCTGTGTCCCCTACACTTGCAGGAGCCCAGTTTCTTCTAACTAACTAACGGTCTATCTTCACTACACAAGCCAAAGCCAGACACATGCTGAACCATATCTTATGCGCCTTATTAGACTTCTCGTCTTGATCGGTGTCCTCTACATAAGTTAAAGAGCACTTGCTACCTCAAACCAAACCTTGGGGTCCTCTACATTTGCTGAAGCACATTTTATGACTCTAGCTAGACGTCTCTGCATGATCGATGTCGAGTTTAAGCCTCTGACTGGGCTTGAGTGTCTTCCCCACAATCTTGAGTCCATTTTATGCCTCTCTCCATGCTCGGTGCACAAGCTAAGGCCCCTCTTATGCCTTTGAATGCGTATTCAGAGTGCTCTACATAAGCTCAGGCTCAGTTTGACCACATCTCTCTGCACGATCGGTGATCGTTACACAACCTAGATCTGACTTTAAGCCCTTGACTCGACATCGGTGTCGTCCACGTACGCTGAGGTTCAGTGTGCGTCTCCATTTCTGAACGATCATTGGTCACTACACAAATTAAAGCCCATCTTGTACCTTTGACCTAGTTTTGGTGCCGCCAACAAAAGCGAGTTTCAGCCTCTGACTAGACTTCAGAGTTCTTCACCCAAGCGTAGGGTCCATTGCACGCCTCTGTCTTAGCCAGTGTCCTTTTCCAGACAGGGAAACTCTTTGAGCGCAACCCGCCACTACAGAAAATTGTGTCGAATGATCAATATTTTCCTTCAGAATGATCGTAGCTGTTTTGTTTTGTGACCAGACCTTGGGCCTCTACACTTACTGAGCACTTTCTATACCAAACTTCGGTGCTTTCTAAGCATACGTGGGCAGATTTGATGCCTCGGGCTGGACTTCTCTGCACGCTTGGTGACCTTTATAGTTGGTGAAGCACAGTCAAGCACTAGACTTCGGTGATCCGCTTTGCAAGCTGGAGCTGAGATGAGGCTTCTGACGACTAGACTGCAGGTCTCCCAGGCAAGCTTATGACTATTGTACGTCTCCGCCTTTGTACGTTCTGCGACGTGAAGCACCTGCTTGACTATACTTCTCGTCACGATCGCTGATCTTTACATAAGTTAAAGCGCACTTCGTATCTTAAGCCACATGTCGGTGTCCACACACTTGCAGAGGCACATTAAATACCAGACTCCAGTCCCTTCTAGGCAAGCTTGGGTCGATTTCACGCCTTTGACTGCACTTCTCTGCACATTCGGTGACATTTTACGCCTCTGGTTCCAGTTTATGTCTCCGATGAGATTTTTGTGTTCGTTTTGTATCCTCTACCACCGCTGGTGCCCAGTTTAACCCTCAATCTGCACGTTCTCCGGTCTCCACAACCGGCCAGACCTCTATCTTATTGAAGCACATTTTGTGGCTCTGACTAGACCTCTCTTCATGTTCGGTGCCCGCTAAAGCCGAAAAACGAAATCCTCTGACTAGGCTTCAATGCCTTCCCCCGCAAACTTGGGCAGATTTGACGTCTCTAGACGGCGTCGGTGTCCTTTTACACCGCCAAGCCCGAGTTTATGTCCCCGACTAGACGTCTCTCTAAGAGATCCCCTTTCAGCTCGACTCACACTCCACTTTTTTAAGCGTCTAACGATCAATATCTCCCTTCAGAATGATCGTAAAATTTAACTGATCAGAAGCTTAAATATCAGCGCCGTTGTCAAAGCCATTACACTTGTGATAAAGATCACCACAAAATATCCACTTCCAAAATGCATCTAACTGATTCTTAAATTCCCCTTCCTTTATCAAGAAAAAAACAAAAAGAAACACTTAATCGAACGTGTATCTAATTCAAAGACACGGCGGCCAAGCCAAGCTCTTGGCGCTAAAAATCCTTCGCTTCTCCCACCTCGTGTGCGCTTTTATGACTCTTCCTCGCCACAATCCTCACCTAATAAGGGCATAAAAAAAACAAAACAAATCCAAAAAACTCCACCGATCGACGGACAATCATAAAAAAACAAATCAAACACAGAAAATCTTGATCGGAATGGAAGCATTGGAAGCGTATAACGAATCGTTCATCACATCATCACACCTGTTACAATTCCTTTGTTCCGACACACCATGAAATTTGAAATCTCTCAAATCCAAGTTCCTTCCCGCTCCCTCCCCATTTGCATAAGTAACCAAAAAAAACAGTCACTTTAACGATTGCTTCTCGTGTGTTTTTTTTTATTGAGATTTTGGTTTGGTTCGTCATCTCTGTCGCCATGAATTTTGGGGAAAAACAGCGTGCGTGTGTTGTTGTTTTTCTTTAATTAGAAGCGTGCTACTAAAAATCGATCGAGAAATGCCAGTGGGTTGTGAGACACTGTTTAACTGTACTGCTGTAATTAACATATCTTCGAGATATGAAGACACCATCGCGTCGAACCTCTAACAGATGAGCGCCCACATGAAGGACGTCACTCTAATCATAGGCTGATGATGACGACGTCCACTATCGACGATCGACGACGACAAAAACACCACGTCGTCGATATGAACGCTATTAATAGGAGTGAAACTATGTCTCTTCGGTGTTATTTTTTACTTTTCTCACATCGATATCGACACTAGCTCGGCTTGCAAATTAAGGAACAGACAGTCATTTGCTTGCAAAACAACACGGGGGAAAATATCTCCAGCAACAGACATGTCGAGATATTGACTTGAGGCCAAGAGTAGTTTCCTGTCCATTTCTCAGACTACATTATTCATCATAATTGTGTGTCTCTCGCTGGCTATAGCCTCCTTCTCCTCCTCCAGGACAGACAACAACACGACAAACTCTTACATAGTCTCGCATGTACCGAGGATATGTATTTTTTTTTGTTTGTTTTCTGTTTATTTATTGAAAAAGATTAATGCACGCAATAGAGTTGACACGTTGTCATGTTGTTCTGCGAATAAATTAATTTTCACGTTTCGCACGCACCTCTTCGCGTAGACACATGCAGAGTGAGAGTCCTGCCAACGCATTAGGAAATAGCCACAAAAACCCACCAACCAACCAACCAACCGACCAACCGACCAGTCAACGTCTGATGATTGATGGATGGTGATTTAATTAAAATTTATAATTGTCCACCACGGATATGCGAAACGACGACGACGCATGGTCAATGCAATTTTTCGGTCTCGATCGATCGCGAGATACACGTCAACGAGCTACGCACAACGCACTAAGTGCCTCCAAACTCTCGAACGGCCACCGCCTGGGTGTTCAATTAATGTTAATACACCCAATTTCCAGGGTAGAGGGGAAAAAAATATATAAATTAACATTTAATTGATTTGCTCTGAACGGCGTGTCGAGATTTCTTTCATATTTAAATCATTTTTGCTCATTTTTTTGCTGTCTCAAGTGTTGGCGCGCATTTAATTGCAGCCATTGCTCGCAGCACTTACTTGCGAAATTAATGCCAATGCAAACGGTCTAAAGGAGGTTGATTTTTTCTTTTTGCCCACCTCTTCACGGATAATTACCGTGTGCGCTTTTAATCTCTTAACTAGGTCTTGCGAACAGAGAAAACCGAACAACAACATCTCATATTTAAATGTTTCTCATTTCAGGGTCTGCCGCTGCACATACAAATCGACACATTCGAAGATCCCCGGGATACGCAAGTCTTCCATCGAGGCTATTGCCAAATAAAAGTCTTCTGCGATAAGGTAAGTGATTTTTCTCTTCTCAATCCCCTGTGTGTGTGGTATCCGCGACGACTACCGCGAGTGTTCTCCCCAATGAATGACGAACATCAGAATTATACCGTCCCCAGATAGTGGTAGGCGTCAATCAATGACAGCCTACTTCGAGCGACTGGCTGGTGTGTGTGGATCCTTAATTAGTAACACACACTCACTCACCTCTTTCTCGCGCAGACACGTGTAATTCAAAAGAGAATTCAACGCAAATTGGCTTTGGCAAGCACGTTGCAACAGTCAAGGCGAAAAAAAAAAAAAAACACCAACAAAACCAACTTCAATCTTCAGCTGTCAGCTTATGGGGGGATTACACTAACCCCTTCACATACACACGCCCGATAAGAGCTAGAGAGCCGCCTGTAACTGACAGAGTATCTAAGTGCAATTGGTTATTTGCTTTTCATTTTTTTTTTTTTTTCAATTAATTTCGATCGTCTTTCACTTCACAAGTCTTGTTTTTTTCCTTCTTTCTCCTGATGCTGTGCTTCTCTTTTTTTTCTGTTTGTTTATTGCATTTGAGTGCCCGTCACATCGACAAGCAGTTATTTATGCATTTTTATTCGCACTAGTCATGGGGTCGGTGTTTTTTCAAATTCACCTGACGGTGTATTATCAAAATTTATGGCATATTCTTGCGATTTGGAATTTGTATAAATAATATTTTGTTTGTGTCAGCCTTTGTGGCGGTTAATTATTGCCGACGAAAAAAAAATGTATACACATTGTTCTATTGTCTGGTGGACGCAAATTTGGATTCAAATGAGATTTCGATTGGAGTCGCGTGAGGTCATTACTGAAAATAGAATACGCTGAAGATCGTAGGAGTTTTTTAATAACAACCAGATGTGAGTTGTGCGATGGCAAACTGATTGGACGGTAGTTGGTGGTGGATTTGCGCCACTTCAAGTTGTGAATTCAGAGCACATTCAGCTTGATTGCGTCCAGTCGGTGGCTTGCAATTTGGTGGACGATAGACTGACGCTTGTTTCGTGACGTCTCAAAGGCAAACCTTTCCAGTAAGCACTGCCATCGCATGGGCATCACAATGGTTCCAGCTTGTGGCCACACCGCGCCTGCTCTCTGACCAAACCCAACCTAACCGCTGCCATCATGAAAAGCCACCAACCACTCACTCAATTATTAAATTTAAACATCAAAATTAAAGCCCATTTATTTGAGGTCGCCGCGAACTCCGAACTTCGCAAAGACTGACGTTTCATTCATAAGGAGGTTTTTCATTCGCAAAGAACCACGGGTGCAAAGTGACACTTCACTGCGAATTTTTTGGTCGTGGAGGTTGTGGATTGCGTTTGAATTTTTGCGTATTACGAACTCAGCTTGGCAGTTCGCGGAGAGATTGATTGATTCGCAGAGAAAAACTTGTAAATCATTAGTTAAACTAAATTTTGTTGGGATTTTGGGGATAAAAAGTAGAAGTATAACTTGTTGTTCATATTTGCTGGAAAAGATGTGTTTCTGAAAGTTCGCGTTCGCAGTTCGTTGCTCATACGAACGGGACTTTACTGTTTTGTGTAACGTTTTGTACGCATTTTGTTTTTTTGTGTATCGGGTCTATAACTCAATTCGTGCTGTGCTTCTTCAAAAATTCAATGTTAATTTTAGAAGAACATGTACAATAGCAAAACATTATTCGAAGTATTGCCCATCTGAAGCTATGACATCTGCAATGACAATATTTTACAATAACAGTAGCTTTCCAACGCATGTTCCATTGGAATACTACAAGTTACGCCATCTCTTAGCAAACCGTACGAACTAAAATTTGTGGAAGAACAGAAACATTATTTTGTGACACCGATCTTCGAAGCTGGACATCAGGAGATTAATGTCAGTCTTATATCCTATTTTCTGACGTACCTCAGGGTATCATTTAGCTCTCCTTTTACCTCAGTCCACATTCAAGCAAGTTACTAGATATAGCAGATCTTGGCTTGATTTTTGACATAAATTCAACCCAACTGACCACGGAGTAGCCAAAGCTAATGCAATGGTATTGTTTTTCAAGCTAACGTGTGATACAGTCGTTGAGTTCATTGTGTTCATCCATTTCTGAAGAGAGACAAGAGTATTCCCCTTTTATATAACAGCTGTCTCCAATTTTAGAGCCCAGGTTGGTTAAGATTCTTCTCCATTTGTGTGCGCCACCGGCTTCGTAGACGTCCAACTGTCCCACTGGTCCGGAGACTCGAAGACTCTTTTCCGTGATAAATAATGCTCGGCCGAGGAAGATGACTCTATTTTGTGCCCCAACTCAGTCAGAAAATGCCTTGAAATTTCCACGTTGGTTTGAATAAAGGAGACTGTCAAATTTTACTTACTTACTTTTTACCACCTTGAACCATCAACACCGACTATGATCAAGCTAAGCGACGCTCTGTTGGAAAAGAAAACCCACTTATGAGCCAAGGTTGACGGTGGCGGTCGTGGCCTTGAAGATATTGGGGAGTGACAACAGAGTCACATACCACTGCCATCATATTTGATCTCTGGGACCTCAGAGCTATCTTGGGAAAGTTTCTTTAGATGGGATGTCTTAAATGTCTCTTCGTATGGATATATTTCTATTGGTTATTCTCTATCAACTTGGCGTCAGATTGGGACACTTCACTAGTAGGTGTTCCATGGTCGCCTTTGATTGTCCACAGTGGCTACCGTATTTTGAGCTGCTGTGACCTATTTTGTATAGACGGGAGATGCATGGGAAGTGGACAGTAAGTGCGCCACATAGTATCAGGTCAAGCCATGGCCTCACAAAAACCAAGAACTGTCTGATAGAAGGGAAACCAACTAGGCCCATGACTAGGTTGCTTGATGCCACTTTCATGACATTGAAGCTAATCAGAGACTGACTTCATGACATTCTTCAGAGAGTCGAGCAAGTATTGGCCAAGTGCCTTGATCAGACACTGACTCCATGACATTCTCCAGAGAGTCGAAGAAGTATTGGCAAAGTGCCTTGTTTTATGTCTCAGCTGGGTCCATAGGAAGGGTTTCTCATTTCTGTACTGGCTAGTTGCTGTAGATCATGCTTAGTCACACATCTGTTATGGTAAATAATGCTCGCCTTGGGAAGCCTCCATTCAAGCAGAAAGTGCCTTGAAAAAGCCTTGAGGAGGAAGAACGTTGGTTTGAGGGTACGGTTAGGTAATTGGGCTGCCAGCGAAATTGCCAGCAGACTTAGACCATCGTTGGTCCATCGTGATACCCTATGCCATTGATTTGATCCCAACGCAAATAGTGACTGTACCAGGTTTGGAAACCAGATGAAAGCATTTTAAATTTTGTTGCCACTGGAATTCGAACCGGGGACCCCCATAACAACAATTGCGCCATCTAGCCGTTAATTCTAAGAGTTAACACTTAGAGAACGTGCTCCCTGATGGACACACAAAAGAAGCCAAATTGAAGGTGGTCCAGTGTTTAAATCGCTTCCAATGGTGCCCCGAGTGTCTGCTTGTACTGCGCTGGAGCTAATCTCTTTTAATCTGTCATCCTACAACGCAACAGATTACACCCAACATTTCGAGCCGTGGCACTTGGAAAGTAGATCCGTTGTATGACAAGGCTTGGCCATATACAGCGCAACCAATCCATGAACTCCTTGGACTAGGAACTTTACTTGTGTGCTTCGTATACTTCGGGCTTTATACGAGCATCATTCATTAAAATCGACTTCGTCAAGGGTACAGTCAGCGTCAAAAGTGAGTGTGCCTACAGCCGATGGCTAAAAGTTTGACCGGAATGATCATGCAGACTTGAACTGTCCTCACAAGTAGTTCAGGTAGTCCAATGTTCACTGCATTTTGTTGGCCATTTGACGCCCCAAAAGTGCCCAAAAAGAGTTAGTGATGAAATTCAACTGTTTATTTCTTTGCTCGCAGTGCTTCAAGCCCCTTAATTCCTCTTCCTCCTCTTTGTGTGATGCTACAGATCACAGCTGCTTGTCCAGTGGCTACAGTCCTTCTCCACTTCCGTGAAGGCTTCCTCTGTGGTCAACCCGACCATAGGTTGTGACGTTGGGACCGCCACTGCTACCGATTAGTCCCACAAAAATGGTGACACATTCCCCACTTATTCTCGCCACTCCATGCAGCAACACAATCGATTCTAAATTATCACCCCACTGCTCCACTGGACCACTGCCTCAAGGTGAATTTCTATCGCGAGCCGATGTCAAGTGTTTGCATTTGTGAATCGCCTTTGTCTTCCACAGCCCATGGCACCCACATTCGCTTTTCCGCTTAGCACACTAAATTGCTACATTCAGCCACTAATCCGCAGTCAATTCGACAGTCGTTTCAATTCAAGCCAAACAGAAGCACGAGCACAAGTCTGAATGGTCAGTTGATTACTTTGTAAATTCAAAATTCAACCGCTCCAGTCGGGGGGCCTCTTCTGATAGAACAACCGATTGAAGAAATCGATCTGCCAAAACGGTGCGACCCGAAGCGAGTGGGTTGCTTGGCGCACACAGCCCAACCAAGCTACGGCGGATCGTGTAACGTTTTTTTATGAATGCGTTGGAACAATATCAATGATCCTGTATGCCTGCGGGAATAGACAACAAAAAAAGACAACCCACAAGCGACAAGCAAAGGAGTTGTAGTCGGCATGTAGCAACATCAGTTTCGATAGTTATTCTCTGTCTACTCCACCAATGCACCCCGAGTGTGTTACAAGACTTTTTCGTTGCTGATGTGTTGTAGTTGGTGTTTGGTCGGAGGGACGGAGGGGTGTCTGCTTTTTCTGCTTAATCGCAAATTTATGTGCGACTAGGGCGATGCAAGCAAACACACACCAGAGCAGACCAGACGAACGACACCTTTCGGCGTGAACTTCCTTTTAGAAAGTTTTCCATCATTCGATATAATAAATCCATTAGCGACTGTTGGTGGGTGAGAGGGCTCCTTCGTGATGGAGTGTGAATGTCTCCCGCCAGGAGTGGTGAATATCACACATTGTGCGCTATCGAGGTCAGCCGCAACTGCGATTAGGAGAGCATCATCATCGCTTTCTTTGCCTGAGTGAGACATTAAGTCAGTCAGTGGGGATGTGTTCGCTAGCGCGAGATTTTTCGTGTGGTTTAGCGGAGCTCCTTTCTGATGCATGAGGTGTTAAAGTTCAATTGCATCGAACCTCGTCGTGCGGAGGAGAGGGCCTAATGGATGGCTATTAGCTTAGTGAAGTGAACTTGCACTTGACTGCTGAGACTGAATTTTTTCTGGCTTGTCGACCAACTCTGACTCATCGCCGGAAGCTGATGGACACAAGAAAAAGCCCCCAAATCATCCCCATCAATCTCCCACCAATGGACACCACTTTCGAATCGCGACAAGATCGCTCGTCTTGATCGCGGAACCGAAGGAAGACAAGAATGAATGAAATTCGATACGCTCCACAAAGTCATCTTGATAAATTTCTCTTGATTGGAATTACGTTTTTTTTCCCCGCGCCAAAGATTGATATCAACTCCTCGAGCGGCATATTCACACAAGAACAAAACCGCGATTAAGATCAAAAGCTGTATGCACACACGAGTGCGATTATGTCTTAAGATGGATTCCTCTCGATTCCATTGCCTGTCCCGTCCACCACCGCCGTAGGTTTTAACAACGTTCGCATCACTTTTCCCGATCGATTTATCATTACCTCAAAAACCCAAGAAGGCCAGGCGGCGGTTGATGGAATACCCACAATATTGGGTGGATATCCTATAACCACGCGCAAAAAAAAAAAAAAAAACCAACCAACCACCTTAATGATATGAAATGCCCACGAAATAATTTATTAAACGCGGTTTTAAATTTTCCCGAGGAGGCAGGGACACTCACGAAAGCGACTAAAAAAAAAAACCACGCACATCGCCATCGCAACAAAATGAAAAAGTGAGTGTAAAAGTGAAGGGCAGTGATGCATGTGATGCCAGTATACAGTGTAACAAGGGCACGTAGGGTGTAGGCCTTATGCAGTGCAGTGCTGTGCGGCAGCGCCAAGGCAAAGTTATGACCAAAACACAAAACCCGCTATCATTTTACATAAGATCAATGAGGTTCTTCAATTTTATTTTTTTGCACTCTTGTGTCCCTTCCCTTGTCTTATACAATCCACACAAGTAAGACATCTCTCCGCACGACGGACGGACGAACGGAGGTGGACAATAAAAGAGAACACAGCACAACAAGTGCGCGCGGCATTTTGATGCAATCGAAACGTTGTTGGTTTCTTTTTTTTCTCCAGATTTCTTCGCAAAGTAATATGTCTTAAATTATGCCACGCTGGATTGGTTTTCGTTCAAAGTGCACAGCCACACGGAGACCAACCGAGATACTCGCTTTATCTTGACAGAGATTCTGCTGTTTTTTTTCCTCTCCTTCCATTTCTGTGCACGACGGTGTGTATAGCCCTCGCAAGCGGTGTCTTCCCGTCAGGAAGGCGAACATTCAAGGCGAACGGGGGAGACCCACACACAGAGAACGGCCCTCTTTCATAACACTGGATGTGCACACGCAAGATACATGCTAAAAGTATTATGCGACACATACCCCCGTTTTACACCTTCGGATAAGCACACACACGCACGCACGAAACAATAACAAGATACCTGTTGACAGGGTTCGATCATCATGCGCAAAATCCATTGCTATCAACAATGGCAGCAAAGTGCACAAGGGTGTTTTGCATAATGCGATGCGGCATACACGCTTACGCATTATAATGCCATCGCATCGCATACCCGATCCGGGGGTATAAGATGACGGTATTATAGCATCATTGTAATGCAGTCAATCGGATCGATTTCATAATAATGCGATCGTTGGACGGTAGTGCAGACGAGGGCATGCTTGCACGACGAGGGTGTATTTAAAATTGAAAGTTAAGAAGCTAATAAGTCGGGGAGTGGTTGTTGTTTTGCTTTTGTCTTGTGGCATGAACTTAAGATTGAGGGGTTGACAGTTGGGATGAGTGACGATCAGGGTGGTCAGTTGTTAAGATGGTTGCTTCAGTCGAGGACTGTGACACCTTCGTGGAGAGGAAACGCCGTCTGTGCAACATCAACGTGACCAGCTGGTTTCCTGGTGACTTTCAAGTCGAACTTTTTTTTCTTGTGGGACGATACACTGGAGCACGCAGACTCAAAATCTGACTCAACATGGACTCCAATTGCTCGGAATTCCGGAGACTCTAATTTCATGATCTTCCGGAGGAATGCCGGAAATCCTGAGGCACTTTTTTGATGAGGAACCTCCATCATCAGCTCTCACCACATCATCACAAATTCTCTGCCATCTGACCCGAATAAAGGTGGCACAGTGACAGAGGATGTGCTCTAGAGTATCGTCGGACTGTCCACAGGCATCGCAGAGCGTTTGGCGAAAATGTAGTGGCGGACCCCTGCACGTCATCTGCAGTCCCTTCTGTCAAGAGATTGCCTACAAGCGATTGAGAGCCTGCGCTTGGCTTGACAGAGCCATGTCACCTCCAGCCGTGCTCTCAAGAAGCCCAACCATCGATCAAGATCATTACTCTTGGCGGTGGTTTGTTAATACGAAGATGGAAGCCCTGCGGTCCGTGGCCCGTTTTGTTGTGGGTATGTGCATCGATGCCAACACACTTGGACCTCGACTTCGAAGGTTCGACCCATGGTCTGAAAATTGTGCACGGCCCCACCCCTTTCGAATCCATGACAATGCTCAAAGAGGACTTCTATCTAGGAAAAGCTTCTCAAACTTTGCCGTTCAGACGCCAAACTGTGGATCCCTTCCACTCGTGAGAGAACGCACAACACGAGTGATTGCGGCGAAGCTAGGCCCTGGCCCTCTACGGGCTATAGCCACACTTTATTCTTGTTATTAGATGGAAGCCCAAACCAAGGACGAAGGCAGACCCAACGCTGGTTCGAGTCCTAAGAGTACCTACCTTCACCAGCGATCTCCCAGTACGTGATCAAGTGGTGGCTCGGGACCCAGGCAAGTCGAAGCGAATTTCGACTGCCGATCAAATTCAGAGACGACATGTCTGCCTGGACTATCCTGCAAGTGGTTAACCCTTCTGGCTATATACAGGTCCATTGCATTCTCCAAATTCTCATCTTTATCGAATTTTCTGATCTGGTCAGTGTATTGCTTTAGTGTAGACAATTAATTGAAGAATCAAAGGCGATCTGAAAAAATAAGTTTTTCTACAACAACCTCTAGAGGCAATCGAATATGTGCCACTAAACCTACTTATTGCCAGAAGGCCTAAAGTGTTCAGTAAGGTCTTTAGCACACTTGTCGCTACAGACACAAATACTCCGACCATTCCTCCCGTTCTTTCACAACAAAGTTCGTGGCAGTTTGGATCGCATTTGTTTTCGCTTGGAAAACCGACGCAAATTTGCCCAACGAGGTGTGGGAGAGTCTTCGACTCCGAACCAGTGGGACAACGCAAGAGAGGACGACCACGAACGCGCCATCGGGTTCAAGCACTCAAGTGGAAAAGGACCTCAACCAACTTGGTGTGCGCAACTGGAGGCAGCTGGCGAAAGATCGTGCTGGCTGGAGAGGCATGTTGGTTAAGGCCCAGATCCACCCCGGACTGTAGCGCCAATCAAAGAAGAAGAAGGCTTAAGAACGTGCCAGCTGAAGAGGATTGTTGATCGAGGCCCAGGTTCACTCCGGACTGTAGCGCCACAAGAAGAACAAGAAGAAGAAGGTGTGGATTCTGATCTTGTCGTCCTTCACAAAGATGGTCAGCGTCAGATTCTTCATTAGCTTAAGAGTCGTTATCATCTACAGTGTCTCTCCTGGCTCAGATTTAATCAATAAACCAGACTCTTCCTTGGTCTCAGAGTAGCGCCATCCGTGATGATTCAACTACAGTCCTTCTTTGGCTAAGGTTCACCGAATAGACCAGGCCTTTGCTTGATTTTAGAGTCGCCATCTGTCAATAGGCGTGTTTTTCTGACTGATCAGTACTCAGCTTAGTAATGATTCTCAATAAAACGCTTTTTTGCTGAGTTAGATTTTTCTGCTGAAAGTTGGTGATGTGGAGAGGCGATGTCAAAAGTCAAAAATTAGTGAAATTTAATTCGGAAAAGCAAGGAAAATATGTTACAAAATAAATGATGTGAATGTTGCATATCGGCACAAGTAGACAAGAAAACACTTACAAGTGTCAAATAATCGAGTGATGCCAACTTTTAGCACACAAATAGTTTCCTCTGGCGCCATCTATGATTTCGATGTTTCAACGCGTCCTAGTCAGTGAGACAGTGAAATTTTACTGAGGAGTTTTAACTCAGTGAGTTGGTTTGCTGTTGCTTCCCCTGTGAAATCTTGGTAAGCTGAGTACTGACCAGTCAAAAAAACACGCCTAATTTTCGACATTCGAACGCATACACCCAACCTCGCCTAAGTGCATTCCACCACACCATCCTCTCTCACTCTACCCACAAAATTCCCCCATTCATTCACACTTTTCATCGAGAAAGTGCAGTGCATTGCACACCATAAGACGACCACTCACTCAATCACTTGCCCACATCTGGCTAATCAGCAGAGAGAATCACCTGTCACTACAAAGTATATAAAATATGAATATTACACACTAAGCCTTTACGTAATTGCGATCGAGTGAAAATTGCACACACGTCTCGTCCATCCGCTGAGGGACAGGATACAAAGAAGAGCCATCCCACAAAGTTGCCGTCTCAACTCATCGCTCGGCTGGGAGAGGATTAAGTTATATCTCATTAAGAAGAAAATTGATGCGATAAAAATTAGCAATGAGACACAAAAAGAAAAACACACATCCCACAAGAGGAGAAAAGCAGATCATCAGATACAGGCCCATCGGAAAGGATGCAGAGGTGGAGGACAATAGAATCGACGCACGGTGCCGGGAACGGCGAAGGCACACTGATAATGTTAATGTGCCCACGTAAAACATGATAAATGACAGGTTGCCACATTATAACCCAGCCAGCCAGCCAGCCAGCTCTGTGGCTGCTGCGTGTCCCCTCAATTCATCTCCTAGACGGACGGAGATAGGCTGGGGCTCAGGCGCAGGCGCATATGTTCGTGAATAGACAATTTTATTACCATCCGATGGACTTCTTTTTCCGTTTCCTTTCAACTTCGTTCTTGTTCTGTGTGCTTCTTTTTTTTGCATGTCGAGGGAAGGAGGTGGAATAAGCGAGACGCCTTGAAGTATTAAATACCATGTTCGACATGGCATCTCTTGGCATCACTTGCTGGTTCGGTTCAGCCGCCGCGCTGCATGAAAGCAGGCATATGCCATTTATGCAGTGTAACTGTAACAGCGTGATGTAGACACCCAGATGATTCATATCCTGTTCTAGATACATTCGCCCCACCATCCCCCCCCCGATGCAAGGAAGGCGTTCACCGCGCAATTAAACAGAGAAAGAAAGATCACAAGGCGACGAGGAAATCTATGCATACGTAATGGATACACTACTGCAGCCGATTGAATATTCATACGCGATGGTGTGGTGGAAAAATTTCACTTGCAACACTGACTCAGTGGCCGATGCATTTGCATAGGAATTTCAATCAATCAAAAATATATTCCTGTTGTGCAGAAAAAAACAGCAAACGTACACACAAATAATTACTATAATCGAATTCACGAGAGGTGGTGACTACAAGCCATCCGCGTCCCGGCACACAAATCATGCGCTTCACTCGGGGTGGCGGCGTGGGGAAAATGTCACGGGGTCAGGTAATCATACAAGGCAAAGCCCGAGCAAAGCCCGAGCAAATCACAAGCAAAGACCCCAAGTCAAAGTTCAAACGGCACTTGGCGGATTGCTACATCATCGCATTCCTCCTCTCACTCTCTGTCGCCGTGACGAACATTCCACAGGAACATCACATCAAGCCAACACAGACACACACACACCGCCGTGGATGGATAAAAAATTGGCAGATCGCGTGCCAACTGATTGACAATGCTTTGTAATTACCCCGCCATACGACTTCCTAGAACCCAGTCGGGGCCATGTACGTGGCCAGTGCAAATTATACTGTCACAGAAACGGTTGGCAGCCAGATCACAGCAGCAGCGCGCATATCTTCATCAGGCAGTGCGCGATAGATCCTTGTAATTAGATGGCCAAGCCATGATACGACCAGATCGGTGGCGAGCGATGTCCATCGAGACGGAAGTCCATCTTGGCGAAGATTACATCTCATCACCGATCTGTTTCGAGCAATTCGCTGTACTGTGTGGCCGTTTCAATTAAATGCAATTAGAGCGGACAATCTGCGCCCAGCACACATCTGCATCTGCATACACACACCGTGGTGGATAATAAATCTAATTTTGAATTATTTATTATCGTCAATAGAGAAAATGCCCCCGAGGGCATTTGCTCGCCTGTGCTGTGTTACACTTTCCTTCTAGGCGGAGGAAGAGAAACTAACTCTGTTCTACTGCTATTACCTATGCACCATTTGAGCAGACGTTTAGCAGCATCGGAGGATATCCATCACGTGTCAGCTTATGATTAACAATTTTGTCCGGCACATTAGAGAGGAGAGCGCTTGCGCATGGTCGACGGGAGAACATGTCAATTTCACACAAAAAAAGGAAGGATACATGAGGCCTGCCAAACTACACACCTGGGCGAGGTCGGGGTAATCGCGGAGGAATATCTAATTGCCCTTAAGGAGACTGGATGGAGCGGCAGTGGAAAAGATGGGATTTTATTGATTTGTGCGGTGAATTGAATTGATTGCCTGGACGAATGCAAATTGCTGGGTTACCCCCGATTCGCGATGGTAGGGGCTGCGAGGCGTGAGATTCCGGATAACAGAGGACATGATGGGTGCGTGGCTTTAAGTGGTGGTTCAGTTAAGACGGGTCACTTCCTTGTGCAGAGGTTGGCTAACCAGCTCTTTTGTTTTATTTCAAAGGAGGATAAGTAGCATCAACAAGTAAAGAAGTGTCAAATAATCGAGTGATGCCAACCTTGAGAAAACAAATAGTTTCCTCTGGCGCCATCTATGACTGCGATGTTTCAACGCGTCCTAGTCAGTGATGACAGCGAAATTTTACTAAGGAGTTTTAACTCAGTGAGTTGTTTTGTTGTTGCTTCGCCTGTGAAATCTTGCTGAGCAGAGTACTGACCAGTCAAAAAAACACGCCTAATATTCGACGATTGAACGCGCGCACTCTAGGGACGGTCGCTAACCACCTCTTTTATTTTATTTTAAAGGAGGATAAGTAACATCAACAAGTAAAGAAGTGTCAAATAATCGAGTGATACCAACCTTTAGCAAACAAATAGTTTCCTCTGGCGCCATCTATGACTGCGATGTTTCAACGCGCCCTAGTCAGTGATGACAGTGACATTTTACTAAGGAGATTTAACTCAGTGAGTTGGTTTGTTGTTGCTTCCCCTGTGAAATCCTGCTAAGCTGAGTACTGACCAGTCAAAAAAACGCCTAATATTCGACGTTTGAACGCGTGCACTCTAGGGACGGTCGCTAACCACCTCTTTTATTTTATTTTAAAGGAGGATAAGTAACATCAACAAGTAAAGAAGTGTCAAATAATCGAGTGATACCAACCTTTAGCAAACAAATAGTTTCCTCTGGCGCCATCTATGACTGCGATGTTTCAACGCGCCCTAGTCAGTGATGACAGTGAAATTTTAACTCAGTGAGTTGTTTTGTTGTTGCTTCGCCTGTGAAATCTTGCTAAGCTGAGTACTGACCAGTCAAAAAAACACGCCTAATATTCGACGATTGAACGAGCGCACTCTAGGGACGGTCGCTAACCACCTTTTTTTATTTTATTTTAAAGGAGGATAAGTAGCATCAACAAGTAAAGAAGTGTCAAATAATCGAGTGACACCAACCTTGAGAAAACAAATAGTTTCCTCTGGCGCCATCTATGATTTCGATGTTTCAACGCGTCCTAGTCAGTGATGACAGCGAAATTTTACTAAGGAGTTTTAACTCAGTGAGTTGTTTTGTTGTTGCTTCGCCTGTGAAATCTTGCTAAGCTGAGTACTGACCAGTCAAAAAAACACGCGTGCACTCTAGGGACGGTCACTAACCACCTCTTTTGTTTTACTTCAAAGGAGGATAAGTCAAACCAAACAACAAAAAATGGTTAATTATCATTTAAGTGCGGAAGTAGTTGAGAAAATCGCCTTACCACCCAATAAACACTTTTGCGCATGCCAACACACACCACCACTCCTTATCCCATCCACTTGCTTAGCTTAAACGTAACAACGATGCCACACACATTCATTTATGAATGCGTCCGCCAATCAATCAGCGAAAGAAAAAAGCCCCACCAACCCATCCATAAATAAAAACAAAATTATCTCTCGCTTATAAGTAGCAAGTCATTAGATTTGATGAATTGTTTACTCGCGCAATAGCACACAACCATCGCGCTCGCCGTGCCAAAGTGATGTGAAAATGTCGGTGCTTGCTTCTGTCCGTTGCTGTTTTGGCATTTCGATGATGGAACTTGACTTTCGTCATCTCGACTAAGCGGCTACGATTGAAAACGAATGCGATGACTTCATGGTGCTGTCTGTCTCTGCCCACCGATGTAGGGCACAAAGAAACCAAACAAAAAAAAAAAAATTCCATTTCTATAGAAATTGTTTTTCATCTCAACCATGACCTTGAGAAATTATTGCTTGGCGGAATTATAAAAGAATCGAAAACGATCGACTTTGAACGGAGAGCAAAGAAAAAGAATCAATCACTCGGAAGTTAACAATGGCCGGGTGGGTGACTTTTCTTTTCGGTGACAAAGGAAATGTGATTTCAAAAGTTTACCAGTCGTCAGCGCGTAACAAGGGCATGATTGAGTGTTTCGCGTGACAATGCGTCAGAGTAGAGTGGCTGAAGGTGTAGGTCAGTTCGGATTTGAATACAACCCTAATTGGGTGGGCGAGGGTGTTGTAGAACTGAAATGATATCATTCTCCTTTTGTTCAAACCAACATTTAATTGAATTTTCTGTTCTTTCTTTGAAGGGTGCTGAACGCAAAACACGCGACGAAGAACGGCGAGCGGCCAAACGCAAAATGACAGCCACCGGTAGGAAAAAGCTCGATGAACTCTATCATCCGGTCACGGATCGTTCGGAATTTTACGCAATGCAAGATATAAGCAAACCGCCTGTACTTTTCTCCCCCGCCGATGACATGGATAAGGTATGTAAATCTTAATTTTAAATAAAACAATTATTTCTTTAATCTTAATTTTAATATTAATTTAAAAAAAAACAATCTTATTTCTTTAACCTTCATGTGCTCGGGAATGTAAACTTACGTGCAGGTTGTCTACATTTGTAGCAAGCATATATTTGTCTGGATTAAAATGTAAAGTTTAGTGTATATGCACATTTATTAATTTCTGTATTAAAACTCAAGTACAAACAAAAGTGTGGAAAAGTTAATTATCATTCTTGGAGCAGCATTCTCCGAAAACATTGGTTTCTTGCACCAACTGCAATCCATACGAGTACTCTTTCTGTTTCCTATTTTACAAAATTGACAACGAACAGAATGCATGCGTTGTTTGTCTTTGGAAACATCAGGCAAGGAGTGCAAGGTGGTACAAGAAGAAGAGGCAGGAAGATGACCCAGTGCCATTTGTTTGAGCATATCCTAAAACACTTTGATTTTTACAACGCTGTTCAATTGCCGTCACAAAAAGCTGTTTGGCCAAACTTCTCAAGAATATTCTACGTCTGTTTGTTTTGTCAATGTACACATTATTTTCTGAATGTATGATGAATGCTGCAAGAGCGCTTATATCTAGCATATTGTAAAACATTGCCAAAGGCCACCACAAAGTTTTGCGTTTGGTTGAATATGTGGCCAGCATTTTATCCATTGCATCGACATGTGGGTGGGTACGTGCATCGACCCCAACCGCGACTTCGTAGGATCGATTCCAGCTCTGAGCGACAGCCCCACCTCTTTCGAGTCACTGACAATGCTCAAAGAGTATTTCCTAGAAAAAGCTTCTCAAACTTTGCCGTTCGGAGTCGGCTTAAAACGGTAGGTCCCTTCCACTCGTGAGAGATCGCACAACACGAGTGGTTGCTGAGAAGCTAGGCCCTGGCCCTCTATGGGCTGTAGCGCCACCCATATTATTATTATTATTTCGACGCCACCTTTGCTTGCGTTGTAATCAAGGATATATTGAGACAGAGTTAGTCAAAGGTGTACTGAAAAGAAGTATAACTGCCTTTCCTTTTTTTTGCCACGTAGGACACTAACGCAAACTTTGATTCAGGGAAACCAAATACTGACGACTCTTCTGCTCGCTTACGATCTGCTTTCAACTCATTTGGCACAAATGTCTTATTTTGGCGAACAGTTCCAAGGAGAGCAAGACCTTCAGACATCAAATATTTACCCAAAAAATTGTCGCAGGCTTTCGCTGTTCTCCCAATGATGGATCAATTTTTGCACAACACTCTCTCCTACATTCATTGCTCGACTTGCATTTGAGTTTTTGGCGGTATAAAATGTATACTGTTGAGAGGCTGTTGCTGTTGAGAGGATAAACTGATTTTGCATGGAAGGTATATACGGAGTGAATCTAGTTCTTCCACGGTACCCAAATAATTGCTTGCTTGTTATTTCTCCACATGGCATGGGTGGCGCTACAGCCCGTAGGGGGCCAGGGCCTAGCTTCTCAGCAACTACTCGTGTTGTGCGTGCTATTGCTCGCAGACGAGTGGAAGGGACCTACAGTTTTATGCCGACTCCGAACGGCCAAGTTTAGGAAGCTTTTTCTAGACAGGAAATACTCTTTGAGCATTGTCAGTGACTCGTGAAAATTATTTTTGTCGGAATCGAACCTACGACGTCGAGGTTGGGGTCGACGCACATACCCACAACGCCACGGGCCACATGGCTGATAATACTTCCGCATAATACGCACACGTAACATCCAAACAGCAAAAACACAGGTGTCGACTCACTGTAATGTGGATAACTTGATTTGAAAAAAAAGTTATTTGACTTTTCATAGATTTTGTATGGTGACTGCATCCAGCCGCGGCATGATTGATTTGAAAAGTATTGTGTAAGAGTCCTGGAAATAATTTTCCTTAAGTTTAAATGCCTTATAATTGTTTTTTAGGAAGCTACTGAGAACCAAGGGCCCCGTTGTCATGCAAAAATATTTTTTCATTCAATACTCAATTCACTTCAAATTCAAGCAACTATTTGTAGCTTTTCAAAAATGCTACAAATGTAGACATCCGAGCACATAAGGGTTAAATAAAATAATCTTATTTCATTTTTCTTAATTTTAATGTTAATTTTAAATTAAAAAAAAAAATGTAATCCTTTTCCTTTAGACCTTCTATGGCCATGAGACTGATTCATTATCTGGTACACCAGACCTCAAAGGTGCATCACCGTTTCTACTGCATGGGCAAAAAGTCGGCACCCCCACACTCAAATTTCACAATCATTTTCCACCAGACGTGCAGACGTGAGTAGTAAAAATCGAAATTCCAAGTTGAAATAGATTTAATCGCTCGCCCCAAGCCAAAGAGAACACTTTCTAACCTGAAACCCTTCTCATTTTCTCCCATTTAGTGATAAAAAGGATCACATTCTCGAACAGAGTTTAGTGTCCGGTTCGATGTCTGAATTCGGTCCACCAATGAAACGTGGTCGCATGTCACCGCCGATCAGCGAACGTGTTATGCTCTATGTGCGACAAGAGAGCGAGGATGTCTACACGCCATTGCATGTTGTGCCACCGACTACAATCGGACTTTTAAATGCGGTAAGTTTTTTGTTCACTAAATGGAAATGGGAAGAAAAGAAAAAAAAGAGCCCTTAACTCTCCAAAGACCTTTCATTTCCCAGTAAAAAAAATAAATAAATACAAGTCATTTTACATTATTTTCATCTACTTAACTTTGAATTTTGTTCATTTTGGTTTAAAAAAATGGAAAAAAATCGGTACAAAATTATGATTAAATTTGAGTGAGCCAAAATGATCAAAATAATTCATTTTTTAAATTAAAAAAAAAATAATGAGATATAATTAAAATCAATTGAAAAATAAGAGGAAAAAAAAACTTCTGCGCCAATAACAATTTTTTTTTAAATTCCTAAATAAACTACGATGCATCTAGGGGGATGCTGAATACTTTAGAAAATTGTGACAAAAAAAAAAAACATCACAATCGCATGAAAGGGAGGAATGCACAATGAGTGATTAATGCAATTAGCGCTTCAATAAAACCCGAAATAAACAGAACCAAAAAATAAAACTTACCGCTTCATCTGGTTAAGTATTATTATTGTTTAACTTAAAAGCATTCGCCACTTATCATCAAACCAACCAAAAAAACAACCAAAATCATATTCATTTGTCACGTAAATTGTTTTAATTAATTAATTTCATTTAATATCCCAATCTTGAGGGTCTAGCATTATTAACAAAAAAAAATGACAAGCAAAAAAGAAAAACAATAAATATCCTGCTCGTTGTCGCTCACCATGTTCTAACATCGAATCATGAAAATGATTTACACTAAAAACATTGCAAACAACATTAATTTTTTTTTGTTTTATTTCATTTTGTCACAATAACAAAAAAAAATGATAATTTATGTGTATTCTTTGTGTGTGTGTGTTATTTTTTAGATTAATTTATTTGTATGGTTTTTTTTTGTTGTGTGCTTAAGTCAGAGAAGCTGTCTAGTCTGTGTGTAGGATTGGAAGACAAAACAAATAAGAACGCTTCCGTATTTGTTGAGACAAATGAATTGAATTGGACTTCTTCTTTCGCATTGTTCATTAGTGAGTCGATAGAAGTGGGGACATGTGTTATTTATGAGCGTCAGTTAATCATCTGGAAACTCTGGCCAAGTCTTGGAGGTGGTATGTTATCAGTCATGAGCTCATAGCGAGCATGGACATTTCATTCAAAAAGAGGAAGTCTCCATCGTCAACTTCTCCCAATTCCCACCGAATCATCACCTCTTTTTGATGGCTTGCCATTTCAACTACGCCTGAAGGTGGTCAGGTATATGTCAACACTCATGTGCTCGTAGCGAGCATGAACATTACATTTAAAAAAAGGGACCTCCGTGCACAACTTCTCCCAATTCTCACCGAATCTTCACCTCTTTTTGATGGCTTGCCATTTTAACTAGTCTTGGAGGTGGTCAAGTATGTTATCAGTCATGAGCTCATAGCGAGCTTGCACTTCTTCTTCTTCGTGTGGCGCTACAGTCCGGAGTGAACCTGGGCCTCGGTCAACAATTCTCTCCAGCTGGCATGATCCTTAGCCAGATGCCTCCTTCAGGTTGGTTGAGGTCCTTCTCCACTTGAGTGCACCATCGGGTTCGTGGTCGTCCTCTATTGCGTTGTCCCACTGGTTCGGAGTCGAAGACTCTTCAGGCTGAAGCAGTGTTGTCCATGCGCTCAACATGCCCTAGCCATCTTAGGCGTTGAATCCGTAGACGTCTGACTAGACTCCTGACGCTGTACAGCCCGTACAGTTCGTGGTTGAATCTCCTTCTCCAAGAATCTTCAACGCAAACAGGACCAAAGATTGAACGCAGAACTGTTCTCTCGAAGAGACCAAGTGCGTCTTCATCCGCTCTTGAGATAGTCCAGGCTTCCGCGCCATACAGCAGGACAGGGATGATCAAGGTCTTATATAATGTGAGCTTGGTCTTTCGAGAGAGGGCTGTACTACTCAGTTGCCTCTTGAGCCCAGAGAAACAGCGGTTGGCAAGGGTTATTCTGCGTTTAATCCCGGTACTGATGGTATTGGCACTATTTACTTGGGAGCCAAGGTAGATGAAGTCCTTTACTAGCTCGAAGTTGTAGCTGCCTATGGTGACGTTCTGACCGAGTCGTCGAGCGAGCATGAACATTGTCAACTTCTTCCAATTCCCACCGAATCATCACCTCTTTTTGATGGCTTGCCATTTCAACTAGCCCTGAAGGTGGTCAAGTATATGTCAACACTCATGAGCTCGTAGCGAGCACGAACATTACATTTAAAAACAAGGAACTTCCGTGCACAACTTCTCCCAATTCCCCATCAATCATCACCTCTTTTTGATGGCTTGCCATATCTTGGAGGTGGTCAAGTACAAGTCAACAGTCATGAGCTCGTAGCGAGCATGAACATTACATTTAAAAAAAGGGACTTCCATGCACAACTTCCCCCGATTCCCACCGAATCATCACCTCGTTTTGATGCCTTGCCATTTCAACTACGCCTGAAGGTGGTCAAGTATATGTCAACAGTCATGTTACGAGCACAGAACATTACATTAAAAAAAAGGGACTTCCGTGCACAACGTCACCCAATTCCCCCACCAACCGAGAACGACGACGACAACCGTCACCACACATTAGCATGATTATTTCCCTTAATCTCAAAAATATACACAAAAGCCTCTCGGAAATTAGTATAAAAGCAAAATCCCACAAAACAATTTGATTTATGGTTGACATTGAAATTCCCTCGACCTCATCTCCCAATCAATTTCGCCCAACAACAATAGCGGCACAGTCTTTGTCCATATGCAAATCAACCTGTAACACACCCGCATTAAATTATCATAATCTATCCAAAATCCAAAAAAAAAATATGCATGCCTCTTAGAGAGACGATCGGATAATTTATGTATCTATCTCTTTTCCATATTTCACTAGAATTCAACTTGAAGCATCTCAAGCCCAGCCAGACTGTGCACTGAATTGGGCGAACTCTTACATGCCGCATGCCTCGGTCTTGTGTTACAGTTCTCCACTTGAGTTGAAAAGAAAACAAAATATAGTCCGCCTCAGGGGCATTCTTTTTCGTTTCGTTTCGTCTGTGACAATCAGCTTAAGAAAAAAAACTTCAATTCAGCATCAAATACAGAAATCACCTTTCATTGCATTTCATTATTTTCGTTTTGAATTTTTTTTTTGTTTATTCCTTCCAATGTCATTCTCAAACTCACAAGCATACACACTCATGACACAAACAAAAAATAAGTAAACACACACCACACAGAGACACAATGAACCGACAAAAAAAAAAAAACACAAAAAATAAGAGAAGCGATTCAATATATTCAATCCATGGATAATTAATGCTTTAAACCGTCGTCGGAACAGGTGACAATGCAGGTAATCAAGCGAAAAGCAACAAAGACAGACAAAATGTTCAGAAAAAAAAGATAAATTAAAACAAATTCAAATTCAATCAGAGTCTTAAGGATAGTTTGCAAATTATTATTTATTTTTTTTTATTCGTATTATTGGCACAAAAGTTTTTTTTTTGTTTTTTTTTTTCAATTCAAGCAAAAACAAACAATATCGATTAGAATAATTTTCTAAATTCCTATTGTGAACAAAAGTACAAAACAAATTTAACTAGATGAGATTAAATGGGATAAGAGAGAGAAAAAGAAAAAGAAAAAGAAACACAAACAACATTATGTTTATCTTAATTGCAGATCGAAAATAAATACAAAATCTCCACATCAAGTATAAATAATATCTATCGTACAAATAAAAAGGGGTAAGTACTAACCAACAATCAAAAACAAATACACTTACTAAGTTTTTTCGTTAAATTTATACAAATTTTGAATTTTTTTTTTTTTTTGTTAATTGGACTTTTTTGTTATAACACAAACACTGAACACCCACATCTGCATTTGCACGATTAAAATACCCTTAATCCCTTGCATTTTAGTTGAGAAGAGTTTTAACTAAAAAATAACCAACGCGCTGTAGTGCTTGTATTTTTTTTTATATTTTATTTAATTCAAAAAATCAGAAGAAAAACATGGTTCCCCGCAATAACTTTAATCCCTTGGAGTCTGTGTTCAATTTGTGATGGGTTTAAACAAAATAACTTTTAGTGTTAGAATATTTTGCCTCAAGTCTAATTCGACTTGAAGTAAGAGTCCAGTCCAGTCCTCCAGTCCTTTGGAAGATTTTCCAAAAAATTCAGGCATCGCGATGACGCGGTTCAAAATATATATTTTTTTGAGAGGACCTACAGGGTTCACCATTTGCACCTTACAACAATTGTGGTAGCTCAACTTCTGCATTGCAAATTTTTCAAATCGACCCCATCTACTACCCAAACTACAAAATCTACCAAACTTGTCAATGCTTCCTCTCAATGCAATTCATGTTTGCTTTTTACCTCGTAGACCTTGTCAGAACTCAATGTTGTCACAAAAAAAGACGTGTCATAACTGACCTCTGTGGTACAACAATCCGAATGCTGAGGAGAGTGAGATGAGCTATTCACATGTGAGCAGCCTTTCCGTTCTCCTGAATGCACTGGAGAGTCAGGAGCTGTTCATATCCAGTCTTATCGTGGCATGTGGAATTTCTTAAAAATTTAATACATCAACCACACTTTGTGAAACCTACCACCCGCATTCTTCGATGTCTTCTTCTTCTTTTTTGGTTGGCACTACAGTCCGGGGTGGACCTGGGCCTCAGCCAACATGCCTCTCCATCTAGCTCGGTCTTGTGCTAGTTACTTCCAGGTCCCCTTCTAGCTGCTTGCGCCACCCTAGGCGTGGTCTTCCTTTACCGCGTTGTTCCTCGGGGTTGGAGTCGTTGTTGTTCCTCGGGGTTGGAGTCGAAGACTTCCCATGCCGAAGCATTGGTGTTCATTCTCTCGACGTGACCTAGCCATCTGAGTCGAGAGATTCGAACCCGTTTGACCAGGTCGCTGTACGTCGTTCAGTCTCCTCCTCCAAACACCATCCGTACATTCGGGACCTAAGATAATTCAGAGGACTTTTCTCTCGAAGCGACCTCGTCCGCTCTAGTTAATGTCCATATTCGATATCTACCACGCCTTAAAATCAGCAAGTCCCAACACTGACTACACTACGGAGCTTCAACCACCGACATGAGCAACTTTCAAAACTGCTTGTTCCACCTCTCTCGAATCAGAGACAAGTCAATGGATATTCTTGTTCAAAGGGACCTTCTTAATCTTCTCAAAGCTGTAGGGTCCTTCAAGTTCTGCCAAACTAAAGCACAAAAAACACGAGTGATTGTTTAAGGAGCTGTTTCCATGTCCATCTCGGGCTGTTACTCTACCAATCTGATGTGATTGTGAGAACATGAGACTCAATTACATTTCGGAGCGTGGCCCGTGGTGTCGACCCCAACACATTTGAACCTCAATGCAGACACATTCAATTACTTGAGTGTACGACAAAAATACTTTCACACCCCACCTCTTTCGAGTCACTGGCCATACTCAAAGAATTCTTCAGTCTAGAAAAAGCTTCTCAAACATGGCCCTTCGGGGTTGTCATAAAACTGTAGATCCCATCCACTTGTGATAGAACAATAGCACGTACAATACGAGTGGTTGCTGAGAGGCTATAAGCTGGCTCTCTAACAGCTGCAGCGCCACCTATATTATAATTGTTAGTATTATAACTACACGAAGTATTTTACCTTACTTTACCCAGCTTTTCGCTTTGATGCTGAAAATTCCAAGGTTTTTTGGTCATTCTTCCTTTATTAGATTTTCCCGCGAATCATCTTCTTATCTTCTGAGTATAGTGAATTGTTATTCTGCTGTTTATTCAGTCCCTGGCTCTTTGACTTACTTGATGTCTACCCACATATTCACTTGTCACTCCAGGATGATATCCCATTTCAGTGGTCTGGGCAGCGAATAAAGCAAAATTGTTGTTGATTATAATAACCACTTCCCTCAGTTTCGTTAAGTTTCGTTCACTTTGTGTACCTCTTGCCCAACCAACTGGAAGAACAGTGGACTCTCTTTAAGTCGAATTTTTCCTCTCAAATCGTTTATTCACAGTCATCTAAATGGCTCTACCTACATATTCACTTGTCACTTTGGTTAGATGATGTTCCATTTCAGTGGTCTGGGCAGCGAATACAACAAAATTATATCAGTTGACTACAATAACTACTTTCCTCGGTTTCGTTAAGTTTCGTTCAATTTGTGTACCTAAGGTCCAACGAACGGTGAACACTCCCTAAGTCGAATTTTTTGTCAGCCATATTTTTTAACATGCAAAAATCTCTAAAAAAAAGTTTAGTGAGATTTAAAAGTGCGAATCAATCATTGCCTTTGCGAACCGTCAAGATGAAATTGCAATACACGAACGGGCAAACGCAATCCACAACCACCACGACCAAAAAATTCGCAGTGAAGTGTCAGTTTGCACCCGTAGTTCTCTGCGAATGAAAGAACTCCATATGAATGAGTTGTCAGAGTTTGCGAAGTTCGCAATTCATTGCGACCTCATATGAATGGGTCGAAGTTCTCCCTTAATCAAATTTTTTTGTCAGCCATATTTTTGCATTTTCCGCAATTTGCCACTTTCGTAGTCGAACTCTGGCTTAATCGATTACATTTTGCTATCCCGTGGTGATTCGACACGGGTCCACTGTACTTAATTTACATACTGAAGCCAGGGAGTGAACAGAACGAAATTATACACTATCCCCATGACAGCCTCATTGGTAGATTGATGTTTTCGTTAAGTTTCGTTAATTTAGCTCTCTTTGCGAAATCATGTCGTACATAGAGAGTAACTACGTTATTCACAGTTTCTTTGGACACTTGGACGACGTTTCTGGCCACTTTTCGATGCGGTTCTGTTCTAAGCTTGATATTTTCGTTAAGTTTCGTTAATCGTCCACTCTTTGCGAAATCGTTTCGTACATCGAGAGTAAGTTCGTAATTGACAGTTGGTTTGGACACTTGGACGACGTTTCTGGCCACTTTTCGATGCGATCTGTTCTAAGCTTGATATTTTCGTTAAGTTTCGTTAATTTTGCTCTCTCGAGAGTAAGTTCATTATTATAATTGACAGTTAGTTTGATCACTTTAAGACGTTTCTGGACACATTCTGTTCGGTTCGAGCGGAGTGTGGCCTTCAAACCATGTACTCTCTCAAAGATCAGGGCAATGAATCATTCTGTTTAGAAATATTTGTCCCCAAGAATGTGGACTAATTCATTCATTCTGCCACCATGACAAAAACATCAAATAACTCCAATCAGCCAACAGAATAAACTCGAAAATGAATAGAAATGTTTTGTTTTTTACTCCCCATAAATTAAGTGTGACTGAAAGAAATAAAATGAAAAATATATACACCCTGCCGTCTTAACATAACCGCACGTAAAATATTTCCAAATTAATTCAGACTGTTATACCGATCTCTTGTTTACCACAATCGTTCGATTCTTAAAACTAAATCTGAATCACATCTCTGTATTTAATTACACCCCCAAAGGTCAAAATATAATCCTCCAATCAGACTATTTATCACAGTATCACAAGCGAACAACAAACAATTCAATTGACTAACGTCATCGCCATTATCAATTTTGAATTCCCCCCCCGAACGAATGCAATGCATTACCAATCATATCCGCAAGAAGGGTATACACATTTTTCGATCAATTAACTCGAGTCTGCGATTGCGATTCAATAATGCCATTCTGTCTATATGTGAATTTTATGCAAATTTTCTTCTCCCCCTTTCTGGAGAGAAAAGAAATGTATCAGCATTAATTTTGCTCTCTCACATGAGTGCAATTAATTGGTGTGCTATTATCAAAAAACCAGTTACAGAAAACGAATTAAATGAAACAGACTTTTGAGTGTCACTCTCGGTGACAGCGATTTATTCAGTTATACTCATGACAAAATTTGTACTCTTACTTTTATTTCAGGATTACTGCGAAAATTGATGACGATATGCTCTCGTACTATTGCAACGAAGACATATTTCTGCTCGAAGTGCAACAAGTTGAAGATGACATTTTCGATATAACCCTGACCGAGCTTCCCAATCATTGATGCAAAAGCCATGACTCTAAAGATTTCTCTCCGCCTACCCCACACCACAATACTTTTATTTAAAAGAAGAAACAACAAACAAAAAACAATTAAAATAAATCAATAATATTAATGGAGCGAACAATACACAAACAAAAAAAAAACATTAGATTTTCTTTAAGTTTTAGTTAAGCGAATATAGAGTTATACACAATTATTGTCTATGGTTACTTAATTTAAAAATCAAGAGAGGACATGAGTTTAAAAATAATATATTTTGCCCCGTAAGTTGATGTTCGAGAACGTTGTAACGCATATACTCGTAAGCTTAAAGACGATCGAAATCGTCTGATTTTTTAATTATTTAATATGAATCTTCTATGTTAGGTAAGCAAAAACAAAATGAAGAGAGACACTCAATCAACTTTAAAGAAATTATTTTCCGAGAGATTACATTCTTAACAAATTTAGTGCCTAGATCTAAGTGTAAAAACAACACAGCAAGCAGAAACAAGAACAAACCGATTGAAATAAACAAAAGAAAACATATTCTAAACAATCATAAATAAATTAAAAGAAATACAAATTAGCGTGTAAGGCTGCTCAAAAGATGGAAAGAAGCAAAACAAAAATGAAATTGTTATTCGTTAAATATTATGTATACTTGATTTTTAGCCTCTATACTCTTCTGTAATTTAATTATTATTTTTTTCTTTCACGCGAACTCACGGGCATGTGGCCACAACGCGGTGCTCACACGCCCCTGCACTCGAGTATATTTTAAACAACGTTAATTTTTGTAATACTCTTAAAGAAATCAATTCTAACTTTATTCCTCATTTTAAAGAAACACAAATATTTTGTATGTTATGTTTGGCTTGTATTTTGTATAGTAATAAAAAGAAACTCTATCAAGACCTTTGATAAAAGCAAAAAAAAAATAAATAAAAATTCCAATTTTTTTTTTTCTTAACAAATCGAGAGATCTCAGCAAAATTCTCTATTTCACAAAACAAAATATATACAACCCCACATGGAAAAAAAAACACGAACATAACTGTCATAAAGTGAAGCTTATTATTATTTTTTTTTCTATTCTCTTAAATATAATTTAAAGTTAAAGTTGACAAACAAAAAGCAATAACAATTCTAAATACCTAGGCTTAATGACGACAGAAGAGAGAACGGATGGATGCGTAGATGAAGTGGATTTGCTGTCAAACACAACCGATCAACAAAACTTCTTAAGAAATGTTGATGAAAAAAAAAAAATAAATAAAAAAACTTAAAATAATTAAATAAAACAATTAAATTCTAACAAAACGTCATGTGATTAAACGAGTAATTATTTTAGTAAAAGTGTAAATAAGAATGAAGAGAAAAATTCCAATCCGACGACATTCCATCAGCAAATTAAGAGTTATTAATTTTAGTAAACAAAACTAAACTTAAACTTAAACTTAAACTTAAAGACGAAAAACAAAAACAAAAACATAAAAAAAATGCATCTTCCGTAATTTAAAATTACAAAAAAATACGAACAAACAATTTGCGTATAGTTAAGATATTTTTTCCCCCCATTAATTTAAAAGAACATATTTTTTTCTTTTTATTTTTTTTTTTTCTCTTGTCCTTGCTTAGATGACGTGGAGATCTAAATTTATTGTTTTTTTTTTTACTTGCAACTTTTTACTATTGAACACACATCTTAAATGTTTAGTTATTAATTGTCTATGTTATTTTTTTAAATATTGAATTATTTGCTATGTTAAAATTCTGTTAGATACAATCGGAAATTGATGATGATTAGGAGGTTTTTTTTTATGGTAGTTCTTAAGGACAACAGCGTTTTTATCTTGCCGAACAATATACAATCATACACATATATCAATTTTTTTTTTACAATTTACAAATAGACATTGTGTCGTAAGAGAGCGTAGTAACGAACGGAAAAATGAAGAAAAGTATATGTTTAAACGTACCTATTGTAACGAAGACGAACAAAATATTTTTTATATATATATATTTTATTATTATTTTATTATAATAGTAGAATAAATGTTTTTATTCAAAAGAAAAAATACTTTGCGTTTGTTTTTTTTTTTCAATTCGATCGCTTCATACTGTGGAGGAAACTTGTTGAATCAAGGACAGGAAAGGACAGCGCTGAATTTCAAAAGCTGCTGTTGTGAGAGCATGTAACTAAATCAGAGACGTTAAAGGTAGTTAAAGGATGACGATCAGCAAGGGTTGTAAAAACATCGAGAAATACAAAATTGTACAAAAAATAGTGGATCTTCAAATTGAAGATACAACATAAGACACTCAGTGTTACCACAGGGACTCTATAGAGTTTAAAGGACTCATCTTTATTAGTCAGACTCGGAGACTTGACTCATTTTTTCAAGAACAAAATTACTTAAACACATACTATCACATCACCCAGAAATGCCTCTGGCCAGACTTCGAGCCAGGAAAGGAATGTAGTCGTATCTTCATGTATGGCTCCAAAACTAATGTAGGGTCCGGCGCTGGTGGATTCGTGGAGGGCGACATTACATTGTAATAATAATATAATATGGGTGGCGCTACAGCCCGTAGGGGGCCAGGGCCTAGCTTCTCAGCAACCACTCGTGTTGTGCGTGCTATTGTTCACTCACGAGTGGAAGGGACCTACAGTTTAATGCCGACTCCGAACGGCCAAGAAGCTTTCTCTAGACAGGAAATACTCTTTGAGCATTGTCAGTGACTCGTGAAAATTATTTTTGTCGGAATCGAACCTACGACGTCGAGGTTGGGGTCGACGCACCTACCCACAACGCCACGGGCCACATGGCTGATAATACTTCCGCATAATACGCACACGTAACATCCAAACAGCAAAAACACAGGTGTCGACTCACTGTAATGTGGATAACTTGATTTGAAAAAAAAGTTATTTGACTTTTCATCCATTTTGTATGGTGGCTACATTTGTAGTCATCCAGCCGTGGCATGATTGATTTGAAAAGTATTGTGTAAGAGTCCGGGAAATAATGTTCTTTAAGTTTAAATTAAATGAAATGCCTTATAATTGTTTTTTAGGAAGCTACTGAGAACCAAGGACCCTGTTGTTATGCAAAAATATTTTTTTATTCAACTAGCTTTGCAAAAATGCTACAAATGTAGACATCCGAGCACATAAGGGTTAAGGAAGATAATCTGCGTACCTTGGAAGGATATCAGCCGATGGTTAACACAATGAATGATGCCATCGAAACCTCCTGTTAATACATTTCTACAGGTTTCTGTAGTCAAGAGAAATAGTGTGTACTTCTAAACATTCATTTCAGGCGCATAGTCAAGATATGTTGCAAAGTTATCATTTAATCATAGTGAACAATTTTGATGGTATCTTAATGATTGATGACTTAAACTGGAAAACAACCAACCAACATCTAGGAGATAGTCTAGAGTGCTTTCACTACGTTTTGCTGTTGCGAAAAGGCAATTATAACTGTGCATACTTAACTGTTCGTCATCGGAGCGCTCTGAAACTGCATGCGCTGCACAGTGTGCAGTTTCCTTTATCTTCTTCTTCTTCTTCGATTGGCGCTACAGTCCGGGGTGGACCTGGGCCTCAACCAACATGCCTCTCCAGCCAGCACGATCTTTCGCCAGCTGCCTCCAGTTGCGCACACCAAGTTGGTTGAGGTCCTTTTCTACTTGTGTGCGCCATCTAGTGCGAGGACGTCCTCTGTTGCGCTGTCCCAATGGCTCGGTGTCGAAGACTCTTCCTAGACCTAGCCATCTTAAGCGTTGGATCCGAAGACGCTTAACTAGGTGCATGCCGCTGTACAGCCCGTATAGTTCGTGGTTGAACCTTCTCCTCCAAACGCCATCAACGCAAACAGGACCAAAGATCGTACGCAGAACTTTTCTCTCAAAACAACCAAGAGCTTCTTCATCCGCTTTCAATAGCGTCCATGTCTCTGCGCCATAGAGCAGGACTGGGATGATCAGGGTTTTATACAAGCTCAATTTGGTGTTTCGAGAGATGGCTCTGTTACTCAATTGCCTCTTGAGCCCAAAGAAACAGCGGTTGGCAAGAGCAATTCTGCGCTTGATCTCGGTACTGGTGTTGTTGTCCCTATTTACTCCGGAGCCTAGGTAGACGAAGTCCTTGACTACCTCAAAGTTTCTGCTGCCCAATATGACGCTCTGTGCGAGACGTCGGTGTTGTGCGTCCTTTCGTGATGACAGCATGTACTTTGTTTTGCCCTGGTTTACCGCTAGACCCATTTTAGCCGCTTCCGCTTCAATGCCAGCAAACGCCTCATTGACGGCTCGCTGTGTTCGTCCAATCACGTCAATGTCGTCCGCGTATGCAAGCAGTTGAACGGACTTTTGGAAGATCGTGCCTCGGGTGTTGACTTTAGAGTTTCGCACGATCTTCTCAAGTATGATGTTAAAGAAGTCACATGACAGCGTGTCGCCTTGCCTAAAACCTTTTTTGACATTGAAGGTCTCGGTGAGTTCGTTACCGACCTTGGTGGAGCAGCGAGAGTTCTCCATCGTCATCCTGCACAGCCTGACGAGTTTGGCAGGAATGTCAAAACTAGACATGGCGCTGTATAGCTCGTCTCTATGCACGCTGTCATATGCGGCCTTGAAATCGACAAATAGGTGGTGGGTGTCGATCTGCATCTCTTGAGTCTTTTCCAGGATCTGCCGGAGTGTAAATATTTGGTCTATTGTGGACTTTCCTGGCCTGAAACCGCACTGATAAGGACCTATCAGGTTGTTGACAAAGGGTTTCAGGCGTTCACACAGAACGGCAGAGAGTATTTTATAAGCGATGTTAAGGAGGCTGATCCCTCTATAGTTGGCGCAGTCAAAGGGGTCTCCTTTCTTGTGGAGTTTCCTTTATCTACTGGCACTTTATTCGTGATGGACTTGAACTATATTTTTTGTTACGTTAAGGAATGGTCCAATGGGGTTAATGTTGTAGTATGGCCCACACCGTCACCAGACCTTAACCCCACAGAATAGTTGTGATGTGGCAGCCCGTGTCAGAATAGAGGATGGACTCGGTGTAATCAGTGCTAGAGAATAAGTGGTTTAAAACCAAATATTAAGGTTATCTTCTGTCTAAGACCTTTTTTTAATTTTTCTAAATTATAAATGTTTTCCATGATGAATGAATTATTTTGTAAAGATACATCTCTTATATCTAAAATATATAGCAATAACAACTTTGTGCGTAGTGTTGCAATAACGGAACCTATAATAAAAATGTAAACGAACAACAAAATGTCAGTTAAGAAAATGGCTTAATTTTTTGAGTGTCACTGTATTTAAAAAAAAAATACTCTTTTCATAATGTTGTAATATCAAAGCATTTTCCTAATAAGAACTCGCGTGTACTACTAGTGTATGGTTAGTTAGATTGGGGGTAAAAACTGACACTGGATTCTAACCCCAAGGATCTTCAAGCAAAACCTTAATTACAACCACCACTTCCTATGGTCATACATGGTTAAAACTTTGCTGCAAGAATCTGATCAGAAAAGAAATGGAAAAAAAAAATAAGGGGATAGATTTTCTTATGTGTATGTAATGAATTTGACTGCAACTGATATTTTGCTCTTTTTATAAAATACATTTTGCTGCAAGTGATGTCACTGAAAGGTTTTTTCCTTTTGTCGTTTGGTTATCAAACATTTGTCATTCCGACGACTCTGATTTTGGTTCCGCTAGATTCTTGAAATTGCACACTGTACACACGTTGCAGTGAATATACTTTTCTCTTCTACATTCTTTCGTGGGAGACTTTCGAAAGGCAAATTGCGGTCGGGACCGAGCATTGGGCACTACACGATACTCATCAAGTTCAGCATCGACCAGTACGAAACCAGAGATAATGGATTCATTCCATTATATCTGTACGAAGCCGACCACCAGCTAGCTCAATCTATCTTTCGAGAAGCCCCTTAACCAGTATTCTGTCTTCGAGTTAGATCCACTTCTGTTGATCAAAGATGGAAGGGACCACAGGTTGAATTATTTATGAGTCCCAGAATCTTAAAAAACGAGTAATTTTGAAAATAAATGAGTCCCAACAAGGGTTTTTGATAACGGTTTTGATAAGGTTATTGATACTACACTGGCGCACTCAGACTAAAGACTGTTTCATTGTACTACCAGGCAGCAACCTAAAATTCCTTCGGAAGACCAGCAGAGGCTTCTGAGATGAATCAGAATCAGCTCGCACCACATTAGCGCCGAAGCCCTGCCACCTGATCCGAGCAAAGGCGGGACACTGACAGAGGAAGTGCTCTGCCGTATCGTCGTCCTCTCCACAGGCTTCGCAGAGGGTGTCTTCGCTTAAACCAATCACATTTAAGTGTTGGGCAAAGGTGTTCTGGTTCGTTATCACACCGGTAGGTCGTCTACAGTCTTTTCTGTCAAAGGTCAATAAGAATGCCGCAGATTACTTACATGCCTTGTCTAGCAAGGTCATCGGCAATCTCAGTTCCCAGCGATTCCTTTCAGTTGACTTCCAATTAAATTCAGAAATGATTTGCATTCCTGAACTATCGTGGAAGTGGTTAAAGGGTTGAGTAAGGCCTTAAGCACAGCCTGGCTGTCAATACAGGCAAAGATGCGTCTACTCGTCCTCCTGTCCTTCACAATATAGTTTGTTGCCATTTAGATTGCATAGGTTTCCGCTTGAAAAACCGACGCAATTTTTAAAGAGGTGTACAATTTAATGTCTAATGGTGGCCCGTGGCGTTGTGGGTATGTGCGTCGACCCCAACCTCGACGTCGTAGGTTCGATTCCAGCTCTGAGCGACGAAAACAATTTTCACGAGTCACTGACAATGCTCAAAGAGTATTTCCTGTCTAGAAAAAGCTTCTCAAACTTGGCCGTTCGGATTCGGCATAAAACTGTAGGTCCCTTCCACTCGTCTGCGAACAATAGCACGCACAACACGAGTGGTTGCTGAGAAGCTAGGCCCTGGCGCCCTACGGGCTGTAGCGCCACCCATGCCATGTGGAGAAATAACAAGCAAGCAATTATTTGGGTACCGTGGAAGAACTAGATTCACTCCGTATATACCTTCCATGCAAAATCAGTTTATCCTCTCAACGAAAATGAATGTAAACTGGCAAAAACTCAAATGCAAGTCGAGCAATTAATGTAGGAGAGAGTGTTGTGCAAAAATTGATCCATCAATGGGAGAACAGCGAAAGTCTGCGACAATTTTTTTACATCATTGAATTCGGGTAAATTTTTCATGTCTAAAGATCTTGCTCTACTTGGAACTGTTCGCCAAAATAAGACATTTGTGCCACATGAGTTGAAAGCAGATCGTAAGCGAGCAGAAGAGTCGTCAGTATTTGGTTTCCTTGAATCAAAGTTTGCGTTAGTGTCCTACGTGCCAAAAAAAAGGCAAGGCAGTTATACTTCTTTCCAGTACACCCTTGACTAACTCTGTTGTCTCCGAGAAAAAAAGACAAGCCTCAATTGAGGCTTGATTACATCGCAAGCAAAGGTGGCGTCGATGGGTGGCGCTACAGCCCATAGAGGGCCAGGGCCTAGCTTCTTCAACAACCACTCGTGTTGTGCGATCTCTCACGAGTGGAAGGGACCTATCGTTTTAAGCCGACTCCGAACGGCCAAGTTTGAGAAGCTTTTTCTAGGAAATACTCTTTGAGCATTGTCAGTGACTCGAAAGAGGTGGGGCTGTCGCTCAGAGCTGGAATCGATCCTACGAAGTCGCGGTTGGGGTCGATGCACGTACCCACCCACATGTCGATGCAATGGATAAAATGCTGGCCACATATTCAACCAAACGCACAACTTTGCGGTGGCCTTTGGAAATGTTTTACAATGTGCTAGATATAAGCGCTCTTGCAGCATTCATCATGCATTCAGAAAATAATGTGTACATTGACAAAACAAACAAACGTAGAATATTCTTGAGAAGTTTGGCCAAACAGCTTTTTGTGACGGCAATTGAACAGCGTTGTAAAAATCAAAGTGTTTTAGGATATGCTCAAACAAATGGCACTGGGTCACCTTCCTGCCTCTTCTTCTTGTACCACCTTGCACTCTTTGCCTGATATTTCCAAAGACAAACAACGCATGCATTCTGTTCGTTGTCAATTTTTTAAAATAGGAAACAGAAAGAGTACTCGTATGGATTGCAATTGGTGCAAGAAACCAGTGTGTGACGCACACCCGGTCACATATGTTTTCGGGGAATGCTGCTCCAAGAATGATAGTTAACATTTCCAAGCATTTGTTTGTTATTAAAAATAAATGTACTTGAATTTTAATGCAGAAATTAACAAATGTACACTAAACTTTACATTTTAATCCAGACAAATAAATGCTTGCTACAAATGCAGACAACCGACCGTGCACGTAAGTTTACATTCCCGAGCACATGATGGTTAAACTGTAACAGCACAGTACAGCATATAAACCAGGGCATATATACCCACGAAGCTTTTTATTTTCAGGGTGACCATGCATCCCATGGACTCACTTAATTAACCCCACTGAGGCCCAATCAGTGGAATTATTCCCACATACCTACCAACCTTCAAGAATTGATTCCACCCCCTCTGGTGATTAATCGCTAAGCAATCACAAAGTGCCATGCGCTTTGCATGTCTTAATTGTTTTACGTTCAAGTTACATCCAATTGCAAGCCACATTGATGGCTGAAGATTTATGGCCTTTTACACCTGCGCTGCTAGCCACTAATGCCAGAGGAAAATCAAAACAAATACTGAATTATCTCTGCCCGCGGGCAATAAATTGCAAATTTATTCCCAGTCGATTAGAGGAAAAATAAATAATGCACGAATCGAGAACACACTTCCACCGATCAGAATCGGCTCAAGCTATTTGAGTCGCCAGATCGTACCGGACGAACTTGTTCATTTGGAATGATTCATCCTCGTGATAGTCGGAGTCCACGACGAAGACCTGCACAACGTCATCGTACTCGTAGGTTCGCTTCAGCACGACGTTCGTCAGAACCAAATGCGTTACTTTGATCAGCCCCAGTTTGGCTGGACAAATGGTGAGCGGGAACTCCTTGCTCTGACCCGGGTCCAGGTTGCCCAGATTGAACTCTGCCGAGCCGGTGTAGTCGCATGCGAAACTGGTCTTTGTGTCTAGCTTTGCGTTGAGCTCCATGGGACGGTCGGAGGTGTTGGTCACTCGGCAGACGAAGGTGAAGGGTTCTCCGATCTTGACGATGTTCTTAGCCTCTACTACGTCCATCCGAACGTCGGTGTATTCAAAGGGCTGCCGATCAGAAGGGAGTCGTGTAAGAGAAGGCTGCAGCAAGAGGGAGTCGGTTTACTTACGATTCTCTGCAGTTGACTGGTCTGCAGGCGGCCCTTTTCTCCCAGATTCGATCGCCAAACAATGTCCAGCTTGCCAATGGTGTTGGCCGCTCGGAGAGCCTTGATGTCCTTCGCAATCTCTGGAATAGGCTGAGGAGAACACCATTAGCTAAAGGAGTAGCTCGCGTGAGACATACCTTGATGCAGTAGAGGAACTGACAGCTGTTGTTCGGCTGAAGCATGTTCTTCGATGAGAATACTGATTCGCCATTGGGAAGGGTGTTCAGAGGAGTGACTAAAGCACGAAACAAGGAATGAAACAGTCTAGATCTGACTTCAGACAATTCTCACCCGTGTACTGCTCCGAACTGTCCAGTTCCACCTTCTCCAAGCAGAACGGTCCAGTGGTTATGTTTTGAATCTGCAAGATTCCCCTCGAGAATTGTGAAAAAATCACATGAACGCATTCTTTACCTGTGCCTCCAAGTAGATCTCGTCCATCTCGACGTTGTAGAACTTGGTTTTCACATCCAACGGCTTGAGCACCTGGAACTTGAAATACTTTCGGAAATACTGCTGAAATCCAGCCGGAGTTGTGTAGTTCACCTCGCACACCAGTCTGAAAGGGAGGCCAATGTCAAGAAAAACGAAGAGAATGTTGGTGAAGTCTGCTTACATATGCGCTCCGATCTCCTTGACTTCATAATGGATCACGTCATCGAGTGTATCATCAGCATTCAGAGTTGTTGGCTTATCATGCATTGGCAGGTTGATTCTCGTTGTGATTGACTGGAGATCTGCTTTGACCGTGACACCCTCAACTGGATGTGTAGTGCAATTGTGTACACAAATATAACTCGAAAAGGTCTCGCCTAGGTAGATGTTTCCGAAGCTCTGTGGCAGCAGCATAAATTGACCAGCTCCTACGGTCTCCGCACCGGCGACAGCTGCTCCATCGTTTTCGAGGACTTTTTGAAAACTGTTCTGCGGAAGGTCCCGTGGCTCACAGGTGATGATTTGTGGACTGACCAAAGTGGGTCGAGTCAGACGCATCACTGGAAGTGGGACGGAGTTTAGATTGATGGAGTGATTGGAGTTTATGTGAATTACCTTTCAGAGCAAGAAGATGCTCGCTGGGCTCGGGAACATTCATGTTTGGAAATGCTACGGTGGTGGTATGCATAAACAGGAATTTTTTGGGGAGTCTTACGAGAAATTGATTTTTTTGAGTTGTGAAAGGGAAACAAATTGAGATGTCATCTTTTGAAGTGTCACTGGAGGTAAGCAGCTGACGTTTTGTTTGAGGGTTAGATTACATTGACGGGCAATGGAAAGATTTTTTAAGATTGTTAAGATTCGTTAAAATTGCACAAACAATTTTCCGAAGCACACTTGAATTTCTAAGTCGCTTCCGTACATTTAACCAAAATACCAATTATGACTGTTGTTTGTGGCTACGTGATGAGAGAATAAAGTCGCAAAAGTGACGAAACCATGTCTGTGGGTATTTAGACGAATTCTTACACCAGGCGTGTTCTTTTTGACTGGTCAGTGCTCAATTTAGCAATATTTCACACGGGAAGCAACAACAACACATTTCACTGAGTTTAAAGTCTGCAGCTGACATGCGTGATTGACCCTGTATCCTATTCTTTTGTATGAACGTTACATCAAACATTCACGCAGAATGTGAAACTTTGTTTTGAGCAGTGTACGAACCAGTCTCCCTCTACCGGTCACTAGAATACCCTCAGAACCACTGTCAAAATCAGATGTTATTGACATATGTCACTCGAACCTTAATCAGCGCCGGTTTCGTTCCCTCAATTTCCTAATAATTCACTAAGTTAAATAAGTGCGAATATATAAATTAAATTTTCCCATTTAAAATGTGGCCAATAGTGATGGCATTCATGCGCTCCAATGCGGCATACATAACCCTACCAGTTGCTGCCATCGTTGGAGTCGTTGGCTACAACCTCGAGAGTTTGCTCTCGGACAAATACACTCCATACAGCAGTGAGTATCCTCCCGCTACAGTTCTGCATCGATCACCAACTATTACACAATTCATCTCACAGAGTCCATACAAGATAACCGCGCTGAAAGGCTGTCCGATGACAAAATCTTAGAGAACCCCATCAAGGTTGAGAAATTGAAGCTGAACGAGAACGTTCTCGAACGAAACCTGTCGCCGTCATTGCGAAAGAAGGAGACCACGTAAACGCTTGCGCTTGGATATTTGATTAATAGAGAAATAAAGGTGTTAACTGTTAAGTTATTTTAGTGGAAATGTGCGGTTTTCTTTTGTGGAAAATTCGTCATTATGTCTTGTAGAATGTTTGACGTTTGGTTTTCAACCGCCCCAGTGGCCTAATGGATAAGGCATCGGCCTCCTAAGCCGGGGATTGTGGGTTCGAGTCCCATCTGGGGTAAAGGCTTCTGTCAATTTTTTTTTTGTTGGTATGGAATTTGTTTTGCTGTTTCGAAGTTCGTGATGGTGTCGAACAGTTTAATTATTTATGAGTCCCGGCGGCTTAAAAAGCGAGTCATTTTGAAAATAAATGAATCCCAACAAAGGTTTTTGGTAACACAATGCCTCAAGAAACTAGTGTCAGTTTTGTTGGTGGTGGACTACACTGGAGCACTCAGACTCAAGACTGGACCACCTACTAGCAACAATTCCTTCTGAAGACCAGCAGGCGCTTCCGTGATGAAGAGCCTATAGAATCAGCGCCGGACACCTACCACCTGATCCAAACAAAGGCGGGACTGTGACAGGGGAAGTGCTCTGCCGTGTCGTCGTTCGTGCCTATCGCTGAAACCAATCAAGGGACAACAAAAATTCCGTGGATTCCTTACAGACGTTGGTCTGTCTAATATAGACATTGGAGATCTACAATCTTTGGCCCTGTTTGCGTTGAAGGTTCTTGGAGAAGGAGATTCAACCACGAACTGTACGGGTTGTACAGCGACATGAGTCTAGTCAGGCGTCTACGTATTCAACGCCTAAGATGACTAGGCCATGTAGAGCGCATGGACAACACTGCTCCAGCCCGAAGAGTCTTCGACTCCGAACCAGTGGGACAACGCCATAGAGGACGACTACGAAGCCGATGGCGCACTCAAGCGGAGAAGGACCTCAACGAAATTGGAGGCAGCTGGCTAAGAATCGTGCTTGGAGAGGACTGTTGACTGAGGCCCAGGTTCACCCCGGACTGTAGCGCCACAAGAAGGAGAAGAAGAAGTACGATGAGCGTGTTATCCCAATAAATGGGCCAGTCGATTGGCCGCCTCGTTTGTGCGATTTAACGCCGCTTGATATTTTCTCTGGGGCTTGGCTGGGGCTCAGCGTTAAGTCATTGGCTTATGCCAACAAGCCGACGACGTTAGAAGAGCTCAGAGCCGTTGTGTGCCAAAATGTGTGGCAGAGTCGTTGGAAATCGAGTTCAATGAATCGACTGCTGTGAACGTGCACGCCGTGGACATATGAACGAAGTCGAGTTCCATTCATACATGTCTTGATTGTACTTCAAGCCGATAAGAAGGTTCAAAAATTTGTCAAGTCCTTATTGGAAACCCCTTTACCTTTGATTGACTACTTGCTTCTCAGAACGAGGGCTCGTAGTTTGATTGTCTGAGCCTGCAACAGATGCCGTGTCCCATGCGACAAGCATGGTGTTCTTCAACACCTGAGCGTTATTTTCTACAGAGTCTGCAATTCAGTGATGAAGGTACCTCCAGGCCCCTGTTACCAAGACAGTCTCTGAAGCTACCTTCAGGCCCCTGTAACAAAGACAGTCTCTTCGGAATCTGTTCCAACTTTGCCGGCAATACGCTCAGATGGAGGATGATGTGGTCCAAATCCTAGTTCTGCTGCGTACCCTCTAGAGATTCTCTGCCTTTTGTGAACAGCTTTTCAAGGCCAGGGCGTTTGTTTTTGGTTTGCGCATGCATGCATGTGGTAACCCGTGCTCCCAGTATGAACGAATCACGGGACATTATTACCCTTTGTACTCGGAAGAAGTTCCAGCCAGTGATAGAGCACCTTATGCACCTACGTCATTACAAGCGCGCGCAAGTGACATGCACAACAATGTCGGTATGGCCCAATGAGTAAACTACACCTCTGCACACTTCAACCACTCATCCCGCTGAACTGTCGCTTGGCATTACTTCGAGGGACTGGTCAGCATATCACGCTATGAGTTCCAAATTTGCTAATTCGTCTGAGCTTGTTCTAGACGCTCGCTGTAAAGAAGCAGATCTCCAGCTGTTTGTCAGCTGACTCCGTCTATGGCTAGCTAGGGGCTCGGCAGTTGTTGGACTTGTTCTCTCCTCGGCAAAGCGTCTGCGATGAAATCTGCGTGGCCCGACAAGAACTGCGTGAGATGGAAGTTGCAGTTCCCGTGAGCTCTCGTTGCCCAGGCTACTATCCCGGGTGCCAATTTATGTGTCCATGGGCCTTTGGCTGAAGTGTCCTGGCTTGCCACTCTGCCATAGATTTGCCTTTTCTTCAGACATCGTGTCCTAGTCTCCGCCTGATTTGCCGATCTCCAATTAGGAGCATCCTTTGCATTTCGGTGGCGTGGAATGTCAACCCACAATGACACAGGCTGCTTCGTATGAGATTGTTCGGAAACCGCTGTTGCACAGAGCCCGTAAGCTGTCTTTGCTGCCTCTTTGCGTGGCAAGAGCTCCCGCCCATACTGGAGCAGCGTAAAGAAGGTTTGAGCTTAGCTCTGGAAAGCAGGATCCTTCTCACGTGTCCAGGCACTCCGATGATTTATGCGGGTGTGTTACAGGTTGATTTGAATATGGACAAAGACTGTGCCGCTATTGTTGCTGGGCGAAATTGATTGGGAGATGAGGTCGAGGGAATTTCAATGTCAGCCATAAATCAAATTGTTTTGTGGGATTTTGCTTTTATACTAATTTCCGAGAGGCTTTTGTGTATATTTTTGAGATTAAGGGAAATAATCATGCTAATGTGTGGTGACGGTTGTCGTCGGTTGGTGGGGGAATTGGGAGAGGTTGTGCACGGAAGTCCCTTTTTTTTAAATGTAATGTTCATGCTCGCTACGAGCATATGACTGTTGACATATACTTGACCACCTCCAAGATATGGCAAGCCATCAAAAAGAGGTGATGATTCGGTGGGAATTGGAAGAAGTTGACAATGTTCATGCTCGCTCGACGACTCGGTCAGAACGTCACCATAGGCAGCTACAACTTCGAGCTAGTAAAGGACTTCATCTACCTTGGCTCCCAAGCAAATAGTGCAACCAACATCAGTACCGGGATTAAACGCAGAATAACTCTTGCCAACCGCTGTTTCTCTGGCCTCCAGGGGCAATTGAGTAGTAGAGCCCTCTCTCGAAAGACCAAGCTCACATTATATAAGACCTTGACCACTCCTGTCCTGCTGTATGGGGCGAAAGCTTGGACTATCTCATGAGCGGATGAAGACGCACTTGGTCTCTTCGAGAGAAAAGTTCTGCGTTCAATCTTTGGTCCAGTTTGCGTTGAAGATTCCTGGAGAAGAACATTCAACCACGAATTGTACGGGCTGTACAGCGACATGAATCTAGTCAGGCGTCTACGGATTCAACGCCTAAGATGGCTAGGCCATGTACAGCGCATGGACAACACTGCTCCAGCCCGAAGAGTCTTCGACTCCGAACCAGTGGGACAATGCAATAGAGGACGACCACGAACCCGATGGCGCACTCAAGTGGAGAAGGATCTCAACCAACTTGGAGTGCGAAATTGGAGGCAGCTGGCTAAAGAACGTGCCAGCTGGAGAGGATTGTTGACCGAGGCCCAGGTTCACCTCGGACTGTAGCGCCACAAGAAGAAGAAGATCTACAATTGTGCTATCGAGAGGTCCAACCATCCATGGAAGCCCTAACCACAGACAGCGCATGTTCAGGTCCTGAGAAAGTTTCCTCTGATGCTTGTCTGGCAAGTTCATTGGCGATCTCATTTCGAGCGATTCCTTGGTGTCCTGGGACACAGATGAGTTTCAGTGCAATTTGACTGCCAATCAAATTCAGAGAGGATGTGCTTAAAGCAGTGATTCTTAACCGGTGCTCCGCGGAGCACTAGTGCTCCGCAAGATTGTCGCAGGTGCTCCGCGAAACGAAAGCTAAACTCATATAGTATAAAAAAATATACATATAAATTTATTAGAACAAACTTTCAAATATATGTATATGCGGTATGTACTTAGTTCAAACAAAAATTTAAATCAAGTAGGCCGCATTTCAAATACACAAAGTAAACCAATGTGTTTTCAATAATTATTTGATTAAATTTGTGCCAAAAAAGTGAAAAAATGTATTTCAGTAAGTATATTACGTTATAATTGTAAATTAACATAAATTTAAAATAAAAAATTAAATAAATATGTGTACATACATATTTATTGTATTTATTTATTTAAATAAACTTAATATCAATCTCCTATGTTTTCATAAACTTAATTTTCTTATTCTGCATTAAACACTTTCGAAAAATACCTCTATTTACGCGTATATATATATGTATGTACTTATTCTTATTCCCAATTTATTTAGCCATGGACAAGTTCTTGAAACGAAAATGTAATTCTGAGAAAAATATTAATGATGGACCAAGTACAAGTCGGAGTAGTATTAATAGTGGTAATACAGAAGATGTGTCAACATGTAATAAAATAAGGAAGACTTATAGACAGTATTCTGACGAATACATCAATTTGGGATTTACATGGACCGGTGAAAAGGAGTGTCCAATTCCTAAATGTGTTGTATGCGGTGTAGAACTGTCCAATAGTGCTATGTTTCCGGCTAAATTAAACCGACACCTTACTACTACCCATGCTAATCTTGTTTCAAAAAATAAGGATTACTTTAAAAGGTTATTGGGCATGCAAGATAAGCAAGCAAAACAATTTAAATGTGCTATGACAATATCTGATAAGGCGCAAATTGCATCATACAAGGTAGCCGAGTTAATTGCATTGAAACTAAAACCACATACTATAGCAGAAAGTCTAATTTTACCGTCATGTTGTGAAATAGTCAAAATCATGCTTGGAGAGGATGCAATAAATGAGATTATGAAAATTCCCCTATCTAATGATACAATAAAAAAAAGAATAAAAGACATGTCACTTGATATCGAGGAAACGGTTAATAATAAGCTTTCAAAGAAATTTTTTGCTTTGCAAATAGACGAATCTGTTGATATTAGCAGTAAAGCTCAATTACTTGCATTCGTTCGGTTCATTGATGAAAATGAAATAGTTAATCAATTTCTTTGCTGCAGAGAGCTTACAGGACATACAAAAGGAAAAGATATCTTTAATTGTATTACTACATATTTAGAAAAATACCAAATATCCTGGGATTTCTGCGTTGGAATTTGTACAGATGGATGTCCATCAATGGCAGGATCTATTAAAGGATGTGTTACACTTGTGAAGGAAAATAATCCAAATATCATATCTACACACTGTTTTTTACATCGGGAAGTTTTAGTTTCAAAAACATTGCCAAACACTTTAAAATATGTTTTGGATGAAGTGGTACAAATAGTAAATTATATTAAATCAAGGCCTCTGCAGGAACGCATTTTTAAACAGCTTTGTATATCTATGGATGCTAAGTATGAAAGTTTGCTATTGCACACTGAAATAAGATGGTTGTCTCGCGGTAAAGTCCTATGTCGTTTATTAGAGCTCAAAGATGAATTGTTGTGTTATTTCCGAAATGCCGCTGTGGATAAATTTGCAAAAAATTTTGAAAATGATATTTGGTGTGCTAAATTGGCATATTTAGCTGATATTTTTAAATACTTAAATTCAGTAAATACAAGTATTCAAGGTAAAAATGAAAATATTTTAACAGCCACGGATAAAATACTGGGATTCAATAAAAAAATATTGCACTGGAAAAATCGAATAATAAAAAACAATACGCTTGATATGTTTCCTTCAATTCAAACTAAAAATGTCGCAGATATTATTCCTGCCGTAATAGAACATCTAACAATATTGGAAGAAAAAATCGAATGTTACTTCCCATCCCTTAAATTAGAATCCTATGACTGGATACGAAATCCGTTTGGGACATTTGAATTTTCTAATTTGGAACTGTCTTTACAAGAAGAAGAAGAAATTATTTCCTTGTCTACAGATCGATCTCTGAAGATGGAGTTCATAAAATTGTCTAATGAACAATTTTGGATTTCCGTCCAAGATGAATACCCATCTTTATCTAAGAAGGCAATCGCAATATTATTACAATTTGCTACATCATATCTCTGCGAACTTGGATTCTCAACATTAACAAATATAAAAACTAAAAAACGAGAAAGACTTCTCGATTTAGAAGAGGAAATGAGGGTAGCAATATCTTTTATTAGACCCAACATTGGCGAAATATGTAAAACTCACCAGGCTCAAATATCCCATTGAATTTGTATTATATTTTAAGTCATTTTGAATTTGTAACAATTTAGTTTTGTTAAATATATTGAATATATTTTATTTTTTGTATATTGTAGTTATTTGAGTTGAATAAATAAAAAAATAAAATACAAATTACTAGAATCAATGTTATTTGGTAAGGTGCTCCGTGAAGGTTTCATGTAATTAGAAGTGCTCCGTGAGCTCGAAAAGGTTAAGAACCACTGGCTTAAAGGCTTGGGTAATGCCTAAATCACAGCCCGACTGTCACTACAGATACAGATACGTCTACCTATCCAGCTGTTCTTCACAATAATGTTTGTTGCCATTAGGCTCGCGTACGTTTCCGCTTGAAAAACTGACTCAAATTTACCGCATGATGTGTACAGTCCTCCACGAAAACACCCTCGCTGGACCCTTCATTGGTTTTGTAGCCATCCATAAAGATACGACGGCATTCCTTTCCTGACTCGAAGTCTGGCTAGAGCCATTTCGGAATGCAGTAGTAGTACGTGCTCAGGCATTTTCAATGAAATCGTTCAGGAAATATTAAAGCGAATGGGTAAAATGGTAAAATGAGTCAAATCTAAAAAATGATGAGTCCCCGAGTCGGGATAAAGAAAATTAGTCCTTTTGACTCTATAGAGTCCCTGTGGTAGCACTGGTGTCGAAGAACATTCCAGCGCAGAGGACAACAACGACGTAGCAGTTTGGTTTTTCAAGGCGTACGGACTGGATATGAAACATAAGCTTGTATTGCCAAGTGCACCTTGCTGAGAAGAGGACAATGTTGTGCCAAAAATGCTTTTAGACCGCATTTTGCTGTCAGAACAACATTTCATCTGTATGCAACGAACTGAGAACTGAGCGCTTTTTAGCCCAAATAAGGAATTAAGCAGGAATGTGCTCTCAGTGCTTTGCTACTTCCCTGACCCGGGACACAGAACTACCTAGTACGGTAAATGTCGAGGAGGATAAGTCAATTTGAGGTCTTTTTAAGGTAATAGTCGGAGTTCACCACAAACCTCGTTATCCGCTTGAATTTGCTTCAACGGCGCCTTATGGCCGAAGCGTGGAGTCTAATTGCAATGCTGCGAGAATAATGAAATCAACCCTTCGTCGAAAACTGATAACAATCCTAGGTACTCGATAATAATAATAATAATATGGGTGGCGCTACAGCCCGTAGGGGGCCAGGGCCTAGCTTCTCAGCAACCACTCGTGTTGGGCGTGCTATTGTTCTCTCACGAGTGGAAGGAACCTACAGTTTTATGCCGACTCCGAACGGCCAAGTTTGAGAAGCTCTTTCTAGACAGGAAGTACTCTTTGAGCATCGCCAGTGACTCGGAGGTACTCGACGTGTTTGCTGATACACCTGGTTAGTCAGGGAATATGATACCTGGCTCAGTGCCTATAAATGTTAAATAAGCAGGGAGACTCAGTTCTGTACAAGTTTATTGTGCAACACGTTTTTACGAGTCTTGGGCGGCTGCTTTTATAATGACCTCCCATGGAGACACCGCTCGTCCTCAGGCGGTGCGAGCATGCTAGACATGTGTGAGGGCTGGTGAAAAGCAAACAAAGAAATCATAATTAGATTGATTTCAACGTGTAAAGTGGCTTGCAATTAAAAAATGAGAATTTGAGATCATGTGGGCCTAACCTTAGGCAAGTCCCTAAGACACAGGACACAATAATTACTTTGTATTTTGTAATAACTTGACTCCGATACTTTCGTGGTTGAGTTTTTATTCGCAGCTTTTGTAACGTCTCTTCTCTTATAAAAGTTTTCTCTTTACCTCGAATAGCAATAAATGTTTATGTTTATAAATGTATGACTTTTATAATAGTCATTATTAGTGAGCACAATCTGAGAGGTTATAAACTGAGCTGCTATCATTGCCGTTTTGGAATTTAGAAATTAAACATCCTCAGCAGTGACCCTTATGCTAGAAATAAGCGAAAGATAATGGACACAAATATAGGCTTTGGTCAAAATCCTGAAGCCATTCCAAGTCGCAAATACATTCTTTGCAAGGAAGATGTTACATTTTCGATTTTGCAAAGAATTATGTGTTTATGGTCTAATAAATAAACAAAGGTCGGTGATGATGAAAGTAACGTACGAATTGTAAAATTGAAATGAAATGTAACAAAATACCCAATCCTAGCTATTAGAGGTCTGCAATGAATGTCTTGAAACCAGTTTCAAGACATTCACATTTTTTCGAGTACCATATTCATTCCACTCATATCTTGAAAACTAAAATGAATACATCACCCGATATTTGATTACCCACTGAATACTGTACCCACTGGCAACCAAGCATTTAGTTCAGTGTACTCACAAAAAATGAGTACACAACACTGAGTACACCGAGTGTAATGAATCCATTCAATCCATTCAATACAATGAATGGATTCAAAATTTTTACTGTTTCCAAATAAATGTATGTTTTCTGACAAATCTTTATGAATATCATTTTTTTAACACTGGAATGTAAAGACATTATTTGCTTCACCAATATTGGGTCGGAACCAATTAAACTTCTTTTTCAGGTATTAACTGTCTGGCCGAAAGTTACTTACTTGTCCGAGGAAAATATTCGCTCTGATGAAGCACTACTCACTGGAGTAGATAGAATTTTGCAGCTAAACTTATATAACAACGGAAACTCTATTTGGTGCAAACGCCACCATTGTAAGACATTCGCTTTATCTGAAGAATTCATAACTTCCACCGGTGGAGTGATATCTTGAAACAAGTCTTTATCGTCTGATAAGAGTCTACAAAGCTCTTCATTTAAAAATCGTTCTTGATCTTCATGTTCCCTTATTTCGTTGGCATATGTTTTCGTGATACCTTTACATTAATCGTTGATACATTTTATTTCCTCTTCATTGAACTGACATTGGCGATGAATATGAACAGTTGTTAATTGAAGAGTCGGATAGTCTTCACCTTCTATTAGGTCTATAACTTAATTCGTGCAGTGAGAGTGAGAGTGAGTCGAGCAGAATATCAAAAATTGGCTTGATTCATTCTTGGCTACCATGCGGGCTCATTTCTTTGGGATAAGATCCACAAATTGCCAGAAAGATGGCTAGATCAAGGTTTCAGATGGGCAGTACTTTAAATAATACTATTGTGCATGTTTTATTAAATAAACGTTCAATATACGCAATCATTTTTTTGAAGTTTCTTCAAAAGCAAAACTTGTTTGCATGGTGATATTGCTGCCCATTGAAATATCCGAATCGTTTGTTGAATAAGAATTTCTTGTACATGTTTGCAAAATAAAATTAACTTATATTACACATCAATTTGGTTACCAACCTTTTTGTCTTCATTTGCTTAAAGCTACAATTCAAATACCCGCTGCGTTTATTTAGAATGAATGCATTCATATTAAATGAATGCATTCAGTTTAAAATGAATGCATTCATTTCACTCAGTGTGCTCGGTGTATTATTAACCGTTAAACTGGTACATGTTTTGTTTGAATGGAGAACCCACTTGTATGAATGACAACGAACAGAGTATTCATTTTGAAATCAGGTGATCGAATGGTGTACAGTGGTTGAATTTTTTTTATGTTTTAGTTGCTTGTACAGTATTCTTATTCATATGATTGTAAAGAATTGAGTACACTGAAGTACTGTACATGTTTAGAGAAATAAACGAGTCCATTCGTGCAGACCTCTACTAGCTATGCTATCCAAGCAATATTTGTGCATAGCAGCGACATCGGTAGCATCAGAATGCTGCTTTTCCACCGCTGGGCACACCGCTGTAACACCCAAGCGGTCTTATCTGTTACCAGAAAATGTAAGTTTGTTGACGTTTTTGATGAAAAATCAAATTTACCGTATTATGTTATCATCTTCTAGCACTTCTTAGGCCCATTGTTGTGAACCGAAAAATACCGGGTAACCAAAGTGATGACGGGTACCGAATAACTTACGGGTACCCGAAATTAAGATTCCCGGCTAATACCCGTAAGTGCGGGTACCTGAGTACCCGGGAAATGTTTCGGGTACTCGGGTATCAAGAGCTCTATTGTGAACCTTTGAGGTGAGTGTGGGCATTCTTGCCTTACTCCTTAATTTGTAGTGAATGTAGTGAAAGAGTCATTGATATTTCCGTTAAGCAATAATGACGCAATAATGGCCATTAAATGCAGATGTCACCGCCATCCAGGAGATGCGATGGGATGGGCCGGGCAAAAGGAAGATGAGAAACTGCGACATCTACTACGGTGATTGCTACAAAGAGGGAAGGCAGCGCTTATTTGGATGCGGATTCGTTGTTCGAGGCAGACTTAGGCAAAAAGTCTTAAGCTTTGATTATATCAGCGAGCGCCTCATAACAATCCGCATCAAGGCTAAATTCGGGAACATCAGCCTGATTTGCGCACACGCCCCGACGGAGGAGAAGGATGACGATAGCAAGGATGACTTCTATGATCTCCTAGAAAGAACATACGATCGATGCCCCAGCTATGACACCAAGATCGTTCTTGGAGATTTCAACGCACAGCTGGGCAAGGAAGAAATCTTTGCTAGAGTCATCGGAAAACACAGCCTGCACGACAACACATCCGGAAACGGACTCAGGCTGGTAGATTTCGCCTCGGGGCGTAACCTCTCTGTGATGAGCACGCGGTTCCCACACCTCAACATCCATAAGGGGACCTGGCGGTCTCCTGATCAATCAACCGTCAACCAGATTGATCACGTTGCGATCGACGTCAGACACTCCTCCAATATTCTCGATGTCCGAACGTTCCGAGGAGCCAACATCGACTCGGACCATTTCCTTGTTGTAGCCAAGGTAAGGATGAGGATATCGAGAGAAGTACGGAGTCGAGAAAGAACACTACGGTTTGACGTCGGAAAGCTACAATCGCAATCGACCGCTAGGAACTTTGCCGACCGAGTCTCCCTGAAACTCTCTGAAAGTTCGACGCTGCCTGCACTTTCAATAGAAGAAGAATGGAAACGTTGTCAAAAAGCCATCAAAGAAGCTGCCACTGATGTGCTGGGTTTCACGACACCACCCAGAAGGAACCCATGGTTTGACGACGAGTGCAGGCAGGTACATGCAGCCAAGCAGGAGGCCTACAAGGCAACGCTGCATCGAACAACGAGAGCTGTTCGTGAGCTCTATGAACAGAAGAGAAGGGAAGAGCACCGGCTTCTCAGAAAGAAAAAGAAAGAGCATGAGAAGCGCGCGGTCGTGGAGATGGAGAGGTGTTACGACAGGAAGGAGGTCCGAAAGTTTAACAAAAAGGTAAAGCAAGTATCAGGAAGATATAGACCTCGGACCGAAGCCTGCAGGGACGAAAATGGACAACTAGTAGTAGAATCGCAGTCGATGCTGAGAATTTGGAAAAATCATTTCTGTAGACTGTTAAACGGCGATGACGACACAAATTCCGCTGTCAGGCAGAATGTTTCACTCAATTTGGACGATGATGAACACGAATTCCGTCCCCCCGACTTAGACGAAGTTAAGATAGCGATATCTAGACTGAAGTCGAACAAAGCTGCTGGAGCGGACGGATTGTCCGCGGAACTGTTTAAGGCAGCTGGAGATGACCTGGTTGGGCGCATGCACCAGCTCATCTGTAAGATATGGTCGGAGGAAAGCATGCCCGATGAGTGGAATCTCAGCGTCGTTTGTCCGGTCAACAAGAAAGGAGATCCCTTTGACTGCGTCAACTATCGAAGGATCAGCCTCCTTAACATCGAGTACAAGATACTCTGCCGTTCTGTGTGAACGCCTGAAACCCTTTGTCAACAACCTGATAGGTCCTTATCAGTGCGGTTTCAGGCCAGGAAAGTCCACAATAGACCAAATATTTACACTCCGGCAGATCCTGGAAAAGACTCAAGAGATGCAGATCGACACCCACCACCTATTTGTCGATTTCAAGGCCGCATATGACAGCGTGCATAGAGACGAGCTATACAGCGCCATGTCTAGTTTTGACATTCCTGCCAAACTCGTCAGGCTGTGCAGGATGACGATGGAGAACTCTCGCTGCTCCATCAAGGTCGGTAACGAACTCACCGAGACCTTCAATGTCAAAAAAGGTTTTAGGCAAGGCGACACGCTGTCATGTGACTTCTTTAACATCATACTTGAGAAGATCGTGCGAAACTCTAACGTCAACACCCGAGGCACGATCTTCCAAAAGTCCGTTCAACTGCTTGCATACGCGGACGACATTGACGTGATTGGACGAACACAGCGAGCCGTCAATGAGGCGTTTGCTGGCATTGAAGCGGAAGCGGCTAAAATGGGTCTAGCGGTAAACCAGATAAAACAAAGTACATGCTGTCATCACGAAAGGACGCACAACACCGACGTCTCGCACAGAGCGTCATATTGGGCAGCAGAAACTTTGAGGTAGTCAAGGACTTCGTCTACCTAGGCTCCGGAGTAAATAGGGACAACAACACCAGTACCGAGATCAAGCGCAGAATTACTCTTGCCAATCGCTGTTTCTTTGGGCTCAAGAGGCAATTGAGTAACAGAGCCATCTCTCGAAACACCAAATTGACCTTGTATAAAACCCTGATCATCCCAGTCCTGCTCTATGGCGCAGAGACATGGACGCTATTGAAAGCGGATGAAGAAGCTTTTGGTTGTTTTGAGAGAAAAGTTCTGCGTACTATCTTTGGTCCTGTTTGCGTTAATGGCGTTTGGAGGAGAAAGTTCAACTACGAACTATACGGGCTGTACAGCGGCATGCACCTAGTTAAGCGTCTTCGGATCCAACGCTTAAGATGGCTAGGTCATGTAGAGCGGATGGACACCACAGCTCCGGCCCGAAGAGTCTTCGACACCGAGCCATTGGGACAGCGCAACAGAGGACGTCCTCGCACTAGATGGCGCACACAAGTGGAAAAGGACCTCAACCAACTTGGTGTGCGCAACTGGAGGCAGCTGGCGAAAGATCGTGCTGGCTGGAGAGGCATGTTGGTTGAGGCCCAGGTCCACCCCGGACTGTAGCGCCAATCGAAGAAGAATGGCCATTAAATAGTTTCGAAAGCATATGTGAGCGGATAAATACGGATATGCAAGAACGAGTGGGATGTGCATCGCGAGAAGTCTAGAAGACATGATCATTTCGTTCACAATGACTCTACAGCGGCTTCTAGACGCGCTACATCACGAGACATTGGTGCATAACATGCCTCACGCTAGAGATAAATATAATCATGCCGATTATGGAATCCGCCGGATCGACTGGGGAGGGTGTAACTCACATCCGCAGTCGAAGTTCAACCCTATTATGGAATCTGTCGGATAAACTACATCCCTATCGACCCCTTCTGTAATCAGCTGTTTGCTGTCAATTTAGATTATTTTGATTCAATTATTCTGAAGAATAGTTATTTACGGAGTGAATTAAAGCATATTATGGAGTCGAGTTGCCTTTTTATGTATTCAGAAGAGCAAGGAAATTATTCTCAAGACATTCGATATAAAATTAGAAGTAGGGCGAAGGATATTTAAATGAAGTATTTAGAAGAAGTTCTTTTGTAATCAACCTTCATTTATGAGATTTGTAAAATGATTCAGGCTGACTAAAGCATTATTAAAATATGTTAACTGGACGAAAATACTGCCACCTGTGTTAAGAGCCACATCCTTGTTTCCTGAACATAAATTCGCAGCATGTTTAAGATTCATGGATGAGAATGGATATCGCACCAATACGGTTGACAGTTGTTTCAGTTGTTCTTTCCGAGTGTAGTTATTAGAAGAATATGTATGTCCAATGGGAATAAATTAAAGCGTGAGTGAAAAAACGGGAAGCAACTTATATTTGAATCAAGGATTGGTTTCTTATTCTAAAATTTACTTCCGTTGCAACCACACATCCTTTTTTCCTCCAAATCCGCAACTCATTTGGCTCGGATTGCAAACGTCACAAAATGTATGAAGTGCGGATGAGTTGCGTTTTCTATAATAGCATTTTTTCGCACTACTTCACCGACATCCGCTCCCTTTTTGGTTTGCGTTTTCTATAATAGAAAAATATGCGGATGCGAACATTTTCCCTCCGCAGTCGATCCACCGGATTCCATAATCGGCATGATAATTTATTGGTTGTATATGTAGTTTCATCACTGAACGTCGTAAACTTCTTTACGTTGTAGCGTCGTTTCGAATAGCTTCGATCACATTGCACAACGTATCGTATCACCCAATCGAACTTCTATGCCAGATGGATGAATTTCTACAAGGTGGTATAAGTGTGAACACTAATACGACGGTCCTTCAGATTTATCGTAGGATCGTGGTCCAACGACATGTGAACACTTGAACCATAGCTTAAAACTTTTTTTCGTTCGGTCGGGTGATATAATGTGAACGTAGATAATTGATTGCATCTTTGCATGAAAGTTAGTAAAATCAGAGCAGGAACTGGAGAGAACAGCATTCTTGGGACTAGTTTTTGAATTTGAACAGGAGTCATTGTTGAACGCGTTCGTTTACCATTGCTATGATATATAACAAACCACTGTTTTCAATGCATAATTTAAATGACACAATACAAAAAATTTTACTTGAATTTCTTTATTTCAGGGTTCAGTAGGTATGACAAATGGATGAGGTTACAAAAGAATTGCCAAGATGCGTCCGTGCGGTGACAATCTACTTGATGGAAATTATGGCTGTTGCAAGTTGCATAGTTTGAAGAGTACCCCTACTCTTTTTAGGTGCTTACGGAAGTACTACATTGCACTTTATCAGTAACCTCCATAAGACCCCCGTTAGCCGTGGTCCCTTCCAGAAGGGAAAGTGGTAACAACACAGCACGGTATGACTCTTTTAAGACGAAATGTTTTTGTCAGCTAGTAACAGAAATAAGTCGTAGATAAGGTTAACGAAATGTTTGTGTTTTCGTTTTTTTACACTGGCGCTCGTCATATTCTTTTATTTGTCTTATTCCTGTGTTATTAGCGTTGGATATCGGAAGGACTTTTTGTTTTTTTTGTTTATCATTCCTCGGAGCATAGGGCTTGCACTTGGCATCTCCATCTCACACTACTCCAAGTGAGGTTGCAACTTCCTAGTTACAGGAGTCGTCTCCATGTGTTCTTGGGAAGCCCTCTAGTTCTCTAGCCTAGAGCGTTCAATTTCTATTGGCATCTCTTAATCTCTTGTCATTTCCAACAGATCCATGTTCCTCTTGATGTTTGGCCAGAATATTCGACGTAAGCAGACATACAGTTGATGAATACCTCTACCTTCTGTATGACGTTGTTCCAAGTCAATCGGTTTGATTGGACACATGAGTTGAATATTCTGAGTCGAGTCATTCTGCATATCTGGGAACTCCCGCATATATGTAGGCCGTACTTGTCGGAATACTCTTGCTTTTTGCCGTCTGTTTCTTTTTTTTCTACCTAGATAGCTACAGAAACTGTCTACAAGTTCGACGGGGTTACCTTCGATAGTAATGTCTTGTCCCTTGCAGGTGTTTACTCTCATGGCCTTAGTCAGATAGAAAAGAGCTCGCTTCTTTCTGGCCTTAATCTTCTGAATTAAATGTTGAATGATAAATTAAATGACATTAAGCTCCGATTCGGCGTCTAATTTCGCCAGGTGTTCTAATTTAGCTGGGGAGTAGACAAATATCGTCCGCATGGTGAAAGACCTCGAATTGTCGTGTGAGACTACAAGTTATTCTCCGTCTCTGCACAGACTTCTCTCATAATTTCATCCAGGATCATTGTGAACTTGGTTCTTCGAGAGGGGGCTCTATTACTCAATTGCCTCTTGGGCCCGAAGAAACAGCGGTTGGCAAGAGTTATCCTACGGTTGACTCTATATAAGAACCTGATCATCCCAGTCCTGTAATACGGCGCGGAGGCATGGACAGTCTCGAAAGCGGATGAATAAGTCCTTGGTCTCTTTGAGAGAAAAGTTCTAGGCACGATCTTTGGTCCTGTTTGTGTTGACGGGTTCTGGAGGAGAGGATTCAATCACGAACTGTACGGGCTGTACAGCGACATGAGCCTAGTTAGGCGTCTACGGATCCAACGCCTACGGTGGCTAGGTCATGTAGAGCGTATGGACACCACAGCTCCGGCCCGAAGAATCTTCGAATCCGAACCTGTCGGGCAACGCAACAGAGGACGCCCGCGTTTAAGGTGGCGCACCCAAGTGGAGAAGGACCTCAATCAACTTGGTGTGCGAAACTGAAGACAGCTAGCCAGGGATCGCGCTAGTTGGAGAGGCATGTTGGTTGAGGCCCAGGTCCACCCCGGACTGTAGCGCCACACAAAGAAGAAGTAAAAAACTGTGGGTTTAATTTTCGAGTTCCTTAATTTACACAAATCCTTCTCGCCACCTAGGTTTTCTTTGTAATCGCATACAGTGAACTCTCCCTAAGTCGAACTCCTTCTAACTCGAGCTAATTTTGATATCCCGTAAAAATTCGACTGTAATTGGAGGAAGGAAGAGTTTTAGATCTTCTCAGGCTTGCGAAGTGGCAATTGACAGAGCCTGAGCAATCGTAATCGTTCATCGGTGACGGTCCTGGCCACGCATGAAGACTAACCTGTCTAACGCTGCGTTAAATTGGTCATTATACCGGATGTTCGGCCATTCTCTCTCTTGACCCGGGATGGAGAGAAGTGTAAAATGTGAACATGATTAAACAATCAGTAAGTCTGTGACGCAAACTCTTTGAAACAGGGAACAAGTCGTCACCCTAAAGCTGGCTTGCCGTAAACGCCAAAATTCACTTCTTGACTTTTAAAATGCAGTCGTTTTTGGGGAAGCTTTCTCTCTTTCTTTTATTCGTCAAGGTCTTATTTTTTGCTACGTACGCCATTAAACATTAAATGTTTGTTCAGCATTTTTTTGACTATACATCTACGTCATTAAAAAGTATAAATAGCGTGTTTGAAAAATATTTTCCTAGGCTTTCTTAATTTTTGGACGTTTTACGTCTATTTAGTAGGCAGCCAGTCAGCAGAAAGGAGTCATATCAATATCACCGCACTACACCAAATGAGATATGCAGTAGTTGCATCATCAGATAACACTAGGACAATGAGCATAAGGATTGTGCCTTCCAACGGCGGGACAATGACACCAAGGTTAAGTATTTCGGTGTCTAACAACCACTCGAAGCTGACTCAAAAGGGCCAGTCTTGGATTTGATCGCATCTACCCGCTTATGCGAAAACAACATGAACTACGCCAGAAGACGAAGATGCTGCTCTATGAGCAACTCACTCGGCCGATCATAATCATGCCGATTATGGAATCCGGCGGATTGACTGCGGAGGGAAAATTTTCGCATCCGCATATTTTTCTATTATAGAAAACGCAAACCAGAAAGGGAGCGGATGTCGGTGAAGTAGTGCGAAAAAATGCTATTATAGAAAACGCAACTCATCCGCACTTCATACATTTTGTGACGTTTGCAATCCGAGCCAAATGAGTTGCGGATTTGGAGGAAAAAAGGATGTGTGGTTGCAACGGAAGTAAATTTTAGAATAAGAAACCAATCCTTGATTCAAATATAAGTTGCTTCCCGTTTTTTCACTCACGCTTTAATTTATTCCCATTGGACATACATATTCTTCTAATAACTACACTCGGAAAGAACAACTGAAACAACTGTCAACCGTATTGGTGCGATATCCATTCTCATCCATGAATCTTAAAAATGCTGTTAATTTATGTTCCGGAAACAAGGATATGGATCTTAACACAGGTGGCAGTATTTTCGTCAAGATAGCATACATATGTATCTCAATCCTGAATCATTTTACAAATCTGAAAGGTTGATTACAAAAGAACTTCTACTTCATTTAAATATAATTCGCCCTACTTCTAATTTTACATCGAATATCTTGGGAATAATTTTCTTGATCTTCTGAATACATTAAAAGGGCACTTGACTCCATAATATACTTTAATTCAGTCCGTAAATAACTATTCTTCGGAACAATTGAACCAAAAATTCAAAATTGACAGCAAACAGCTGATTACAGAAGGGGCTGATAGGGAAGTTTTGTGGACCGATAATGTAGTTCATCCGACGGATTCCATAATAGGGTTGAACTTCGATTGCGGATGTGAGTTACTCCCTCCGCAGTCGATCCGGCGGATTCCATAATCGGCATGAATGTATCGGTTGCCTATAATGCCATCTCCAAGACCGACATGGAAAAGTCTTCGATTTTCGAGTGGAAGTTGCTTCGAATGTGCACCTTATAGGCGTCTACGGCAAGGTCATTTTGAAATATTTCAAGAAAGTGCGAAAATACGATTAACTGGTGCTAATCGGCCATTGTCTCGTAGGCAACCAGGTCAGAAGGATGGGAGCACCATATAAGGACTTCTGCAGAAGCTGCAGTGGAAGGAGAAGTTGTTCCAGCATTATTTCAACTGCCTATAAGATCCGATTCAAAGGGCATTCTACAAATTTGTCTAGGCCTCAAAATGGCTATGAAAAGTGTCACATACTACCAGCAATCGTGTCTGCGACGTAAATTGGATAAAATAGGTTCGTGTCAGCACAATTGACTGAATAGTCTACGGCGACATGATTACCTTATAATTACTTACAATCAAGCAGTCACCCAACCTACCTAAGAACCAGCAAGCAACCTCAAGCAACCATTGTCTGGTCGTTCGACAGTGTTGAACGACATGTGGTACAGTGTGAACGCCGCTAATGAATAACCCAGCTGTTGTATATGTGTTATTTTTGCTAGCGATGCAAATTTTCATCCCTGTTTTTCTGCCGAACTCTTAGTCTGGCCATTTCGCAACGTAGTTGGTTACGACGTAGAATCGTTTAATTAATTCGCCTCCCTCTCGAGTCAAATAAAAACATTAAAAACGCGTCAAATAAAGTGCGTGCATGTAGTAAGCGACGCGTTTGAATTGCGCCAAAAGTTGTTCGTTAAAATCGCGAGTTGGATACTGGAAGTGTTTGTGGTTCGGGAAAGAGGAAAGGAGGAGTTGACACTCAATATCGTGGAAATGCTTCAAAGACGGAGCTCAAGATCTTTGCCAGAACTATTCACATCATTCAGAGCAGACACACAAGTAATGATAGTGAATTTAGAACTTGATTCCAGCTAAAATATATTTAGGAAGCGTGCGACTGACATTTACCGAAAAGGAGTGGGCAGTGAGGCCCATTTGACAGACTACAAACCTATGGAATGCTCTCAGCAAAACTTTCCCTCGGGGGAGATGGTTTATAATGCCCCCAGCGAAGCGCAAAAATCCACCACACCGGCAACAGATAACTGAAGACGCAATATTTACAAATCGATCGATATCCTCGTCACGACGTACACTCATTCACCAATTTTATTTTTGACAATTTGACTAGCGGTGACATCACTCCAGTTTGTGAAGAAAAAGAAAAAAAAATGTGTCTCAAGACATCCCTTGCGGGGATCGAACCCGCGACCTTTGGATTAGAAGTCCAACGCGCTATCCTCTGCGCCAAAGGGACATGTGATAGAACGTGTCGATTGACAAATACGAGTCAGACTCCCGCTCAAACGCTCATCTCCGTGCATTAATTCTCTGCACAACCAAGGAATTTCACAAGTTAACTGAAGTTTGTAACAAATTTCGCTTAGGGGGTTCGAGTGTGAATCCGCATTTGTCGCTCGACTGTTGTTGAATCGGTAGATGAATCTTTTGCTTGACTGTGAGAAGGTTTCATCCCAGTTGGTGTGTGATACATTGAAACTGCTAACTACTCGTCGATGTTTCTGATTGTGTTTTTAAAATATTGTATGTACCTGTTAGAACGATTACAAAGGTGAGTCATATAACCAATTTATCGCCACGTCATCATAGCCTCGGTGGCGCAGTAGGCAGCGCGTAAGTCTCATAATCTTAAGGTCGTGAGTTCGAGCCTCACCCGGGGCATTTAGTTTTTGCTTCCAAAGACCACTTTGTCTTTTATGTTAGTAGAACGGTTATTGAATGGTTGAAGTCCGGGTCTCATATTAAAAAGCAGTAAATAGTAATTCGATTCCGTTCAGTGAATTTCTTTGCATTTTTTACACATTTAACCAAGAAATAGGTAAGCAATACTATTTCTAGAAAGGAAAAGAAAGAATATCAATTGTTAGTAAAATAAACAGTGTAACTGTGTGGTTGGAGATAGAGAAAGTTCGAATATTATGAAATTAAGTGAAAGCAGATAATGGAAGCAAGGAAGAAATCTTTGCTAGAGTCGTCGGAAAACACAGCCTACACGACAACACGTCCGACAATGGACTCAGGCTGTTGGACTTCGTGACGGGGCGAAACCTCACTGTAGCCGGCACGCAATTCCCTCACCTCAACATTCACAAAGGGACCTGGCGGTCCAGACACTCCTCCAGTGTCCTCGATGTCCGAACGTTCCGAGGTGCCAACATCGACTTGGATCATTACCTTGTTGTAGCCACGGTCAGAACTCGGATATCGATTGTACAACGGAGTAGAGCAAGACCAAAACAGTTTGACGTTGGAAAGCTACAATCGCAATCGACCGCTGGGAACTTCTCCGATCGAGTCTCCCTGAAGCTCTCAGAGAGTCCAACCCTGCGAGGCAAAACAATCGACGATCAGTGGAACCGTTGTCAAAACGCCATCAGAGAAGCTGCCTCTGATGTGTTGGGTTTTAAAATGCCACCTAGAAAAAACCCATGGTTTGACAACGAGTGTCGGCAGGCGCATTCAGCGAAGCTAGCAGCATGTAAAGCGACGCTTGATAGAAGGACGAGAGTGGTTCGTGAGCTCTAAGAACTTAAAAGAAGGGAAGAGCACCGGCTTCTCGAAAAGTAAAAGAAGGAGCATGAGAAGCGCGCGATCGAGGAAATGGAGAGGTGGTGCGGCAGAAATAATGTCCGAAAGTTTTACCAGCAGGTGAAACAACTATCCAAAGGGGTACAAACATCGGACAGAAGCCTGTCGGAACGAAGAGGGACAACTCGTAGTAGAGTCGCAGTCGACACTGAGAATCTGAAAGGATCAGAAATAGTTCCAATATTATGAAATTAAGTGAAAGCAGATAATTTATTATTTAAATTGTGTGTGGTGTATTCAAACCAATGATTTGATTAACGTTCGGCTGTCGAATACAGCCCTTTTGTAGATATACCCTGGAGGTAGGTTATAGTGGCTGACTGCTAAAAGGTAGTCCCACTTAGGCCTATTGTGATACCACGCGGATTGACTTCTCCAAACACTGGAACCAGTTGGTGCTGCTGATGATCCGATTTAGTTGGCCAATGTTGGCACTTTTTAGCTCGTTACGGTCGCTGAAGTAGTAGGCTCCTAGATGCAGGAACCTACAACTGGCAAGAGCACTGCAGGAGCAGAGAAGGTGATGAGTGTTCTCTTCCTCCTCTTCATCCATGCAGCTTCTGCAAAAATCATTATATGGAGCACCCATCCTGCGAGCATGAGTGCCACTTGCACAGTGCCCGGTTATGACTCCAATGAGCGTCCTTAATGAGGGCTTGCTGAGTCCAAGTAGCCTGAGTGACCGTTTTCGTTTAAGTGACGGCCAGATTTCTTTTGTTTTAAGGCAGGTGGCGCCTTCTAGTTTCACGAACCCGATGGCGCACTCAAGTGGAGAAGGATCTCAACCAACTTGGAGTGCGAAATTGGAGGCAGCTGGCTAAAGAACGTGCCAGCTGGAGAGGATTGTTGACCGAGGCCCAGGTTCACCCCGGACTGTAGCGCCACAAGAAGAAGAAGAAGATGCCTTCTAGTTATTAGTGGTTTTTATTGTGTGAATTTTTAAGAGATGGTAGGCTGGATGGTGGCACCCGTGCTATCGATAGGGTTGAGGTTGTACCACACCTAGCGAGTTCGTCTGGTATCTCACAGTGTCCCGGCACCCACAGGCGGTGGATGTCAAACTGCTCAGCCACCTCGTTAAGAGACAGCCTGCAATTAAGGGATGTTTTAGAGTAGAACATGACATTGTCCAGGGATTTTATGGCGGCCTGACTATCATGGTGATATCACGTTGTTTTAGACCCATGACAACGCCTCTTTAATCGCTATGGTTTCTGCCTGAAAAACGCTACAATGATCAGGGAGCTTCACGGAGATAGCAATGTTGAGGTCTTGAGAATAGACACCCGCACCCATCCCATCGTTTGTCTTCGATCCATCTGTGAAAATACGCAGAGGATCTTGCAGCAGTTACCTGTCAGATAACCAGTCCGATCTGGAAGGAACTCTGATTGAGAATTTCTTCTCGAAGATAGCCTAGGGTAAGAGGCGGTCAGTGTCGCTAGGAATGAAATTGAATTCCTTGAGAATGGTTGAGTGGCCAGTGTTGAGTTCGGACCACAATCGGAGTGTTTTGAGTCTCAAGGCTGTGCTTGCTGTTTTTAAAATTAAATTTTAAGACTCGCATGAACATTCGCGTCTAAATTGTCAGTAGTTTTGCCTTACCTTTGAAGTAAGTATTTGAATAATTAACGACAAATTTATTCACACACATTTATTATTAACTAGATTTCGTACCCAGCTTTTTGGACGGAAATTACGGTTTTTCTCAACCATTTACAAACAACGTGGAGGGATATCAAGCGACTCATAAAAAAAAGTTCTTGGAAATCTCACCTATGTACCTACGCGCGATGTTCACTTTTTGTGCAAATTGAAGTCAATCTTCATGCACCATAAAAAAAAAGAATATCTATAACACATTATGTAATGAGTCTAGCTCTAAATCGGCTAATCCGTTCAGAAGTTCAATATTCACAATTTCAGCAAAATTAAATGATTTGTGTGTATCCATCAAAATAATTTGTGTAGGCATAATACGTTATGTATGTTTGTATTTCTTCATTTTTTTTGGCTGGCGCTACAGTCCGAGGTGGACCCGTGCCTCAGCCAACATCAGTCCCTCCATCTAGCATGGTTTTGTGCTAGTTGCGTCTAGCCACGCACCTTCAACTGATAAAGGTCCCTTTCCAAATGCGTGCGCCATCGGAGGCGTGCTCGGTCTGCTTTTACGGCGTTGTCACTCGGGGTTGGAGTCGAAGACTTTCCTGCCCGGAGCATTGGTTTTCGCCCTACGTGAGCTAGTTTCGTTCGAACAGTTCGCCGATCAGTCTTCTCCTCCAAAAACCATCAGACCAAAGAGGAAGAGCCTTCCTCTCGAAATTCACAACAACCTCCACGCACGCTTTAGTAAGTATTCATGTTTCTGTGTCATTCAGCAGGACCGAGACTGTCAAGGTCTTTTATATCTATATCTTGGTTCTTCGAGAAGGGGCTTTATTCTTCAATGACCTTCTAAGACCGACAACACAGCGATTGTCCAGCGTAATCCTCCGTTTTATCTTCTTATTAACTCTTCGAAGTTTTAGCTGTGTATAATGTCGTCGGCGTTAGTCGGCCTTATTCGTAGACAGCATACATATACATGCTTTTGTCTTACCCTCATTGACCGCAAGCCCCATATCTGCCGCTTCCTTCTCGATGCTGACAAATGTCCCACTCACAGCTCGTTGTGCTCTTCGGATGATGTCATGATGCAGATTCACAGATTTGTGAAAGATGCTTATGGCGTTAAAGACTATTTTTTTTCATATTTAGGCTCATTCTCCGTCTAAAAAAAAAATCTTTGAACACCGTCACGCAGCTCTGATTTATTTAATTTTTCATTAACAAATCGCATCATTAGGCACTTTGAACTTCGGAGCTCAAGTAGATTTCTGCAGACATTTTTAAAATTTTAGCATTTATTTTCCGGGTCACATTCCATCCACCTACACCGCCTACCTCTATGAGCTTCTTTTCGATAAGATTTTGTTCAAGCGTTTATTTCTTTTATCGAATTTTCCATATGTCGTCTAAAAGAAAGAAATGCTCTAGTGGACGAATACATACCTCCCCCATATCTCTCGTCTGCTGCTACCAAGAATTTTCTTGACAAACAAGTTTAAGATCAACTAACTAGGTTAGCAGGATTCACCCCGCTTGGAGGTGAAATTACCACATAAATACGATACACTTACAGCTTGGCTATCATCTGCGGCCAACCCAACCAGAACATCGATAACTCAAACAATAAATAAAAAATATACGAGTTATAGAAGTCAGACTGTATTTTCGAAACGCTGACACATCTAACGACCGCCTATGTTTCGAATGCAAGATGCTTCATATTAGAATAACACTAAAGAGTACGATCCGAGTGTGGGTTGGATGAATTGGCGCTCCAGATGTGTATAAAAATTGTAGACGATTTTCGTACCTATCTGTCAATTCGGGTGTCAAATGTGTCACACAACTTCCACTACTCTCTTCCGTAACATAACGGTTTTTGTTTAATGTACTCAACAAGTTCGTTTACTTGGACTGCTTTTGCACACGCTAATTTCGACAAGAGATTCTTCAAACTTCTTGTCAAGGGAGGGGATACAAACGGCATATGGGAAATAGCCCCCACATGAACCAAAAATTACCCTTGTTTGCCTTTTCCCCAATTGTCACGACAGAATTGTACACCACGAGTTACGCTTAAAACACGAAATTCGAAGTTAAGAAGACAATATTTAAAAAAATTAAAGCTTTCGAAGATATTTCATTCATTCGTCAACTGAATTCAACCCATGAGCTTTAAGCTAATTCATCAACTTCGAATAAAGCTCTAAATAGCACTTGCGCACTGAATCTCAGGTAACTGTCAACAACACCACTTGACACGCAAATAATCACTCCCTCAACAGCCGTGATCGTCTAGTGGTTAGGACCCTACGTTGTGGCCGTAGTAACCCAGGTTCGAATCCTGGTCACGGCAATGTTAACTTAGCATTGTCACGGAGAGGGTTTTTTTTTCTTGGTCTTTTTGAAGAGGTGGCATCTGACTGTTGAATTAAATTCTGTGTCAGTGGATGTTTTAAGGTCTGGCTGGACCTATTCATTGACAGAAGGGTGAAAAGATGCTGACTGCAACCATTGTTTGGAATTTTTTATGGTCACTTAATGCAATCGCACCCTTAGACTTCATTTTATTATTTGTCAATGAAATGTCAAGAAGATGTAAGGCGGGGCTACATCACCTTAATCTAAGAGGTAATGAGCTAAATTATTGAATTTCAAGCATCGCATAGGAGCTGCGCATTTCTCGTTAGACACGTAAAGCCCATTCACATGAGCGGCGAATTGCGAAGAAGCTACCCTTTTCTAGCAAATATGAACAAAAAGTTATACTTCTTGGTATGCAAAAAGATGGGAACTGAACTATCGAGTTTTTTCATCGACAAAAATCCCAATAAAAGTTGGTTTAAGTATCCTAATTAATGATTTAAAAGTTTTTCACCTCGAATCAATCATTCTCTTTGCGAACTGTCAAACTGAAATCGCAATACACAAACGGGCTAACGCAATCCACAACCACCACGGCCAAAAAATTCGCAGTGAAGTGTCAGTTTGCACCCGTAGTTTTCCGCGAATGAGATGTCAGAGTTTGCGAAGTTCGCAATTCGTGGCGACCAATGTCACCACAGGGACTCTATAGAGTCAAACGGACTCTTTTTTTTTTTGGAATGACTCGGGGACTGATAATTTTTAGACTTGACTCATTTGTTCAATAATTTTTTGTATGTAATTTTATTTCACATTTCCATTTTCATAACTTTGCAGAAATGCCAGAAATGGTTCTGGCCAGACTTTGAGCCAGGAATGGAATGAAGTCGTGCATACGTTCATAGATGGCGCTGGTGTTTTCGTGAAGGGCGACAACATTATACTGTACAACTCATTTAGTGAATTTCGGTTTTCCAAGCGGAAGCCTATGTGATCCGAGTGGTAACAAACTATAATAATAATAATAATATGGGTGGCGCTACAGCCCAAAGAGGGCCAGGGCCTAGCTTCTCAGCAACCACTCCTGTTGTGCGTGCTATTGTTCTTTCACGAGTGGAAGGGACCTTCAGTTTTATGCCGACTCCGAACGGCCAACAAAACAAACTATATTGTGAAGAACAAGTGGACGGGTCGACGTATCTGTGCTTGTAGTGATGGCCAAGTTGAACTTTAGGCCTTACTCAACCCTTTAACCACTTCTGAGATAGTTCAGGAATGCAAATCCTCTCTGAAATGGCGAGAAAACTTTCTCGGGACCGTGCTCGCACTACTTGCGTCTGTGGTTAAGGCTTCCACTGAAGGCTGAACTTCTCGAGAGATTCTAGAAGGCATTACTCTTCAGGATGTAGATTTTCTCAAACGTCTGTAAGAAATTCGCGATTGTGGACGACTTACCGGCGTAATAACGGGTCACTACACTTTGCCGAACGCTAAAATGTGCTTGGTTTATGCGAAGATACCCTCTGCGACGCCCAGCACAGCACTGCATCTCTCACTGTCCCACCTTTGCTTAGATCAGGTGGCTGGTCTTCAGAGCTGATTCTGTTGGTCGTTCGTTACAGAAGCGCCTACTGATTGCCTGGCAGTACCATGGACCAGTTGAGTCTGAGTCTGAGTGTTCTAGTCTACTATTAGAACCAAAAAAAAAAACCATACAAGTCTCTTTTTTTTACATGAGGATGCATTATGTTATCAAAAACCTTCCATGGGACTCTGATTGATTGATTTCATTTCGTTATAAAAAGTTTACATTGATTTAAGCTTTCGCACAGTATCTAATACAGAGATTTGATAAATCGAATATCTAACTTCTGGAAAAGTGCTTACATGATTGTGAAATTTATAATATAACATTGTGTTGTGACAAAAATATTTGAAGGAAAATACGACAAAAAACCTTCAATGCAAGCGAAAAAAAAAGTATATATATAATTAGTATATGCGTTTACATTTTTATGTATGTCAATAAACATATGTAAGTTAATGTTTGAAACCAGTAATTTGGTGAAAAATGATGTTACAATAAAGGTGCTACTACTAAATAAATAAATATAAATAAATCTATATAAATAAATAAATAACTAAATGAGTAAATAAATAAATAAATAAGTATATAAATATATATAAATAAATAAATAAATAAATAAATATATTAATAAATAGATACTTACTTAAGGTGGCGCTAGAGTCCGGGGTGGACCTGGGCCTCAACCAACAAGCGTCTCCAGCCAGCTCGATCTTTAGCTAGCTGTCTCCAGTTTCGCACGCATAATTGGTTGAGGTCCCTTTCCACTTGCGTGCGCCACCTGAGTCGCGGTCTTCCTCTACTGCGCCGTCCCTCGGGGGTGGATTCGAAGACTTTTCGGGCCGGAGCATTGGTTTCCATCCGCTCTACATGACCTAGCCATCTCAATCGTTGGATCTTCACTCTTCTGGCTAAGTCGAAGTCGCTGAGCAGCTCATTATATCTCCTCCTCCACTCACCATCTATGCAGACGGGACCGAAAATCACCCGAAGAATTTTCCTCTCGAAGCAACCAATAAATAGATACAAAGAAAAAATAAATAAATTTGAAAGAAATACTAACTATATTAAAGTTTAACAAATAAATCGTGCAGACTACAATGTATATGCATATAATAATATTTATTCACTTTGCAGAGTGCAATTTGTTAATTCATTGACTAGTGGATTCTCAGCAAAAGCACATGAGTAATTAAACTTATCTGTCATTTTCAATATTTTTTTATAGATCAGCTCAACACCCGCTCTTCTGTGGAGTTTTAAGGTGGAATAATCCCGTGGTAGGTCCAACATCATTTTTAAGACTTTGCTTTGGGCTATTTGTAATCTTTTAATATGACACTGTGCGGATTTTCCCCATACTGGGCAACCGTAAAGTATTATGGCTTGAAATATAGCCTTAAGTATGATTACTTTGTTGGAGGTAGACAAAAAGGATTTTCTATAAATAAAGAGGTAAAGAATTTTCTTTTTCCTGAGAGTTTGGTTGATGTGCTCATGAAAAGTTAATTTGCTATCAAGATGAATACCAAGATACCAAACGGAGTTCTTCCACTCAACGTTGATTCCATTCACCCGGAAGCTGGAACTAGGGGAAAAATAAGCTTTTCTTTTTCGTGTGAAAAATATCGCTGGTAACTTATCTTCATTGTATTTAATCTTCCATTTATCACAGTAACTAAAAATAATTTCCATCGCATATTTAAGATTGCTCTCAATGTTAAGAGCGAACTTATGTGATGAAAATATATCTGTGTCATCGGCAAAGATAGCGGTTTCACATTCAGGTAATTCTGGAAAAACCGAAGTATACAAATTGTAAAGGGTTGGCGCCAAGACAGACCCTTGGGGTACACCTGCATTATAATATATAAAATTTGAAACACCACTACTAACATGGACTTGGAAACAACGATCAGGCAGAAAACTTATAACTATATTGCACAAATAAGGTGGAAAGTTGAGATTGTTCATTTTGAAAATGAGACCATTATGCCAGACAGTGTCAAATGCCTTCTCAATGTGAAGTAAAATCATAGAGGTCGATTTACCATCGATACGATTACTTTTGATGTGATTACAGATTCTCTTAACTCGATGAGAAGTGTTGTGATAACGCCTAAACCCAAACTGTACTTTGGGAAAAATGTTATTATCATCAACAATCTTCATAATCTTTTATCTTTTAATATTCGTTCAAAGAGTTTACTCAGGCTGCTAAGTAAACTAATTGGCCTGTAACTATCAGGACTATCTGAAGGCTTACCAGCTTTAAGAATAGGCATAACTTTAGCTATCTTCCAATTTGTTGGAAGGTATTGCAGTTTCAAACATGCATTTACAACATATGCCAACATTTCTTATTAAATCTAGTCCACCAGATTTTCTCGTTACTAGATTGCTGATAAAAAAATGGATACCGTCTTCATTCACAAATTCATTTAAAGGTGTGATTGAGTTCATTGTTTGAAATGTCTGAACAGTACCATTTACCAAAGTATCTGTATGCAAATCATCCAGATGGCGCGCTATGTTATGATTACGTTCAAATGTTTGGGCTAGCGCATTAGCCTTTTCAACTTCTGTAAAATACGTATTTAAAGTGTTTCTGAGACACGGGATACGACTGTTCTTATTTCCAACTAATTTTACAATATTCCAGACCGGCTTAGTATTTTTGTCGAAGTGCTTAAGTTTATTATTCCAAGAGCCATGGGACTCATTTGTTTACAAAATTACTCGTTTTATGAGCTCCCGGGACTCATAAATAATTTAACCGGTGGTAACGCCACTGGCGAACTCATATGAACGGGCCTTTAGACTTCATTTTATTTTCTGTCACTTTCCGCGTTGGTTGAAATGCCAAAGAGACGTAAAGTGACACTTCATTAGCTCACTCCAAGAGGAAATGAGCTAAATTATTGAATATCAAGCATCGCATAGGAGCTGCGCATTTCTCTTTACACACTTAAGGCCCAACCCCATAGAATCCGGTGCGTCTTGTCAAAAAATTTACAACTCATAAGAGCTATTAAGAGGGAGCGAGACAAAGAGTGTGGGCTATATGTGGAATACATCAGAATGCTTGAAGTTGGCGAACTTTTAACTTTTCTTCCGTTTGACAGTTTATTCTCACATGTGTGTGTATCATTTTACTCTAATGGTATACATATTTCAACGCAACGTTTGGCACCTCTTTGCAGTCCGGCAAATACGTATTTTGTGGATGTCAACTGCAACGCACGCACCGGATTCTATGGGCTGGGGCCTTTAGGCGAATCTTCCGTTCTGTCAAAAACTGACAGATCACCACTTAGACTCTTCCCAGGTAACTGCTATGCAAATCGCTCTGCCGCGCAAATTCAAGCCAGCTGCTAAAAAATGACAACACAAATGCGTTGGATTAATAAAATTCTAATCAAAGGTTGCTTTTTGTACCTGTCAATGAATGTTCAAAGTCTTTGGACTTCAGCTCTGTCGCCCGTAAATGCCTTGCAATCAAACGTGATTGCCACCAAACGTGCTGTTGCGGCTAATCTTCATCCTCGAATAGGGGCCCGTTTTATTGATGGTCCGATAAGCGAATGTCTTCAACGTCCTCTTACGTCGGTCGATGGCAATAAACAAAAACAGAAGATATGGCGAGTACGTCTAATGTCAAGCACCTTGCGAAAATTCACCCGGGAAAGGTAGTAGAACGGATGGAAAGAAAGGCGGGCTGCTTAATTATGACCCACTAAGAGATAGTGTCGTTATCTGAATTGGTCGCAGTTAGTACGAGAGGTCACACGACCTTATCTTTATTTGCCTAAACGTTTTATCTAAAATTCGCAATGAACACGTCTCTTGGTTATTTTTGTCCGGGGTTGAAGGATCGAGTGTCGATGAAGGTCTAGTGGATTGCCAACTATTTTTACGTTTTTTTTTTGGTTAATCTGGTTCGAGATAACGTGATGGGTTAGTATTGAGTGCGATATCGCCTGGATGTCGTTTGTGTACATTGATGACGACGATTTAATTTGAATGACCCCTTGGAGATGGAGAGACGGACGATGCGAATCCTACGCTTGCTTATCTTTTCTGATCAGCTTTTTGGGAAGAGTGGTGACCTGCATCTGTTTTTGCATGTTTATCTAATGGCATTGGGAAGAGTGGCGCTCCATTCATTTGAAAGAGGCGGTACAAAATTTAGGTAAGATTGGAAATGTTTGCCATTTAAGCAGCAAATTGTTGTCAGCAGAACAATTTGACAACTAATAGTTGAAGGTTAGTAAAAATGGAACGTCAACATGTACAACAACGTGTTTTCATTAGGCGTGTTTTTTTTTTTTTTTGATTGGTCAGTACTCAGCTTAGTAAGATTTTACTAAGCTACTTAGTAAAACTTCACTGTCATCGCTGACTGGGACTCGTTGAACAATCTCATTCATAGATGGCGCCAGAGGAAACTATTTGTTTATTATAGGTTGGTATTGTCCTTTCTCGAGGTCGATAAACATCAGACACATAGTACCACCAAAAAAATGTCGATACTCCAGAAAGTCTACGACAAGCACATTTTAGAGACAGCCCTTCGTTCTTTAAAAGACTTAATCAAAAAATTACGTTTACTTCGAGAAAGCATTTAAATAAAATTGAACTAAAAGCTTTGAACAGCCGGGGGATCGAGGAGTTCCTAGTGGCCAGAGCACGGCATGCTCATCGCGGAATAATTGCAGCCCATTTTCGATCCTAGACCATATTCTCTCAGAATGAGTAGGCCCTCAAAACTGTCATCGGCGTTATAACTCGACATTGCGTCATTGGAACTTACGTCTCTTGATTAAGCACGTCTTCATCATCGTCATCGTTCACGCGACAACTGGGTAGACTTTTGCAGCTAATATCTCCGTTAATTCCTATTGCGGCCATCGCCATCCAGACTTGCACCCCAAGACTTCGGGCATCCGGATCTACGAAATCCTCTCAGCGCTATCGTGGTGTGAGACGCGATTGTGGAATCCGCACTGCTCATACGAGCTAGCAGCACATCCAGAGTTTACAGAGGTTCATTTTTGTAATTATATTTGCTTCGAGGTAGATTTAATACAAATCATGATTGTATCGTCTCCTTTCCTTTACGGAGTGACCTATTTTTCGTAGGACTTCCCTCTTGAACGCGGGCAAGTGGTCAGAGTACCTTTGGCTAAGCTAAACCAAGTTCCGGATCCATATCTAAGATTGGAGTCTTATACAGCAGAAGTTTCGAATTCATCATCAGGTTTCTGAATTTAAATGGCCTCGCGACTATAACACGTTATTACCGGCGCGGCGGCTACTACTGACAAAGGAATGCACTGCTTCAAATTGTGTTGTTCTCCCAACATTTCTGACAGACGGAGCCTCCATGTAATTAGCGTCTCCTTTATATGTGCAGCTTCAGGTTTCTTGGGGCTTCTTCAATATTTTGTACAGCTTTGTTCGTTCCGTCCTAAGATGTCAATGTCGATGGTGGCAGGCCATTCCATTTCGTGCAACGTTGTCGTTGTTTGAGTCGTCTTCTTTGTTTGGTGCTACAGTCTAGGGTGGACCTGGGATTCAACCAACAAGCCTCTGACCTTTCACTAGCAGACAACGTGCTGCGCACACCAAGTTGATTGAGGTCCTTATCTACTTGTGTGCGCCATCTCGCTCTACATGACCTAGCCATAAGCTGAAATAAGAGAGCAAAGAGATTTCCATCTTCTCTTGCCCCTTGATTCCATCTGACAGCGTTTTTATGCAATTTTCGCGACGTGTCTTTGAATCCGTATGAGCTCTTGAGAACTGCTGATCCTCTTTCCCATGGAAGTCTTATTTGAAAATTCGCTCGTTACTCGACATTATTCAATGTTTTGTGTTAAATATTCAACACAGTGAGGAGGGGTAAATAAACTTATAAAGCATATGTTCACGCAATGAATTAATTAAGCTGCTGCTTACAGAAGTTTCTGTCTACTCTCACATTCCTCTCGCATGTAGACTAGAAGAAAAAAATGGCCGAAGATCAATTTTTGCTCTGAAGACGCCGCTGTACAACCCATACAGTTCGTGGTGGAATCTTCTTCTCCAGACGCCACCAACGCAAACAAAACCACATATCTCAAAACTCAAAACGGCCAAGAGCTTCTTCATCCGCTTTCAATACCATGTCTTCTGCACTGGACCTCGGTGCTGGTTCTGTTTCCTGCAGTGCCGACGTTAACGAAGTCCTTGACTACATCAAAGTTTCTGCTGCCCATTATGACGCTCTGTCCAAGGCGTCAATGTTGTGCGTCCTTTCGTGATGACAGCATGTACTTTGCTTTGTCCTGGCTTACTCTTAGAGCCTAGAATCATTTTAGCCGCTGTTTCAATGCCAGCTGACGCCTCATTGACGGCTTGCCAACTTCGTCTATTCGCGTCAATGTCGTCCGCGTAAGCAAGCAGTTGAACGGACTTTTGGAAGATCGTGCCTCTGGTGTTGACGTTGGAGTTTCGTACGATTTTCTCAAGAATGATATTAAAGAAGTCGCATGACAGCGCGTCGCCTTGCCTAATACCTTTTTTGACATTGAAGGTCTCGGTGAGTTCGTTACCGACCTTGATGGAGCAGCGAGAGTTCTCCATCGTCATCCTGCACAACCTGACGAGTTTGGCAGGAATGTCAAAACTAGACATGGCGCTGTATAGCTAGTCTCTATACACGCTGTCATATGCGGCCTTGAAATCGACAAATAGGTGGTGGGTGTCGATCTGCATCTCTTGGGTTTTTTCGAGGATCTGCCGTAATGCGAAAATTTGATCGATGGTGGACTTCCCAGGCCTGAAACCGCACTGATAGGGACCTATCAGGTTGTTGACGAATGGTTTCAGGCGCTCACACAGAACGGCAGAGAAGATTTTGTAGGCGATGTTAAGGAGGCTGATCCCTCCATAGTTAGCGCAGTCAAAGGGATCTCCTTTCTTGTGGACCGAACAAACGACGCTGAGATTCCACTCATCGGGCATGCTTTCCTCCGACCATATCCTACAGATGAGCTGGTGCATGCGCCCAACCAGGTCATCTCCAGCTGCTTTAAACAGTTCCGCGGACAATCCGTCCGCTCCAGCAGCTTTGTTCGACTTAAGTCTCGATGTCGTTATCTTGACTTCGTCTTAGTCGGGGCGACGGAATTCGTGTTCATCATCGTCCAAATTGAGTGAAACATTCTGCCTGACAGCGGAATTCGTGTCGTCATCGCCTACAGTAGTCATTATTCCAAATTCTCAGCATCGACTGCGATTCTACTACTAGTTGTCCATTTTCGTCCGTGCAGGCTTCGGTCCGAGGTCTATATCTTCCGGATACTTGTCAAACTTTCGGACCTCCTTCGTAACACCTCTCCATTTTCACGACCGCGCGCTTCTCATGCTCTTTCTTTTTCCTTCTGAGAAGCCAATGCTCTTCCCTTCTCTTCTGTTCGTAGAGCTCACGAACGGCTCTCGTTGTTCGATGCAGGTTTGCCTTGTAGGCCTGCTGTTTGGCTGCATGAACTTGCCTGCACTCGTCGTTAAACCATGGGTTCCTTCTGGGTGGTGTCGTGAAACCCAGCACATCAGTGGCAGCTTCTTTGATGGCTTTTTGACTTCTATTGAATGTGCAGGCAGTGTCGAGTTTCTGGGAGACTCTGTCGGCAAAGTTCCTAGCGGTCGATTGCGATTGTAGCTTTCCGACGTCAAATCGTAGGGTTCTTTCTCTACTCTCGACATCCTCTTCCTTACCTTGGCTACAACAAGGAAATGGTCCGAGTCGATGTTGGCTCCTCGGAACGTGCGGACATTGAGCCTGACGTCGATCGCAATGCGATCAATCTGGTTGACAGTTGATTGATCAGGAGACCGCCAGGTCTCCTTATGGATCTTTAGGTGTGGGAACCGCGTGCTCATCACAGAAAGGTTACGCCCCGAGGCGAAATCTACCAGCCTGAGTCCGTTTCCGGATGTGTTGTCGTGCAGGCTGTGTTTTCCGAAGACTCTAGCAAAGATTTCTTCCTTGCCCAGCTGTGCGTTGAAATCTCCTAGAACGATCTTGGTGTCATAGCTGGGGCATCGATCGTACGTTCTTTCTAGGAGATCATAGAAGTCATCCTTGCTATCGTCATCCTTCTCCTCCGTCGGGGCTTGTGCGCAAATCAGGCTGATGTTCCCGAATTCAGCCTCGCTGCGGACTGTTATGAGTCGCTCGCTGATATAATCAGAGCTTAAGACTTTTTGCCTAAGTCTGCCTCGAACAAACAATCCGCATACAAATAAGCGCTGCCTTCCCTCTTTGTAGCAATCACCGTAGTATATGTCGCGGTTTCTCATCTTCCTTTTCCCGGCCCATTCCATCGCATCTCCTGGATGGCGGTGACGTCTGCTTTGTAGCAGTCCAGGGCCTCCGCGAGTTCATCGGCGGCGCGTGGTCTGTTCAGGGACCTCACATTCCACGTGCAGAACCGACAATCATTGTCTTTTGATCGTTTGTTGGGGTCGTCAACTTTGAATCCGTCCATATCCGAGGCCTGTTGTCGGTTCGTAACCGTTGGTTTTTTATGTGGTGAGGGGGTTAACCTCACGCACAACTGGTAGGCCGGGCCCATTATTTGACCCTCGGGCCGAGGAGGATCGCTGCATACATTAGTTCACCACACAGCGGTTGTTGTGATGGCTACCCAGGAGCGCCACGAGGAGGCTGTATGTCAAGTTGACTTGTGGACAAGCAGGGATCGCGCTGGCATCCTACCAGGTTGGGTTCAGTCAGCAACTTTGCCCTGGGTACATAAGCCCACGCCCATGTTGGCGCAGTGAAAGGGATATAATTTCTTTGAGACCCAAATCATCGTTCCGAGTAATAGACGTCCGTTTCCGAGGTTTGCTCTTGGTCTCGTAGTTATATTGAAGAGTCATCACGCCTCTCAACATATTAGCCTTTTTTAAAATTCATAGGTTTACTTACCGGATATGGCTCAAGTAGAGAAAGAATAGAAAGAGTGAATATGAATTCGTTTTGTGCTGTTCCCCAAAACTGGCCCGAAATGCCAGTCGGTCAGATTTTTCGCGCATTCCTCATTTTATCGGGAAGTCGTAAATGTATTCGAAAGTGAATTTGATTGCGGTTCAATGTCGTTCAATCGCCGCTGTCCATCGACCCACACAGAAGATCACAAAGAGGGAAAATGCACGAGTCCGCGTCACCATCAAACGAAGGCATCTGTCCAAAAGAATGTAAATTTAGATCCGCAATCACGAGATAAATAAATTCAAATTGCGAAATAAATTCAGCACCGCCTTCTAATGGCGCAGCTATTTCCGTTCGCCATCTAGTCAATTAAAAACACACACGTTCCACCACAATCGGTTTGTTTTCTTTATTCCCTTCATTTGTTGTAGATACATGCACTATTCGGTTTGAATATAAAAGAAAAGGTGTTCCTGCAGCAGAAAATGTTCCTACAAGAAAAGCGAAACTAAACACTGAATCTGAGTATATATTTGAAAATATTGGAGAGACGACGACGATCTGGACTGTTCTGAGATCCTGTGGTGCGGCGGATGACGGCTGGACTTCATTTGCCCATGCGCTGGATTGACCATTCCTGCTGGCACAGCGGGCAGCGATTGTTCTGCTTCACCCACAGTGACATGCAGCAATGATGGAAGGAATGATTGCACTCGCCCCAGACCACCACGCAGTCCTGACGGCCGACCTCACGTTTGTTCTCCGCTTGACACCGGAGGCATGCATCTGAAACGAGAAGAAGATGGGGACTTGATTAATCTAAGGGCGCAAGGGACATCTGCACTTTTCATTTAAAATAAGTCGAATGGCCGCTTCATCAAATCGCGTACGTGACGTCAAAGAAAACCAAATTGCGCCTCAAAACAGAAAGGTTTAAGTATCGAATTTGTCCCCATCACGCGAAGTTTGTTGTTCGAAACAAGCCCCTCAATTAGTCGATGGCATGCGCGGGGGCCAGCCCAAAGCACACTTGTCCTTCGATCGCGTGTGCGAAAAATAAAATGTTTGCACTTTGATCGCTCGGAGGAGTTGCCAGGGATTCAGTCTCAATTGGGCGACACTCCCCCCAATGTCACTTAACCACATGTACACGTCTCGCAGCTTATGACAGACAATCGTCGGTTCTGATCATCAGTGGCACAACACAAAAACAACTCGCCATCCATTGCAATTAACTTCAATTAGACAATTTCATGAAGCGCTCGCGTCTTCTGTGCGCCGTCCCATTCAAGATTCAATCCGAACGACTCTTGTCTTAAACTGTCAAATGATGCAATTTCGATACGCTCAACATGCGACATTGAAGATCAATTAGAAAGGGAGAAAACAAAACAAAATCATTTCGCCTTCTGAGTTGCGATGATGGCTGTCGACGCTTGAGGTCAAAAGTACGTCAAAATCAGGGGCAATACATCCCGGCGAGAAGTACCGATGACGCCAATCGAACAACTGTGCCATTTTTATGATGGTGATGATGCAAGGAACACACCTCCTTACAAATTGAATTGGCACATCGGGAGGCATGCCTCGTAGAGAGATTGCTTGTTGTGGGGCTTTTCCGTGAATAATGTCACGTTTCGTTGTGATAACTTGTTATTGTTTATTGCTAGTGTATAAATAAAAACAAACTTCTGTCCTAGGACCGACCGCGACGGAGGAAACACTAGTGGTAGCTGTTCAGCGGTGGGGATGTGTTCGAGGATACTGTATGATTTGGTTTGGTTTTATTTTGAGGATGCAATTAGTTGGGAGAGAGAGCTTTCTTGAATTTTTGTTTTGCGACTCATTAGAGGTCTGTTCGGTTGTTACCCAACCATGTCAGGAATCTAAGAATCAGTCAACATGAATAATTATGCAGATTATTGACGGATTCAACAAGTTAAATTCGGTCGTTGAGTGACGGCAGTGACACAAGTGACAGCTAGTAAATGGTGGGGATGTGTTCCGCAACGCACTGCCTTCTGCTTTGTATTCAGTTGCAGCCAATAAGTCGTTTATGGAGTCAAGGTAGAAGTTTGAAATAGAGTAGAATAGGGTTTGTTTAGTTTGTATTGACTAGAATTATAAAAGTAGTAGTGTTTTTTGACTACTCAGTAGTAATCAGCTTAGTAATGATTCTCAATAAAACGCTTTTTTACTGAGTTCAATTTTCCTTCCGAAAATTGGCACGTCCGCTTACGTCCATTGCATTAGATGTCAAAATACTCTAATGTCAAAAATAAGTGAAATTTAATACTGAAAAGCAATGAAAATACACAAATAATGGATAGGCAAACAAGTAATAGGAATGATTTGATATTTTATAAATATGCACAAGTAACATCACTTACAAGTGTCAAATAATGGAGTGACAATAAATAAATAGTTTCCTCTGACGCCATCTATGAATACGATTTATCAACGCGAACCAGTCACTGATCACAATGAAATTTTACTAAGTACTTTTAACTCAGTAAATTGGTTTGTTTTTGCTTCCTGTGTAAAATCTCATTAAGCTAAGTACTGACCAGAAATAAACGTGAGTAAAGCCGAGAAAAATATCAACCACAATGAAGCTCTCTCTAGTCGGTTCAATTTCAAACTTTAACAGCTTGGGTTTCCTCACTAGGTGTCACTGCAATCATTAACGATGAGACTGTTGGGCCAAGTCTCGAAAATTCTGTCCGGTCGAACTGACCGGTTTTCAAGACTCCACTAGTCGATATAATAAATAATATGGGTGGCGCTACAACCCATAGAGGGCCAGGGCCTAGCTTCTCAGCAACCACTCGTGTTGTGCGTGCTATTGTTCTCACACGAGTGGAAGGGACCTACAGTTTTATGCCGACTCCGAACGGTCAAGTATGAGGAATACGATATAATATCTGTTTCATATCTGTTTTCAATGTTGCATTGCGTATGAGTTCATCGCTGCCCGGGTGCACTTCTATGATTCTACTTGCCTGATTTAAAGTAAGTCCCCAATGCGTACGTTGTCCTCTCGTCGCGACCATTTGCCACGGATTTGTGGAGATTGTAAGTGCTCATCACTGTACCGGTGCCAAATACGCGGATGAACTTATTGTAACCACTGCTAGAGTTTTAGTCGATTTTATGGAACTTTAGTCAGTCTGTTCCGGCACCCAATGAAGAAATGTTCTGATGTCAAAGTGTGCCACCTGGGTCGTACAAGAGTTTGGGCTTGTACGAAACACATCAGATGGCATTTTGCCGACTTCCATAATTTAGAATCAAGCGTAGTAATGGGAGTGATAAAGTGTCAACTAGTTCTCATTTTGGCCGATTCGGTTTGCTGCTATAGGCCTCCAAGTCTTTCCCCATAAATACTGTGGCGTTATCGCCGCATAAGTCCCTACTTAGTGCGCGTCCACTGATGAATTGTGAAAAAGCCACAAAAAGGGGTACAGCTGAACACATTTTCAGTGGGTCCCAGTGTGACCAATTTAAAATATCCCTGGCATTAAGAGACGACAGGGGCGCCTATCAAACTCAAGTGGATGTGATACACAAATTAGCACTCGCACTATGCATAGCAACGGGTATCTTTATTTCGAAATGTGTCAGGTTATGCAGACGAGACGTCAGGTGAACACTGTGACCCTATGCTGGGTACATAGGCTCTAAGAAGAATGGATATAAGCTTGGGGAATCCATGCTAAAGCCATACGCGTGAAATGCCGCTAAGCTCTATAAAAAAAAAACGGAAGACGAAGCCGTGAATAGTGTTAAAACTCCATGGCTCAGTGTGGAAATTGCAATGTGCCACAAGCAACGTACACATTGTATTACCTTGGTTTAATCGGATAGACTAATTTGTAGTAGGTCGTACAAGTGTGAACGATCCATACGATGTTCGTATGGAAGGTCAACCTTATCCTCCAGTCGCACTACAGGTAGGACGATGTGAACACTATAGGTACAACCGGTGTACACATATTCATTCGCGTGTTTGATTTCTACGATTGAGCATCAGTAGAGTTTAAGGTCATTTCTTTAGCAAGAAAAGCCTTTGCGGCAGGAAGGCTGTTTTTCAGCAGCCACTTGATACTTCTTCTTCTTCTTCTTGATTGGCGCTACAGTCCGGGGTGGACCTGGGCCTCAACTACATGCCTCTCCAGCCAGCACGATCTTTCGCCAGCTGCCTCCAGTTGCGCACACCAAGTTGGTTGAGGTCCTTTTCAACTTGCGTGCGCCATCTAGTGCGAGGACGTCCTCTGTTGCGCTGTCCCAATGGCTCGGTGTCGAAGACTCTTCGGGCCGGAGCTGTGGTGTCCATCCGCTCTACATGACCTAGCCATCTTAAGCGTTGGATCCGAAGACGCTTAACTAGGTGCATGCCGCTGTACAGCCCGTATAGTTCGTGGTTGAACCTTCTCCTCCAAACGCCACCAACGCAAACAGGACCAAAGATCGTACGCAGAACTTTTCTCTCAAAACAACCAAGAGCTTCTTCATCCGCTTTCAATAGCGTCGATGTCTCTGCGCCATAGAGCAGGACTGGGATGATCAGGGTTTTATACAAGCTCAATTTGGTGTTTCGAGAGATGGCTCTGTTACTCAATTGCCTCTTGAGCCAAAAGAAACAGCGATTGGCAAGAGTAATTCTGCGCTTGATCTCGGTACTGGTGTTGTTGTCCCTATTTACTCCGGAGCCTAGGTAGACGAAGTCCTTGACTACCTCAAAGATTCTGCTGCCCAATATGACGCTCTGTCCGAGTCGTCGATGTTGTGCGTCCTTCCGTGATGACAGCATGTACTTTGTTTTGCCCTGGTTTACCGCTAGACCCATTTTAGCCGCTTCCGCTTCAATACTAGCAAACGCCTCATTGACGGCTCGCTGTGTTCGTCCAATCACGTCAATGTCGTCCGCGTAAGCATGCAGTTGAACGGACTTTTGGAAGATCGTGCCTCGGGTGTTTACGTTTGAGTTTCGCACGATCTTCTCAAGTATGATGTTAAAGAAGTCACATGACAGCGTGTCGCCTTGCCTAAAACCTTTTTTGACATTGAAGGTCTCGGTGAGTTCGTTACCGGCCTTGATGGAGCAGCGAGAGTTCTCCATCGTCATCCTGCACAACCTGACGAGTTTGGCAGGGATGTCAAAACTAGACATGGCGTTGTATAGCTCGTCTCTGTGCACGCTGTCATATGCGGCCTTGAAATCGACAAATAGGTGGTGGGTGTCGATCTGCATCTCTTGAGTCTTTTCCAGGATCTGCCGTAATGTGAAAATTTGATCGATAGTGGACTTTCCTGGCCTGAAACCGCACTGATAAGGACCTATCAGGTTGTTGACAAAGGGCTTCAGGCGTTCACACAGAACGGCAGAGAGTATCTTATAAGCGACGTTAAGGAGGCTGATCACTCTATAGTTAGCGCAGTCAAATGGGTCTCCTTTCTTGTGGACCGGACAAACGACGCTGAGATTCCACTCATCGGGCATGCTTTCCTCCGACCATATCTTACAGATGAGCTGGTGCATGCGCCCAACCAGGTCATCTCCAGCTGCCTTAAACAGTTCCGCGGACAATCCGTCCGCTCCAGCAGCTTTGTTCGACTTCAGTCTAGAAATCGCTTTCTTGACTTCGTCTAAGTCGGGGGGACGGAACTCGTGTTCATCATCGTCCAAATTGAGTGAAACATTCTGCCACTTGATACTGGGGTAAGGGTAATCTGCTACATGGCCCTCATACGTACAAGAAGAACAATCCCAACGAAATCCTGTACAACGAGGCAAACTTTAACAACATACTATATGGGTGGCGCGACAGCCCGTAGGGGGCCATGGCCTAGTTTTTCAGCAACCACTCGTGTTGTGCGTACTATTGTTCTCTCACGAGTTGAAGGGACCTACAGTTTTATGCCGACTCCGAACGGAAAAGTTTGAGAAGCTTATTCTACAAAGCAAATACTCTTTGAGCATTGTCAGTGACTAGAAAGAGGTGGGGCCGTGAAAATTATTTTTGTCGCTCCGAGCTGGAATCGAACCTACGACGTCGAGGTTGGTGTCGACGCCACGGGCCACCAGCTTTAACAGCATAGATCATTTTATTATTAAGCTGATCAGAAGTCATACTGCATGGGGTATGGCTTCTTCCAACAGTCTGATCTTTGAGCCGTCTGATACAGGATGAGCTAGGATGTTCTATATTCTACTGCAATACGAACGGGATTTGGCTGGCAGTCACGAGGACCTCCACCAGGTCAGTAGAGCGACATCTGCTCGCGATAGGAAGGAGTGTGTTTAAGAGCGGCCGTTAGCCGAAACGATGAGACAGTTGACAATGGAGGCGAACTTATATAGATTTTTTAAAAGTTAGTTTTAAGATATCATCCGGTGGTGCGCGGCGTATAGATGTCATACGTACAAAACCTCTGAACCGTTTGAAACCTGCACCGGATTTCGGCAAGGAGATGCGCTGTCGTGTGATTTCTTCAATTTGGTACTGAAGAAGATAGTGCGGCGGGCAAAAGTCAGCACGGTAAGCACTATCTTCTACAAGTCAGTCCAGCTGTTGGGATACGCGGATGACATCGACATAATCGCGCGGTCCCAACGTGCCATAGTGGGAGCTTTCACGGCAATTGAGGAACAGGCGAAACGAGCTGCTCTAAAGGTCAACGATCCGCCGCACATCACCAAGGCCAAAACATAGCAATCGACAGCTACAACTTCAAGGTAGTAAAGGCGTTAATCTACCTCGAGGCAAACGTAAATTCCACGAATGACATCGTAGTGGAGATCCCACGTAGAATCGGTTTGTCACAACAACTGGGCTCGTGACTCCTTACTCGGAGGACCAAAGTCATGCTCTACAAAACTCTCATTCGGCCAGTCCTGCTCTATGGAGCCGAAAGCTGGACACTAAGCAAGACTGAAGAGCTGATTCTTGGTGCCTTCGTCGGATATATGGTCCGTTCTGCGAGGAAGGCGAATGGAGGAGAAGACACAACCGCGAACTCTACGAGCTGTACAAGGATGTGGATGTAGTTCGGAAGGCAATAATCCGTCGACTACACTGGCTCGGCCACATCGAGCGAATGGACAACAACGCTCCAGCTAAGAGGGTCTTCGAATCCGAGCCTCCTGGTTCGAGAAGGAGAGGAAGGCCGAATTTCCGGAACAGAGAAGATACCATGTCATCGCGGATGTAAGGCAGCTTGGCCTTGATGACTGGAAGCAGCCTGCTCAGGACCGTCACCGATGGAAGGAAGCAATTGCTCAGGCTCAGACTCTTCATGAGTCGTCTGCTTGATAAGTAAGTAAGTAAGACCCGGTCGAACGACGTTGTAGTACAATGTGAACTTCGCTATAGGTAAGCATGAACTAAGACTGCGACGTACCACAAAACGACTCTGTACTAGATAGGAGGGAAACAAAATCTATCCAACATTTGAATGTACGCCCTGCGAATGCCCAGTCCTAGCAAGGAAAATAAGGCAGTACTTGGGAGAGCACAACTTTGGAGAGCTGAACAACTTGTGCGGTGTACAGTTGAGAAAAAACCGCAGGATGGTCTTGTGATAGCCCAATAAGAGCACTGGGCCCAACTTGTTGGTCTAAGTGCCACAATTACCTACCTAGCTTTCTGGGCAACCTTTGAGGTTCCAAGTTGGTAAACTTGTCTCTCATTAATTCTCTTCGCTTCAACCAACCGTCAACACTCGCATGCACCCTAAAGTCGAGTGGACTAAGGCAACAAATAAAATAAAACTTCCGATTTCCGCTACACAATCAAAAAAGAATATAAGCCAAAAAAAAACCGACCCAAAATACAACAATAGCAAAATTTATCGGTGATCTTACCGCATTGGACTTTGGGTTTGGCTCTTTTTTTTCCAGTTTGATTATATTTTCGGACCACTGACAATAAGCCATTAAAACAGTCTGCTCCTCGTAACAAAACCAAACACAGAAAAAAAGAGCAAAGCACCGACAAAAAAATGGCAAAAAAAAAGATTAACTTTGCGAACTCCTATCGGCGTGCAGTTCACAGGCAAAGATTCCCACGAAATCGCTGATGGAACTCTACACCCTCAAGTGCTCATCAATCGATGGCCGTACGTTCGTGTTGTGGGTCAGTGGCATTTAACCTTGCTGCCGGATCGAATTACGTGTACGTATTATTTGTTAAACAATCGCACACCTAACACACAATTCATGGAATCGCGCCATGGACATCGACTCGCGTCGTCGTCGCTGATCGGCAAATGAACGGGAAAGGAAAACAGCTCACAGCAGAACTCTGATTTCGGATGAATTTGCAGAGCAAGCAGTGTTGATCGTTCCATAGATCCCGATCCCACTGTGCTTGGCCGCCACCTGGACAATTGTCACTTTGTGCTTACAACGGAGCACGGAGCACGGAGCACCGAACAGCGAACACCTAGGAGTTTCTCATGTATCAAAGCCGAAACGAACACAGGTGCCGGTTCGGGTGTCAAGTGACAGCTAAATGTCATGGGAATTGCCGATTGAACGCGGTGACGCTGCCGCAGTGGAGTCATGCATAAAGCACTTTAAATGCGTGGATGAATGACCGAACGCAGGGTGTGTTGTGCTCCGTGGCAGCGGTCAGGTACGCAGTGTTCGAAATTTCATCATTTCTGCCGATCAATTTGTGCCCGATCCATTCATCATCGAAACGTGACGCGCTGCGCGGCTGTTTGACAGCGGCAATTGGATTGCGTCCGTTGGCAATTTGCCGCCGCAGGTCGGTGTTGTTGCGTTGAGTGGACGACATCAGCGACGACGACGCTGAAGTGACAACACGCGCGTGAAGCAGGTCATAAATTGAGGCAATTGTTTGTCGTCTATTGACAACGATTATAACTTGTGACGTCTGTTATTAGTTGACCCCTTGGGTGCGATGAGTCTGAATTGCTGCTCCTTGCTATTGGGAAAAAAGGGGGCTTGGCGCCGGCATTCGTAAATTGAAGCGGAGGATGGCGATGTGAAGTTCGCCTCGTAAATTGAAAAGCATGCCAGGAAGAGGAGTCAGCTCTTTGCGTCGCAATGTCAGCGGGAATGTCAAATTTGTTTAGAATGGAAAAACGCAAATTGTTTGTTTGCAATTTCTTCTCTCTCTCTCGTAATGTCTTTTAAATTCGCAATTATGTGGGTTTTTGTTTTTTGTGAGCGAGATCAATTTAGGAGGAGGACTTTGAGATATGTCAGGCATGTGGCAGTTTTTGCTGAAGCTGAGCAATTAACAGCAGATCAACTGAAGCGAACTAATTGGGCTGAATTCTTCTTCGCATTGACGACAGCTCTACACCAGCGCCGGCGACGAGCCATCCATGACGTTTTTGTTAGCACACTAAACGCGCTGTTATTGTTATCCATTAAATTAAGTGCTATTAAGCGCTTTTGACAGTGCAGCGGCTGTTGGGTGTGTGCGCGCCTGTTTGGTGAATAAGTGTGAGGTCAAATTTTTGAGACTCGAGTAGACCTTGGTGATGGACCTCGGACGGACGTGACGCGGTGCACATGTGCAGGAAAAGAAAACTAGTCGAGGTCGGATCGTTAAACCTGAATGTGGCACCAAATGTTTGCACACAATTCCACGCTGTGTTTGATGAGGTATTGGCAAAGCACTTAAGAGGAGATCTGGCTGTGAAATGGATTAGATTCAGAGTGTGTGTCGAAAAACTTGCGAGTGTTTGGAGAAAGGGGAATATTGCATAAGACACACTCGATATTCAAGTCAAATACACATTTTACTCTCCCTCTTAACCCAGGAGACAGTGCCGTCTGTTTCAGGGTAATCACGCGTTTAATTTCTTTATTTCTCTGCTTATGTTCCAATCGCCACGCCACGCAAATCAAACGTTCGTGTGGGTTATATTTTACATCTTTTCAAAAGATGAGGTGGACAGGAGAACATTTGACAAACATGACGCCAAGCAGCCAGGAAAACTTTGACGACGTCATACGAAATTTGCAAAATCAATGTGGTACAAAAGGTCTCAACAAAAATGACCGTAAGGTGACATAAGTCAATTCTTGCTATCAAGGAACAGAGATAAGATTTCTTCGCTAACACCAAACATTATTATTTGTTGAGATCTTAATATGAACCTTCTCGGCATGTCACAAATCTCTCTTTTCAGTAGATCAATACGGTGTCTCAACTTAAAGTTCCTTAACACAATTGAACCCACCCACTTTAAGCCCAACAGCTCGCCATCGCTGCTAGATGTCTTCTTAACCAATGATCTAAGCTTAGTCAAATCGTATAGTCAGTTATCTGTGCCAGTATTTTTATACCATGATCTTGTGTTTGCTACTTTTGGCATTTGTGTGCCAAGAAATTGTCCACAGTCTATGTTCTATCGCGATTTTCGTAATGTCAACGTTAGTAATTTATTTTCGGATTGTTGTAATCTTGAGTGGGAAAGTCTCTATACGTCGAGAGATTCAGTTGAGATATTCAACAACAATATCAAGTTATCTCTATGAAAAACATGTTCCACGTCGTACTAGTGTTGTCAGGAGTGAAACATGTCCGTGGTTAACCAACAGAATCCTCCTCGCGATCAGAAAGAGAGACTTTCTGTTCCGACGATGGAGAAGATTTCGTTGCACGGAAATGCATACGGAATACAAAGCTTGCAGGAACCATGTAACCTTGATGATAAGGTCGGCTAAAAGTAATTACTATGCAGAAAAGTTTAACTGCGACCGATCATCTAGAAGCAAGTGCGAGATATTGGACTCACGAAAATTCATAAGCAACCAAACGATGATGATATTGACCCTGACGAATTAAACATTCGTTTCACATCCGTCCCCTCTGTATCAAATCCCAATGTGACATTACCCTTAGTAAACAACACTCAAGATACTGGGTATGAAGTAGGAAGAGTGGATAAGTACTCAGTCGGTGGTGCAATATTCTCCATAAAGACAAAGTCTGTCGGACTGGATAATATTCATCCCGACTTTATCAAAATCTTGACTCCGATGATACTGTCATATATCACGCATATTTTCAATACAGTAATCATGACGTCGACTTATGGAAAGAAGCAAAGATTATCCCGGTTCCAAAAAAAAAACAAACCCACCTGAATATCGTCCAACAGCTATCCATTTTTGTCAAAAGTGTTCGAACGTATTTTGAGTAGAGGCATTAAAGATCACATTGAGGAGCACAATCTTTTAAGTCCTATGCAATCAGGATTCCGTAAAGGACATAGCTGTGTTACAGCCTTGCTAAATGTAACCGATGACATTCGAAAAGCCATTGACGAAGATCGAACAACCTTATTAGCCTTACTTGACTTTTCGAAAGCATTCGACAGTGTAAACCCGTCCATATTATGTCACAAACTGTCCACCCAATTCAACATATGTGGTCCTGCTAATAAATTAATATTCTCGTACCTAACTAACCGTACTCAAGCTGTTTTATATAACTCACAACTGTCGTCCTTATGTGGCATCTCCAATGGAGTACCCCAAGGTTCTATTCTCGGCCCGTTATTATTCTCAATGTTCATTAATGACCTTCCTAGCGTGTTGTCTTATTGCAAATTTCATATATATGCAGATGATGTTCAAATCTACCATAGTTTTCCCCTTGGTATGATTGAAGATTCAGTTGCTAAATTAAACGAGGATATGTGCTCGATTACGAGGTGGGCTGAAGAAAATGCTCTCAAGCTCAATCCTTACAAAGCCAAAATCATACAATTCTCAAAACATCATCCCCCTCTTTCAAACTTCTCCCCCATTGAATTAAACTCGTATATCGTCGAATATGTAACCTGTGTTAAAAACCTTGGTATAATGTGTAATAGTGAACTAACTTGGACTGACCATATAGACAGTATAGTGTCGAAGGTGTATGCGTCCCTTAGAGGTTTGTCAATTAGCAAATTTATACTACCTATCAGTGTCAAACTAAAACTTGCCAAAGCACTCATAGTGCCTTTATTAACGTATGGGTGTGAGTTGTTCGCCGACTGTGATAACTGCTCAATGCAATAATTGGTAAAAGCAATCAACGCGACTGCACGGTATGTTTTTAACCTTCAAAGATTTGATCATGTCTCGGAACAACGTCGCATTCTCCTAGGATGTGAATTAGACGCATTTTTAAAATACAGATCATGCATACAACTCTTTAAAATAATTCATTGGAAACAGCCTGACTACCTTTATGAGAAACTAACCTTCTGTCGATCGAGTCGTAATATTACGTTGAAACCTTCTGTGCATACATGTTTAACATCCCATAGACATTTCTTCATTCACGCTGTCCATCTCTGGGATCACCTACCCCCACAGGTACGGTCTAAGACCGGATACAGACAATTTAGCTCCGCTTGTTTTTCTCACCTCTCAAATATGAACTGAAATAATCTCCAAATGAAATTTTTAACTAATTTGGTCGCAATTAAAGTAAATTCTAATATAGTAAGTTTGAAAAAATTAATCTTGAATTACTTAATTTTAATCTTAAAATATGAAAATGTATTATGTCACTTCACTGCAAGTCTTATACAATGTTACATCTTAAGTCCTGTACTCAAAAAGAATTGTATGTTCTTAATGTACAGAGATAAATCTAAAATCAATAAATAAATAAATAAAAAAAAAAAAAAAAATAAATAATAAACTGTCACCATAATAACCACACCAATCACTTTCGTTAAGTTTCGTTCAATTGAGCTTACTTCAGCTGGCGAAATGAATCGCTCCCAAGGTTCGCAAATTATTGCTGAAACACACTACTGTTACGAATGGATTGTGTCAAGGCTCCGAAATGTCAACTGATAAATTATCAGATGTTTTCATTGTTTTCAAACTTTGGTTGTTAAATAATTCAAATCAGCTGTTTTCATTTCTAAAATGTTGATGTAAAAAGTTGACAGAAAAAACTTTCGTTTTCGAAAAAAAATCGATCAATTTTTAAGAAGAGTAGCAGTTCCACATAAGTGGAACGCACTCAATTTTCTTCCGTGTTGGGAATTGAACGCGTTCCACTTATGTTTGACGTTTTGTTACGATCCCATTACTTGTATTAATGTTCACCAAAAGTAGTTTGGTAATGGTTTGGCTTCTGTAATAGACAGAAAAGAGTTTTAAACGAATCGTTAAGTTTCGTTAAGAATGGTGTAGTGCGATCAGAGTAGCTAACAGATAGCACTTAATTTTTATTAAATATCTTAGTACATGTATGAACTTAGGACTAACGAACTACAAGCAAGGTTGTATTGACAATCTAAACTTATGTGCAAAGGGGGTGCGTGGTCATGACGACAGTATGTATGAGGGACATTTTTTAAAAGGTTTGCTAAACGCCTTTTAGCGGCTCGAACTCACCCTAGTTAGTACGATGGTTGGAGGTGTCGGAGGAATAGCAGGCCTTGGAGGTTAGTGGAATCAATCACAGAATGGCAGGTTAACCGATTGTTCCACATGAAAATTGATTCGCGAACAGGATGTCGACTACTTGGCTCTGTTTTTTAACGGTCACAACGCCGATCGATTGTAGTCGATGTTTATAGGATGGTAAAGCAAGGCTATCAGACCGTGTGGGAGACCGTAATGCAAAACGACGGAATCTACGCTGGACAGCTTCAATCCGACTTGAGTGACGAGCGTAGTATGGGGACAAAATTTGTCAGCAGTATTCTAGGAGAGGAGAGGTCACGAGAATGGGTAACGTAGGGAATTTGGAAAATTCTTTGGCTTTCTTACGGTGAAACCTAGATGAAAACAAGGTTTGAAGTTTAGCTTCCTATTTGGTCTTATTTGGTCAAGTCACACTTCTTCGTCGGGCATACGATCTCGTCTGCGAATCAAGGAGAAAGACACAACCGCGTACTCTACCAGCCAGACTCTACCAAAAATCCGTCAACTATACTGGCTCGGCCACATTAAGCAAAGAGGGTCTTCGAATCGGTGCCTCTTGGTTCCAGTAAGAGAGGAAGACCTTAATTCCGGTATAGAGACCAAGTCCTCGCGGATATAAGACAGCTTGGTCTTGGTGACTGGAAGCAGCATGCCCAGGACCTCCACCGATGGAAGGTAGCAACTGCTCAGGCTTGGGTGGCCGGGCTTCCAGGTAAGTGAGTCAGTCACGTAAGACTGTGTACAGGCTGGTTATGAAGGTAGTAGAGAAGAAAAGTAGAGGACCGGTTTTAGGGCTTCAGCAAGGAGGGTCTTCGAATCGGTGCCTCTTGGTTCCAGTAAGAGAGGAAGACCTTAATTCCGGTATAGATACCAAGTCCTCGCGGATATAAGACAACTTGGTCTTGGTGACTGTAAGCAGCATGCCCAGGACCCCCACCGATGGAAGGTAGCAACTGCTCAGGCTCGGGTCGCCGGACTCAGTCAAGTAAGTGGTAAGTGAGTCAGTCACGTAAGACTGTGTACAGGCTGGGTATGAAGGTAGTAGAGAAGAAAAGTAGAGGACCGGTTTTAAGGCTTCAGCAAGGAGGGTCTTTATCCGAGCCTCTTGGTTGGATAAGGAGAGGAAGACCGAAGAATGTCTACCTCAAGAAAGTTGTTGTCGCATAAAATGCCCAAGGAATCAAAGTTCTTTTGGAGTGCATGCAAGTCGGTAATGTTAGAGATTGGTTATTTTTTTTACATACATAGCATGGAGTATGTTATAACGCTGTTAAGACAAAGATGACACCCGATGAGGCACCTGTATGGCCAAATGTTGAGTGTCTGATGAATACACTGTAGTGGCGATTTCTCGGGGTACAATTGATCAAGAGGCAAGTCAAAGACTTTGCTAAAGTCTGTGATCACAACTACCAGTTTATTAACTTGTTTCAATGTTGAAAGGGTTTTTGAAACGAATTCTGTAAAGTTAGTTATGGTAGATCTAGCGTTGTGGGTCTCTGTGGTGACTCCTACGTGCCTGTTCTAGGTGCGATTGCCAGTATCTACTAATAAAGGAGACGGCTTCACATCTTTCTGATAATGCTCAAAGAGTAATAACTGTCTGTCAAACTTGACCGTTCGGAGTAGGCCTAAGACTTCTGATAGGTCCCTTCCACTCACGAAAGAATAATAGCACGATCAACAAGAGTGGCCGTTGAGAAGCTGTGGACTGTGGAGTGTAGCGCGACCCATATTTAATTGTAGTAGATTTGCCCTTAGGGAACTATACTACTTTTTATTCTACCAGCGCAACAGTTCGGAGTGCCAGCGTGGTGAAAATATAATAATGTGGTACACAATAACTTTGAAGGGTTTTGTAATTTAAGGCAACTTAGCTAAATGCCTCTAATGGACAAAATCATTCAATTCACATTTTCATGCGTGGGGTACATGAAGCGTGTGAGTTTTTCGTTTCTGATTGCGTTTCAGCAAGAAATAATGTAGTTAGAGGCATCCAGATAAGTTACCGAAAGCTCCCTTGTCCATCGATGTATTTGGCGAATAATTACAAACTTGTTGGCGGTTAATCAGCACATTTGATAGCACAAACACTGCATAAATGGTGTAATATTTTCCAAATGAAATTAGGTTTGAAAATCATTCGGCTGCCATAACAATCGAATCATCTTCATGCTCCACTCAGAGGACTGGCAGGGCAAGAGATGATGGCATGGGTATTTATGAATGGAAATAGCTCGTAAATAGGGTTGTCAATTGGAAGCTCGGCAAGAACGTCAGGAGCAAAGCTTTATTGTGTTTTAGGCATTAAGTCCGAATGAAGCCTCACGAGAATTCCTGCTTGGAAGATTGTGCCTTACATGGGAGTCTGTGGGCTGTAGCGAAGCTCAGAATATCTGAGTAACTACCTGTTCTGACTTGAACCGTCTTAACATACACCGAGGGTTGAGGCCCATACGCTTGCTGTGTCTGCTCGAGGGAAGACCACGTCGAAATATTTTGAAAAATCTACTGAAGAAATTTGAATGTAGTCCCTTCGACATTTAATTGAGGCCCGTTTGAAGGGCTTGTCAGAGACCAAAGTTGCAGCTCCAGGCAATAATGGTTGACGACTCATTGGAGGGGGAGCTGTGTATTCTAGTCTTAGCTGGTGTCGGTGCGCTCGATGTGACCGAGCAGTGTCATGGCTCCTCAACTAACGCGATTCCTATTTATTTCATTTCATTTCATTTATTTACTGATTTTATATTGCTGTACCTTAAGAACCCGTGGCGTTGTGGGTACGTGCGTCGACCCCAACCTCGACGTCGTAGGTTCGATTTCAGCTCTGAGCGACAGAAATAATTTTCACAGCACCACCTCTTTCGAGTCACTGACAATGCTCAAAGAGTATTTCCTGTCTAGAAAAAGCTTCTCAAACTTGGCCGTTCGGATTCGGCGTAAAACTGTAGGTCCCTTCCACTCGTGAGAGAACAATAGCACGCACAACACGAGTGGTTGCTGAGAAGCTAGGCCCATGTACATGTATTCTTTTGATAGTACAGGAATAATTCAATTAAGCATAAGATTTTAAATGACGTGTTTTAAATTCTATACAATTATTATTAATGTTGGAAAAGTATGTTTGCAAAAATTATTTTAAATGACTGCGCACAAATGCATACAAAAAAGAACAAAAACAGACATTTTGGGGAATTATTTCAGTTCGGACGAGAGAACTGGGAGAAACAAGCGTTACAAAATTGTCTGAACTCGGTCTTTGACCGTACCTGTGAAGGTAGGTGATTCCAGAGATGGACGGCGTGAATGAAGAAGTTCCTGCGTGACATTAAACAAGTATGAATGGAGGGCCTTAAGGTAATGTTACGACTCGATCGACAGAAAGTGATCTTTTCAAAAAGATAGTTTGGCTGTTTCTTGTGAATAATTTTGAAGAGTAATATGCAAGATCTGTAGCTTAACAATGCTTCTAGTTCGCAACCTAGGAGAATGCGACGTTTTTCCGAGACATGTTCATCACTGCGTAGGTTAAAAACATACCTTGTAGTGGCATTGATTGCTCTTGTCAACTTTTGGGAAGAAAAGTAATCACAGTCAGCGAACAATTCGGATGCATATGTCAATATTGGTGTGGCAAGTTTAAGTTTCACATTGAGAGGGAGAATATATTTGCTGATAGATAGGCCTCTTAAGGAGGTATATATCTTGGAAACTAAGCTATCGATGTGGTCAGTCCATGTCAATTCACTATTCAACACTATTCCAAGGTTTTTTACACATGTAACATATTCTATTATCGTGGAGTTGAGTTCTATTGGCGGGAAATTAGATAGAGAGGGGGATTGTTTCGAGATCGGGATTGCTTTTGTTTTGTCAGGATTGAGCATTAGACAGTTGTAGGTAGCTCAATTTGCTATAGAGCTCAGATCCTCATTTATTTTTGCAACTGAATCTTCAACCATACCTAGTGGGAAGCTTAGGTAGATTTGAACATCGTCTGCATAGATATGGAAGTTACAGTAGGACAACACCGTTGGAAGGTCATTTATAAACATTGAGAATAACAATGGACCGAGAATAGAACCTTGAGGACTGGCACATGAATGCGTCACCGTAGTCGTGCTGATCTGATTTTCAATAATTCTGAAGGTCGTTCCTCCTGCTGAATGTCTGGCGTGTGTAGCCATAAATTGACAACAGAAAGAAATTATCCACGACTGTGGTTTGGATACAATTTTGTCAACAATTAATTTAGAAAAATATCACTTGATGGTTGAGACCGTATCTCCGCCACCATTTCAGCCGGTCACGAGTGAACATCCACAAAATGATTAGATCTTCTTGAAGAATTGAATTGAACACACTTCGCATCGGATCTACCTTAACCGCCGCCTCGAGAAAAGCTCGTTCGTCAAGCTACTTGGTCAAGGCATTCTAAATGCAGACATTCATTTATATCTGTCTTCCGTGCTAATTATAGTCCGTGCGACTCGTTGATCACAAACGGCCCCTTCCCGGCCTCCCATCGAATTTCACGAATTTCACGAAATTCACGCGTGTGTACGCAATGAAATGCTATTCACTTTTGCGGAATCTGTGCCAATTTTAACCTGTGATCTTTTGTTCGCCCGAACATAATTACACTCGGCCGCTGTTCGAAAATCAAAACACATTCCCCTGCCAAAACGTGTTGGAATCATGTGAAAAACCAACCACCACTTGGCGGGCCGTGAAGAGTTCACATGCAACGGGCGCGGCTGTTGATTTCCCCTCGAAATTGATTCATCACCGACAAGTGAACATTCCCATTTAAAAATACCAAAAACCAAACCCCCTAGCACGTGATTGAGTCTGCCACCTGTCGGCAAACAGCCCCATCCTTGCCCGCTTGACCCACTGCAACATTTCCGGTCCGCCATTACGAGCAGAAATTTCTCTTCAAGGCCAGCGGGTGCTGCAAATAGCGACACTCCTGCACTCGTTCAGGCACTGCCCGATGAATGAAGACACCTGCTGTGTGAAACACGAGTGAGAAACTGTGGCATTTGATTGCGATGAACAGCGCACACAGCGGTTGCTTCTCACAAAGATGCACCCTTGGCATCGGGACGCGGTTCGCGGATGTCTGTTGGACGTTGCCAATTGGTCTTCAGCGCAATGTCAACACCAAAGCAAGACACCCCAACACACCCACACGCGCCCAAGTCCCATGATCACCAGGGGGGGGGGAGACGAAGAAGAAGCTTCCACACTTGTGGGCGATTCATAATTTTTTGTTTTTGTCCACAAAAGCCCGCCGTTGGTCTTGTGATACGAGGCTATTTATACATCGGCACAGTCCAAAATTTTCCGCTATTAATTTCACTTAAAAAAAGGACTTGGCAGGCGTCTTGACAGTCGGCCAACGTTAACTAATGACGTTTCTTGTTTTTTTTTTTAAGGGGTTGGCGATTCTGTCTCTTCCATTTTTCGCTTCGATTTGAACCGCGTGTGGGCTTGTCGAACTTTGGAGCCGAAGGCGGCAATTAATACGCATTTAGGAGCGAACGAATTCACACGTTGGAATGCCCGCGGTATCAGGTGATACGTGCTGGCGTTTCTGGAGTTTCCACAATTCGGAGTCCATTGAGGGAGACCGTGAGACGTTTTTTTGCGCGTAAAACGTGAGAGAACTCGGCGAGCCGAACAATGCGACGGCGGAGGGGTTCGTTTAGCACGTTCAGCCATCCATTGATTATTGCCCGTGATTGTGCATCTTGTGGGCGCTGTCTGGTGACCGCCATCGCTTATCGGTTGGAAACACGAGTGAAATTGCGGTTTTCGGGTGATAATTGGTGGTGTGGTGTGAAAAATGCCGCCAAGACAGGCTTCTGGTGGATCTCCGGGGTTGGTAGACTCCGAAGCCGTTTGATTCAGGCTGACAGGGTGTGCTTGGGAGTCACGCTTGGTTTCTGTTTGATTTGGTCACGACGAGGCAAGGGTTACAACTGCTTGTCTGTCCGACGAGGAGTTGGTGCTAAATTATCGGGTGTTACGAGGGGATTCTCGTCCGATTGCAACTTGACAGCTTTGTTGACGTCAATTAGGGTTGTCACGATCGAATGTCACAAGACCGCTGTCGAGAGGGGTGTGCTTGGATTTTTGTTTGTTTTGACGGGGATCGTAGTCGAATTTTACACAAGAATCATGATGAATGGGCGTGTAGGAGCATCGCGTGGCAATTAAGTTTGCTGAAGGGTTGAAGGCTGTTGCACGGAATGTGTGCCTTCGGTACGGAGCGCGACGCGACTTTATGGTCTTAAAAGAATGGTTCTTCGATAAACGCTATGGTTTGGGAGGACTTTAAAGTCTTGAGCGTCTCCCCCATTCAGACCCTGCGGCAGAATTCTGTTATTTACGAGAAATGCATTGAAGGTCAGACCAGAAGCTGTTGCATTAAAGAAACCTCACATAGTCTTAGTCGCGCCGAGTCCTTTGGAGGCCTGATCGTATTGGAAGCACCACGTTTCAGAACCTGTTCCGTTGAAGGCATGAATAGACAGTATTTGCTCTTGGTGCTACATTCCGCTAGAGTGCGTCTTTTGAAGCAAACATAATTGCCCTCCTGGACTTCGTTGTCAAGAATTTGCTTTTAATGGATGCATCTAGTGATCTTTTTTTCCGCTTTATACGGAATGCCCCGCCACCTTTACACCATCATTTAAGACCTACTTCTAGTCTACCAGTAAGACCTCTCAAATTGGACCTTCCTCGGGAGCTAAGAATTGTGATTCAACACATTTTATAGAAATTAGCAGGTAAAGCGAATAGTGCTGTCCGATACGGAGGTGTTCCTATTGCAGTCCCGATTAGCAAGTATTACTGTAATTCAATCCACATGAAACCACCAAACGTATGAGGCTATCCACTTCAACATCGCTTAAGTTCTCCAGTTCTAAAAATAAGTACTTTCTTAGGAACTGCCTCAATTTCTTCGCTGGGACAGAGCACTAGGCAATCGCAGACCAAATGTGGGATGGATTAGAGTTTCTTCCTTCTGTGTGTACGTATGACACTGGTGTGTGTACCAGTCGGGATTAATATTAGCATACATACTTTAGTCTCTCCTTAAGTCGAATTTCTTCCTAAAATTCTCCTCACGTTTCCATACAAAAAAAACTCCTCTCTAAGTCGAAGACCCTCTATTTTTACAAAATAACTTTAATATCTCACGACTTAGGGAGAGCTCACTGCAGTTCACTGCGGGTAAAACTAATTTCAGCTGCGTATGCACGTTATCGCGAGGATTCTCCTAGATCGGATCAATTTTTCGAAAGACTGTCCATCGGTCTTGAATTCAAGTATGCCCCTGTAATCAAATTCACCAAAAATCAGTGTTGGTACTCGAAATTTTCAAAGCGTGGTAGATCTCGAAGAACATGTGTGGTAGACTTGAAAAATGTGTTAGACGGGTTTTCCTATTAATTTCTAAGAAATTTCACATACGACATTGACATTGTCTGTATGCACATTCTTGTAGCACGTTCGTCAGTTATTGCACGCCTTTGTAATTTTGTGTACAAATTTTCTTAAAAATTGAGTTTTGATAGGAGCTGCAAAGCAAAACAAAACTACACCAAATGACATAAAGACGCAAAAGAAAGTGTGGTCCATTTTGCAGTTTAGGTAGTAGATTTGAAAATTTTGCCAAAAAGAAGTAGATCTGCCACAATTGTGGTAAAAAATCTCACTGATGCTCCGTCTACACGGCCTAACTTTAAAATGCTATCTTATTACCGCTAGGCTACCTCTAATCGTGATGCCTCTTGTACCGCAGCCACGTCGGCCAGAAAGACGCTGCATTCGTAGTGAAGTGCCAGGAATGTTTGCGTTCTCCTGCGCACACATTTGACCAGTTAGTGTATAGGTCTCCTTTTCTGCTACTACCCTATGTTCTTGCCATTGTTACACGTCCGGAAAGCGTTGATGGATGAAGTGGTATTAATTTCCATTCATATGATGTCGAACTGCGAACTAACCAAATACTGACAACTCATTCATATGAAGTATTCTCATTCGCAGAGAACTACGGATGTAAACTGACTCTTCATTGCGAATTACCTGCCGGCAAATGTACATAATTGGTAATTTTAATTTATTGGTATTATTGTTTCCGAAAGTTCGCGTTCGCAGTTCGCTGCTCATATGAAAGGGCCTTTATGTACTTGTGTGTCTTATATTCTGTGCTGATGTCCACCTTTTGGTCCTCTAAACATTTTTCCTCTTAAGCTTAACGTTTGATGATGGTACGCTGTGGCTCCCAATTGGGCCAAGGAACAGGAGGATATGTATGGCATTGATCGCTGTCGTCGGTAATTTTTCTCAGACAAATATGTTATTCCTAGGCATTGTACATTCACATTCAAGGACGAACAAAGCTTATGGAGTATGCTCTAAAACCCTTTTTCATCGGCACATTAATGTTGTATTGTAATCCGTTCGTAAAAATATTGACGCACATAAAATGATTATCAGAAAAACTTGGCAGCACAGACGATATTTGAATGAAATTGAGATGATATTTGATTCAGCAAGGAAAACTAAAAAAAAAATAGTTTTTGTTCAATAAGTAACTTTTGTCTCCCTCAGCCACTTTTAATACCTTCCAAGGAAGCAACAACAAAACAAATTACTGAGTTAAAAATTATTCGTACAATTTTACTGTCATCACTGACTAGAGCGAAAGTGAGAAATCTCATTCGTAGATAGCGCCAGAGGAAACTACTTGTTTATTTAAGGTTGGCATCACTCGATTATGGTATATGACACTTGTAAGTGTTTACTTGTTGAAGTTGCTTGCGCAAATTTATAAAATCTCAAATCATTCATAATGCTTGTTCAGCTATCCATTCTTTGTGATTTTTTTTTTTTGCTTTTGAAAATTAAATTTCACTAATTTTTGAAAATGGAGTATTTTGACATCTAATGTAATGGGCGTTAGCACACGTATCAACTTTCGGAAATTAAACTAAGCAATAAACGGTTTTATTGAGAATTATTACTAAGCTGAGTACTGATTAGTCAAAAAAACACGCCTAATATTAGCTGAAGCAGTGATAGTTGTGTTCGAGGTAGGTTAGGTTAGGTTGTAGTGACTGACTGCTGCAGAGCAGTCACACTTAGGCCAAAGTAGGCCCATTGTGATACCACGCGGATTGACTTCTCCTAACGCTGGAACCAGTTGGTGCTGCTGATGAACCGATTTAGTTGGCCAATGCTGGCACTTTTTAGCTCGTTACGGCCGCTGAAGTAGTAGGCTCCTAGGTGCAGGAACCTACGACTGGCAAGAGCTCTGCAGGAGCAGAGAAGGTGATGAGTGTTCTCTTCCTCCTCTTCATCCATGCAGCTTCTGCAAAAATCATTATATGGAGCATCCATCCTGCGAGCATGAGTGCCAATTACACAGTGCCCGGTTATGACTCCTATGAGGGTCCTTAATGAGGGCTTGCTGAGTCCAAGTAGACTGAGTGACCGTTTTAGCCATCACTCAAGGCCAGATTTCTTTTATTTTAAGGCAGGTGGCGCCTTCTAGCCATTTGTCAGTGGTTTTAATTGTATGAATCTTTACAAGATGATAGGCTGTAGCGATCGGCATGGAAGGTGGTACCCCTTCTATCGATAGGGATGAGGTTGTACACCACCTAGCGAGTTCGTCGGCTTTTCAGTTTCCTGGTACGTCACAGTGTCCCGGCAGCCAAATGAGGTGAATGTTAAAATGCTCGGCCATCTCGTTAAGAGACAGCCTGCAATTAAGGGATGTTTTAGAGTCGAACATGACATTGCTTAGGGATTTTATGGCGGCCTGACTATCGGAACAGATGGTGATATCCCTTTTTGATATCACATTGTTTTTAAGCCAAGACAGCGCCTCTTTAATCGCTATGGTTTCTGCTTTTCCGAGGTATCCTCGTACTTCTTTTATTCTCCACAGTCTCTATATGTCACCATTGAGCGGTCGCATGATGACGCGAAGAGCTTAAAGGTTCTCATGGCGCGAGACTTGATAACTTATAACCACCAATTTCAGTAAGGCGTATCATAAAATATGTCCCTTTAATCAGTACAGAATCTTCTTCAGTCTATGACCACATTTTTGACACTTCAGAGGTTCCTCAAAACAGTCACATTGGTCCGCTGAGTTTTATTTGAACATTAAATGATGTTGCAGACGTTTTCACTTAGCTTATTCCTTCAAAATTGAAACATTGCACAGGTTTGTCCAAATGGCTTGCGGTTTCTCCTTCGGCCGAGCATTTTATACCACCCATCGGGCAAAGACCGGGCAACATAAGTCCTTGACGTATTTTTCATGCACATGTCCCGAAAATCCGACGCTAAGCTACAAGCTACTTAAACAAGAAATTTTGAAAGTGGCAGAACTAAGGAGTGTCACTGACCTCGTGCAATCGAGAATGGATATCTTTGACGCCTGCGACCGTGCATTTAGCCGGTCGCCAAGCATAGGGAAGTTCGGCGATAGCAACCTCAATTAATCGCCCGAGATTTACTGAGAAAAACAGGAGTGTGACGGATGGTACTGAGACCTGTGAACACTGGAAAACAGTAGCGATCAATGTCCAGGTACCAGCCATCACAAACAGGAGACTCCACTTCCTTATAAGAAATTACGTTCCCTGGAACAAACTTGTTGCCTTCTACCGTGGCCTGTTACCGCCGAAATCTCCGAGTCCGATTGGGGTTGGGCGGAAGAACGCCACCAGCTCAATGGAAAATGACCGTGGGTATAAGATGGTTAATTTGGGCGCCACGCAGTTGCCCTTCCGCTCAACACGCTTCCTACTCCTAAAACTGCGACTACGAGGAGGAATCCAATTTCCGCTAGGACTTGCACCCGGTCCACAAAAAAAAAAAAAATAAAAACAAGACAGTACAACACAGCAAAAAAAAGGACCATACACACTTGACTTGGCAGTTCACAATTTATTAAGGCTAAGTTCTTAAAACTAACTTAATGTACAATTCGAAACAAAAAAAAAATGCAATGTTATGATTTCTTATTTAGACAACTTAACCTACTGAATTACAATTATCTAGATTTCAACTCAAAAGAAAACAAAAAGAAAAAAATAGGCAAAATTTGAACACAGACAAAGGACGGTACACAGGGAAAACAGAAATCGCGAAAGAAAAAAAAAATGCTACCGACGAACAACAACACGCGGAGCTGGTTTATGAACCGGCGTGTCGGATCTTACAACGCCCGTATTTACTCCACGCCCGCCTCAGACATCGTTACGAAGGCAAACTAATACAGAAGCATATGCACACGCATAGGTGGGATTATCATTATAATATAAAAACTACGAGAGAAAGAAAAAGTTGTGAATTCTATTTAAATTAAAATATACCAAAAAAAAACGAGAGAAAAAAAAACAATACATATACAGTAGAAATCGGTTATAACAATACCTGATATAACGATGAACCAGATATAACAATATATTTTCAAAGTCCCGGCAAAACTCCGTTTAACTCAAGGTAATTTGCAATCGGTTATAACGATACCGGATATAACAATGAAATCGGTTATAGCGATGAAAATTTACAATATTTTAGTCTAAACACTGTTTATAGCGATGGAAAAAAAAGTGTTCTTACATGCCTACCGCCTGCTATTTTCATTCTGCTTAAATGTGTATCGATATTATGTATGCACGTATGCACATACTATACATATATGTATGTACATATAGACAATTATTGATAAATTTCCTGTAGCCACTGCAGTGACTGGTCTGTGAATATAATTTCATGGCATGCCTTGTTCGATTTTCATATTTCTGAAGAGTTCATAGTTTTAATTTTTCTTTGAAACAAGTTGAGTGTATAATTGTTAAGATGGTGACAATAAATAAGCGAAAATCATTTTCCATTGCCCAAAAATATGACATTATTTCAAGATTTGAAAGTGGCGTAAGAATTTCTGATTTGTGTAAAGAATTTGAAATATCTCAACCAACTGTGTCAACAATTTTAAAAAATAAACAAAAAATAAAAGAACAATTTGGGGTGAACTCTACTAAATTAAAAAAAGTGCGAAGTGGAAAGTTTGTAGACATTGAAAATGCCTTATTAAATTGGTTTAAGGACAAGAGAAGTATGAACGTTCCCATAAGCGGGCCAATACTTCAGCAAAAGGCTAACGATTTCGGGAAGTTATTGGGTATAAAAGATTTCGTTTGTTCTATGAGTTGGATACAAAGGTTTCGGGTACGTCATAATATCGTTTTCGGACAAATAAGCGGGGAAGCTGCTGACGTGTCACAACTTGTTTGCGAAGATTGGTTGACCACAGTATTCCCCAAGCTTCGGGAGGGATTTAATGACGACGATATTTTTAACGCCGATGAAACTGGATTCTTTTATAAAATGACCCCCGACAAGACTTTTAAATTCAGGGGAGAAAAATGCGTCGGTGGAAAAATGTCTAAGGAACGTTTGACAGTCTTAGTATCTGCTAATATGACGGGAACAGAAAAAAAAAGCTTTTGGTTATTGGCAAATCTAAAACCCCACGCTGTTTCAAAAATGTTACAAGCTTTCCAGTTTTATATGAAAATAATAAAAGAGCTTGGATGACGTCTATTATTTTCGAAAAAGTATTACGAGAATGGGACAGAGAGCTTTTAACACAAAAAAGGAAAATTTTACTTTTGGTTGATAATTGTGCGGCACATCCACACATCCAAGCCTTAAAAGCTATTAAACTCGCATTTCTGCCCCCGAATACCACATCTGTACTGCAACCTATGGATCAAGGTGTCATTAAATCACTGAAGACTCAGTTCAGGAAATTGCAGATTTTAGAAATCGTGAAACACGTTGAATCCAAACAGGATTATAAAATTACAGTTCTTGATGCCATCTTAATGATAGCCAAGGCATGGGATGAAGTGTCAATGTGCACTATAAATAACTGCTTTCGACACGCTGGTTTCAATAATTGTGTAAGTCAGGATGAATACGAAGATGAAGATGAAATTCCACTAGCAGAATGGGCTCGGCAAATACAAATGTTCTCAAAGTTAGAAGTAGATTGGGACTTATTGATAGATAATGAGAATGAGCTGGTAACATCTGAGGTATGTTTAAACTATTGAGAATAATTTTCAAATCTAAAGTAAATTTGTACAGTTTCTTACAGATGAGAATATTGTGTCAGATATTCAATTGAATAATGCTGATGACGAGGATGACGATAATGACACTGAAGATGAGGAGACCGAAGAAATACACGTTCCATCTGTAAACGAAGAACTTTCTGCAGTGGAAACACTAAACCGCTTCATGCTCCTGAATCCTGTATGGGCCACTTCGAATTCAAATCCAAACGTTGGAATCCAAACATTGGACAACTCTCTTCGAAAAATAATTTACTCGGCTAAATGTACAAAACAAACACAAATTAGTGATTTCTTTCCTCAAATATTTTCTTAAGCATTAGAAGCGATTTTTTTTAATAAAATTTTCTTTTTTTTAATTTTATTTTCATTGTACCGGATATAACGATGAATCGGCTATAACGATGAAATTCTAAGGTCCCTTCGATATTGTTATAACCGATTTCTACTGTATATGTAAAAAACAAGATTAATAATTTCTCCTTCCCTTGAGTGGGAGAAGTCACCTGTCTGCTTCCTGGCCTCGTCGATCAGCGTCACCACTCTCCTGTCGCGTCTGATTATACACCTCCAACGGAACTTAGTTTTTTTTATATACTTTCTATTCCTTTTTTTCCAACTTTTTTTTTTCAATCAATTCACGTTTTTTTCTTTGACTATACTTCTGACTTTTTTTTCAATTCAAATTCAATTTTCCTTTTTTTTTCCGATCAATTCATTCTTTTTTTTTTTTAATTCTGAGTTAACACCTTCCTATGTGAAAATTCACCCACTCTACCACTTTAATTTCATCGTATGTTTATTTTTATTCTTTTTTTTTTATTTCCAATCGTAATTTCTTTTTTTCTATTCTGGCCAAACCACACTTCTTTTTTTTTTTGGTGGTGCACTCCACTGTCGTTTTCCTTTTTTTTTTTTTGAAAATGAACTTTTGCTCAGACCCGCATTTACCGATTTAGCGCTGAGCTTCTGTCCCGGCTGCGTTGCACGATCGAACCCTCGCTACAAAACACTCGATTGGGTGGCAAAACAACAATCTAATATAAATCAAAAAAAATAAAACAGTCCTTCACTTTCACTGGAAGTTTCCACTCGCGTGCTCTTATTCCGGTTTTTTTTTGCGGCCAGCCTACCGAAAAACACGTACACGTCCGATCAGTCTCCTTGTTAAACATCAATTCCCTGAAACTTTCGTTTTATTTTCCCGACATCCCAAGGCAACCCACGCCATCCCGATCGGATGATCCATCTCGCCGAACGCGATAAGCCCGTTGGACCAATCAGTCCACCATGAAGTCCGCTGTGTCTCCATCGGACCATACTAGGAACGGGCAGTGTCCTTGAAAACGAGAGCCCGGAGGACCAGACGGGCACCAAAGGCACCAGAAAGAGAAGGAGGAGGAACAAAAAAAAAAAAAAACATTTCAGAAAAGAAAAAAAAACGATTAAAAAGCAAAGCTCTCCGCGGTGGTATTTGAACCCGCAAAACCTCGTACTTGAGCCGACCACCCAACATCCTGCGCTACCGAAGTTACATAACGCCCCCTGGATTCTGACCGACGTCATAATCAATGCCCCATACGCCCACCTACCATGACGAATCGGTAGCCTATTTCTAGGCGAAAACCTTTCAACAGTCGGAACCCATAATAGGCCATTTGGAAACAATCTCCAGAATGCAGAAAAATCTTAGAAATTCAGTCTTAAGGTTTAAAGCAGCTCAGGTTACTTTTGCGTTACAGTGCGACGTCGAAACCGAGAAATAGAAGCGTCTACTCCCACTGTTTTCGAGACCATTAGGATGCTTAGGGCCTAGTTGGTAGAGAGCAAGTATTTTTCCTCTCCCTGACAGTTGGAATATTAACTGACCTTAACTATAGAAGTGCCACGTTGACCCTAGCCAGCGATTATATGCACAAGAGGTTGCGGACTTGGCAATACCCGCGCCATTGCCTCAGACTCTGCAGCCTAGACCACTACGATCTGACAAAATGTGGACTAATGTATTTCTGCATTGGTGCGGAGAAGTTCTAAAGAGGTTTCAATGGGTCCAGCGTGATCTAAGTAAGACGTGGCTTGTCAATCCGCCTACCCACCCACCTAATCTTCACCATCTGCCACCGATGGAATTGTGTCGTGCCGTTCAACTACATTCCCTGATAGGCTCTTAAAACAGCTCCTCTCGCACGCTGCCTTCTTCAGATTGTCCCCACAAACTTGAGTTCTCTTGAACGCGGTTTCCAGTTCCCTCCAAACCTCACAGTCTCGTCGCTCAGCAGCACGCCTAATTTTGTTGACAAATTCCGCCTCGGATAACCTTGATATTCCCGACGCGCGTTTCTGGCTTGTGCTGATTCTGCCTCCGCAAAACTATTCGATATCAACTAGCCACTTCGCCATAAACAACACTCTGCCTGTCTCAGCGGTTTATTTAAAAAAATAAACTGATACGAAAGCCCACCGAGTGACAAGCTTGGCGAAAATAGAAAATTGTGTACACATTTCAAAATTGTTTATAAACACTCCCACCGCTCGTCGGCCCATCCGCTGTTGTGCGTCGCACATCGGCACTCGCGCGTAGCCATTTACGTCACCGGCATGGCAGGGGCACAGCAGTCCGTCCCTCAGCCAGGCACACTTGTCAATGACCTATCAATAGTGGCCAGCACACGGCTGCTAATCCATCAGCGCTCATCTCGTTCTGTCGCAGGCGATTACACTGGCTAATGAGCGAAGTCAGGCGAGGGAAAAAACAAACCTGTTCCCGTCCCCGGCGGCATCATGTGACCGCGTCGACTACGATCGACCTTTGGTACGCCGATGATTAAGTTGTTTTTTTTTTGCACAGAAAAAGACTTACAGACCTCGTCCCCTGCCATCGGTCGTCCCAGCCGCACGGCCAGACGAGCACTCGTGCAGATTTCTAATTCGTTTTGCGAGAGATCACATTCCGTGACCACTTGGCTTTTCGGCTGTCGGCTGTGGGCTGTGGGCTGTAGGCTGCCGGCGACCGGATTCTAGAGAAACGCTCCATAAAAACACTCTTGTGGTTGCAAGCAGGGGGGAAAAGCTAATATTCCCAGAAGAAGCCCGCGTGGGCACACAGCGTCGGGGAATGGGACTAAAAGCCATCCTCGTCGATCTGTGTGTGTGCGTGGAAAGCGTTCCCGAAAATATCTCCGATCCAAATGATGCAATGTGCCGCTTGCCAATCGTAAGACGACGACGACGACAGCTAGTGGCCACACTCAGCTCTGCTCTGGCGGTGTGGCGCGGCGATCGTATGTGGTGGTGGGAGGTGTGTCCGCTGTGGCGGTGGCAAACCCGGTCACGGGTCCGAGCATGTATTCTTGGCACACAGCGAAGTGAAATTCGTCTCCGAACTGAGTCACATGAATGAACGCATGGACGAGCCTCTAGAGTGAGCTGTGCGCGCGCTCTTCATGGCTGGTTGCTGTTGCTTCACATATTCCCTTGAATGTCATTTGAAGGTCGTCCGGCAGCAGTGGCAAATGGGCAAGATATCGTCATCTCGACGCGATCGTTTTTCTGTTTACACGCTCACCGCATGTCGCATGCGGTGGAGAAAATTACTACACTCGTTCTGATTAGATGTTCACCGTCGGTGTGTGAAGAGTTTTGTTCCCGCGGGGTTACATTGTAACGCCACGTCGAGCTAATTAAGCAAATTTCCACCGCCGCCCTGTGGTGGTGTGACCGGCGGGTGTACTATTGCACTTAGTTCAATTATAGATCGCTCGATAAATGCTCGATACACTGTGGCGATAATTAAAGGCGTTTACCGGGTACCCACAATCGGGCTGGAGATGTCATCGATCGCTGCGCAAAATGGCTGGTTATTGAGACGAGCCTGGTTATGCAGTGCACGCTGAGATTGGCTTCTGGTGTGATTTCCGCTTGTGACTGTGCACTCGATCGATTAGCGATGCGATCGGCGTTTATGTAAGCGCACTTTTCAATTTTAGAAGCACCTCGTGCACTCATTTTCGCCTGACGATGTGTCATGGGTGGGAACTCGGACAACGATCGTATCAGTTGCGTCGTGATCGGTGGTGATCTTGTTCCTTCAATTGAATGGAACGAATCCCCGGATGTCATGCAACCTACGGCTGTTCATTAAGTTTCAAATAAATAACCCGATTCGAGGCACTGTTTGAACTGATTCATGAACTGAGTGCGCCCGGAAATGCTTCAGTAAATGGAGATCAATTAAATCTGCAGCCGTGCACGCAAGCGGTGACGTTGGGCGGCCACATGGTTTGTTTGTTTCAATTTATAATCGAACATTATAGCAAGAGAAGCGGGAACTCGACGCATCTCACATCTCTTACGCTGCATATGACGTGAATCCATGCCTTGATCGGATGGCACTGTGCACGGAAACAGAAGCAGCTGTTAAGGTTGCGCCGACATTCAGTCAAAAGAGGTGTTCACATGTATCGTTCATCGTTTGTCGAAGGTGCGAAATGCAGCTCCAGGCGTGGTCCGTGGAAGAGTTTGAGCGTGGGTAACATTAAACAACCGACCAGATAGAGATCGTGATACAGTGGACTATCGAAGAAATCGATCCGAAGTCGATCGCCTGAATCTGGAATCATCTAAGAGTCAACTCATCAAATTTTCCGTCCGTATCCAAGGCGTTGGTTTACGTTTCGGAGCAAATTTTGTTTTACGGTTGAGGCTCGCTAGGCCCCAGCCCAACCGACACTGATCCTGTTTTATGGCGCAGGAAGCTCGCCATTCGTCCTCTCCCGTTGGCAATTCTAGGGTAAATTCCCAGACGGCACCACGAGGAGGTGAGAGTTGGGCTTTCGGCTGCAGTGGCTCTTTCTCGTTATTTAGCGAACCGTTAGTTGTTTCTCTTCATATCAGGCAGACGAACCATGAAGGGTCTGAGCCTGAGCAATTGCTGCTTTCCATCGGTGACGGTCCTGGGCACGCTGCTCCTTGGACTTGGTATTTGTACTTGGTATTAGACCGAACGTCTTCCTCTCCTTCTCGAACCAGGAGGCTCGGATTCGAAGATCCTCTTTGCTGGAGCGTTGTTGTCCATTCGCTCGATGTGGCCGAGCCAGTGTAGTCGACGGATTATTGCCTTCCGGACTACATCCGGAAGGTTTGCTGTTGTGTCTTCTCCTCCATTCGTCATCCTCGCAAACGGGACCATATATCCAACGTAGAATTTTTCTTTCGAAGGCACCAAGAATCAGCTCTGCAGCCTTACTTAATGTCCAGCTTTTGGCTCCATAAAGTAGGACTGGCAGAATAAGGGTTTTGTAGAGCAAGACTTTTGTCCTTCGAGACAGGAGTTTCGTAGTCGTTTACCGTCCAAAAAAACAAAGCAGTGGGTATTGATGGCATCCCTGCGGAATTATTTCCAACTGCGCCGAATATATTAGCACACTTGCTGCATCCGGTGCTTTGTATATGCTTGGGATAACGAACAATTCCCGCAGGAGTGGAAAAGGGGGATGATCATCAAGCTTCCAAAAAAGGGAAACCTTATGGAATGCGGAGAGGTGTTAAAGGACGAGGGGTTAAAGGACCTAAGTATGTAGTAAGAGTCAATTTGGCTTATTTTACGATTGAATTTGAGCCTATCTGAAAAAATTGTACTGATGAAGGAATAGGAGCCGAACGACCACGGAGCGGTGTGAGATTGCTAATTCATGCTGTAAAAGTTATTAGAGATCTGGAATTTTCTCTTGAGCGGAAGTTCGTTGCTGTCAGCCACTTCAACAAGCAGCTGTCAAGGTTACTGTCACATCTAGCTGTCAAAATAAGGTTTGACATTTCTTCAGGTATCGTTTAACGGTTGCCTAATTTCTGCACCTTCAGCAGCACATATTTCGTTGTAAAGTCGTTCATGGCTTCAGAGTGAAGGAAAATTCCTGGCCTGTGGGTAAATTCTTTTGGTCTGGAGCCACCAAAACGATTGAAGTCGATTTAGGCCCACGCTAGGATAAGACTGTACTGACGCAAGAGTAGTAGCCGGACGCTGCAACGAGTAATGCAAAGGAGAAGGAATCTTGGCGAAGCCCAAAGCGCACGGTGAATGGTGTTGTCAAAGCTGCTACAGTTTGTGTATAGAGACTGAACGGCATCAAAAGTCTTCTGAAAAATATCAGTTTCTGCTAAAGATGGTCACTCGACAACTTACTATCGCGGACTGAGTGACAATCAGGATGAACTAAAAGCCAGAATACATTTTTTTGCACTGCTGTGCGCCTGCATGTACCCAATTCACACACTCGCATCATGAGTCCATACACCTGATCACACTAGCACTGTCCAGCCCCTTTAATAATTTCTCCCACAATATATCCAAATATAGACGGGTAAACGCTATTTTCATCAAATCAAAGCTTTTAATATTCATCCTCCAAAAATACTGAATATATTCTCCCACAAACAGCAAGACACAATCCACTCGTCTGTTTACGTTGCGTCTATGGCGGCGGAGTTTTATTGAAAATCGTATGGCATACACATCAAATATTCACATTTCGGAAGCTGAGTGTGTGCAGATGTGGGCACGAGTGTGTGGACGCCTTTGAAGGCAAGAACCGACGTCACTAAGCGTATGGAACCGTAATAACGACCATAATTATGGGGATGTCTGTATTCAGGAATATTAATCGAATGACTAAGTGAAAGCAAGGTCAGTGAAGGCAGGCATTAAACTTGAAATAAATTCGTTCTTTTGGTAAACTGGATGAAGGGGAATTGTGAGTCTTGTTCTAGTGGCAAGCTTGAGCTTGGACGTGTGGTAAAGGGTTTTATGGGCGATCATAGTGGATGGTGGTTAGGTGAAGAGACAGTCTTGTAGATTACACAGTTCGCGGAAAAACGTGCGCCGTTTTTTGGGTAGTAAACAAATCAAATCACTCAGTTGGTCATCTAGAGTGCGGACGACCCATGGGGGACCTGAGCCATGGGCTCATTGCTGCCATCGACATTGGAACTGTCATTGAGACTAGTTGACCACCAGAGACCACATTTGCCTCTAGTCCGATATGACGATTGTCTTTATGATGAAGGTTCGGTCTTTCCTTCTCTCTCGGAGCAGGAGACTCGGGTTTGAAGAGGCTCGTTCGATGTGGTCCTCGTCCAGTAAGGTCGACGAATTTTTTGTCATTCGGACTACATCCATATCCTGGTGCAGCTCATGCAGATCGCGATTGTGTCTTCTGCCTTCCATTTACCTTCTCCGCAGAGGGGCCATGTGTCTCCACAAGAGCGTCATTGGTGGACTACACGTTTGCCCCGAAGCAGACAAGCTCCTTGACTACATCAAGGTTACACCAATCGGTGTTTTGCCGCAGCTGATGTGTGACCAAATGTTTCTTCGCATATCTCGCTTCCACTACAGCCTCTTGGCTACTCGGGACGATGTCGATGGCATCTGCGATTATGTGTATTTTCCTGTTTATAGCTGTGCCCGGCTCTATCTTCTCCAGTACCGGGTTGAAGAAGGCTCTATACATCAACATCTTCACCATCAACAAATCCGGTGCAGGTTTCAAACGGTTTGGAGGTCTGTGAACTGAACGGAAGGGTAAATCGAGTGTGTATCAGCGTGGATCCGGAATGGGGCCATCAGCGCTTCGTGGCTTTAAAATCCAGGAAAAGCTGGTTGGCATAAATTGAAGCTTGCTGGTATTCTCCAGGATTTACCTCAAAGTGAACATTTTGTTTATAGTGTGGCGCCATACTACTTTAAAAGTAATATTACTTGCAGGAGGTAGATTGACTACTAAACGGCAGTCACACTAAGGCCAGAGTAGGCCCATTGTGATACCACGCGGATTGACTTCTCCTAACACTGAAACCAGTTGGTGCTGCTGATGAACCGATTAAGTTTGCCAATGCTGACACTATTTAGCTCGTTACGGCCGCTGAAGTAGTAGTCCCCTAGATGCAGGAACCTACGACTAGCAAGAGCACTGCAGGAGCAGAGAAGGTGATGAGTGTTTTCTTCCTCCTCTTCATCCATGCAGCTTCTGCAAAAATCATTATATGGAGCACCCATCCTGCGAGCATGAGCGCCACTTGCACAGTGCCCGGTTATGACTCCAATGAGGGTCCTTACTGAGGGCTTGCTGAGTCCAAGTAGACTGAGTGACGGTTTTAGTTTAAGTGATGGCCAGACTTCTTTTGTTTTAAGGCAGGTGGCGCCTTCTAGTTTCACGAACCCGATGGCGCACTCAAGTGGAGAAGGACCTCAACCAACTTGGAGTGCGGAATTGGAGGCAGCTGGCTAAAGAACGTGCCAGCTGGAGGGGATTGTTGACCGAGACCGGGTTCACCCCGGACTGTAGCGTCACAAGAAGAAGAAGATGCCTTCTAGTTATAAGTGGTTCTTATTGTGTGAATTTTTAAGAGATGGTGGGCTGGAAGGTGGTACCCCTGCTATCGATAGGGATGAGGTTGTACCACACCTAGCGAGTTCGTCTGGTATGTCACAGTGTCGCGGCACCCACATTAGGTGAATGTTAAAAAGCTCGACCATCTCGTTAAGAGACAGCCTGCAATTAAGGGATGTTTTTGAGTAGAACATGACATTGTCCAGGGATTTTATAGCTGCCTGACTGTCTGAACAGATGCTGATAGCCCTTTTTGATATCACATTGTTTTTAAGCCAGGACAGCGCCTCTTTAATCGCTATGGTTTCTGCCTGAAAAACGATACAATGATCAGGGAGCTTCACGGAGATAGCAATGTTGAGGTCTTGAGAATAGACCACCGCACCCACCCCTTCTTTTGTCTTTGAACCATCTGTGAAGATGCGCAGAGGATCTTTCAGTGTTTGCCTTGCAGACATCCAGTCCGATCTGGAGGGAATGCTGAGAATTTCTTCTCGAAGATAGCCTGGGGTAGTAGGCGGTCGGTGTCGCTAGGTAGGAAATTGAATTCCTTGAGAATGGTTGAGTGGCCAGTGTTGAGTTCGGACCACACTCGGAGTGTTTTGAGTCTCAAGGCTGTGCTTGCTGCTGTTTGTTACCCACAGGGAGGTATGATCACCCCTTTTTGCGGATGGGAATCTAGTTTGGATAACTTGGTCAAACGAAGGTATTCCAAAATACGAATCGAGAAAAATGTAAATGCTCTATTTTATGTGGTCAACGGTGCGTCATTGGGCCGTATTTTTACTCGAGGACGGTGGAAACAACCTGAACCGTCATTGATCGCAAAATTTGCCTCCCCACCAAAATTAACATACTAAACCGGATGGACATGCGATTCCAGCAAGACTGCAAAATGTAGCAAAATGTTTGTATTTTCGTTACTAACTAACGAGTACTCAATGAAGCAACGTGTAACGAGACGTTACCAGTCAGCAAATATCGTTATCATTATGGTATTGTTACCACATCAACATCATCATCAAGCGTAGGATAACTCTTGCCAACCGCTGTTTCTTCGGGCTCAAGAGGCAATTGAGTAATAGAGCCCTCTCTCGAAGAACCAAGCTGACTCTATACAAAACCCTGATCATCCCAGTCCTGCTATACGGCGCGGATGCATGGACAATTTCGAAAGCGGATGAAGAAGTCCTTGGTCTCTTTGAGAGGAAAGTTCTACGCACGATCTTTGGTCCTGTTTATGTTGACGGGTTCTGGAGGAGAAGATTCAATCACGAACTGTACGGGCTGTACAGCGACATGAGCCTAGTTAGGCGTCTACGGATCCAACGCCTACGGTGGCTAGGTCATGTAGAGCGTATGGACACCACAGCTCCGGGCCGAAGAATCTTCGAATCCGAACCTGTCGGGCAACGCAACAGAGGACGCCCGCGTTTAAGGTGGCGCACCCAAGTGGAGAAGGACCTCAACCAACTTGGTGTGCGAAATTGCAGACAGCTAGCCAGGGATCGCGCTAGTTGGAGAGGCATGTTGGTTGAGGCCCAGGTCCACCCCGGACTGTAGCGCCACACAAAGAAGAAGAAGATTGTTACCACATGTACTATAGACAACCGACTTCGGTGAGATACGAAGCCATGCTATGTGTAGGGTAAACGTACACCTCTGTTGAATGCGAAGCCTGTATTTGAAATGTTGTGTGTGGAAAAAAAGATGTGTACCTGTGTATAATGAAAAATGTTCTACTAACAAAAACTAAGGTTGTATGGCTTGCTGCAGTTTAATGGTTAACTTGTGTATGCAGTTTGTGATCATTTTGCGTGTTTGCTTCTACTTTGCCACTCGTTGAGTGTAGACTTAATTTGTCGTTCGTTTTACAAGCTCTACTGCCACATGTGGAGTTAAAACCTGGGAAAAGCTGGCGTGAATCGATTTGAAACTTGCTGATATTCCCCAGATATTCCCCAACATTTGGTCTGTTGTAGATTTAATGGGCAGGAGGATGCATTGATGAGAACTGCTTGTGATTTTCAGACAGTACGCTTCACAGGATCTTATGGACGACGAGGAGCAGGAATATATCTAGCATTTGCAGGAGGTAGGATCGGGAACTTGTTTGGACAACTTGATCTGCCTTGCCCATAAAAGATGGTCTTCAAAAAAAAAAAAATCGAGAAAAATCAAAATGCTCTATTTGGTGTGGTGGCTGGTGCGTCATTGGACCGTATTTTTATTCAAGGAAGGTGGAAATAACTTGAACGGCCAATGGCCGTACTTTCCCTTCAAAATGCAAATGATATTCCGATCGTGGCCCGTGGCGTTGTGGGTATGTGCGTCGACCCCAACCTCGACGTCGTAGGTTCGATTCCTGCTCTGTGCAACGAAGACAATTCTCACAACCCTCGAAGGGTACTTCCTGTCTAGAGTAAGCTTCTCAAACAACGCCGTTCGGATTCGGCATAAAACTGTAGGTCCCTTCCACTCGTGAGAAAACAATAGCACACACAACACGAGTGGTTGCTGAGAAGCTAGGCCCTGGCCCTTCACGGGCTGTAGCCCCACCCATGTTACATATTAATTCCGATCAACATCCGAAGCAGGATTGCGCTACCTGCCAGTCAGCACGCGAGTCGTGTCACATAACCATGGTCGTGTAAATTGTTGCAGATCAACGTATTTGTTGGTCGTGCCACATGCAATGTCCGATTGTCACTTAGTTCGCTATAAGAAGCTCTCAAGTCAACATCTTAAGAAGAAATCAGTGTTGCATGTGCGACGTGTAAGAAACATGCTTTTTTTCTAGTCGACCGCAGTGGTTCAAACATTTTTTCTTCGCGGACTTGATCAAGGACACATTGTGTCGCCAGCAGCTAAAGAACATTTATAAATCAATAGCCTCCAGCAAATTTTGGCCGTGGAAGTGTAACCAAAAACCAGACACATGAATAGAAAGGTATCCAAAAAGTAAATTTGACTTTTTTATATAACCACTTGAATGATCACAAATATATTGTCCCAGGCGTTTTACGCGCAGGTGTACGGTTGCCAAACGTTATAATAGTAAGTTGAAAAATCACACTTTGGATTACAAAACAAAATTCAAGTTCTGAAGAAAACACGTTTTCAACCAACTATCACTAACCTCAGCTGCAACTAGACTTCGACAGTTGAGTTTACTTTTTGGAGACCTTTCTATTCATGTGTCTGGTTTTTGGTTATACTTTTACACCCAAAATTTGCTGTGGGCTCTTAGACAGAGGAAAACAAGAGCCTACGTTGTTCGGTTTCAGTTCGGAGATCTTAAGTGCGGTTCGTTCTTTTCAAAGGGTGTTCGTCTATCCTGATTGACGATTTTGAATTATTTCTCTGGGTGTTCCAATAGGAACTTGACAACTTTGCATTTAATTTGTGAACGCATCCTCTCACTTATATTCAAACTGTCACTTTAAATCTATTCACTAAGCTCAACATATTCATCATGGAAAAGTACACGAACGCGCAATGTCTGCCGACATTCGGCGTCGGCCGCCACGACTTTAAAAGCGCTAACTCTGCCATAGTAGACAGAAGTCGAAAGTATGCTTAACGTGAATACCCGGCCAACTATTGGCAAATTTCACGGTGAGCCTACTCACAATAGCGGAGTCAAATTCAGCGTTGACCACCGCCCTGAGGAGGCATTTACCACCCCAGTAACAATTTAGTGACGCTTAAGAGCGACCACAAACCTTGCTGAGGGCGAGGCCTATCTAACACCTCTAGCATCCACAGACCCTAAAAAAGGGTCCTAGGGTATGCTATATGCTCCCGCGATTTTGGGCAACCACAGCCACCATGATACTCCCACTAGGGGGCCTACCTCTTCGATAGCTCGGAATAGAAGGTTTAATAGCCAAACGGCATCAACTATCTTTTCCGGGGCCAGCTATCTCCCATGGTACCAGAATATAGCCTCTGGTCAGGCTTTCGCAACCCGAAGGTCACTTCTAGATAAGTGCCTTAACACTCAAGGCCTAGCAGCCTTTTAGATGGACGCCCATCGAATCAGTGGTCGAGTTGCATCCATCTACACAAAAACACAACACAAGACAACACAATCTTGCCTGGAAATCCCAGCAAGGTCAGACCGAGGCACGCGACTACCGAGTCGTTCTACGCCACTATCGAAATCTCTCATCGTCGGGAAGTGCAGATACGTGACACATGCACTCATCCCTACCAAACAAACCCCAGAAGAAGTAAGGTAAATAGGCCTAACTACAACAAAGACAACAAGAAAACTACTACTACTGGAAGAAACGGTTAGTTCTCACATAGAACCACAGTCGCTATGCACTCCCTGACCGATTACATGAACAGGCACCCCATGCCCCACACAACACCTCACTGCAGTTCCAGCCCAGATGGTACCAAGTAAAAACTTCAGCGACATGAGGCGCCATCGCCACAGCAAGAAGCAACATTGGGGAGAACCCCCGGATGGCATCTGAGTGGGCCAGGATAAGACTTGAAAAGCCTCCTTCCCGCCCAAACATCTACCATCCACAGGTTCAAGGAGGTTGCGGACGAAGTCCTACCTGCCAGTATATCGGCAGCTCTGGAAGCACATAACCGCAGACTACTCTAGGACCTGCGCCAACCTCACTATAGCCAGGACTCTGTAAGAGTCGAGTACCACAAACTGAGGACCATAGTAGACAGACAATAATAGGCTTAGTGCACAAATTCGTTGTATTATGTTGCTGTGTCAGTGAGACAACGGGTTGGTCGAACTGTCGAATCTAGCTGCCATTCAGGCGCCCGTAGCAAATGATCCAAATCAATTAATTTTACGGCGTTCTCAAGAATTGGCTCGGACCACATTATGGCGTATTTTGCGTAAAAATCTTCGTTTAGAGCCATACCGAGTTAAGAATTGAAGCCGACGGACCATTTGAAGCGGCATACGTTCTCAGATTGGGTTCTGGAGAAGATGAGCCAAGAATTTCATCATCTTCACGGACGAGGCTCATTTTTGGCTCAATGAGTGCTTCATTCACAAAAAAAAACCGTTTGGTGCGGTTTGAATGACGGAGGAGTTATTGGACCATATTTTTTATGATCGACACGTTACTGTGAATTGGAAGATATGGACTCGAGCGACATTTGGATTCAACAGGATGATGCCACAAGCCGCACAGCACTCGTTAAAATTGACTTATGGACGAGCAAGTATGGTGAGCGTGTTATCTCAAGATATGGTCCAGGCGATTGACAGCCGCGTTCATGCGATTTAACACCACTTGACTATTTTGCGCGGGGCTACGTTAAGTGATTGGTTTATGCCAACAAATCAACGACGTTGGAAGAGCTCAGAACAGACATTAATTGCTAAACAGCGGTCGAGTCGTTGAAAATTGGGTCCAACGAATCGACTGCTGCAAGCGTGCCTGCGGTGGCCATATGAGCGACGCCAAGTTCCATTCGTAAGCGTTTTCATTGTACTTCTTGTAGATAGTAAAGTTTCTGAATTATCTCAAATGCTTTTGTTCTTTTCAAAAAAAAGTCCTTATTGGAAGACCCTTTACTTGCGAACTGTCAAACTGAGTTCGCAATGCACAAAGAGGCAAACGCAATCCACAACTTGACGAATAAGAAATTCGCAATGAAGTGTCAGTTTTCACCAATAATTCTCTGCGACTGAGAACATTCCAAATGAATGAATTGTCAGAGTTTGCGAAGTTCACATTTCGTAGCGATCTCATACGAATGACCCTTTAGCCTTGAACACAAACGACGTGGTAAGCGATACAACTGGAGAATCAGTGCCAATGGAAACTGTGCCGGACACTGAACAGAACATGGAGCACCTGGCATGGCAAGTCGGCAAGTTCTCAAGATCCGATATTTCATGGGGTACCTGTGGGCCCCTACGGGTGCCGTGGCGTTGTGGGTATGTGCGTCGACCCCAACCTCGACGTCTTATTTATGTATTTATTCATGTAACTCTGCACAATTAAGCGTAAACTTATAAGTTTGTACAGGAATGATTTTTTTTCTTAAAATAACAAATTTTTATTTTCTTAACCTAACTTAATTCTAAGGAATGATAAGGAAAGGAAATGAAGAGGGGAAAAGGAGAAAAATGAAGAAGAAGAGAAAGATGAGGATAGAGAAAGTAAAAAAATAAAGAAAGCAAATACTACAATCATTGTGATTTACTGGTGGTTAATTCGTTTTATAAAATTCAAAAAGTTTTTTCCCAAAATAGTTCCCTGTACCTACCCTTTTAATGAATTGCGCTAACAAAAAATTGCCTTTCGGTGTTCAAGAACTTATGTTTAGGTGGTATTAAATTCAATGTTCTTTGAGAACGCGCAAATTGTAATTTTGTGTATAAATATTCTGGTGCCTGACGGTTTATAATTTTATGTAAGGCAACAACTGTACGATTTTTAAGAAATACATTAAGTGAGCAGCCAATAATTCTTTTAGCGAAATCTGAATCTTGAGCGTACCGATCTAGATGGAAAATATATCGTGCACAATTGTTAAGAGCCACGTTTAACTTGTGAGAACATTCAAAGTCCATGTTTGAGGAAATTTCACAGCCGTATAATATGAGAGGAACTACGAATGACTTTATAAGCTTTAGTTTGACTTCAACGGGCAAAAAAGGTTTGGTTGGACTGAGACCTCGTAACACACAATAGATTTTGCGAACGATACCATTTATATGGTCTTTCCAGCTAAGATGTTCGTTAAAGATGATTCCAAGATTTTTTATTTTAGAGACATATTCGATAGTGCTGTTGTTAATACAAACTGGGTCAACGGCATTGCACAGATTTCCTCTGCTTACTTGGAGAGCCTTTGTTTTGGAAGGATTCAGGGATAAATGATTCATTTGTGACCAAATAAATAAAGAGTTTAGATCTGTATTGAGATCACGAAGTGCGCTTGCCTGAGTGGAGAGTTTGAAAACTTTATAAAGCTGGACATCATCAGCGTATATATGATGCTCGCAGTGTTTTATGCTTTGAGAGATATCGTTTATTAATAAAACAAACATAAGTGGGCCTAAAACAGATCCTTGGGGTACGCCTGTGAGCACGGGCAAGCTTTTTGAATACTTATTACCATTAACTACCATCTGAGTTCTTCCATCAAGATATGACGCCACGAGTCTACAAATGGATTCCTCAAAGAAAAATTGTGACTTCAACTTGTGTAATAAAAAAGAATGATCAACAGAGTCAAAAGCTTTTGAAAAGTCCAGAAAGACAATCACAGACATCATATCAATATCGAGTCCAGATCGTGTGTCGTCGGATACTTTTAGAAGCGCAGAAATGCAGTTGTGCTTGCTGCGAAATCCTGATTGTAACTTCGTCACCAATTTCTCTTTATCTAAGTATGCTGTTATTTGCTTACTTATTATTTTTTCGAGAACTTTACTTAAGAATGGGGGGATAGCAATCGGTCTAAAGTCCGTGCTATTTGACTTGGGAAGAGGGAGAATTTTAGCAACTTTCCATTTAAGAGGAAACACACCTGTTGTTATTATTGTATTGAAAATGTGTGTGATGTGCTTACATATGACAGGCAACATTATTTTTATAAATTTGGGGCTTATACCATCAAGTCCTACCGCGTTAGACTTAATAGATAAGATCGCATTTCCTACGCAAGTAAAATCGACACATTGTAAAGAGAAAAAGGAAGCGGGTGAAGTGGTGTTGCACGTCGTAGGTTCGAATCCAGCTCTGAGCGACAAAAATAAGTTTCACGACCTCACCTCTTTCGAGTCACTGACAACGCTCGAAGGGTACTTCCTGTCTAGAGTAGGCTTCTCAAATAAAGCCATTCGGAGTCGGCATAAAACTGTAGGTCCCTTCCACTCGTGAAAGAACAATAGCACGCACAACACTAGTGGATGCTGAGAAGCTAGGCCCTGGCCCTCTATGGGCTGTAGCGCCACCCATATTATATTATTACCTGTTGGCCCTTGAATCTTGATTGAATAATTACTTTTCAATTAAAAAGCCTTCAAAGGGGCACTGACCATTTATCGAGAATCACAAACCGCACTTTTCAAAATCTAAGCAAATCTTATCCGAAACGAATTCTCTAGACCATTCCAGCAGTGACTGAATTCCCTCGCCGCTTCAGATCTTCGAAAACAGAATCGTGGACCTAATGACCCACTGCTCAGATATTTATAGAACTTGTCCGCCCGTCTCCGGTCAACAACTGCTCGACGTACGTCATTCGAAAGAGATTATGCCCGTTTATTTATTCATGAACGAAAGCAATAACATTTCACGAGTGCATAGCAACAGTCCGCGTTCATCTCGTCGACCATAACTCTTCTTCACCACGTCGTCAATCCGCGATTTTTCTCGCACTCTAGGCACCCCGTGACAAACGCCACGAATATGCGATACAATCGACTGCGACCGCGAACCAGTCGACTCATGCGAGTTCCACTTAATGAAACATTTGCCGGTCAACAGTTAACAGCGACAGACCTAAAAATAGCCTCCTGACTAAGCAACAAGTCGGCCTCAAGTCGAGGTGAAAATTTTTGAATTTTTTTTCACTCAATTCGCACGCGTTCCGGTGCCGGTGTCAGACGGTTTGTCAATCTCGAAAAAAAAAAAAAAAAATACTCCTTCCCATACCGGGAATCGAACCCGGGCCTTCTGGGTGAAAGCCAGATATCCTAGCCACTAGACCATATGGGAGCACAAAAAGCACCGCGCCTCGTTCGCACCTTGTGAGAGCGAGTGGAAACGTGCCGGAGGCGAAACGTGCCGTCGCTCGGGTCTACCCCAACACTCGTTCCACTTGACCTATTGAGCCGGTTCAACCGGTGTTTGGCCATTTTCGAACTCAACTTCGAAAGACTCTCTTCAACTCTCTTCAGCGGCGGCTGCTGGCGCTCTTCCGCCGGGGAAAGTGACCGAGCCACCTCAAGGGCATCCACCGCACCTCGTCGTGACTCAGCCGACGCGCCGCTGTTCGGCAGAAGTTGAAGTATGACACACGTGAATGAGAAACTCGGCGGGACTCTTAGATGCGAGGACTACGTGATAGACATCACCGATTCGCCGTGCTCGATGGTCGCGGTGCATTCTGCTCGTGAGTACGTGACGTCATTCACGGAGGCTCGCTTCGCAACGGGCCAATCAGCTTGGGTGCACCCCAGCTTGGTCTACTTACCCAGTCGGCTGCCTGTGTGTGCGTCTGTTGAGTGACTCAAGGAGGACCGACCGTCGTTTATCTGCCGTTTTTCTGTGTGTTTGCCTCCATCGACACCACCTCGGCGGGGCTAGCGGAAGGTGCTCGTGTGTGGCTTGGCATTCGAACGGAAAATTGTGCGTCTTCGTACAACGGCACGTACGAGTAGATTGCAGACGGGTTTTTCGGCGGATGCGACGGAGCGCTGGTAACGCTTCTCCGGAATGCCGTCAACCCGCAGAAACGTGCACGAGTGTGCTTAGCAATTGCAAAAAATGCCGCCGCTCGCCGAGCGGGGAAGCGGAAGATGAAGATAGTGCCGCCGAGGCGGAGGCGGTTTCTTTTCGCCACGCATACAGAGCACCCAAGTAAATGATGCAATAATTGTGGCGTATTTTGTAAGCCAATTCTTTTTTGGCTTTTTTATGCGGCCGAGTGCGACTATTTTTAGACACAACCAAATGAATAAATATTGAAAAAAAAAACGAAACAAGCTGAATTCGAATTAAAGATCTTTTTTACGGCGACAGCTGGGGGATATTTTGTGCCAGTGGCGATTATTCAAAAGGCTCGATTGGTGTCACCGGATGAGTGGCGGAGGTTCCCAGAAGCAGTGGGTTTTTAGCGGAGATTGCGTACAACAGGTTTGTTTTGCAAGAATTTGCATGGAACTTGGATTGGACCCAACAATTGGAGGCGCTCTCCTGCCTTTGCCACCGAACGGCTGTGTCGCTTCGTTTTTTCGTTTTGTGACGGCAGCAGCAGAAAAACTGTTTCATTTGCCAAGTCACAAGAACGATAAAAACAAAAAAAAAAAAAACAGGATCGCCTGGGCGGGAGACAAACACCCGCGTTCAAAAGTGGTGACGCAATGAGCATGCGAAATTTCAAAGATCAATTTATGCTTTTTGCAAAACAATTTTTACGGCGACGGCGTATATCAGCCACGCCCACAGTGGTCTGAAGGATGTTTAGATTAATTCCAGCAATCGCGAGAGAACACAGAAGTGACTGGTCACAACAACCAGATGTTAGAAAAATGTTTCGTTAAGTTTCGTTAACTTTTGATTAATAGTACGGGTGGCGTTACAGCCTATAGGGGGCCAGGGCCTAGCTTATCAGCAACCACTCGTGTTGTGCGTGCTATTGTTCTCTCACGAGTGGAAGGGACCTACAGTTTTACGCCGAATCCGAACGGCCAAGTTTGAGAAGCTTTTTCTAGACAGGAAATACTCTTTGAGCATTGTCAGTGACTCGAAAGAGGTGGGGTCGTGAAAATTGTTTTCGTCGCACAGAGCAGGAATCGAACCTACGACGTCGAGGTTGGGGTCGACGCACGTACCCACAACGCCACGGGCCACCACTTTTGATTAGTTGTGTGCAAAACGATCTCTGCGACTGTTGGTGGTGGATTTCGACACAAAGTTCCCATTTGACGATGTTTCTGACTTCTTTCGTGGTGGTGGCCTTATCTACAAGGACTTCTAGAATGTTGATTGAAAAGGTTGATATTCATAGGACGAGTTGACGGTTGATGTAGATGAAGATGCAGATGTAGATCTACGATGTACCATCGTGAATGTCAACAGGATGGGCGAAGAGTCCATAGAATTTGCTTTGAGGAACGTCTTGGACTACTTTGGCGTCGACATTCTATTTCTGATGGAACTTGGCTAACTTCGATTATGACCACCTCAGACTATTTGCGCCGTGAAGGATTATTTCTTTGTCCCGTGAGCTGCCCCTTCGGGTAGGGGTCGTGGAATATACCCGAGATAAGGCATACCTGTCGTAAAAGCCGACTAAGATCCTGAGCTAATGGTTTAGGAAACAACCTTCTCCATTGCTTGTGAAAATGATGGTTTCAAACTCGCAAACAAAGGAATAAACGGTAAGTGCCTTATCTTATTATAGATATTGCACAACAAGCCATCGGCTTTATAACAATGGTGGCCAGTCCATTGGATATTATCGCATCCTACTGGTGACTTGGCCAGTGGCTTTAGTCTGGTGCCACGGGAGATCAGGCATCAGGCATCAGGTCTCATCATGATCGCTTGAGGTTGGTCCCCAAGTGGGAACGTCGTGGAGGCTGTGGTTTAAAATCCAAAGTAGCGAAGAGAAGTGGAGATACACCTGCATGTCTGTGAGCTATGGGCATTTGCGACTCTCCGACGTGAAAGGCATTGATCCAAGTCTATGTGGAGCTGCAAAGAACGAGGTGTGAGATGGCACTCGCCACCCTACCAAGGCGGAGAAATAGGTCCATAAGCTTATTTCTAAATTTGTAACTTGTGATTCCTACTGAAGGCATTTGGTCCAGCGTGGTAGAATGGTCCAAAAATATAACGTCTAACGGCAGGAGATCACGTAAAACAATTCTGTCCTCTGAGCTCAAAGTGTTAAGTTCTGCAATCCTCCTTTTGTCCACATCTTTTTACTTCAGTCGTTCATTCAGTAGAAGCCGTCTTATTAGATTCATGTCGCTCATATCGTTGAAAACAAGCAAACACGACGACAAGGATCTCCCATAAAACTAACTAGTCTACGTCAAAAGTTTCCACAAATTTTGTTGGAAGCTAAGGTCTGTAGTACGCAATGGACACAAACGATGGCGCCCAACGTGGGGCTTTAGACGTGATGCACCACCAAAAAAGAGGCCACAAGACACATTCCTACCCCTTAGCACTCTACCCTGACTTGGCACTAACAGAACCACTGGAAATCTTTACAGCGCACCGGCTTGATTCAAAATCTTGACTTCAGGGCTATGATTTTCTCCGTCATGCATTGACTACACTCAGACACATCAATTAAAGCGTTCATCGCTTAATTGCACATTTATTCGTATTTTCTCGACCAATTATCCGCGTGTTCAATTAACGCCGTAAAAAAATGTTCGAGTTATAGACATTCATTAATATTTTTTGTCCAATTAAACTGGTGGCAATTAAACGGAAGGAGTTCAATTTCATATTTTTTTATACGTTCCCTGTCTGGTCACAGGCCCAAGACGGCTGTCCATTCTTGAGACCGTGAACCAAAGGATCTCGTGAAGTAGTTGGGCCAAAGAAGAGTCTTATGTATTGCTCGTAAGGTCGTCACCTATATGCCGCTCAGTCTTTCATGCGGCTAAGACTGGTCGAAGTTGGGACGGAAGAGTTGATTACCAGTCGAGTGTTTGTCACAGTCCAACGAGATGTTCGGGCATTTACCTCTCCACCTAGAATGATTTCGTCTTCTGTCTCTAGTTAAGAACGCGTAATTGAGTCCATTTAGGTTTTTCTTCACTAGAGTGAACAGACTTAAACGCAGACATTGCTGCAACGCTGTCCCACTTCGTAGCATCGAGAACTCTTCGAACAGAATCAAGTTGACAATGCGCTCTACAAAGCTCAGCCAAGAACTAATAATAATAATATAATATGGGTGGGGCTACAGCCCGTAGGGGGCCAGGGCCTAGTTTTTCAGACACCACTCGTGTTGTTCTCTCACGAGTGGAAGGGACTCTATATTACTCTTTCCATCAATTTCTCACTCGAAAAAGACCTCGAGACACTTGAAATTCTACACCTGCTATAATGGGACTCCACCCACATATAGAGAACATTGAACAGGAGTTCTGGAAATTGTCATAACCTCTGATTTGTCCACGTTGACCTTCATCGTAGCATTTGCACACACTGTCATAAACATCATGGTCATCGTTTCATCTGGAAAGATGTGAGGATAACTAAGTCATCTGCAAAGAGCACGCATGCCTTCTCAAATTGGTAAAACAGCTGTAAATTGGTTGGGCATACTGCCAAGTCTTCTCGAGTCCCATTCTTAAGGTTCTGCGACGAAAGACGTTCAATTCTCATCCTGGATTCAACCACTCCTCTGCACCGTAGCGGAGACTATATCGAGGAGATTTAAAAAGAGATATGCTTCTTGGGTTGGAGCGATCTCTTTTACCCCCCTTGCAGCTAACCTCCTTATGGTGGAGCCGGGCAACAGCTTTCGGGTGTACGAAATTGTCTTTATGCAACCCAAACCACGACCAAAACGCATGCCAAGGAGAATAAAACAGGCCTCGGATACCGCCTACCCCACGGTAGTGCCACGGTCCGATTTTTAGCCTGCCTGTTCTGCTCATAGCTGGTCTCGCATAGAAAGAACGAGCAACCCTAGCAAATTCATCTTTTAGTAGATGATTACTTACTTTAATTGAAAAGAGAATTTTACGACGATACGTTTCGAAATAAAACGCGTGCGTATCGGGTGACGATTCGTTACAAGCTTCTTGACAGAAGTATAGATTGAACAAAAAAAAATCTTAAAATCATTGGCGCAAATTTATAGTCGACTCCACGTTAAGAGTTTAACTCCGAACTTTAAACTTAAAAGCATGCTTTAACTTTTTGTCAAAAATAGTCACTTTTTAACCTGCCGCTAACTGGTTTCTACTTCTACATCACGTACCTATGAGAATTTGCAATCAAACACACTTAAAAATGACAGTTCGAATAAACAATGGGATAAACAAACGCACTTTCACGGCTCTCATTCGCTTGTTTGTTTATCTTTTAATTTGAAAACAGCAAGTCCAAGCTCAAGTTGAAATGCTATGATTGAAAGCAATATTGCATCTACATCTCAACCAACTGTCGCAGCTACCTATCCATCCACGCCCACACTACCTTCGGCAAAAAATTTGCTGAAGAGGTTGAGACAATTGCCGAAAAAATCGTCAAAAAAGTACCAGGTGATGTCGGCACGGGAATCTGAGATCCAAGAAGCATCTTCCCAAGCAACAGAACTTCACTTGTCGCAAGCGCGTCATGCGGAAGAGCTGCTTTTAAAAGCAAAAGAAGACACTGAACGTGCAAGAGAGCTGCATATGCATGACATTGAACTTCTTCTTCTTTGTGTGGCGCTACAGTCCGGGGTGGACCTGGGCCTCAACCAACATGCCTCTCCAACTAGCGCGATCCCTGGCTAGCTGTCTCCAGTTTCGCACACCAAGTTGGTTGAGGTCCTTCTCCACTTGGGTGCGCCACCTTAAACGCGGGCGTCCTCTGTTGCGTTGCCCGACAGGTTCGGATTCGAAGATTCTTCGGGCCGGAGCTGTGGTGTCCATACGCTCTACATGACCTAGCGACCGTAGGCGTTGGATCCGTAGACGCCTAACTAGGCTCATGTCGCTGTACAGCCCGTACAGTTCGTGATTGAATCTTCTCCTCCAGAACCCGTCAACACAAACAGGACTAAAGATCGTGCGTAGAACTTTTCTCTCAAAGAGACCAAGGACTTCTTCATCCGCTTTCGAGATTGTCCATGCCTCCGCGCCGTATAGCAGGACTGGGATGATCAGGGTTTTGTATAGAGTCAGCTTGGTTCTTCGAGAGAGGCTCTATTACTCAATGCCCTCTTGAGCCCGAAGAAACAGCGGTTGGCAAGAGTTATCCTACGCTCGATCTCGGTACTGATGTTATTTGTACAATTTACTCCGGAGCCGAGGTAAGTGAAGTACTTGACTACCTAGAAGCTATAGCTGTCCATTGTGACGCTCTGTCCAAGACGTCGGTGTTGTATGTCCTTTTTTGAGGACAGCATATACTTCGTTTTGCCCTCAATCACCGCCAGACCCATTTTAGCAGCTTCCGTCTCAATGTTAGCAAAAACCTCACTGACGGCTCGCTGAGTTCTGCCAATCACGTCAATGTCATCGGCGAATGCTAACAATTGCACGGACTTCTGGAAGATCGTGCCTCTAGTGTTGGCGTGTGAGTTTCGCACGATCTTCTCCAGGACGATGTTGAAGAAATCACATGACAGCGCGTCGCCTTGCCTAAAACCTTTTTTGACATTGAAGGTCTCCATCGTCATCCTGCACAGCCTGACGAGTTTGGCAGGAATGTCAAAACTAGTCATGGCGATGTATAGCTCGTCTCTATGCACGCTGTCATAGGCGGCCTTGAAATCGACGAACAGATGGTGAGTGTTGATTTGCATTTCTTGGGTCTTTTCCAGGATCTGCCGTAGTGTGAAAATTTGGTCTGTTGTGGACTTTCCTGGCCTGAAGCCACACTGATATGGACCTATCAGATTATTAATGAATGGCTTCAGGCGGGTACACAAAACGGCAGAGAAGATCTTATATGCGATGGTAAGAAGACTGATCCCTCGATAGTTGGCGCAGTTGAAGGGGTCTCCTTTCTTGTGGATCGGGCAAACGATACTAAGATTCCACTCGTCGGGCATGCTTTCCTCAGACCACATCTTGCAGATGAGCTGGTGCATGCGCCCTACCAGATCATCTCCAGCTGCCTTAAATATTTCAGCGGGCAATCCGTCCGCTCCAGCAGCTTTGTTAGACTTCAGTCTTGATATTGCTACCTTGACCTCGTCTAAGTCTGGGGGACGGTATTCGCGTCTGTCATCGTCCAGATTGAGAGGAACATTCTGCCTGACAGCGGTATTTTGGTCCTCATCGCCGTTTAACAGTCTGCAGAAATGATCTTTCCAGATTCTCAGTATCGACAGCGACTCTACTACCAGATGTCCATTTCCATCCCGACAGGCTTCTGTCCGAGTTTTATATCCATTGGATAATTGTTTTACCCTTTGATAAAACTTTCGGACGTGGTCGAGGAGATGGAGAGGTGTTATGGCAGACCTCTCCATCTCCTCGACCACGCGCTTCTCATGCTCTTTCTTTTTTCTTCTGAGAAGCCGGTGCTCTTCCCTTCTCTTCTGTTCGTTGAGCTCACGAACAGCCCTCGTTGTTCGATGCAGCGTTGCCTTGTAGGCCTCCTGTTTGGCTGCATGTGCCTGCCTGCACTCGTCGTCAAACCATGGGTTCCTTCTAGGTGGTGTCGTAAAACCCAGCACATCAGTGGCAGCTTCCTTGATGGCTTCTTGACAACGACTCCATTCTTCTTCGATGGTTTGTGCAGGCGGCGTCGAACTTACAGAGTTTCTGGGAGACTCGGTCGGCAAAGGTCCTCGCAGTCCGCTGCGATTGTAGCTTTGCGACGTCAAACCGTGGTGTTCGTTCTCGTGATATCCTGATTCTTACCTTGGCTACAACAAGGAAATGGTCCGAGTCAACATTGGCTCCTCGGAACGTTCGGACATCAAGAATGCTGGAGGAGTGTCTGACGTCGATCGCAACGTGATCAATCTGGTTGACGGTTGATTGATCTGGGGACCGCCATGTCCCTTTATGGATGTTGAGGTGTGGGAACCGCGTGCTAGCAACAGAGAGGTTACGTCCCATGACAAAGTCCACCAGCCTTAGTCCGTTACTGGACGTGGTGTCGTGTAGGCTGTGTCTCCCTATGACTTTAGCAAAGATTTCTTCTTTACCCAGCTTAGCGTTGAAATCTCCTAGAACGATCTTGGTGTCATAGCTGGGGCATCGATCGTATGTTCTTTCTAGGAGATCATAGAAGTCATCTTTGCTACTATCATCTTTGTCCTCTGTCGGGGCGTGGGCGGAAATCAGGCTGATGTTGCCGAATGTAGCCTTGATGCGGATTGTTATGAGGCGTTCGCTTTTACAGTCAAAGCTTAAGACTTTTTGCCTAAGTCTGCCTCGAACAACAAATCCACATCCAAATAAGCGCCTCTCTCTGCTGCAATCACCGTAGTAGATGTCGCAGTCTTTCATCCTCTTCTTGCCCGGCCCTATCTGCTTTATAGCAGTCAAGGGCCTCCGCGAGTTCATCGGCTGCACGTGGCCTGTTAAGAGACCTCACATTCCACGTGCAGAACCGAAAAGCATGGTCATTTGTTCGTTTGCATGACATTGAACAGCGAAAGGAATTACACAACATGAGGCTCTGAAATCGTGCAACTGCAACACAAAGCCTTAGTAATATAATTTTTGTCATAAAATGCTGTGTTCTTTCAAAATGTTCCTGTATTTATTGTTATGTACATTATTAAACAATATTTATTGAAAGTGTTGTCTTATGAAACTGCTTCGAAATGCTATTCCAGTTGCTTCTGCAGTTTCGTTGAGGTTCGTTTTACATTAATGGTATCAATCAGGAACTGCACTGTGGTTTTTTCGAATCTATATTGGCAGTAAAATTCTCCATCCTCAAGCTCCTCAAAAGGATTGGCACGATTTTTATAATTTTTATTTTTGCGCATTAAATTAAAGTCTTCAAAAATATCGAAATCTTGAAAACATGTTCACCAAATTCTTTCACTGAAATGACATGACATATAAGCTTAACTCCACGTTAAATATTTAAAACGACGTTTCGGTTGACTTTAACTTTGTCACGAGGTGATAACTATAAAGTGCGCTTTATGTCGACTATAATTATCAAAACCCTTTGTTACTACCCTTATACCTTATACTACTATAATTTTGCGCCATTATGTTTTGAAATATCTTCTCGACAGTGGATATTTTTACATATTCTATTAAATATGCCATAGTTATTTTACTTTATTTTGTTTCTTTTATGTTATAGTCCTAAATGTGTGTTTATTTTGTGACAAAATTGATGCAGATTGAATTTCTATCTATCTGTCTACCAGAGTCCAGAAGAGAAACCACCAGATGGAATGCGATTTTCGTTAATCACTTGGTTGGCACCATTTAAACTTGGGATGGCTGTCTTGATTTCAGCGCCGTCAGCTGCCTTGTAGCCTTTCCCAGTAACGGGATTACCATCTGTCTTTGAAACTCCAGTCATCCTTAAAATCTCTGTGGAAGAAGAAATAGATGATGCCGATGAAAAGGATCTACCATTTCTTCCATTGCTGTCATGAAGACCATTGCTATTGGCATTACCATTGCCATTTTCACCACCAAATGGAGTGCTGCGCTTCATGTGATGTTTAGCTGGTGTGAATGGACGATCTGCATCACCGAATAGGCGAGTGTATCAATCTACACTCTTTTGGCAGCGACGAGATTGGTCACCATTGTTCTTTACTGATCCTTTCTCACTCGAAAAAATATTCGATTGCATGTGATTTTTAACACTTCTAGGCGTGGATGGAGCATCTTGGCCAAAAATGTCCCTAGATCCACTACCTGGTTGTCTTTGAACTTTGCTAGATGGTTTGTTGTTCACATTGAGACCGGCATAATTGCTCATCATTTTCGCAGAAATCTAAGTTATTTCTTTTTCGTTAAAAGTAAAGAGAATTAAATCAATCTGATGAAAATCAAATAGTCTAACTAAATTAAATCGCTTAGATTTTGTGTTTGATTTTCATCAGATAGCACTATAAGCGACGCGGAATATTTCTTTAATTCTTTGCAAAAATTTAATTCGCACGAGGATCAGGATCAGTAGAATGTTTGAAAGAAGTACAATACGATTTGTAAAAACAATACAAACATGTTAAGTAAAGTGAATATTTAGGATTTATAGAAAAATTCAAACTTGTTCATGATCAAATAAGATCACGACAAAACTTTTAACCAACTTAACTGAGTCGAACGCGATTGTAAATTAAAATCAAAAATGGTATCGTGAGCCGTAACGAGGGTGGTGGGAGTATCACGCCATGCACTCCCCAGTGCGGGTGTAGATCAACAGGCAACAAACAACGGCACAGAGACGTATCGAACTAAAATTCCGTCCATAGTTTTCCCACAAAGATTTTTGTTCTTATTATCCCCACAATCCACATTTGGGAGTCTTTACGGAGCTTAAAGATGACCTGGTGCATGCGCAATAATCGTACAAAGCCCAGCTTTGTTAGAGTTGAGCCTTGTCCTAATCTCATTTAGGACGTGATGGAATTCTCGTCTGTCATCTTTCCGGTTGCTGTGAGTGAGAGCTTGACAGCGTTAATTTCAGCCTTGACGTAATGAGTAAGTGCTTGGCCTTCTAACAATGAGGAGCAACACTTATAACCCACGCTACATCTCTCTCGAGTCAATGAAAAGTACTAAGGGTTGTAAGAGTAGAAAACTTCGTTTTTTTTTTTTGAGTCATCACAAGGCTGTAGGTCGTCGTCGTTCGTAATTGGTCAATAGCACGAACGAGTAGTTTCTTAAGAATCTTGGTCCACTTCGGACCATAGCACGTTCGGGAAGACGTAAAGGAAGCGATGGGTATGCGAAAAATATGTAAATACATTGAAAAGATGGCTTGGGCAGACTTTACGAAGCCTTGTTGGTCTAGTGACACCTTCACTTCAAGTTTTGTTGAGTTTGCTCGCGACAAACGACAATTTTGAACAGAGATGAGAAAGCTGTGTTCGAGCACTAAGGACAAGTGACTCAACCGTACAATTGATTAATCTATTCCTCGTCATGTCGTCAATGACTGATCAAAACGCATTGAAAAAGATCAAATTATGACGAGCCTAGTAACAGCTTTTGTGCTCCAATGCACAAACAACCGAAGTGCGGCAAAAACAATCGCAAGTAATTTTCAGAAATTACCGCCCTACTCATCCTTAGTTGAACGTTATCTTAATTCGATTTCGCTCGCATATTGCTCAGTGCAACGTTCAAATACTGCAGCGATAAGACTGCATTTCTGCCGATAACACTCAGAGTCAGAGTCTGAACAAAACAAAACGAAAACGAAAAAAAACTGCAACAATTTATTTGTTCGTCTTCGGAGATGAGTAATTTGAGATGTTGACTGCATCTACGGCAGACCACATATACATTCGGTGTAGCTTAGCCGCGAGAAAGACAGAGATCCGCCTAAGGGAAGCTGTCGGAGGTGCGCTGCAAGCTGTAACTGCGCAGGCCGAAAACGAGAAGACAAATATTTACACGGACGCGATAAGATAATTCCGGTTTAATTGCAAACAATTTCAAAAATTTGCTTCACAACACAGAGCCCATGACGCCTTACAGCGGTATCGCTCGGTTGCTAATCGCACAGATTACAGAGAATTGTAAAATTAAAGGCTTACTACGAGGAGATAATACTGATTTCGCTTCGAACGCAAAATACCCGTCACCAGCTTGGATCACTTTGGGTGCGGTTCAAGCTGGGATCGACTGGATCGAAGTGAATTTGTTGCATTGTGTGGCTATTAAGCTCTGAAATGACGCAACCCAAGGTTGGGCCTTTACTGGTCATCTCGAACGATGAGGTTTCACGATAGATCGTCACTCTGAAGACAGTAGCTGTTCGTAACCCCAAAAAACTTGGATGACAACAGCAAGGGTTGCCATTGTGCAATGAAGTTCATTTTTGTTTCATCACTTCTGATGGACCTAACAAGCTCCATCCACCTTCGTCTGTTGGACTTATTAGTGGACAGTAGCTGTCTGATGGACATGGCGAAGTTAATCTTCCCCGTTTGGTTGGGCGGCCTCGTCCTCAAGCTGGTCAGGCTCGGATTAAGTAAACCATTGCTGCACATGTTCTATCACGTGATAACAGACGGAAGTCGGTCTTTTACATCAAATATGGTCTGCAATAGAGGGCGGTTGAGAACACACCCACAAACCATGTCTAAAGGTCGAAATAATAAAAAATTGTGTGACTACGACTGTAACTTTCTGCATTATACAACAATCCCTGTAAGGACGCCGTTCCTCATTCTATCATGGCATGCGTCTATACTAACTCAGATTGGGCCCTTGACACCCAGGCAAAGGGTATTTTTGATTTGATCAATGTGTGTATTTTGCTCAGCGCAAGAGGAGTACCGGGCTAGAAGACGGGAGGAGAAAAAGCTTCTACGCCTGAAGAAAAGGTCTCTCGCAACCTCCCAGCTCAAGGATATCGAAGAGTCTAGGGACAAGCAAAAAATACGGGCCTTTTACAAAAAAAGCCAAAAGCCTGGCCAAAGGCTTTAGGAAAGGCACCCAGGCTCTTCGAAATTGCGAGGGTAACCTAGTTATGGACCCCCAGGGAATAGTGGATGTGTTTAAGCAGCACTTCCAACAGCTGCTTAGCGGGCCTGACCAGGAGAGAGTGATAGGGAACCAGGCAATCCCAACTCCAGTCGACGAAGAAGTCCTCCCACCTAGCTTTGAAGAAGTCGGTACAGCCATTAAAAGGCTGAAGAACAATAAAGCCGCAGGCTCAGATGGCTTACCATCGGAGCTTTTCAAAGCTGGGGGCAATGTAATGGTAGGGAGCATGCACCAAAACATTTGCCGAATTTGGGAAGATGAAAGCATGCCCGACGACTGGAATATCAGCTCCATATGCCCCATCCACAAAAAAGGCGATCCTACCTCCTGCAAGAACTACAGAGGTATATCCCTGCTCAATGTCGCCTACAAGATCCTATCCAGCGTACTGTGTGAACGTCTAAAGCCGTTTTGCACCGCACTAATCGGCACGTACCAGTGCGGCTTCCGGCCCGGCAAATCGACTACAGACCAAATCTTCACACTAAGGCAGATCGTGGAGAAGACCAGCGAGTTTCAAATCGATACTCACCATCTGTTCATCGATTTTAAAGCCGCATACGACAGCATTCATCGCAAGGAGCTATTCGAAGCGATGGCCGAATTCGGGATCCCGGTTGTGTCGCGCCACGCTAACACATACGCTATGCACCGTGCAGTTCGGTTCAAAAACCTCTGAACCGTTCGAAACCTGCACCGGATTTCGGCAAGGAGATGCGCTGTCGTGTGATTTCTTCAATCTGGTACTGGAGAAGATAGTGCGGCGGGCAAAAGTCAACACGGAAGGCACTATCTTCTACAAGTCAGTCCAGCTGTTGGGATACGCGGATGACAGCGACATTGTCGCGCGGTCCCAACGTGCCATCGTGGAAGCTTTCACGGCAATTGAGGAACAGGCGAAACGAGCTGGTCTTAAGGTCAACGAGGACAAAACAAAATATATGCTTTCGTGCAAACAACGATCCGCCGCACACCACCTAGGCCAAAACGTCGCAATAGACAGCTACAATTTCGAGGTAGTAAAGGAGTTTGTCTACCTCGGGGCAAACGTAAACTCCACGAATGACATCGTAGTGGAGATCCGAAGTAGAATCGCCCTTGGCAACCGATGCTACTTCGGTTTGTCAAAACAACTGGGCACGAGACTCCTGACTCGAAGGACCAAAGTCATGCTCTACAAAACCCTTATCCTGCCAGTCCTGCTCTATGGAGCTGAAAGTTGGACACCACGCAAGACTGCAGAGCTCTGCTCTTGGTGCCTTCGAAAGAAAACTTCTCCGTCGGATATATGGTCCCGCCTGCGAGGAAGGCGAATGGAGAAGAAGACACAACCGAGTTACGAGCTGTACCAGGGTGTGGATGTAGTCCGGAAGACAAAAATCCGTCGACTACACTGGCTCGGCCACATGGACCGAATGGACAACAACGCTCCAGCAAAGAGGGTCTTCGAATCCGAGCCTCCTGGTTCGAGAAGGAGAGAAAGATCGAACCTTTGGTATAGAGGCCAAGTCATCGCAGCTTGGCCTTGATGAAAGGAAGCAGCGTGCCCAGGATCGTCATCGATGGAAGGCAGCAATTGCTCAGGCTCAGACCCGTCATAGTTCGTCTGCCTGATAAGTAAGTAAGAAGGAAGTTATCTGCCCTTCGTCTTTGGACCCCAGTCAGCATACCCCCTTCAACTAGCACAATCTTGGGCTAGGCGCGTTCAGTTTCGTACACCCAGCGGATTAAAATCTCTTTCAAGTTGGTTACGCCATCGGAGTCGAGGTCCTCCTCCTCTACTGCGTTGTCCTTCCTACCCTGAACGTTAGGGTCCATTCGACAATCGAATTCGTTTGACTATAATAATAATAGTAATAAAAACTATGGATGGCGCTACAGCCCTAGAGGGCCAGGGCCTAGCTTCTCAGCAACCACTCGTGTTGTGCGTGCTATTGTTCTCTCACGAGTGGAAGGGATCTACAGTTTTATGCCGACTCCGAACGGCCAAGTTTGAGAAGGTTTTTCTCGAAAGAGGTGGGCCGTGATAATTATTTTTGCCGCATAGATCAGTAATCGAACTTACGACGTCGAATTTGGCTCGACGCACATACCCATAACGCCACGGGCGACCAAAATTCGTTTGACTAGGCCAATGCATCGCAGAGTTCGTCGTTCAGTGTTCTCCTCCAAACAAGGGATCAAATATGATTCGAAGGATTTTCCTCTCGATGCGGCCACGAATCTCTTCGTCCTTATTTGACATTGTTCATGCTTCTACGCCGTACAGTCAGTACGGAGGCTATGAAGGTCTGATATAGAGACAACTTGGCTTTCGGAGGCAGGGCTTTATTTTTCAATTGTCACCTAAGTCCAAAGACACAGCCACTGGCCGTGGTTATTCTTCGTCTTATCATCGTTGTGATGTCGTTGCCGGGGTTTATTGCAGAGCCTATATGGACAGTCTTTAACTGCACCGAAGTTGTAGCGTCGCCTTGCTTAAAGCCTTTTTTGACATCAAAAGTTTCGGCGCAACGTGGGTTCGGCCCAGTTTGAGAAGCTTTTCTTCTAGACATCAGTACACTTTGTGCATTGTCAGTGACTCGAAAGAGGTGGGTCATGAACAATTATTTTTGTCGCATAGACCAGGGATCGAACCTACGAAGTCGAGGTTGAGGTCGACTCTTATAACCACAACGCAACGAGCCACCACAGTTGTGGTCTAAGTTTGTGTGAATACAGACAAATTGGCTCAGGTCTTCTACTTGGGTAACGCAAGAGTAAGCGTCCGCCAACAAGCGAATAAAGAGCTTAACCGACTGGGTGCAGTGTATAAGGTGTAGGTAGACTGGAAGCGCAAAGCTGGTGGGGTTTGTTGGCTGAGACTCATGCGCGTGTCTGACAAACTCTGTTCTTTTGACTGAAGGTCATGGGAGTGTGTTACGTGTCCCCTTTGAAATCATGAACTTTGTGGACAGACATTAAATGTGGCATTTTCAAGCAGTCACATTCGACATTGAGGGCAAACACAATTCATGTTAAATCGAAGAAAAATAGCAATGTTCAGACAGCAGCAAAAGACGATGTCACTGAAGATGAGCACCCCAATGAGTAGACAAGTGAAAGAACTTATTCCATTGAACTTGGACTGGAGACCATTTAATCAATAAATCTCCCGCATATAGCTTTACATCCCCTTTCCGAGCACCTAACATTTTTGTCACACACAATCATCTAGTCAGCCCCAGTTGTCTATGAAAAAGGTATGATGTACCGAGCCACTTAATCATTCACCAAAATGACATCATGTGATTGATAGCGGTATCAATGGCACATGCAAATTGATCCCAATCATCGTGTGAATCCAACCATTTGACATTCCAGCCGAGCTTGACTCGCTGTTCACACTCCGTTCCCGCCCGGTGTCCACGAGGAATCACTGCCCCTCAGACGCCGATTAAAATGAATAATATCACAAATCGATATCGTTATCTTGACTGACGACTAGTCGGCTGTCTGACATTGGCCGTGTTCGGCAAAAACGAAAAATTCCATCATTTGCGAACAAAAAATGTGATTCAGCACTTTTTCGCGAATGCCAAAGAGCTCGTCTATCGATGCAAGAAGGGATACGAATCACTATTATCAGCCACACTGCAGAGAGAGGGCTTGGCTAGACTGGTCACATGTACGCGCAAAATGGGTATGCCTGTGCACACGCGTTGCCGATTATAGACGCCGACTGCTGTAGAATGCGTTCACGAGGCTTTATCTTATCTGGCCTTTAAAGTTCACAAGTGGAGACGATGGGTGATTGGGTGAACAATTAATTTTGAGGTGTGTTGCGTACAGTGGCTTCATGTAAAAATCGTACACGGCGAGGAATAATAAGCAGTCTTCTTGTTCGTCTTCTACTGCTCTACAGTTCGGATGGACCTGGATCGCAATTGTCACCAATTTCATACGCCAGGCTGGTTGAGAACCATCTCCATTTGAGTGTGGCCCCTTAGACGCGGACTGTCTATGTCTCTTTGCCTACGTTGCGTTGTGTCACAGGTTCGAAGTTGAAGACTCTTCTGGATGGAGTAGTGCTCAACCGCTTTTGAGATTGTGCATGTCGTACACCAGGACCGGGATGATTAGTGTCCTAAGTAACTTGGTCCCTCGAGAGGCGACTTGTTGACATTATGTCGCACTGTTTTATGCAGAGCTGAGATGGATAATGTTTGCTTGTATTGAGACGGAGGCGGCAAAAATGGGTTTAGCGGTGAATGAGGGCAAAACAAAGTATATGCTGTCATCAAGAAAGGACACACAACATCGACGACTCGGTCAGAACGTCACCATAGGCAGCTACAACTTCGAGGTAGTGAAGGATTCAGGAGATGGCATTAATTGCCCTCCCAGCAAAATTTCTAATATAAAAAGTAGTAAAGATATTGATTCGACAATGATCAATAATCAAAATTATTTCCAAATTCTTGCTGACTCGGACGATGTGAATAACAATAATAGTAATGAACGTTTGAACGTCATTAAAGACAGTGTTCCTCCTATAGTGGTGTTAAAATCTACTGGTGAGCGCGTCCGTCGGTTACTTAGTGATTTAAAGATTGAAAAATATCTCATTAAAAACATTTCCCTCGGTCAAAAAATCATTTCACCATCGCTTGAAGTATATGAGACAGTAAAGAAGGAACTAGAAAAGTTAAATTATGAATTTTTCTCATACTCTCGTAAAGAAACTCTTCCCTTGAAAGTAATTCTGTCTGGTCTTGACATAATGAACGAGAAACTAATTAAGGATGAACTAATTTCTTCCGGAATTAAGTGCATCGATGTGAAAATTATCACCAAAAATAACAAAACAAACTGCCAGTTTAAGAACTTTTTTTATGTGGTATATATCCAACGTGCTACAATAAAACTGAACGAACTGCGGAAAAAACATTATAACCTTTTCAACACAATAGTGCGCTGGGACTATAAAAAACAAAATCCCGGGAAAGTTACACAATGTCACAATTGTCAACTTTACGGACACGGCTCCATGCATTGTCATGCAAGAACATCTTGTGCTAATTGTTCTGGCAGTCACAAGACAACAGAATGCACAACACCAGACGCAATCCGTTGCGCCAATTGCAGTGGACCCCACAAATCGTCTGATCCGAGTTGCATCAGCCGCGCGCAATATTTTGATATTCGCCAAAAACTCTCCTCTCCTCATCGCAACAAACCCACTCTGACTACTGTTGTCACACAAAAATCACCTGATACTCAATCCCTCTCCCATTTTCCTCCCTTACCATCTCGCTCTAACACACTCCTGATCAAACCAACTCACCGAATTAGAACAGCTGATCGCTCTGGACCATCAGCTGCTATCCAATTTGATAATGGAAAAAAACCATTACATGAGCAGAAGTCAACGTCTCTTACCACTCATAACAACAATCTATTCTCTTATGAGGAGATTAATTCCCTTTTAAGTGAAGTTTTAGCAAAGCTTCAAACCTGTTCCACAAAAAGTGACCAATTCAATGTCATTACTTCCCTAGCCATTAAGTATATCTATTCAAATAATCATGTTAATTAATTCACTTAACATAGTTACCTGGAATGCTAGAAGCATTACAAATAAGAAAACTGAATTTTTTAATTTCATGAATGCTAAAAAAGTTGATATTGCGTTACTCACTGAAACACACTTAAAAGATAACAAATCCTTTTCTCATCCTAACTATAATTGTTATCGTCTAGACAGGAGTAACACTACTGGGGGTGGCGTTGCTGTTGTTGTAAGTAAAGATATTGTTCACAGTGTACACTCGGGATTACAGATGCGATGCATTGAATTAGTTGGTATTGACATATTTCTTAACAACAACTCCAAAGTAAGCATATTTTCCATTTATTTCCCCGGTAGAAATAGATCGCCTGAGAAGATAACTCACTTTAAACACGACTTACAAAAAATATTTAGATTAAGGAATAATGTTATTTTTGGAGGCGACTTAAACTGTCGTCACCAATTATGGAACTGTCTCAGAGCAAATTGCTGGGGAAACATATTACATGATATCAATGAGACACACCCTAATTTTTCATTACTATATCCTCCAAACTCTACTTATGTTCCAAATTCTAAATTTAAAAGCCCTTCTACTCTAGATATTTTTATTACAAATGTACCGGCTCATTGCAATACCCCGGTTACCTACGATAACTTAGGATCGGATCATCTCCCGGTTAATATAAAAATTAACTTTTCAATTCAAATAAATCAGCAATCATTTTATTTCAAATACTCCGCTGCAAATTGGAATCGTTTTGCTGCATATATTAACAACAGCCAAATTTTAAACAATGATATTTCCACTCCAGTAAATTGCACAGAACACATAGATACGTTGTGCACCAACTTCAATTCCTTGTTAAGCAGGGCTGTAGATGTTGCTATACCCAAATACCCTCTTAATAATAATCACTCCGTTCCACTGCCTAATAATATATTACTATTAATACGGCTGAGGAACTCCGAAAGAAGGAAATGGATTCGCTATCGTTACGATTGCTTTCGTCTTAGTACGAAATTCCTTAATAATGCCATTGCGGAAGAAATCAATAATTTTAATAATAATCGCTGGAACAATCTCCTTTCCTCATTTGACAAAGCAAGTAAACCATTTTGGAAACTTTCAAAAATCATTAAAAAGAGAGGTTCAAGTATTCCACCTCTGAAAGATCAAAATAAACTCCACATTGCTCCTGAAGAAAAAGCCAATTTACTTGCAAACAAATTTTCAATGAATCATGTGATTACAGAACATTTCAGCGATCCATCTACTTCCACTGAAGTCTCTAACACAGTCAATCACTTTTCTCGATCAAATGTTGATTTGATTGATGCGTTTACAATTGACGTGTCAAAATTAAAGCTAATGATTAAAAATCTTAAGAATAAAAAAAGTCCTGGCTTAGATGGCATAAGTAACTTAATGTTGAAAGCCCTTCCTCTCAAAGGCTTACAACTTTTAACTGCAATATTAAATGCATGCCTTAAGTTTTGCTACTTTCCAGATTGCTGGAAAAATGCACTGGTAATTCCAATCGCTAAACCTGCTAAACCGAAAGATGATATTAACAGCTACAGACCTATAAGCTTACTAAGCAGTGTAGGCAAACTTTTAGAAAAAATAATGAAAGAAAGAATTGACCGACACTTAATTGCAAATAATATTTTGCCTAGTTATCAATTTGGATTTCGACATTCTCATAATACGTACCATCAAATCGCAAGAATAAAGAAGCACGTTAAAAGTAAATTTCAAACTAGTCAATCAACTGGGTTAGTACTTTTAGATATTGAAAAAGCTTTTGATACGGTTTGGCATAAAGCCTTAATATACAAATTAATCAAACTCAGCTTTCCAAAAGAAACTATTAAAATTATTCAGAGCTTCTTAAATAAAAGAACATTTGTTGTTAAAGTACAAAATTGTAAATCATCTGTACATAATATTGCTTACGGATTACCACAAGGTACAGTACTCAGCCCTACACTATTTAACATATTTGTTGCTGATTTGCCATATCTAGGCAGTGAAGTTAATATTGCTATGTTTGCTGACGATACAGCTGTATTTGCTTCAGGAACCTATTACGCGGATGTGCACAGCATTTTACAAACTGCCCTAACGAAATTATACAAATACTTATTTAAATGGAAGATTAAGGTGAATCCTATGAAAACGAAAGCAATTTGGTTTACTCGTAGACGCAAAAATTGTTTCCTTCCCAATAATGTCCATCTTCAAATGGGCTCCTTTAATATAGACTGGTCCGAACACTGCAGATATCTAGGAATTATGATAGATAAAAAATTTACCTTTCAAAAACACATTTCTTCTACTGTCGATAAGGTGAACAAATACATCAAAATTCTTTATCCCTTAATAAACAGGAAATCGAAACTAAGTACAGACAATAAAATTGTGCTATTTAAATCAGTTTTTCAATCTATGCTATTGTACGGAGCTCCTGTCTGGTACGATTGTGCCTTGACGCATAAACTTAAACTTCAAACATGCCAAAATAAAATTATAAAAATTATGCTCAACTTACTACGTTATTACTCAACTCGCAGATTGCACGAACAAACCAATATCAACTTTTTAGCAACTCTTATTGATAAATTAACACAAAGATTTTATAATAATTGCTGTAACTCTGATAATGACCTTATTAAAAGTTTGTCGGAACAAATAAAATAATTTAATAACATGTAAACATGAAATGTATCACCAGGGAATGTTGCAATATTAGTTTTTAAGAGTTGAATGAGGGTTTTACTTGTAGCTTTCCCTCGTATTGTTACCCATATCTCATTTGTATATTATGTTCATCATAAATCATTTCAAGTCATAGCTGTAAAGGACAATAGTCCTGAATCTCTAAAAAAATAACTTTCTTACTACTTGTACACAATATTGTCTACGCTACTCAATAAATAAATAACAACAATAATAACATCAACGCAAACAGGACCAAAGATCGTACGCAGAACTTTGCTCTCAAAACAACCAAGAGCTTCTTCATCCGCTTTCAATAGCGTCCATGTCTCTGCGCCATAGAGCAGGACTGGGATGATAAGATTGTAAGAGATTCGAGAGATGGCTCTGTTAACCAATTGCCTGATCCCAAAGAAGCAGCGATTGACAAGAGAAATTCTGCACCTGATCTCGGTACTGGTGTTGTTGTCCCTATTTACTCCAGAGCCTAGATAGACGAAGTCCTTGACTACCTCCAAGTTTCTCCTGCCTTAATGAGCACCTGCAGCTTTATTCTACTTCGCTTAGGTCAGTGGGACATAACTTTCGTTTATCATCGCCTATTGTAGGGAATGGAGTCTTCTGCCTGACAGCGCATTTGTTCATCCGTTTAATAGTCTTCAGATAAGATCCCTTCCGGATCCCTTCTTTGCCCCTACATACTCATAGTCAAAAAATCTCCGTACACCATTAATACCAGTCTCAATTTTTGGGAGAAACTCTCTAATTTGGCTTGAAAACATAAAAAACACACTACATGAGAATGAGCATCCAATCTGTCCCTTAAATTTAAATACAAAAAAAAAAAAAAACAAAAGTTGACAAAAACGTAGCAAAATAAGGCTCCGTACAATTGCTTACCCTTGATTTCCTTAAAACTAAAGGTCATAGCAGTAACGAAAGAGTAATAGAAACAACAAGGAGAATTAAATATTTTAAACAAAATCATTTGGTCGAGCCTCCTTTATTCCGGATAACATCATTCAACCTATTCTTCATAGAATGCAGCAGTTTGGAAGTCGTGGCTGGGAAAATCTTGTTCAACTCATCAATCAAGACGGCCTTCAAGTGAGTCTTACTTGAAATTGAGCGATCTCGGATCTTTCTTTCTAGGTGGTCCCCCAGATGATTAATTGGGTTTAAGTCTCGTGTCTGGGCAGGGTGTTTGATCTGCTCTTTAACATTGTATAGCAACCATTCTTTTACCAGAAGAGTGTGCTTGGCGTCTTGATTCTCTTGGAATATGAAGGTATTGCCGAGACCCAGTTTTGCGGGACTTGACTGAATTTGAATTTTTCTTAAGAATATTCAAGCAATTCCAACCGGAAGAGGCAATACATCCCCACACCATTACATTGCCTTCGACATGGTTCACTGTAGTGGTTAAGTTTTTTGAACTTAGAGCAGTGTCTGGCTTTCTCCACACCATCCCTCGATCATCAAGTTACCGGCAATTACAGGGGCTTTGCCGAGGATCTTCTTCGTCACTTCTGACCAATCGCCTCTCCGTACGACTATTTATTTTTCTTGGACGTCCAGATCTTGGTTTGTTGGCTGTGGTTTCTGATTTTTTTTCCAAGACGTAGTGAACAGACGAATTTGGAAGGGAGTGAATCCATCCACCCCTTTCTGTTTTTTTCTTTTATGTGTGTTTTTCATTCCTACCAAAATAAGCTAATTTTTTGACCAAAAATATGCAATTAATCCGGTGTACGTAGACTTCTTTGACTATGCGTATTTCGGTTCTAAGTTTATACCCATTGAATAGTTATTTTATGATTGGTAGAAGTTTCAGGGTTTCAATGATGATTACATGGCAAATAGTGCCGTCGCCAGTGATGTACATAACATCTTGATTTCACAAGAAGATCTCCAGGATATCTTTAACTCGCTAAAGAAGAAAAAGTCAGTGGGAATCGATGGTATACCAAATACTGTGCTTCGCCATCTTCCCCCTGAAGCTGTGCAGATCTACACAACATTGTTTAACAATGCGCTGAATAATGCTTATTACCCGAAACATTGGAAAACAGCTGTGGTGCAACAAATCCCTAAACGGGACAAAGATAGATCAATTCCGACAAATCTTCGGTCTATCAGTCTTCTTCCTTGCATAAGCAAGGTTTTTGAAAAGATAGTTATTCGAGTTCTGAAACAATGGGTTGAGGAAAATAATATCATACCGGACAACCAGTTCGGATTTAGGGCATGAAACCATACATGCCGCGTCCAAACTGGTGTCCGACATTCAATGGAATAAAGTTAAAAAACAACGCACGGGTGCTTGCCTGATTGACCTGGAGAAAGCGTTCGACACCGTTTGGTTAGAGGGCCTCTTCCTCAAGCTGGTCAGGCTTGGCATAAGTAAACCATTGCTATACATGATCTATGACATAATAACAGGTAGAAAGTTCGTCGTGAAAAGTGGCGATGTAACTTCTTCCACGGTCTTTGACATCAAAAACGGTTTGCAACAAGGAGCGGTTGGTTCGCCGATCCTGTTTTCAATATTCACTGCAGATCTGATAGGTTCAATGCCGCACTTAATTGCGTACGCCGACGATTTAGTGGCGTACAGATCAGGTCCGAAGGTCGAAGAAATAAATATCTCGCTGCAAGGTGACTTCGATCAAATTAAGCGATTTTGCGACGACTGGAAGTTGATTATCAACTTCCGGAAGTGTGAAACTATCCTTTTCAGAACCCCGCTGTACATGGCATAATGGGATACGCGCACAAACTGGCGTAAGTTCGGCATTGTTGACCCACAGGGATGCCCTTTAGATGTGAAAAGTGTAGTTAGGTATCTTGGCATTTGGTTGGATCAATATCTGTATTTTGACAAACATAAAGATATTTCTCTGGCCAAAGCTAAAAAGGCATTTGCTGTGGCAAGGAGGTTGTTTTACAGCAGCCAACTTGATACCAGGGTGAAGGTAATCTGCTACATGGCTCTCATCCGGCCAATTATGGCATACGGTTGTCCACTGTGGTTCAACGTGAGTCCTTCCCAGATGGAAAAGATGAGGTTGTTCGAGAGACAATGTCTTCGGACTTGTCTCCGTTTGTATCGTACACCCGAGTCTGAGTACAAGAAGTACTATCCCAATGAGGTCCTGTACAACGAGGCAAACCTCAACAGGATAGATAATTTTATTATTAAGCTGATCAGAAGGCACATTGCACGAGCTATGACTTCTTCCAACAGTCTGATCTTTGGGGCTTACTACCCCAACGTTATGTATCATGAGAGAGTGCGCCTTTCCGGCTTTATTCCTCCCGAGGCGTTCCTCTCGATACAATTGGCCTAATACAGGATCCACACGGATGTCCTGTAATCCTCCACGTCGTACGCCGAACAGTGGACAGGCGACTTCAATACGAACGGGATGTCGCTCGCACGCGTCCGTGCGCCACGGACATAGTTAAGATAGTACCTTAAGTTTTAATGTTAGGTTAAGTTAGTTTAAGATAGATAAGAAAAAGCCAAGTTTTTTAACAGTTTTCTTGGCATAAGATATTAAGATATTAGCAGAATCCAAAAGACGAAACAAAAAAATTCTCAAGCCGAAATGCATTATTAAATTTAGTTTGTATTAGCTTAGAGTACCCGTATAGGGTCAGTAGGTTAGATGTAAGAACGTTTGTAAGGTTAGTTAGGCTAGTTTTAAGCATTTTTGTCTAGCATGCAAGTTAATGAATTGAAAAATAAAATAAAAATGAAAAAAAAAAAATTGGTATAAGTTTCAGATTCAGATCAGCTCTCATGTAAGTAGCGCTAACAAACAGCTCTCTGCCCTTCTGTGCAGTCTCGCTGATGGGCTGCTTATTTTGTTACCGTCGAAACCTCTGATTTCGCGACGTCAATGGGAAAGGTTCGTGACCAACTGCGGATATTGTTAGGTTAGTTTTAGGGCGCCACACGGTTGCTGCTGTAGGTGGCTGGTTGCACTAGTTGCCTGTGGCACATTAGAGACAGTATCTCTGATATTTTTCGTCGATTATGTCGCCTGTCAGTTCAGGTTGGACTTTCTGAGGCTCTCGGAGAGACTTGATCGGGAGTCTTGTTGGCAGCTACCAAAAGAGATCATAACGAGACGCATTAAGAAGCTACACACGTTTGATTATAAAATACTACGGGTAGCGCTACATCCCGTCGAGGGCCAGGGCCTAGCTTCTCAGCGAACACTCGTGTTGAGTCAGTCACTCGAAAGAGGTGGGGCCTTGAAAAGTATTTTTGTCGTTCACACCAGGAATTCAACCTAGACATCAAGGTTTAAGTGCGTTGAGGTTGACGCACAAACACACAACGCCACGAGTTATATTAAATATATTTCCTTATTCTTACATTTGAAATATTTCTTAAATTGGGTGGTAATGCATTAAAGATTTGTGGTATACTGCATTTCAACTGTCTCTTGCCATAGTTGTTGTGGAGACGGGGTTCATGGAGCATACCTTGTGCCCGCCTTCTGGAATTAAGCCCATGTTGAATTGGTATGATAAACCGGTTATCGTAGTGTTCCAAGATTAAAGTCATCCTAAAGATGTAGTCTACACGAAGAATGTTACAGTTTGCTTGACCTGATTTGATGTTCTAGGCCTATCTTCTTCATTGCCGTACATTGAAGCTTTTTTAGTTTATTAATATGTGTAGCACATGCATTGCCCCATGCAAGAATACCATACCTCAGTTTTGATTCCACCAAGGCATAGTAAACTTGTCTCAACACTGGCATTGTGCCATACAAATTTTAATGCGTAACTGCGTACAAAGCTCTTTTAAGGCTTGCGCTCAACTTATCGACATGCGTATCCCACAAAAAATTGTTGTCCATTGTGATACCAAGTTATTTATCGTACTCGTCTCAATCGGACGGTTATCTACAATTGTTATTTCGATACAGTATTTGATGTTGAGTGGCCTTGAACTGCGGACTTCGTATGTGCATCATCTTGGTTTTGGATGCGTTGATCACAAGTCCGTGATCGTCACACCATTTGACCGCACTCTCAAACTCCTCCTGCATTATTGTGGTTGCCGTGTGCAGAGACTTATGACGCACCACGATCGCCGTATCGTCTGCAAAAGCAAAAGGTATTGCCTGCTTGAATACTCGTAAGAGCTCGTTGGTGTATAGAATAAAAAGGATTGGTCCCAATTTAGACCCCTGCGGAACTCCATATTGCACACCTTTCCGTTTACTATATGTTTTATTTATTTTTACACAAAATTGTCGGTTGTACAGATATTCTCTTAACCAATTTGCTACCAGTCCTCTTATTCCAGCATGCTACAGTGCTTCAATTAGTTTGTCATGGTTTAGGGTATCAAATGCCTTACTGAAGTCGACGAATAACACTAAGACATGATAACTTCTGTTCAAGCTTTCATTGACATAGTTTGCAAATTTCCTTAATAACTTGCCAGCACTTTTACTTTTTTGGAACCCATATTGACTTGGGTGTATGAGAGAGTTCTTTGAAATGAAATCATGTAATCTGCTTACTGCTTCCTGCTTTCCTTTTTTTATACGTACGTCTTTTATTTTCAACTGGTAATACAACAGTGACAAGTTTCATCAGGCTTACATCTAACATACGTTGTACAGAGAAATATAAAGAAAGCAACATACAATGAATACTGTACATCAAGCCAAGCCACGCCAAGCCAAGCAAAGCCAAGCCAAGCCATCAGATGGACTAGTGGTTGCAGGTTGCAGGTTGCACGTTGCGACTGTACCATAGTTGGGTTACGAGGTTACATGTGGATAGCAGGCCAATGTTGCCAATGCTGTGGTATTCTATTGGGACTCATGCTCCGATTGCTGATGTCGGCGCTGTACATGTTTCTACTGTTGTTAGGCAGTTGTGTTGAGCAACACATGTAACTCACGGGCCACCACAAAACAAATATGATTAGTAGCACTAAAAGAGGACTAAAAAATCACTTCAAAGCCAGCCAGACTGTCGAAGATTAGATAGAGCAAGTGCCTCCCTGTCCCTACATTTTTTGCAGATGACATTGTGGGTGGTACCCATACGCCTTACGTGGTTGCACCGTCTTTTAGCAGTGTCAGGCAATAATATCGAATCAAATCTGTTTACGTAGCTTCCGTTTTTTAAGGAGGACGGTGTTCGTCCACTGCCTACCTGGTCTGCGGGTTTCCCTTTTGATTTTTGTGACTGTTTAAAGGCGGTTTGGGATGTTCCCGATCTATATAAAGGGGCCCACTTTTTAGGTACATCATCGACTCTAGGCTCTGAGCGCCAGTAGCCTTTCGAATATATTTTTCTCTTGCTCGGAACTGTAGTGATTTGGTACTCAGAGGGCCGATAAGAGGTTATGCCCTGTGACTAGTGAGTTTGTTAAGATTCTAACCCAAGTTCCGTCCTCCGTTTGTTTTCTTGAAATTCTTCAATTATTGTCTAATTTACAAATTATTGGACACGCGTGGTGCATCTAAGAGTTACTGCCCTCTATTCAACCAGCCATTAGGGCCAAACCTGGCATTAACTCAAAAACAAACCCCTTAACGAGGCATTTACAACGTAGCTATGCCAAATTGTGGTCATTTTCCTGGCCACTTTGGCGATGTGTAAAGGTGTTCACGCCCAGTCGCCCATTCTGACACATTTCCTGATGCTCATTCTAGTCAAACCTTTGCTCTGTTCGCTGTTGGCAACCAATTCGATTATTTCCTTACATCCCGAAACCTTACCTTGATCATAGATGCCCGCCAAGCTCACCGTGTCCTGGCGCCCCAGTAAGCACAGTCTTTCCCCATCGCCACATATCCAAACAACGCGAAGCAACCTTCACTTTCTTGTAGCATTGAACTTTTCTAGGTCAGCCAAGCCCACACAAGAACGAGGAATTCTCGAGAATCATCCGGATCCCACCTAATCCGGCGGCATTCCCATCAAACAGGTATCACGAGTCAGTTCGAGCACACATTGCCCCTTTTTTTTCTGGTTTCCTAAAATAAATCCTACAATCTCCCCTCGACGTTAATGCGCGCAAATCGCACCATATGGTGCTGCAATTCACTTGAACTGCCGCTGCCCGAATGGAAAATTTCCAAAAAATTTGACTCACCGATGGGCGTCGGAAAATTCCACAGCTCTCCAATTGGAAGCAGATCGGCAGGACACCGAGTCGGTCTGTCTCAACTGACAAGTGCGCTCAAAACGACGTGTACGCGCCAACACAAACATCACAGACGTGAGTAGCGACACATGTCGCTCGATGTGCCGCCACAAACACGTCCGCGCCCATTGCACAAGATCGAACTGTCAGTCTTCGAATTTGACAGATCGCCGTGTCTGCATGGAATGCTAAGCACGGTGCGCCGCCCTTCCGTGAATTCCACACGGAATTGCATAAGGCCGCCGCGTGAGGTCGCAAATGAGCGACGGGAATGCACATCGCTTGCCTATTCAAATTACATTATCCGTCGATGACAGGCGTTGCATATGCATCGTGTACGGCGGCATGCGCGGCTTACGTAAGGAAGGGGTATCATGTCATTAGCTGTGCACGATCCACGGTGGAGGGGGAGACATTGTTTACCATCCACCATCCGGCAGCCGGCAATTGAATCAATTGATCGGGAATTACTGCAGAAGCTTCGTCCGAAAGGGTCACAAACAAGCCAATAACCGTCGCTAACAATCTGCGTTTGTCTAGCGTCACAGCGCCGCCGCTGACGTTAACCAAACCTCGTGGCGCTCACCGTGCTGTCATGTGTGTGCATATGTAGACGCCGACATCCAAAACAAATTCCACAAAAAAAGAGAGAGCGATCGGCGAGTGAGTCAGTGGAGCTAAGCTTTGACACCCACTCCGCACACCAGCACACGCTGCCACATCATTCAGATAAGATACGCGCTTCTTCTGCGCAAAGTTTCACCCGAATTCACGAAATTACGCTACACGTTTGGCATTTTCGCGATTCCGCCGCGAAGAGCTTCGGCTTCAGTCCACGGGTGTTAAAGTCCGCTGCTTGGCTGCTCACGTAAGGGCGATACGATAATCTGGCCGAATATGAGAAGTGTCAAGATACGAGTACGAGCGCAATGAATGAGTTGACTGCGGATACACAGAAGTTCGCCGGAGCGTGGGCGTGGTTGACATACGTGCCCCCGCTAGATGGTGTCTCTCTGACTACTCATGAGGAACCCTCCGCTCGCCGGGCAATTAGTCGTTACATCCATTAGTGCGGTAGGGTATGGTGGTGGAAGATCGAAGCGAACAAACGGGTCTATGGATAATTTATGCCGACGAACTCGCGGCTGGAAGGCCGATAAGATTAAGCAGATGTACGGGCGAGTATGCTGGCAACGGGGCGCATTTGGATTTTGAACTTGGCCATGTTCAAAGTGTGTAGCTGATTAGAGCGAGCCGATGAATGGATTTACGATTCCGATGCGATGACTAATGTCGTCTGAAATTGGAAAATGCAAAGTTCAGCAGAGGCAGAGATGTGGCGTTCAAAGGGCTGACGGGTTTTGGTTTCAATAAGAACTGTGAGACACTCGCCGGATGGAAGTGGTTGGCCGATTTTTGACATCCGGGGGTTAAAGAGTGCGTTGGCAAGAAATGCAATCACGGCGCGATGGTTGTGACGGGATTAAGGGTCTGGCATCCGCTGATGTGTCCGTTTGATTGCCAGTTCCGCTAAAATTAGGCATTTTTTAGTGTTATTGGAGATCTGAGAGCCATAAGAGCCGGTTCAACATATGCTTCCACATTTTTTTCCAACAAAATTGTACACAATTCGTGACTTATGTCACTCTAACCACAAGAAATGCCACTGATAAAGGCAGTGGAGGCAGAGATTAAATGAAATTTGTTATAGCCGACGTCAGAGCAAAGAAAAACAACAAGGAATCGAAGACAAGTCAAGGGAGAACTTTTCACTCTGTGATTGTTTGTGTTGACGGGTTCTGGAGGAGGAGATTCAATCACGAACTGTACGGGCTGTACAGCGACATGAGCCTAGTTAGGCGTCCACGGATCCAACGCAAGCACTCTCCTACATGGACCACGTCTGTGAAAGGAATTCATTTTGGTAGCAAAGTGTCCTCTGACACGGCAATCAGAGCTCTTTCCACATCGGAATGCTCCACTTTTTCTGCTCAAATTCCAAGAACAAACGGTGTGGCCATGCAATGGCCAGATTTCACAGACCGAGATTATTGGATCAGTAGAGGTAGAAAGGTTCGTCATCAGTAAAATCATCCGTTTCCGAGGCTTGTTGATGCCGATAGCAAGGATGACTTCTATGATCTCCTAGAAAGAACGTACGATCGATGCCCCAGCTATGACACGAAGATCGTTCTAGGAGATTTCAACGCACAGCTGGGCAAGGAAGAAATCTTTGCTAGAGTCATCGGAAAACCTAGCCTACACCACAACACGTCTGACAATGGACTTAGGCTGTTGGACTTCGTGACAGGGCGAAACCTCACTGTAGCCAGCACGCGTTTCCCTCACCTCAACATTCACAAAAGGACCTGGCGGTCCCCTGATCAATCAACCGTCAACCAGATTGATCACATCGCGATCGACGTCAGACACTCCTCCAGTGTCCTCGATGTCCGAACGTTCCGAGGTGCCAACATCGACTCGGATCATTACCTTGTTGTAGCCAAGGTCAGAACTCGGATATCGATTGTACGACGGAGTAGAGCAAGACCAAAACAGTTCGACGTTGGAAAGCTACAATCGCAATCGACCGCTGGGAACTTCTCCGATCGAGTCTCCCTGAAGCTCTCAGAGAGTCCAACCCTGCCAGGCGAAACAATCGACGAACAGTGGAACCGTTGTCAAAACGCCATCAGAAAAGCTGCCTCTGATGTGTTGGGTTTTAAAGTGCCACCTAGAAAAATCCCATGGTTTGACAACGAGTGTGGGCAGGAGCATTCAGCGAAGCTAGCAGCGTATAAGGCGACGCTGGATAGAAGGACGAGAGCGGTTCGTGAGCTCTACGAACTTAAAAGAAGGGAAGAGCACCGGCTTCTCAAAAAGAAAAAGAAGGAGCATGAGAAGCGCGCGATCGAGGAAATGGAGAGGTGGTACTGCAGAAAGTTTTACCAGCGGGTGAAACAACTATCCAAAGGGTACAAACATCGGACAGAAGCCTGTCGGAACGAAGAGGGACAACTCGTAGTAGAGTCGCTGTCGATACTGAGAATCTGGAAGGATCACTTCTGCAGACTGTTAAACGGCGAAGAGGCCACCAATTCCGCTGTCAGGCAGAATGTTCCACTCCACGCAATGGACGACGATAGAAGAGAATTCTGTCTCCCCGATCTAGACGAATTCAAGGTAGCGATATCGAGACTGAAGTCGAACAAAGCTGCTGGAGCGGACGGACTCTCGCTGCTCCATCAAGGTCGGTAACGAACTCACCGAGACCTTCAATGTCAAAAAAGGTTTTAGACAAGGCGACGCGCTGTCATGTGACTTCTTCAACATCGTGTTGGAGAAGATCGTGCGAAACTCACACGCCAACACTAGAGGCACGATCCTCCAGAAGTCCGTTCAACTGCTAGCATACGCGGACGATATTGACGTGATTGGACGAACACAGCGAGCCGTCAATGAGGCGTTTGCTGGCATTGAAGCGGAAGCGGCTAAAATGGGTCTGGCGGTGAATGAGGGCAAAACGAAGTATATGCTGTCCTCAAAAAAGGACATACAACACCGACGTCTTGGACAGAGCGTCACAATGGACAGCTATAGCTTCTAGGTAGTCAAGGACTTCACTTACCTCGGCTCCGGAGTAAATTGTACAAATAACATCAGTACCGAGATCGAGCGTAGGATAACTCTTGCCAACCGCTGTTTCGTCGGGCTCAAGAGGGCATTGAGTAATAGAGCCTCTCTCGAAGAACCAAGCTGACTCTATACAAAACCCTGATCATCCCAGTCCTGCTATACGGCGCGGAAGCATGGACAATCTCGAAAGCGGATGAAGAAGTCCTTGGTCTCTTTGACAGAAAAGTTCTACGCACGATCTTTGGTCCTGTTTGTGTTGACGGGTTCTGGAGGAGAAGATTAAATCACGAACTGTACGGGCTGTACAGCGACATGAGCCTAGTTAGGCGTCTACGGATCCAACGCGTACGGTGGCTAGGTCATGTAGAGCGTATGGCCACCACAGCTCCGGCCCGAAGAATCTTCGAATCCGAACCTGTCGGGCAACGCAACAGAGGACGCCCGCGGTGGCGCACCCAAGTGGAGAAGGACCTCACACAACTTGGTGTGCGAAACTGAAGACAGCTAGCCAGGGATCGCGCTAGTTGGAGAGGCATGTTGGTTGAGGCCCAGGTCTACACCGGACTGTAGCGCCACACAAAGAAGAAGAAGAAGATTGATTCACCGTTCTGAAGTACAGTCCAAATTCGATCATATCGGCTGCCGACAAAGATTCGGTAGAGGTCTTACAAAGAAGGTCATATGGAGACGACGAGAAAGGTACAAACTTCGGAACACAAGGCCATTTTGGACCACAAAACTTGGGAAAAGACAGTTGTTGCAACAACCACTAAGTGTCAGCAGTTCTATTCACACAATATTAGAAGCTTTCGACACTCCAAGCGACAAGCAAATCATCTTAAGCAATAGGACATTTCGAGCAAAACTACAGTACGGGGTGCCATAGGGTTGAAAGTTAGGTCAGGTCCATTTCTCTTTATTAACTCAGTCGGTGCTTAAGTAAAGTACGAGTTATGCGAACGTAGACGATCGCATTTAGCCATAGAAGTATTGACGAAGCTGCAATAGAGCCGAGCTTGGTGAGTCCCACAGCCTTTTATAACGCTCTTCCATTACACAACGATCCTGATGCTCCTCACTACAATTACCCAGATTTGGTGGAGACCTCTCCAAATGCAAGTACATGAAGTGGATTATTGTGACTATTTACCCTCATTTTCTTGACCAACTATCCGCGTGTTCAATTAACGTCGTAAAAAAATAAGTTTTGGCCAATTAAACTGGTGGCAATTTGACGGGAGTGTTTTAATGGCAACACTTGCCGTTTTATGCATTCTGTCAAACAAAACCGACATGTGATTCTTTGTGGTAATAAAATAGGGAGTTCCTATATGAAGTTAAATTTCCATTTACTAAAAGAAGCTGGTCACGTTCTTAGTATGGTCACTAGAGTCCCAAGGCTAGTTAGTGGGCCGAAGCCTATCGTTCGGTCGGACTGTGGTCACCGAGGAAAGTCTATAGAGTCCTCAAGGCCATGAATCGTGACGTTGAGTAGATTATCTATCATGAGCTATCAGTCTGACTGTCAGTTAAACTCGTTTTTTCATAAGATCACCTGATATTCTAGCCAGTTTTTCATAGACCTTTTAGACTGTCCATGGTCGGGCTTGATCGACAGGACTTGTCGAATATCAGAGGAATTGGTTTCAGTCGAACGAGACGTTCGGAAATCATTTTACCCCAGGGCGGCAACTGATGGAGGATCTGAGCCCAAGCTATACCTGCATCGATGGAAGTTCTGGGCGCGCTGCTTCCAGTCATCAAGGACAAGCTGTCTTACATCCGCGATGACTTGGCCTCTGTACCGGAGCTTCGATCTTCCTCTTCTTCACGAACCAGAAGGCTCTCTTTGCTAGTGCGTTATTGTCCATTCGCTCGATGTGGCCGAGCCAGTGTAGTCGACGGACTTATGACTTCGGGACTACATCCACATCCTGTTACAGCTCGCAGAGTTTGCGGTTGTGTGTTCTTGACAGAACCATATACCCGACGTAGAATCTTACTTTCGAAGGCACTAAGAATCAGCACTGGAGTCTTGCTAAGTGTCCGAATTTCAGCTCCATAAAGCAGGACTGGCACGATACGAATTTTATAGAGCATAATTTCGAGTCAGAACTCTCCTGCAGAGTTGTTTTGACAAAACGAAGTATCACCGATTGCCAAGGGCGAGTCTACGTCGGATCGGCACTCCCGCGGTAGACAAACTTCTTTACTGCCTCGAAATTGAAGCTGTCGATTGTCACGTTTTGGCCTAGGTGGTGTGCGGCGGATAATTTTTTGCTCGACAGCATATAAAGGGTGATCTTTTTGTCAACGCTGGCTTAAACAGCTGACTCACGTTTCGAGTTTTGTTTCACTGTCAAACATTTTCAGTTTGGTCTATAATTTAACCATGAATCGTCTTACAAACGAACAACGCTTGCAAATTATTGAATTTTAATACCGATCAAAATGCGTGCTCTGTTAAGAAAATTCATTGCGCGCGTCTTCCATTTTATGGTCAGTTTAATCGACCCACTGAAGTGGCTATTCGGGCTATTGTGACTAAATTTCGCAACAAATTTACATTGTTGGACATTAAACCACCAACACGCTAACGTACAGTGCGAACTGACGAAAAGTTAGCAGTTGTATCGGCCAGTGTTACTGATGACCATCAATTATCGATTCGTCACCGTTCGCAGCAATTGGTCCTCTGTTACTCAACAACGTGGACAATTTCGCGGAAGGATTTAGGTGTGATGCCTTTCAAAATACAGCTGGTGCGAGAATTGAAGCCGAACGACCTACCGCAACGTAAACTTTTGGTGAATGGACTCTTGGAAAGTTGGCCGAAGATCCACTTTTTTTTACCGAAAAATTGTGTTCAGCGACGAAGATCACTTTTGGCACAATGGGTACGTAAATAAGCAGAATTGTCGATTTTGGAGTGAATATCAGCCAGAAGCATAGCAAGAGCTACCATTGTATCCAGGAAAGTCACAGTTTGATGCGGTTTATAGGCTGGTGGCATCATTGGACCGCACAAGATGATGCGAATCGTAATGTAACTGTGAATGGTGAGCGCTACCATGAGATGATAACCAACCTTGTTTGCCCAAAATGCTAGAGCTTGACTTGCATGACAAGTGGCTTCAACAAGACTGTGCCACATGCCACACAGCACGCACAACAATGGACTTATTGAGAGGCAAATACGGTGAACATTTTATTTCATTAATGGGAAAGTAAAAACATTTTATTCAAAGAATTGGCCATTGTGTTCTACACATTTTGACCACCTTTCTGGCAATTTGTGAATACCACGCCAATAAAATTGTTCCTCTTTTAAAGCAAACCAATCAGACACTACTAATTTTCGACTTCTTCGTAGGAATCGAAGTGCTGCTCAGCCAATGCGTGTCCCATCGATGAAAACAAATGGTAGCTGCTCCCAGCCAAGTGTTTTGATTGTATCCCGCACTGTGCAGGTGCATTGCCAAGGAGCAAAATTACCTTGCCGGTTCTTCTGGCCAATTCTGGACGTTTCTCGATCAATGCATGGTTCAAATTGATCATTTGTTGTCGGTAGCGATCTGTATTAACGCTTTCACCAGGTTTTTGGAGCTCGTGGTGCACCACACCTTTCTGGTCCCACCAAACACACAGCATTGTCCTCTTGCCGAATCGATCTGGTTTTGCAGGCGATGTTGATGGTTGGATTCTTAAAATAAATCCATTTTTCATCGCCAGTAAAAATTTTCATGTGTCTTTGAAGCAAAATTTCACAAGTGTTTTTTCGGTTTTCCATCTGTCTTTCGTTCAATTCATGTGGCACCCATTTTCCACACTTCTCTATCTTTGCCATAGCTTTTATGGTAAACGGTCAGGTATTGTTTGTTGCGCAACATTTGACATTGTGCCATTTGCTTTTGACTCAAAGCGTCATCTCCATCCAATATCAATAGCAATTCGGCGTCTTTAAACATTTTTGGTGGTCTACCACGTTCTTCATTTCTCACATCAAAATCATTATTTCTGAACCGTTGAAACCATCCTTTGCATGTTGTGCTTCTGATAGAGCATGATCACCATATGCCTCGACAAGCATTCGATGCGACTCTGCAGCACTTTTCTTCAAATGAAAACAAACAATTAATGCTTTGCGCAAATCAGCACTTTCTGATACGAAATTCGACATTTTGAACACGATGAAAAAATATGATTTTGTCTGCTCAATGACTTGATGTATACTAAACATTTTTCACAGATGTCATAGCAAACAAAAAAAAAAAAATAAGGGCTCGTTCACACAAATGTTCCCTATCGAGACATTTGTGTCTTGACGCTCACTTCATACCGGTATACCTGGTAAAAATATATAGAAAAAAAAACTCTCGAAAGACCATAGATTAAGATTAAGTTCAGCTTAGAGTTCCCACCAAGGGCCAGTAAGTTAGATTGTAGAAGAAAATATGTACGTCCAACTAGTTTTAAGCATTTTTGTCTAGTACGTAAGTTTGTCATGAAATTGAAATAAAAATGTATTAAAAATGAAAAATGAAACTCACTGAGTACAACAGCGAAAGCACCAACAACAGGGTATACCACTCAACCTTCCAAGAAACCATGGTAAACCTAAAGCAAGCCGGTTGGACTCCGCTGTTTACGGATGGTTCGAAATCTGTCTATAACACCTCCTTTGCCATAACTCAAGAAAACGACACTTTGCTGAAAAAAGGTATTCGTTGTGATTTCACATCAATCTTCACTGCAGAAGCTTTAGCCATCTACAAAGCTGCCAAAACAGCTGTAAAATCTGGCAGGAAACTGGTAATATGCACTGACAGCCTTTCAGTTCTTCGTGCCGTCTTCAACTGCAACCACAACAGTGGCCAACATTCGGGACCTTCTAATTAGAAATGCCAACAATTTGAAGCTCATGTGGGTTCCCGGTCATATAGGCATAATAGGCAACGAGAAAGCCGACCAAGCTGCAAGATCTTGATCACCTGTTTTCACTTTTGGCATCTTCTCCAAAAAAGATCTACAGAGATATATCGACCAAGTAATTAAAAAGAACAAAATTATTTGCTGGAGCAGCTATAAAAACCATTGCTCCTCGACCGGACTACTCCCATCTTTAGGAGACCCGCTTGTTTCGTGCTTAGCAGGTTGGACACCGTACACACTTTGTATTGCCAAAGTCCTTTTCTGCGCTTATCCTCTAAGTAGCAACATCATTCTATGTGGTACCTTGTTTCAAAGCCATCTAGAGCTTTCGTTTGTCAAATCGATTGGCTTGCAAAAACGTGCTCCAAGCCTTCAAATTATTCCCAAAGAATTGCAATCGTCTCCGTCTGCTATTCTGTCACATTTGTTTATTATGTCGTCTGACCCGTTTCTCTATTTTCAGCTCTGCAAAAGGGTGTGTCCGATTCAAGGTCACGACTACATTTCTGACATTTTTTTGTTATTTTTTTTGCGCAGTAAACTTGACTCCTGTTGTAGATCTTGCCGCACGATAGTAAGCTACTGTTGTGCTTCCTGTCTTCAAAATTGAGACCATGCTCTTTGTTAACTTGCATTCCACTTGACTAATGGGATCATAACGTTGCCACAATTGGCGGAGATCGTTCTTAGATCGAGCGCCAGAGATAAATTTGCTCGAAAAAAAAAACTCGAAAACCAGTTGCAAATGTGGGTTGTAAATATGCCAAACTGCGACTGGGATTTGCGCAGTAATCGATCACTCGCGATCGTAAATTCACTTCGAGACGAATTATGGGTTCCAAACCAGACGTCGGGGGCTTGTCAATGCACTCATTTGTATTTATGGCCTTAATTTGCTCTCTTTTTTTGATTTTTTTCGAGATTCCGATTTTTTCCGTTCACAAGGTTCAAGGAGCCCTTGGGTTCATTTATCTCAAGCCAGAAGATGACTTATCTTTTGACGACGACAAGAGGTGGCGACATGAAATGAAAGTAGTTGATGTCTTTTGTGAAGCAAAGCACTAGCCCACTAATGCACGTGGTACAACTCAGCATCCGAAACTTCACAAGGCCACAAGACACAATCATCAGCAGACCTTACTCAATCACATCCACCCCACGGCCACGCATCACGTTTTGTCGGCTCGGAATTGACGAACCGGTTTGAACTCACAAAGTTATCACGAGTTATAGTCTCTTAATTAACTGGTGAAAAAAAACCCCCAACAAGCAGCCTAAGGAGTCGTCATCTTCTGAATTTCGTGAAAAATATTGAAATTTGCTGAATGCGCAGAGTTGCTTTGACTCTAGTCGATCAGCATTTCCTTCTTGTGACTCATCGTGTTGCCAAACGTCCTTCCAACGACCCCAGCGATGCCGCAGTATTTGTCTCTACATCCCGTAGCCCTTGAACTCGCTTGTCAGTTGTGAATAATTCGAACTCAATTCATCCCACACTCAGACACGCCATTGCATACGTAGCCGTTCAACTGCATCTCTTAATTGTCACACGAAAGCTAGAATTTCCCGTGCTCTCTTCGCGCAATTATCTCTCGCACACTCACCGATTTATCGACGCTACCGGTTGGATTGTATTTCCAGAAATACGATCACAAGACGGTTGCCTTGAAACCGGTCAAAAGGGGGCCTGACTTGAAGGCAAATCAACTTTTTCCCTTATGCCACCTCCGCCCACCACCGCCGTGACTATGTGGCGGCAGCATCGTTCGCGTTCTATTCAAATTGACGGCGAGCACGAGATTGAAGACAGTCATAAATAAAATTTATGCGAGTATCTTTCGTTTTCTCCGTAGTAGCGACCTTTACGGCAGCAGAATTTGCATATCGTTGTGCGAGATGCGATGTGACGTAGGTTTGTGGAGAATGGATATGTGACGAACTAATTTTTGCTTTTCAAATAATTTGTTGTGATGTGATAACTTGAGGTATATGGAAGACTGTCATTTATTATTTTCTGACTTGTAGGATATTTACTTCGTGAGACTGTTTATAGCATCACCAAGAAGTGGTGGCCAGACACTCGGTGAAGAGTCCAAACTGTAAGCTACTCACTTGGTACTGCCTCAAAGCATTGCGGAATGATGGCGAACTCTTACGAGTATTCAGTCGCAACAAATCTTCGACCTCAGAACAGCGAAAAGTCTAAACGACTAACAAGACTGCAAATGTAGTGGGTAGTGAATATTTTCAAAGTTTGCATGCTCTTAGGTCATTTTTTCCCAGCTCCCACATTCTGAAAAATTGTAAAGTGGCATTCATTTCCATGTCAAACCACAAGGACCATTGACGTACAAGTAACTCCTCCTTTCTCCTGAAGACGTTATATCGTTATATCACCGCGCCTTTGTAGATCAGTATATCATACAATTCTATCGTGCAGACTTCCACCTGTTCAGTATTAAGTGAAATCCGTAGACAGCACTCTACTCCCTACCAGGAAGCATTGAAAAATCACTCGAATAATGGACTTCATCCACGCGGCATTTCTTCGCATAAGCAATCTTGCTTGTACTTGACAAAGTCGGAATCGAAAGGTCACTGGTGGTTTTTTAATCATCAGCTACTTACTATCTGTCAAAGGCGCTTTTGTGAGTATTGCAACGGAGGCCGCGAAGATGGGTTTAGCGGTAAACGAGGGCAAGACCAAATATATGCTGTCAACAAGAAAGGACACCCAACACCGACGTCTCGGTCAGAACGTCACGGCAGACAGATATAACTTTGAGGTAGTTAAAAACTTTGTCTACCTAGGAACCGCTATCAACTCAGACAACGACACCAGCGCTGAAATCAAACGAAGAATAACTCTTGCCAATCGGTGCTTCTTTGGGCTAAGAAAGCAATTGGTGAACAAAGCCCTCTCTCGAACAACCAAGGTAACGCTCTACAAGACCTTAATCATCCCAGTCCTGCTATATTGCGCGGAGGCATGGACTCTGTCAAAAGCGGATGAAGCAGCTCTTGGTTGCTTCGAGAGGAAAATTCTTCGGCTGATTTTCGGTCCCGTCTGCATAGATGGTGAGTGGAGGAGGAGATACAACGACGAGCTATACGGGCTGTTCAGCGACATCGACTTAGCCAGAAGAGTGAAGATCCAACGATTGAGATGGCTAGGTCATGTAGAGCGGATGGAAACCAATGCTCCGGCCCGAAAAGTCTTCGAATCCACCCCCGAGGGACGGCGCAGTAGAGGATGACCGCGACTCAGGTGGCGCACGCAAGTGGAAAGGGACCTCAACCAACTATGCGTGCGAAACTGGAGACAGCTAGCTAAAGATCGAGCTGGCTGGAGACGCTTGTTGGTTGAGGCCCAGGTCCACCCCGGACTGTTGCGCCACCTTAAGTAAGTAAGTACTTACTATCTGGTAATCCACTTCACGCTGCGGGATCATACGGTCTGCAGAGGAGTTAATACAGAAATTCCACAAAGAGGTGAAATCTCACACTTTCTGTGTAACGTAGCAGTTAATGAAGTGCAATTAGTATTGGAAGAGGCTGGATGCAAAACGGATTGCCTATGCAGACTACATTGTCTTAGCAGTGTCTGGTGCACTCGCATCTACTCTAAGGTACGATACACAGAATGCCTTCATGAAGCTGCAAGAATGGACAAAAACATGCGGACATGGCAGCAACACAAGAAACCTGACCTGATCTTCACTGGAAATAGAACTACTTTGTAACTAACCGCCAATTTTTGGCTCTCGTTATCGGTAAGAAGCTAAGCCGGAGCACAAACATCCAGGACGGGGTTGGTAAGACCTCTTGAGCCTTATACAACTCCAAGAAAGTCATTGCGAATAGGAACTAAGACCTCGTATCGCTTATTTATAGTAAATGTCCATCCGACACTGATGTACGGATTCTCAGTTTGGTGCGAAGGCACTCAACCGCTTGCAGACTGGCCTGCATATTAACCAGCACAATATGAGCAGACCTAACGCTGTCGCATATGACGTGGGCTGCTCGTATGGCTCCCGGAGTGCACGGAGCACAGGAATCCTAGTGTCGGTATAATGCACAAATCCAGGACATAGAGTTTTCTTTAACCACATCCGTCTCAAGATTATTGGGTACAAAGTGAATTCTTGGTGGACATCAATAAAATCGTTGTCAAAACAGCAGGGGGAGAGGTTTGCAGATTCTCAAATCCAGAGCATATCCGAATTCGCCTCGATTAAGGTGATTGTCCAGAGGGATACCATAAGAAGCCTCTTTGTATCAAAGTGCATGCTTTTGAGTGACTGGAGTAGACATAGTCGTCAGTGAAAAGTCCTCCCCACGATGATCTGCAGATAGCCCAGTAAAACATACTCGAAATCCCTTTGAACTCGTGTTCGCCACTTTAGTGTGCACAAGTCTGACAGAAGACCAATTCGGATTTCGATATCGACTCGAGACGATGCCAATCAGCCCACACACGATCTACCAACTGCCAATGTAGCCGCAGGAAATCACTACCTTGCATTCAGGGCTAGTGTTCGAATGAGACGAAGAGGAAACTCTTTGGGTTTCCATAAGTCGTTGGACTACGCAATTAGGCTGCCAACGAAAGATGCCCTACGTAACTCGTGCTAAGGATCATCGAATAATGAACCTTTCAGATTGGTGCCCTTCGTACAAACGTAGCTGAAACAGTGATGATGCTTGATGTCATCTAAAACGGTAAGGACGATGCACTCAGTAACGGCTAACATTAAAAATGTTAATTTTCTAAAAGTTTTTGATTCGGTCTCGAAGACATCGTGACGAGAGAAGAGAGAAGCTCCTTCAATTCCAAGAATGACCAACAACTAAGAACGGCATGGGAAGTGTCACCATAGACATAGTGGACGAGCAATAAATGAAGCATTAGGCTTCACTCCAATGTAGTTCCATTGAAGAAATTAAGACGATGCAAGTGTGATTTGTCAACAAGATCGAAAGAATGAATGAAACCTGAGGTAAACAAGGGTTTCAACAATTATAATAATAATACTATGGGTGGCGCTACAGCCCGCAGAAGGCCAGGGCCTAGCTTCTCAGCAACCACTCGTATTGTGCGTGCTGTTGTTCTCTCACGAGTGGAAGGGACCTACAATTTTATGCCAACTCTGAACGGCCAAGTTTGAGAAGCTTTTTCTAGACAGGAAATACTCTTTGTCAGTGACTCGAAAGAAAATAATTTTTGTCGCACAGAGCAGAAATCGAACCTACGACGACGAGGTTGGGGTCGATGTACATACCCACAACGCCACGGGGCACCACAGTAAACATGGTTGATGATGAAATAAAGTGAAGCGCCAGCACAACTTTAAGATGAAGACGAGTGGTCGTTTCATAAAGAAAGCTTACACATCTCTGTTTATCGTAGCTCAGTAGAGTGAGCATTTTATGACTACTAAAGGCACTGACACTTTGTCATTTGGCCAAAAACGGACATCATCAGTAATTCGTGCAAATGAAAATCGACCTCTCGAGAATTCAAGCTAAATTTAAACAAAATACAGATCATCCTAGTTCTACTGAAATGCACAAAGCTTGGGCATACAAGTTCAGCATGCGATTTTCGTACTGGGTATGCTTTCCTTGATGAGGATCATCGAGAGGAGAAGATTCAACCACGAGTGCACGTCTATGGATCCTACGAATCGATCAATTTGACATGTGAAACTAGTTTACAGCCAAATTCAAGCCTCTAAGACAATGCAAAGAGCACATCATTTTAGAAGCCAGTTGTTACTTGTGCGGCACATGAGGTTACAAATGGTCGATGCCTGTCTGCCTCTTTCACATCTTCTTCTTCTTGGCGCTACAGTCCGGGGTGGACCTGGGCCTCAACCAACATGCCTCTCCATCTACCTCGATCTTGTGCTAGTTGCCTCGAGCCACGCACGTTCAACTTATTCAGGTCCCCTTCTAGCTGCGTGCGCCACTATCTTCCTTTACCGCGTTGTCCCTCGGGATTGGCGTCGAAGCATTGGTGTCCATTCGCTCGACGTGACCAAGCCATCTGAGACGAGAGATTTGAACTCGTTTGACCAGGTCGATGTCACTGTACAGCCCCCGTACAGCTCGGAGTTCAGTCTCCTCCTCCAAACACCATCCGTACATAGGGGACCGAAGATAATTCGGAGTACTTTTCTCTCGAAGCGCCCAAGAATATCCTCGGCCGCTTAAGTGAGTGTCCATGCTTCTGCGCCATACAGCAGGACTGGGATTATCAGGGTCTTATCTAGAGATATCGTGGTGGCTCGTGGCGTTGTGGGTATGTGGGTCGATCCCAACCTCGACGTCGTAGGTTCAATTCCTGCTCTATGCGACAAAAATAATTTTCACGGCCCCACCTCTTTCTAGTCACTGACAATGCTCAGAGACTATTTCCTGTCTAGAAAAAGCTTCTCAAACTTGGCCGTTCGGATTCCGCATAAAACTGTAGGTTCCTTCCACTCGTGAGAGAACAATAGCACGCACAACACGAGTGGTTGCTGAGAAGCTAGGCCCTGGCCCACTACGGGCTGTAGCGCCACCCATATTATATTATTATATAGAGATATCTTGGTTCTTCGAGAGATGGCTTTATTCCTCAGTGGCTTAGCGAGTGCGAAAAGTGCGTTTTATCTCCGCAGTAGTGTCGTTGCTTGGATTTACTTCGGAGCCTAGGTAGACAAAGTCTTTCACTACCTCGAAGTTATAGCTGTCTACAGCGGCGTTTTGTCCAAGACTTTTTTGAAGACAGCATATACTTCGTCTTACCCTCATTAACCGCAAGCCCCATCTTGGCCGCTTCTTTCTCGATGCTCACAAACGCCCCACTGACAGCCCGTTCTGTTCTTCCAATGATGTCATCGGCATATGCGAGCAGTTGCACAGATTTGTGGAAGATCGTGCCTTTGGTGTTGATATTTGAGTTCCGCACGACCTTCTCGAGAATGACGTTAAAAAAGTCGCCTGACTCGTGCGTCACCTTGTCTAAATCCTTTTCTGACATCAAAGGTCTCGGTACAATCCTTACCGATCTTGACAGAGCATCGGGCGTCCTCCATCGTCATTCTGCAAAGGCGGACGAGTTTTGCAGGGATGCCAAGACTAGACAAGGCGATGTATAACTCGTTTCTATAAATACTGTCATACGCGGCCTTGTTGTCAATGAATAGGTGGTGGGTATCAACTTGTAAGTCCTGGGTCTTTTCCATGATTTTTCACATTGGTGCCAATAAATCAGCAAATTAATGGTAATTCGTTTTCTGAGCTCGATTGCCTTGTACAATGGCTCTACCTTAAAATGGTACATTGGATCAGATATTGGTGCAAGGTCGAATATTGGAAGATCCTCAACGCAGAACGTTGGGGCCCGTTTTGTTAAGTTTATAATAATTTGGATGGCGCTACAGCCTATAGAGGGCCAGGGCCTAGCTTCTCAACAACCACTCGTGTTGTGCGTCCTATTCCACACTCAGTGGAAGAGACTTACAGTTTAATGCCGACTCCTAACGGCCAAGTTTGGGAAACTTTTTCTAGACAGGAAATATTCTCTGAGCATTGTCAGAGGTGGGGCCGTGAAAATTATTTTTGTCGCACAGAGCAGGAATCGAACCTACAACGTCGAGGTTACGTCGACGCACACACGCACAACGCCACGGGCCAATTTTTTGCTCTGTTAAGCTTGCTCTGAATTTTTAGAGTAGCCTTTGCAAATGCTTTCGTTTAACTGCCTCAGTCCTTTAGACACAGTGAACAATTAACGCGATACACTGGACAAAGTATGGACCATGAGTTTCTTGGTAGCCACATCCGCCACTAGGTTACTGGGTACAAAATAACATTTTGGAAGACATTCGCTATCTAGAGGCAACCAGCAAATATACGAGTTAGCGCGACATGTCTGTAGATGCTCACATCAAGAGCATTACAACATTTGCCACGGATGAGGTTCAGAGTGCAGATGCTTAAGCAATAAACTGTGCCATCTCCTTGTCTCAAACTGCATGATTTTAAGAGGCTTCAACGCCAACAGACCCCATCGAGATGATCTCCAGATAGCCCAGTTAAACATACTCGAAATCCCTTTGAACTCGTGTCCGCCACTTTAGTGTGAACAAGAGACCAATTCAGATTCCAGAACCACTCCACTCACAGCACTGATAACGAGAATAATTAGTCCGACAAAGCAAATTCATCGCTCACTCCCCCCAAGTCAAGCCGCAACTTGAGTTCTGTTTGCCGAGTCTCAGCCATTAACTCACCGGATCTTGAACGAGTCATCGAATCAACTGCGCCACTCGGCTACCGAATGACAAGCATTACAAGTCCGGTCATGTGGCGACCTATCGCAGTCCATCGGTTGACATCTGTCACTCACGTGCATTCTTACCCAACCTACCAATCCTGCGGGTCGTGTCGGGCGGCAAGCGTTAGCTAATTCCAAACCGATTCAAATCGGCAGATTCCGCTCCCCTGTCGGAGTTTCAGATCACTCCCACAAATCATGTAAGACATCCGCTGGACGAGTGACAAGCGACGAGTGCTATCTCGAGGGTCTGCGCAGTGTTTACCCATTTCTCGGGTATTGCTCAACCCAGCCACTCGACGGTAGTCTAAATCGCCGCTTAATTGTTGACATTCAAAACATTACACGCTTATATCAGAGCTGCACTATCTGTATCTTAGCTTAATCGGAACGTAACTTTCAGATAGTGAATGCAAAGTCAAGTGCCATTCGGTGGCATTGCGAGCGTGCAGCCTTTAGCCGCTGACAATTCAAGGCGATTTTTGAACTCAATTTGTTTCGTTTTTTCGCACAAATCATACACGGGTCATGTATCGTATCTGCGCCGCGACGACGGAGGAATGCTAAATGCCTGTACGCATGTCAGGCAATCAAAACAATTTCATTAAAGTGCCTGTCGCCGAATGACGTCTGTCGGTGGCGGCGACACAAGCTCGTTGATCTGATCGTCGAGCTCACGCACTGGCACTGGATCGGGCGGTAATCACTGAATAGCGAGCAGCATGCAACGGCCACTAACTGTGCAGGTGTACTTCCGTAAACACACAGCAAATTGGTGGAGGTTGAATTTCATCCATGAAGTGCGGCAATTACTCGACTGGAAGCTGCCTGCCCCGCCGCCGGACTTGTCGCCCACGTAAGGAGCGCGGTTTTGTGTTTCCTAAGAACAGCCCGCGTTGACCTTGTCTGCCGAGGGGATGGCAGTGGCAGGCAGTGTGTCGAGTGTGGGAGGGCGGTCGTGATACAAATGCGATCGTAATTCAACCGCAGTTGTGGCACACGATAGCTTCGGTGTCTAGACACCAAGTAGACACAACTTGCAAGCGCGCACATTTTTGTTCCTTAAACGACTGTTGAACACAGACGTGACACAAGTGTTCATGCCAGAGTCAGAGACAGGAGATGAGAAGGGAATTTCATCCGAAACGCGCGACGTGAGCACTAAAAACAGATCAGCAGTGTAAAACCTGATTCCCATCACAATGGAGCACTGAACTTGCACGTTCCCTTAAGTGAGCCGAAAATGTGTATGCTCGTGTCATGATTCAAAATGTGTAGCCGCCAGCCAATTAAGAGATAAATGCTGTTCTTCGTGCATTTTCGGTGTGTTTTTGGCAAGTCCGCTGGCGGGGAACATTCAAATCACGACTCCACACACGAACACTGTTGTTCGTTCATTTTTTCTGCTCCCCGCTTGGCATGAACTACAAAACCCATTAAGGAGAACATAAAATAATAGATTATAGCAAAACATTGAACCGGAGAACGAGAACGCAGAACTTGACGACGACGAGATAACGTGAATGTTTGACTGGGGCTGGCGGTCTCCATTCTCAAAGTATGTTCCCGGTACAGTTGAGTTCTACGTGAAGTCACGTGAAGATGTGTCCATTCAGGTCTTCGCTGTCCTTGAATTCGTAATGCCACGGATACACGTGCCAAGTTTTAATGACCGATTGTTGGCCGATATTGAGTAGTTGCTGTTGGCGGACATCCAATGTGTTGTGTGAGTGTGTCGTCGGCTTTTGATGATTCTAAGGATAAGTGGATGGATTCTTTGGATAGATGACTATGCTAAATTTTAAGTGACTCGTAGTGACGCACCAGGGGTACGAGAGAAGCTCAACTTCGAGGAGCTACGCGATTATTTGGTCATTTAGCACTAAGATCCCCCAAGTGATTTGAAATCTGACATCTATTAAAATATCTGACGTTTCTAATGCCGTTTGGTTGACTAACGCCATCTGTGAGAATCAAATGCAAATAACTGATCATTTTAGACTGTCGCATTATTCGTTCACATAGAAGAGTATCATTCAAACACACCTCGTACACAGAGGATAATTGGGTCTAGTTCTGTTCTTAGTGCGACGTTACTGACAGTATGCCATGCCATGAGATAAAAGTTACTAGAAAGACTGAGAATGAAATGGGTGCAATCAAGTTTGTGTCAGCACCGAGTGTAGGCGACTGCATGGCCTAGTTTCGAAGTGGCCACAATTGCTTCGCCCTCAGTATCAGCCATTTTAGGTTAGGTTAGGTTATAGTGGCTGACTGCTAAAGACAGTCACACTAAGGCCAGAGTAGGTCCATTGTGATACCACGCGGATTGACTCCTTATATCGTCACCAGTTGGTGCTTGCAGTGAAGCTAATTAGCTGGCTTATGCTTGTGCTGTTTAGCTCGGCCGCTGAAGTAGTAGGCCCATAGGTGTAGGAACCTACGACTAGCCAGAGCGCTACAGGAGCAGAGGTGTGTTTTCTTCCTCCTCTTCACCCATGCAGCATCTGCAGCATGAGTGCCAATTGCACAGTGCCTGGTTATGACTCCTATAAGAACACGTAATGAGTGCTTACTGAGTCTAAGTAGACTGAGTGACCGTTTTAGGTTAAGTGATGGCCAGATTTCTTGTGTTTTAAAGGAGGTGGTGCCTTCTACCTATTTGTAATTATTGTTTTTCATTGTCTGAATCTTCAAAAGATGGTCGGCTGTAGCGATCGGCATGGAAAGTGGTACCTCTGCTATTGATATGGCTGAGGCTGTACCACGCCTGGCGAGTTCATATGCTTTGCAGTTTCCAGGTATGTCACACTCAGACTAACCACAGGGACTCTATAGAGTCAGACTCATTTGTTTAGCCTGATTCGGGGACTCATAATTTTTAGTCTCACTCTGTGTCACTCATTCTTTCAAGAGCAAAATTAGCAATTTTATCTCAGATTGCCATTTTCATAACTTTGAAAGATATGAACTACGCTTTAATATTTCCTGACCGCTTTCATTTAAAATGCCTGAGCACATACTAGTACTGCACCCAGGAATGGCTTTGGCCAGGCTTCGACCCAAGAAATTAATGTAGTCGTATCATTATGGATGGCTCCAAAACCAATTAAGGGTCCGGCGCTGGTGTTTTCGTGGAGGGCGACAATACTAGATTGTACACCTTATTATATTATATTGCGAAGAAAAGGTCAATGGGTCGACGTATCTGTGTTTGTAGTGACAGTCGTGCTTTAGGCCTTACTCAACCCTTTAACCACTTCCAAGAAAAATTCACTAAAACTTATCTGGGTCCCAGGACACCAGGGAATCACTGGAAATGAGATCGCCGATGAACTTGCTAGACAAGGATCAGAGGAAACTTTCTCAGAGCCTGAACCTGCGCTTGGACTACCTGCGTCTGTGGTTTGGGCTTCCATTGATGGTTGGACATCCAGCATAAAAACCGCGGCATTCTTGTTGTCCCTTGACAGAAAAGATTGCAGATGACTTACCGGCGTAACAACGCGCCATTGTGCTTGATTTAAGCAATCACCCTCTGTGACGAATGTGGACAGGATAACGACGCGGCCGAGCACTCCCTGTCACTGTTCCGCCTTTGCTTGGATCAGGTGGCAGGTCTTCGGCCATGATGTGGTGAGAGCTGATTCTTTAGGCTCTTCATCACAGATGCTCCTGCTGGTCTTCCAAAGGAATTGTAGGTTAATGACTGGTAGCACAATGGACCAGTCTGAGTCTGAGTGTTCCAGTGTAGCATTAAAAAAATATACTAGCTTCATTTTTCACATGGTATTGTGTTATCAAAGACCTTTGTTGGGACTTATTTATTTTAAAAATTACTCGTTTTTTAAGCTTCTGGGACTCATAAATAATTCAACTTGTGGTAACACTGGTCACAGCGTCCCGGCACCTACAAGAGGTGTATGTTAACATGCTCAGCTATCTCGTTAAGAGACAGCCTGCAATTGAGGGATGTTTTACTTGACATTGTCCAGCAATTTTTTTTGTGGCCTGACTGTCCGAACAGATGGTGATATCATCTGTGATATCAACGCATGACATCGCTATGGTTTCTGCCTGAAAAAACGCTACAGTGGTCAGGGAGCTTCAAGGTGATAGCAATGTTGCGATCATGGGAACAGACACCCGCACCCACTCCTTCGATTGTCTTCGATCCGTCTGTGAAAATACGCAGAGGATCATCCAACGTCTGCCTATCAGACATACAGTCCCATTTGGAGGGAATGCTGATCAAGAATTTCTTCTCGAAGATAGCCTGGGGTATTAGGCGGTCAGTGTCGCCAGGAAGACGTTAGATTCCTTGAGAATGGTTGAGTGACTGATGTTGAGTTCGCACCACAGTCAGAGTGTTTTGAAAGGCTGTGCTGGCTACTGTTTGTTTTCCGAATATTTCTAGTGGTGGAAAATGGAGGAGAATATTCAGTGCGTCTGACGTAGTACTTCTCAGTGCTCCGCTGATGCACAGGCAGGCCAGATTTTGTACTCGATTGAGTGCTATTATAGCTTGTTATATCGGCCATTTTCAAACTGTACCACGACGGCCTTTCAATAAAAACCAAACGGCTATAATACGAGTTGTATTTTCGTATGTTGGGAGATTTCCGCCAAAAGATAATGTCGTTGCTGGAAGTCAGCAAGGCTCAAAGATTGAGGAACTGTGTTGTGAAGTTGGTGCATCAAACTGACAATGGCAGCAGGAGTTCCCCACGGAGCAATCCGCGGGTCTTCTCTATAGTGGAACATAATGTACGACACATTTTATTGAAGGGGAGGACCGAGGTTCCTCGTGACTAAGAGCGAAATCCCGTTCATTTTGAAGTCACGTGTCCAGTGTTCAGCGTATGACATACATAGAAGATTTCATGACATCCGTGTGGGTCCTGTATTAGGCTAATTTTGTCGAGATAGAGGAACACCTCTGCACGAATAGCCATTCAGGCGCACTCTCTCATGGTCTCAGACTGTTGGAAGAAGTCATAGCTCGTGCAGTATGCCTTCTGATAAGATTAATAACAAAATTGTCCTAGTTTACCTCGTTGTACCGGCGCTCATTGGGATAGTACTTCTTGTACTCAGACTCGGGTGTACGATACAAACGGAGACAAGTTCGAAGACGCTGTTTCTCGAACAACCTCATCGTTTCCATCTGAGACGGACTCACCCTGAACCACAGTGGACAACCGTACGCCATAATTCGCCGTATAAGGGACATATGGCAGATTACCTTCACCCTGGAATCAAGTTTCATACGCCCTTGCCACAGTAAAGGCCTTTTTAGCTTTCGTCAAAGCAATATCTACATTTTTGTCAAAATATAGATTTTGATCCAACCAAATGCCAACGTATCTAACTACACTCTTCACATCCAACAGTCGTCTTTGTGGGTCCTTGGGAACAAGGATTTGTTGGAGTCTGACCCGTTTTTGATTCGCAATCAAAAAAGTTTCACTGGTCGAAGGCAAAGGTTGCTCTAGTAAAGAAGTTAACAGTTCCTCGTCTCGACGGCACTGTTTGCCATGTAATCGTCATTGAACCTCGTAAAATCTGGATTCTCAGATCGCCATTGGCGATGATTATTGCGGTTCAGCATCGTGATTCGGCCTACGAACCTCGTTCACCGTATATGGTACACTCGCTTGAACACAACACCGTTTGCTTTCACCTCTCCTGAGGATCTTCAACCACGAAGAAGTAATTGTCTAGCACTGTCCTATCTGGATCTATGCCAACTGAAGTCAGTAGGTGTGCGTTATTTGTCGTCCTCGAAAGTCTCACGCTTTGAATGTCATTTGATTTTTCTCCGATATATTTAAGTTAAGTTTGAGAAGCTTTTTCTAAACAGAAGCACTCTTTGAGCATTATAAGTGACTCGGATGAGGTGGGGCCATTATAATTATTTTTGTCGTACAGACCAGGGATTGAACGTGCACTGGGACGATCGAGTCCAAGACAACACGAGCATACATCGGCTGAATGCTTACTTACTTACTTAAGGTGGCGCTACAGTCCGGGGTGGACCTGAGCCTCAACCAACAAGCGTCTCCAGCCAGCTCGATCTTTAGCTAGCTGTCTCCAGTTGCGCACGCATAGTTGGTTGAGGTCCCTTTCCACTTGCATGCGCCATCTGAGTCGCGGTCTTCCTCTACTGCGCCGTCCCTCGGTGGTGGATTCGAAGACTTTTCGGGCCGGAGCATTGGTTTCCATCCGCTCTACATGACCTAGCTATCTCAATCGTTGGACCTTCACTCTTCTGGCTAAGTCGATGTTGCTGAACAGCCCGTATAGCTCGTCGTTGTATCTCCTCCCCCACTCACCATCTATGCAGACGGGACCGAAAATCACACGAAGAATTTTCCTCTCGAAGCAACCAAGAGCTGCTTCATCCGCTTTTGACAGAGTCCATGCCTCCACGCCATGTAGCAGGACTGGGACGATTAAGGTCTTGTAAAGCGTTACCTTGGTTGTTCGAGAGAGGGCTTTGTTAACCAATTGTTTTCTTAGCCCAAAGAAGCACCGATTGGCAAGAGTTATTCTTCGTTTGATTTCAGCGCTGGTGTCGTTGTCTGAGTTGATAGCGGTTCCTAGATAGACAAAGTTTTTAACTACCTCAAAGTTATATCTGTCTGACATGACGTTCTGACCGAGACGTCGGTGTTGGGTGTCCTTTCTTGTTGACAGCATATATTTCGTCTCACCCTCGTTTACCGCTAAGCCCATCTTCGCGGCCTCCGTTGCAATACTCACAAAAGCGCCTTTGACATCACACTGCGTTCTTCCGATAATGTCAATATCGTCGGCATATGCGAGTAGTTGGACGGACTTCTGAAAGATTGTTCCTCTGGTGTTGGCGTTTGAGTTTTGAACAATTCGAAAACGATGTTGAAGAAGTCGCTTGACAGCGCGTCGCCTTGTCTAAATCCTTTTCTGACATCAAAGGTCTCGGTTAGGTCTTTACTGACCTTGATGGAGCAGCGTGCATTCTCCATCGTCATCCTACACAAACGGACGAGTTTGGTAGGGATGCCAAAAAAATGCTTAACGACATTAAAATCGATGTCTACGCTTCCCCCATTTAGGCTGGAGCACTTGGTGTAGAATGCACAGGCTTTGCGCAACCACCAGCTATTTCGTAAAGCAGCTTGCATTCTACTGATTATGATGATCCTCATAGACATTGTAGCAAGCCAGACACAAAAGGTGTACCTTCGGTTAGCCGCAAAACGGCAAGACAAAAAAATGCAAGCTATGCTTTTGCCAGAGTTCGTCAATCGTTGTCAGTCAATTTTTAGACGACGGTACTTATGCTAAATCTTTTTAAAATGGCCCGCAAGGTTTCAACTGAATCTGGCCTCTGAGCAGGCTCCAATTTAACAGCAAGCTTTAGGCTTCGTTTCCCCGTCTTGCTTAAGAATGCTTTAGTAATCATCGCTGAACTTCACAAAATGGTTAATTATTTTCATTTTGGACATTTAGTACAAAGTGGCTGGATACTAGTGACTAGCAAGGTACTGGTGCACTTACCCTAACTAGCTGGGAGGAGGAATTAATTAGCTGGAGGCGCCTAGCCCAACAACGTGCTAGTTGAAGAGGAATCCTGACTGAGGCCTGTAGCGCCAGACAAAGGAGTGAAGTCAGTTCACTGGAGCTAGTGAATTCGCCTCAACCATCCACATCACGAATCTCAATTAAATTCGATAATGAGCCAAGAATGCACCGCCCACCCTGTGGAAGTTCAAATGTCAACATTTTTTTCACCATCATTGGTGTGACTAAAAACGCCTTCGCTTTCATTCACCATGATCTCATTGACGATCAAAGTGCTTCCAAATTAATTGCGAAAAAAAAACCAACACACACTCGTGCAAAAAAGTTTGCCAACACACACACGCAACGCAGCAACGCGCACAACAATCGCAATATTCAACTGAAGTTCAACTGAAGGTCGTCCCATAGTTCTACTCTTCGTCATCCATTTGCAAGAGGAAATACCAGAATTAGATACCACACATCGATGGTGTACGTACAACAGAATTCAATTTGCCATCGGGCCCGCTCGTCTAATCGCAGGCAAACAATTACATAATTTAACCAGCAATTAATGGTAACTATCGTACGTGTACGTTTGTACACAGACCAAGTCGATACTCTGCCTGCGTCAACGACCAAGGGTGGCCGCGAGTATTTACAAGTCACTCGTCAAAAAATAGAATATTTTTCAATTTTTGTTTACATATGCATCAGATGTCGGCCCATTCTATAATTAGTGCTCGTTCGCTCCTCGGAAGCGGGTAGGACTTGCCGCAGGGAGTGAGAGAGACCAAATTGCAGCGCAATTGCGAGAGCCGAAACCGATTCACTGCTGACCTTCCGTCGGGGGAAAAGATGCATACTTGCGCACCTGCACGCTCGCGCATAAGAAGCGGCGAAACTGTTCTCAAACACGTGACTTGACGCGACTGAGACAAAGCCGCGTTCGCTTACGCTTACTTCCCCACTGCCATGCCAAGTGGGGCCCAAGTCTGTCCCGCGCTCTGCCGCGTCGTCAGCCCCCGAGCAGCAGCAATTGTTGCTAACGCTGGCCGAGTGAACTGAGAACCGACCGTCGTACACATAGACACGCCACGCCACGCCACGACACACTACAGTCTACTGGTTTCTATGTACACCCGCCGGTTATATAACCCAGAAGTGAACTGAAAGATAAAAGCAGGAATACATAAATTCTCCGTCCAAGTTCCAAAAGAAAACCACGACGCGATGTGACGACGGTGTGGTAGTGAGCTTGGAGGCTCGCCTCGTCGTTGGTGTGTGGCAAACCCACTTTCGTTATGCTCGTGGTTGTAGTTTGCCCCCACGCTCGATCGAGACGACAAGTTTCGACTCACTGTAGCGGAGAGGAGTGCAACGACGAGCAATGTAGCACCAGTTGGCGTGGCATTCGTTGCGGGGAAAGGCCCGCGCGCACGCACACACTGCAGTCACTCTTGTTGGGAGTTCCATTGCACAACACAAACTAGCTATTTCTTGGCAACAATTCGAGCGTCATGTACATTTGTGCATTTTGTTGAACGAGGTCGTTGACATTGAGCAATGTACATGCACCGTGTGATGTGCGCTCGAGGAGGCTCGTCTCCACACCGGTTTTTCGGTTTCTCGGTTGCTCTCCACCATTCGAGCCTTTTCCTACCGATCGCATGGCGATGATGCAAGAGAACTTGATTTTTGCGAAGCCCCCCAAGACGTGGGCTTTCCTTTTGTGTCGATACGCGACACGAGACACGAGACCCGTTCGCAATAAATCCACTCAGCGGCTGTTAATCACAATTCACAGAGCCGTCAGTCTTCTTACGAAAAAAATTCACCACCTAACGAAATATGCTCGAAATCCAGCAGCGGATGATGACTCGACGGAATGGCACGCTCACGCACACACGGCCAGGCGATGCCTCGATTCAGGTGAGCTACGATGACTAATCGGCTTGCAAGAGACGCCAGCTTTCTTGTAATTGACTGCTAAAATTCTCCGTTTGCTGACTCCCCGGGATTTGTGGGTATTTTTGCGCCAGCGCGCTAAGAGCGGAGTCCAAAGGAGACACTCTGCTAAATTATGTACACCACCGGGAACTTGCGGTTTTTCGGTTGTTTATGTGGCACTTAGACGGGACGCGACTGCACGATGAAGGTTACGCAAGGGCAAGTGAACTGCCAGTTGACAGATGACATTTGCAAAGTGAACGTTCCCCCGTTTTCTCCCTCGTGCTCCGTATCTTGGACTATCGCGATTAAGGTGAGAAATGATCCCCTTCAATTAACGGCCGAGACATGTGTAAACACATAAATATCGTCACGGAAATGTGTGCGATTCGAAATTCGCGATCGGAGGTTCCACCAACACACACCGTCAGCCATGTGGGCCGCCTTGGCGTTCGTTTTTTAACGAAATTCGCGAAAAACCGACGTCATGTGACCTTTTATCATTGAAAAAATAGCGCGGTTTGCTGTTGGAGCCGCTCCGCTCCACTTGTTGGAGTCACACCCCTTTTCGGCGCAAGAAGCGATAAAACTATTTAGTCGTTCTAGTTCGACGGCCGGAGGAGGTTGGTTGGCTTATCGGAGACACACGAGGTTTGGCAGCTCGATTGGAGGGGAAACGAGAGCTTTCTGTTTTGTTTTGATGGTTTGATGGATAGTTTGTGTTGTCGTGACTGTGGCAAGTTGGGAACGATCGTGGAATTTTTTGAGATATTTAAATCCATGCAAACGTGATCTGTCTTGTTTTTGCGGTCTGGTTGCAATTAAGCTGAATCATTGGACGATAAAGATGCTAGCGCTTGATTGGAGTGGACTTTCAGCTTGGGAGGAAAATTTAGAAGAAAATACTTTGAACTGAGCAAACAAACCACACTGACATGAGTTGGGCAGGCATTTAGGAACTTGTAAATATTGAGTGTCTGTCCGGAACAGAGTTTCAATTTCAATTGGATCAGTCTCAGCATCAAGTTGGGGCAGTGTTCACTTACAACGTAAGCTGAAAATTGTAAATGACGGCAGTATGAGATGTCCCTGCACACCACACAATCAATTGAATCCGAATTTGTATGCCTTAACTTCAGCACTCTGTTCACTAACTTCCAAACATCCCTCCTAAGATCAGGTTTTCGTGGTGCCCTCTGATAAAACGTGTAAAACTTGAAGACAGCCATATTCTTGCAAAACGTCTCCCGAGACGAAATTTGTGTGCTTTTTTTTCAAGTGTGACCACATGTTCGATTCTTAAAAAGTTGCCGAAAATGCCAAAACAAAGTTACGTACGTCACGTACACACGTACACACTATCCCCTAGTCCTTCAAGACCGCAACCCGTGGAGGATCTCATCCAGACCCATTATTTGCAATAAAAGAAAGAGATCACATAGATTTGGGCGTCTGTTTCGATAAGTTTCGTTAGGTTTCGCTTGCTTAAGTGGGGTCCAAATTCATCATTCTCCTGTATGTAGACTTAAGCCAACATAATCAATCGAGTGATAACACAGAAGTGATGGCCTGTAAGCATATTAACCAGAGTTTCGATAACTTTCGTTAAGACTAGCTTGCTTAAGTGGTTTCGAAATCTGTCGCTCTCTACGGATGGAATCTTAAATCAACGTAATCAATCGAAAGATTATGCAGAAGGTATATTATTATCCACTTCGTTGAGTTTCGATAAGTTTCGTTAGGTTTCGCTTGCTTAAGTGAGGTCCAAATTCATCATTCTTCCGGACGTAGATTTAAGCCAATCTAATCAATCGAGTGATTACACAAAAGTGATGCCCTTTAATCATTTTAACAACAGTTTCGATAACTTTCGTTAAGATTAGCTTGCTTAAGTGGTGTCGAAATCTGTCGCTCTCTACGGATGGAGTCTAAAAAACCGTCATCAATCGAAAGATTACGCAGGAGCTCTACTCCAATAGATTATTGACCACTTCGTTGAGTTTCGATAAGTTTCGTTAGGTTTCGCTTGCTTTACTGGGGTCTTAATCCGTTGCTCTCTACGCACGTATAGACTGAAATTAACGGAATCAATCGAAGGAATACGCAGAAGTTATACCCGAAAAGTGTTTTAACCACTTCGTTGAGTTTCGATAAGTTTCGTTAGGTTTCGCTTGCTTAAGTAGGTTCTAAATCCGTTGCTCTCTACGTAGCTAGACTGAGATCAACGGAATCACTCGAAAGAATACGCCGAGGTGCTACCCCAAAACTGTATTAACCACTTCGTTCAGTTTCGATAAGTTTCGTTAATGATTACCTATTCAAGTGGAACCAAGTGGAAATGAATCACTGTATTAGTAGATTTGGTTAATTTTTTTATTACTTCAGCATAAACAATTTGTTAGTCACGAAAGTTGGATTGACACAACATTTTGTTTGGCAGTGACTACTGAATTTTAAATAGACTTTCGAGTTCAAATTCGTTACCTTCGCGGCCGCTATCACCGGTGACCAGATGTTCTTTATCAGTATTCGTATTCAAATAGAGAGGCTCTGATTGTAAGTCTTTTTTTAAACTGGAACACATTAGTGTTCATGTGTGCGATGAGGTGGAACACATTTTCGTTCATGTCTCTCCTTTCTTTCGAAACCATCAATTATCCTCATCGTTTTGTTCATCGTCTATGGCATCCATAAAGTGGCAAGTAACAATAAGAACCATTAAAGTCCTTCGAGTACAGACATAAGATACACCGAACTGCTGATGGAGTTCCTTTGCTGCGAAAGTAGATAAACTCTTTGTCTACTTAGAAGTATCTTTGCTGGAGGAAAGATAGGTAAGTAATTGGATTCCCTGACGGCCACGGACATACCGTGGCATACTTTTGACCAACCTGTTGCCTCCATTTTGTCCTTGCTAGGTACTGGATTACTACCATGAGACCTACTTTAGTCATAAAACCAACCAGGGTCACATATGAATCTGGATCAAAAAACTTGCCGATATTTGCAAACTACTCGAACGATTGTTTTGGCAACATTTTGCAGTCGGAGCTGACTGTGAATAGATGAGAATTGAAAACATTTTATGGTTATTAATAAGTCAAGAATAATTTATGTTGAAGACATGCTTCTCATTCTTGGAAGCTGCTTTGAATTGTTGGAAGACCAAGGAAAACAGTAGTTTCGCAAAAGGAAACATTTATTTGTGCAGATTTCCTGTCGTGGCGTAGTGAGTTGACGCGTCTTCTACTACACTGCAAGTGCCAGATTCAATCACTGAACATAGCAACTTCTGCAAAGTATGCAAAGTATACCTACCTAGAAAAAGCTTCTCAAACTTTTCCTTTTAGGGCTGTTATACAACCGCAGGTCCCATCAGTTCGTGATATAACAAAGCCCACACAATAAGAATGGCAAAAATATCATCGCTTGAAACTGACACTTAAGAAGGTCAACCTAGGCTTCATCGTATCTAATCTTTGGGTAGTCAAAGCAGATTAGGCCAGAGGAAGCCACCTGGTGCTGCTTATAGAGCCGGTCATGAGGCTTTCCAATATGGCATGGAGAAAATCGCAATTTTCGAAAGCAAATTACTGGTCTGACCTTCGACAGGGACCGTCGAAAGGCCCACAACAAACAGAAGCTCTACGACGAAGCACGCATAGTGCCACTGTTCAGAAAACAGTTTCTAGACATCAGCAACCACCCATCGAGGCTAAATCGGCTGCCACATCAAGACCAACATGGACACACGGATTTGAAGAAACACTGGACTTTGTAGGTCCATACGACCAAATGCCAAATTTTTGTGTGGTAGCTTAGGTTAATGGGCTGCCAAGCAAAATTGCTTGATCAATTAGACCATAGTCGGTCCAATGGGCTGTTAATTCGATCCTAATGGCAATGGTGACTGAACTTTGCTTTCACTGGGATTCGAACCTGGGACCTCGATCTCCAAGGGTAGGCACTCAACCAACTGCGCCATCTAGCCGTTGAATCTTTAGTGTTAAGCATACAACAGTCTGTTCACAGGCAATTCTTGTAGATCGCTTAAAAATTGTTGCAAATGTCCAAAATCAAGTACAATGATTATTCTAGCATTTGATTATCAAGCATTTAAGACCACAGGGAGAGACGGCGAAGTCTGAACTCGCAGAATGTGTCCACAAGTCCACACCAAATAAATTAAGTCGGCAAGTACTTTGATCTCCTTCTATAATAATATGGGTGGCGCTACAGCCCATAGAGGGCCAGTTTTGTGCGTGCTACTGTTCTCTCACGAGTGGAAGGGACCTACAGTTTTATGGCGACTCCGAACGGCCAAGTTTGAGAAGCTTTCTCTAGACAGGAAATACTCTTTGAGCATTGTCAGTGACTCGAAAGAGGTGAGGTCGTGAAACTTATTTTTGTCGCTCAGAGCTGGATTCGAACCTGCGACGTCGAGGTTGGGGTCGACGCACATACCCACAACGCCACGGCACCCTACATCTACTCGTAATAAAATTCAGTTTATTTTTTATTTCAAAAATGCATTCATTTCTGTGTCAATTTATAATTATTGTGTTCTTGTTTTGCAGCAAATTAAGAAAAGCCATTTCGTGAATTAAAAAATGAGATGTTTTGTGTGCCTGTGGTAATCTACGTGAGTGGACAAACGAAGATTGCGAAGTGTCACAAGAGAAATACGCAAGAGAAGCCTGCAAGAATGGGGATTCGTGAATTCCCCTCGATTGAGGTGTGTCCGAATGCGTGGAAGTAACGAACACGTGGATTTATTCTTAAGAAATCGGTTAAGCAATGCGCTGAAGGTCTACCAAAGGGATTGGTTCTGTGTGAAAAATGATTACGGAAGACAGGGCATGCGGTACATTGCTTGTTTTTGCACAGGGTACTAGAAGAGGATGCGGTTTTCTTACTGACATCTGGAAATATACATCATTCTAGGAAAAAAATTTCGCAACTTTCGCATGTGACATGACTCAAGCTACAAGACAGTGATGCAGTGAAAATCCACAAGAACACACTAAGTCATGTTAAAGAGAAGTAATGAAGGTCGGAAGCAGACCTTATCTGGTACTGGTTCATTTGGGAGTGGTGGTTAAGAAGAATGAAATAAGAACTCATTCTGAGCATTCCGAGTGTTGTCTTAAGGAGAAAGTGCGACACAGACTGAGGGGACTTTTTGACTTTGCGTTTGTGAGACAACGCACGTCAACACAGTGTGGACACGGCTGGATCCGTGATGAGATGAGAGAATGTGACCTCAAACAACTGGGCGTGGTACAGTGCAAACAGAGAATGATCGTGGTATTGAGAGCGAGTCGTTTGGGTGGGGATCGAGGGCTCCTTGGAGTTAAGGCAGAGTACAACGAAGGAATTTGTGGGGTTCTAGATGTTCAAAGAAAATAATAAAAATATGGATGGCGCTACAGTCCGTAGAGGGCCAAGGCCCATCTTCACAGCAACCACTCGTGTTGTGCTTGCCATTGTTCTCTCACGAGTGCAAGGGATCTACAGTTTTATGCCGACTCCGAACGGGCAAGTTTGAGAAGCCTTTTCTAGACAGAAGTACTCTTTTGAGCATTGTCAGTGACTCGAAAGAGGTGGGGCCGTGAAAATTATTTTTGACAGACCGGGAATCTCTACGGCATCGTGTTTGGGGTCGACGCACATACCCACAACACCCGGGCCAGAACAAAAATGTTCAAAGATGCTTTTGGTTAAACATGGGGTCTAAATTGTATAAACATGCGAATTGTAATTTATAAATGGAGGACATCGTAATTACATCTCTCTTTTTGTTTATGAAATTTTCATAATTGCAATCATTTATTAATATCATCCAATTGATTTATCGAAAGCCAATCGTTTTCTTCATTAGCTAAGTGTGTTTTTACGTGAATTATATATGTTCGGGTATTATACTGAGCAAAAGGGTAAAGTACATCACAGACAAAAAACCACTAAAGGAAAAACTATTTGTACTGCAAGCACCACCAATCACTCGATATTGTTGTTGTTTTCATTTGTCTCTGATATCGGAAACAGATGACATTCGAAGGGCCAGCAGCTGAAATAGGAGAAATATAGATAAACTCATCTTTGTCGAGTGAATCAATGAAATTATAGGAGTGCTGTCAGAAGTCAACGCACATATTTCGGAAGTGAAACAACTTGTTCGTATATGTGTTGCAAACGATTTGATTATTCGTCAGTCATCAATCAGAAGCAGCGTATATGTTAACAAGTTGATTATTTCAATTTCGTGATTTGATCTGGTGCGTCTATCGCATAATGTCCAACAAAATAAATCCAAAACGTCGAAATGCTCTAAACACATCGTCATCATCCAGTTCATCGTTGTCATCCGCTGGAGGGGGAGACGGGGGAATGTCTGCAGATCTAACATCACTATTTGAGTGTCCAGAGTGTTTCGATTATGTTTTACCACCTATACTGCAATGCTCCAGTGGACATCTGGTGTGTGTTTCATGTCGCTCAAAATTAACTTGTTGTCCCACATGCCGCGGTCCTCTGGCTAACATAAGGAATCTAGCGATGGAAAAGGTCGCATCGAATGTGAAGTTCCCATGCAAACACCCCACCTACGGATGCACAGCCACCTTACTCTACACACAAAAGACAGAACACGAAGAAACGTGCGAATGGCGGCCCTACCTATGCCCCTGTCCTGGTGCATCATGCAAGTGGCAAGGACCTCTCGATCTAGTCATGCAACACTTGATGATGTCCCATAAGAGTATAACAACACTGCAAGGAGAAGATATTGTCTTTTTAGCAACAGACATCAATCTGCCTGGCGCAGTTGACTGGGTAATGATGCAGTCGTGTTTTGGTCATCATTTTATGCTCGTACTCGAGAAGCAAGAGAAATATGACGGTCATCAGCAGTTCTTCGCCATTGTGCAACTGATTGGCTCTCGCAAAGAAGCTGAAAACTTTGTCTATCGACTCGAATTGAATGGCAGCAGACGTTGCCTGACGTGGGAAGCGATGCCGCGAAGTATTCACGAAGGTGTAGCCAGTACAATATTCAATTCAGATTGTCTGGTATTTGACACGTCGATCGCGCAACTATTCGCCGACAATGGGAATCTTGACATTAATATTACCATTTCCATACTCTAAGGAAGATAAAATAGTTAGTTGCGCCGCCAAACATTGTACATTATACATATACATACATACATTTACCACTACTATGATTACATTTATACGTCATAACACAACATATTCTCTAATTAGTTGTCATGAGATATTTGTATTAGGTATTCTCCGTTACACATCATGTAGTTCTAATGGTTTAAATTTGCCAGAGTGACGACGCTAAGAGTGTCCAAACCAAAAACCGAAATCGAAACCCTCTCAACCTAGTGTTCGTCGGACAATTTCATGAATGTATTATCCGATTTATTGGCTAAAAAATCTTTTCCAGTAAAAAACAAAACAAAAACATTTCTCATTTCTCATAAACTAAAGCACTTGTGGTTACTGGCAGTCTATGTTGAGTTATGACTATTTGGGATTCAACCCATTGGAAAAGAAGAAGAATACTTGCACACATCTAAAGATCGACTGGTCTTAGAACGCCAAGGAGTCTCTACACAGTACCTTCTGCAATACTCGAGGTCATACTTTTACTCTCGACCTATTCTGCAATAACTGCCTTATTGGCTCTGCCGCTCGGATTTTTTGATTCAAAACGAACCAAAAGTTGGACAGTAGAACAAAATATAAGACAACTAGACTACTTACAACGTAGCTTAGTTCCAATGACAAACTTTCATCAGCGCTTTTTCGGACCAAAAGCAATGGCAAAAGCAAGTGATGATAGCAGAAAAGTGGATAGCCCTATACGCTGATTGTTCGATGATGATCCTGGGTACAACTGTGCGGTCGTATGAGACGTTTTCGAATAATCCCTGGTACTAGGTTAGGTTATTGAGCTGCCAACAAAATTGTCAGCACGCTTAGACTATTGCGATACCCAGTGCCATTTATTTTAATCCGCCAGGAAATGGTGAGTGAACCAGATTTGAAAACCAAGCATAAATAAGCAAAATGCAGGGAACGCACAATTATTTGATCAATTTTGTCGCTTGTTTTGCGTTCAAAAAATGAATGTGTTTCGGGTGCAGTATTGTCTCCTCGAAGGATGTTGTGATATCGCCGTATTATCCGATGGTCTCCATCAAGCTGGTTTCGGAGAAACCTTGAATGTCGGGGAGTCTTCCTTAGAAACGGAAATGCAGGGGTTACAACCAGCGATTGGGTTCTTGTGAGACACTTCTGATTGCTTTATGACCGACACCTATTTTCGATTTGGCGGTGGTGTCCTCTTAAGGACCTTTACTTTGTTCGTTGGCTTGTCTTCTAGTAGCAGGATATTCACTACTCTTTTCTTAGAAGGGCATGTAGACATAATCTGAGGTCACTTCTCGCTCAAGCGATCTACGCGAATAAGAAATTGTCACGATCCAACATCTGCTTTGCCATTGCCCAGTTCTAAAGGATCGTCGTCTAGCAACACAGAGCCTATGGACTGCAGATATATCGGATCTTTTAAAATTCATAGAGAGCATGGGGTGGTTTTGAATCGACAAGTAGGTGGTTAGTGATACTACAAGTGAGAAGAAGGGATTCACATTGGCCCCTTTGGCCTCGAAGTGGAGCTTTACCCCCGTGACCCTTTTCATCATCATCTCAAACTAAAAATGGTCTCGGTGGTAAGCACTCAGTCGACACTTGTATTACCTTCACCAGAAGAACCCTTTGTCTCCCACGGGCCACACCGAATTATATGCTGTACCTTGAAACAGGCCTCCCACCAAAAATTATTCTGAAGAAATGAATACAATCATCGGGTGATACAGCAAATGAATGGAGACATCTTGCTGCCATTTGTAGTTTGGATCTAAATGTAACACAAAACGAACAACCTTCTGTGCTGAAGAGAAAATTTAACACGCTTCTAGAAATACTGAGAAATGTCCTCTATGAAAGGTACGGTGCCGTGAAATAACGCCGAGCGAAATAAAACCGAATTTTAATGTTCGGTCTTATTTCACTTTGCTAAAGTGAAATAAAGCCGAGTCGGCCTTATTTCGCTTTGCATTTATAAATACATTCAGATAAAGATTCCTACCTTTTTTTCAGATTTCCACCCCTGAAAATTAACCGTGTGAATGTATTCACACGTACTCAAACCCATTCAACATCCTGTTTTCATTTTATTTATTTAACGAAGTTTAAACTATTTATTTTGATTTTAAGATACCTATCCAGTAACTTAAATGTGTCAATACTAATAAACAAAAGAAAATCTAGGAAACAATAGCTAAGAATATCGGAGTTTAACAATATATTTTGGTGGTACTTTGAACAATTTGCCTGCAAATTGGACAAAGAATTGGATTATTAAGCTTTAAATATTTGTCTGACAATCCTGTATAACAGTTCAAACACAGTTTGAAGTGATTACAAGGTTGTAGAAAGATAGTTCGAGCATTTTTACAACATATAATGCACAATAGAGACACATCATCAACATTAAAATAATCCGGTTCTACATCATCTGGATTCAAATCGTCTTCATCTTCGCTGCTTACACTTTCAATTAACGAGTCTTCAGAAAGCAAATTATTACTTTCATTTGTCATTTGGTTAAGAAAGTCTTGGATTGATATACGTTTTTTTTTAGTTTAATTAAAGCCGCTTCAATTTGCTGTCCCGTCTTTGAATTTTTTCTTTGGTGGTTCAAAGATTTGGAATGTGCCATCAATTGACATTAGAAATTCCTTAGATTTTATAACATCTTCATCCAGAAGACAGTCTACGAGCTTGAAAAAATTTCCAAATTTCGCCAACTTCCGGCTTAGTCGACTATTGTACCCTTCAACAGCGCTTGTTGTTCTCATATGAGACCTGAACACGGATACAGCTGAAGGAGTTTCCTAAACATACACATATATACATATATATAAGTTTGCATTCAATTAAGAAATTCATTTGATGTTACGGTTAAAGTCTCATCAATATTTTTAATATAAAAGGTATATTTTTACCAATTCTAAATGCTGAAATAAATAGAATGGTTGAGAACTTAACTGTTATTTTAACTATTATAAGTAAAAACTCTCGGCGGAGTACTATTATTTTCTCAAATTCTATGCAAGTGTTTAATTAAATAGATCGACTTTTTCTTACCCTTTCTATCCACTGCTTTCTGAAGTATATTAAAAAATATTTAAATATACACTCTCCTTTTATTTTAAACTGCACACCTTTTGCTTCGTTATTCAGAAGTTCAAACGCCGATTCCATATCCATCGGTTTTAACAGAGGAAGAACTAAAAATTTGCGATAAAGGCGCTTTGCCTCCTTCTTTTTGTTTATATTAGCAAAGAATCCTGGCAGCTTAGATGATTTTTTTCTAATAGCTTGGCAGAAATGAAACCAGCAGGTTGTATATTTGGCTGACGGAAATATTTTCTGCAAAGCATTTCGTAAGCCTTTTTCAAAATCTGTGACAAAAGAGCATGGGCAAAATTTGAACAAATTGGCTTCAATGTACTGAAATGCGTGCAGGTACATTTTTTCCGATTTATTGCTCATTAAAATATAAATGAACGGGTAAACCTAACAAGTAAAATTTCATTAAATGCATATAAATCTTAATATAATATTTAATATTACATGATCGTCGTGAGCAAAATGGATTAAACAAAGTTGTTTATATCCGCAAGATGGGACAACGCTAAAAGTGCCGTCCAGAAGATAATTTTTCTGGCTCCCGTCCGGTAACTTCCGAATTTCCTCAGAAATTGTCGGAGACATAAATATAGTGTAAGAAAATCCCGGTTCAATAACAGTGCTCCTGTAGAATGGCTCACTACGTTTGTACCGAGACATACCGAAATCATGCATCACACTTCGATTCTTAAAAATTGCACATATCTCTGAAGCAGATGTGGGGGCTTTAGGAAACGAACTGTTTCGGATGTTTTTAAGTTGTCGCCGAACTTTGCCAAATTGAACAGACGCACTAGTTTCACCTCTTCCACAAACTTCGTCAAAAACTTCGCGAATACCACTTCTTTTGAGCGAAACATTTGCACATTCATTTTTCATTTCGCTTAGTAATTTTAATTTACCGCGAAGGTCTTCTTGCGTCGAATGGTTGTGCGGTGCACTTACCTTTGGAACTCTAACTAAATTTTCATTGTTAAACTCAACAACTGCACTTGCATTGCACTCACTCTTATAACACGTATATCTCTTACACAATCTGAACTTTGATTTAATTTTATAAAGTTGCTTTGTTTCGGGTATGTACAAAAGTTCGCTTCCCTTTCTAAAACCTTCACAGATTTCATATACAAATACTGATTCACCCAAATTTGCCATTTAAACGATGTGTATCACTCAAAGTTCATCAACTAATGAGATGACTGCACATCGAGTTACAATCAACAAACATTGATTACGGTAAAGTTCACTTGTTTTTCTAACAAGTACAGTTGGCTTTACTGATTCTTTTGCCTTTTCTCTGAATTAGGCATTGTTTCGCTTTAAGAAAGTGAAATAATGCCGAATTGTGAAAACATTTGCTTCGGCTTTATTTCACAAGCAATGTTCGGCGTTATTTCACTTTGTCAATGTGAAATTATGCCGAATTCTAAAATTGTTTTTGTGTTCTAAAATTGTGTTATTACAGTCGTTTGAATTTCGATCAAGGTGGTAAAACGTATGTCCTTATTTCGAATCAGTTAAATAAAATAAATACATATTATTTTCAAAACACGTGGCTGAACACGCCCCTGAATTGTACACAGCATCGCACAGCTCCAAATTTAGTCTGTCCGCTATGCGATCTGAATGAATGTGAAAAATGTCAAACATTTCATCACAATCTGCCCAATTTTGAAGGAGTTTAGGATGAGTCACTGCGGTAAGCAGTACCATATCTTGATGAAGATGTACTACTTGATGCACTTAATGGAAAAGCTGGATGGGATACTCTATACTCATGTGCCACGGTTGCACTACGCTAAGTCACGATCGCAATTGCATAATAAATGAAGACTTTTAGAAGTCAAAACATTTAACATAATTAAACTGTGTACATCCTTCATTAGTGTCTTTATTTGCTGCCTCTATACATACTTTCTTCTTTCTTCTTGTTTGTATTTCAAAACGTCAGTCTCTTAGACGGCCATATGGCTAAACCAAAAGACTTTGTAAATTAAGATTTTGTCCAATGAAATAAATAAAAAAGTCAACAAAAAAACACTCAGCCGCCACTCGATCCTCCGCCATCGACTCTTCGGACTGGGTTCACCACCTTATCTTGTGTCTGCTAAGGAATCGCCTTCTTCCTCATCGAGTCGCATTTAAGGCCCGCCTCGGAAGTAGAACTGACGGGAACATACGTGCCATGTGCCCACACCGTCGGGTTATAGCTTCTTCCGTTCGGAGAAGCAGTTGTTCGATCGACATTGAGTTGCTCGAGTACTGCCGTGTTTCTCATCATATCCCGGCGAGTAACTCCTCTTCCTTAACCTGATCTTAACCCACTGTCCTCTTGTTCCTCAGCCAAGAAGTTATGGATTGTTTTTAGAAATCTACTTGTTATCCATTAAGTCTGGTTCTGTCGTCGATAGCGACTAAGTCCTGGTTCGCCAGCAGATGCTGGACATCGGCTTTGATTGGCGCTACAGTCCGGGGTGGACCTGGGCCACAACCAGCATGCCTCTCCAGCCAGCACGATCTTTCACCAGCTGCCTCCAGTTGCACACACCAAGTTGGTTGAGGTCCTTTTCAACTTGTGTGCGCCGCGGATTTCTGGCAAGGTGAATTGAGCGATGAGGACTTTACTTACGGCAATAGTTGATACGGGCTTCAAGGGAAAAGATGGCCGGTTCGATTGACTGGACAGACGAATTTTTGACCTGAATATTAAGCCAGATCAAATTGATATCGCTAATGTGTCTACCTGCTACCCGTGAAAACTGCTTCTGGGCAACAGGAGATAAGAGTAAAAAAACATTTCACAGCTCCTATTGTTAAACGGAGTTGGATATTATTTGCATTCACTCTCCTCTTCCTTTGTTCTGGTCTTGTCTATCTACGATCAGCGGGGAGACTGTTGTCATCCGTTGAAGCGGAGGTGAGACCAAACCGTCTCTATGCAGGATCCTTCCCTGCTTGAGTAAGTGAAGGATTCAAGGGTTGCTCGGTGCTGTGGTAGACTGGCGTTTGAGGGCATTTATCACATCGAACTATTTACGAGGACGGTCATAGCACTGAATTATTCCAACTGACTCACATACTTATCAGGCAGACGAACCATGAAGGGTGTGAGCCTGAGCAATTGCAGCCTTCCATCGGTGACAGTCCGTGGCGGCCCGTGGCGTTGTGGGTATTTGCGTCGACCCCAACCTCGACGTCGTAGGTTCGATTCCAGCTCGTAGCGACAGAAATAATTTTCACGGCCCCCACCTCTTTCGAGTCACTGACAATGCTCAAAAGAGTACTTCTGTCTAGAAAAGGCTTCTCAAACTTTTACCCGTTCCGAGTCGGCATAAAACTGAAGGTTCCTTCCACTAGTGAGAGAACAATAGCACGCACAACACGAATGGTTGCTGAGAAGCAAGGCCCTGGCCCTCTACGGGCTGCAGCGCCACAAATATATATATATATATATCGGTGACGGTCCTGGGCACACTGCTTCCAGTCATCAAGGCCAAGCTGGTCTCTGTACCAGAGGTTCGGTCTTCCTCTCTTTCTCGAACCAGGAGGCCCGGATTCGAAGACCCTCTTTACTGGAGCGGTGTGGCCGATGTGGCCGAGCTCGGGGTTGTGTCTTCTCCTCCATTCGCCTTCCTCGCAGACGGGACCATATATCCGACGAAGATTTTTTCTTTCGAAGGCACCAAGAATCAGCTCTCCAGTCTTGCGTAGTGTACAGCTTTCGGCTCCATGAAGCAGGACTGGCAGAAAAAAGGTTTTGTAGAGCATGACTTTGGTCCTTCGAGTTAGGAGTTTCGAGCCTAACTCGACTAACTACGACTACTACTACGACTAACTACTAACTACTTCTGACAGACCGAAGTAGCATCGGTTGCCAAGGGCGATTCTACGTCGGATCTCCACTATGATGAAAAAAAAAAGATTTTCAACTGAATTTGTTAAGCAATTGTTAGTTTTAATTGAATCTGCTTTCACACTATTCACCTATGCTACAGATGTGAACACTCTCGCTCCTATGAACAGGCCTGGTTTTTATTAGTTCGATCTACCGCGAGTGTTCTGCGGAAACATTCACTCTAGTCTCGACGTTTTTCACTGCAGTGGATGAGGACAACGACTTTTTCAAAATTCCTCAGCCGCAACACCGCCAAAGAAGACACGATCACGCTAATTCACAATCAATAAAGAGGATGACCTTCTTGTGGCTGATTTTCCACTCAAGTTTCCGTTTTCACAAGTTCATAAAAGTTTCAGCAAAGTCATTAGTTCCATCAGGTTGGCCGTTGAGTAGTGGCGAGCAAAATATGAAATCTAGTCTCTGAAGGCTAAACTACGTCGTTTTTTGCACACACTCGAGAGGGAGACATTGACTGCAGAGGGGGAAGCTACACTGAGGCTGAAGGTGGGCTCATTTGTTTTGCTTGGAGTTTGATTGATTCCATGGATAGGAGCAGTGACTTTAGAGAAACTCCCCTCCAACGACTGACTAATTCTCAGACGAGCAACGTGCCAACAATTTTTTTTGCAAAAACGAACACAATCGAGTAAATCTCTTGTTTGTTTTGTTTTAGCGTCGAAAATAGACGATTTTCAAATGTATAGCAAAACGTATGTGGGTCAAAAAGTACAGCCGTCCGACAAACTAGAAGGACACAAGAAATGTGTTTTATTTTATTCGCAAACTGCCGTGCCGCCTACAAACTTCCCGAAACGAAAAAAAAATTTAACCAAATTGCACACCTCCCTTGCTGAGCGACGACCACAGCGACCACAGCCAAACGCTCCACTCTCCCTATGTTCCACAGTTCGTCTGTGTGGCGTCGTTTCTCTTACTACACACAGTGTCTGCCTCGAATTGTGCGCCACATATCCACAAAAAAGACTGAATGAATTTCTCGGCACATGTACGTACACCGGTACACCGACTGCCCACAAATTTATCCCGCACACACTCACGCTCGCGGCACAAGAAAAAAAAGCTCTTTCGATACAACTCGTACCCCAACTATATAAGCGACTTGCTGTTGTATCTCAACCTTTAGTTGTGGATACACAAAGGCCAACAACTGAGTTGGAACCGAACGCACGAGAGTGAAATCAAAAAAAAAAAGAAAAAATTTCAAGCGTATATTTCTCAATTGGAAAATAAGGTGTCGCGTAAAAGTGAAGTGACTTCAAAAAATACACATTTTTCCACAAGACAGGAGTGTGCTTCGTTTTTCGAAAACTGAACGACAATTTTCGTCCGGTTTTGCGGGTTTATCAACAAAAAAAAAAAAAACTAATTTGTTTCGGATTTTATGTAACTTTCGCGAGTCAGTTTCTTTTTTCGGAGGGAATTCTGTGTTTTTTCTGTGAAGTGAAACAAAAAGAAAAAATCAAATAAATTCTAAGGCTGTCATCCAAAATTAGAACTGCCACAACGGATTATTTTTGGCGGGCATCAACACAACACACCAGCCAACCAGTAGCGCAACAATCGTCAACATCAGCGCGCAGTGCACAACTTGAACAGGAACCGAGCGTATCCACTGTCAGTCTGAGTTAGAATGCAACCAGTAGACACCATCAACATTCCTGGTGCAAAGAGAAAAGCTGTACAACCAACAATCCTCTAAAGAGAGTCATAAAAAAAAACACAGAAAAAAAAAAAAAAACAATTTCGAAATTTCTAGTGTAAGAGTTTCATAAGTTCAGACATCAACCGTGTGTGTGCGTTCAAATTTTTGCGCGTGAATTTCAAACAAAAAGAAACCACAGAAGATAAAGATAAAATTCAAAAAAGAGGTGTTAAGTGAACAAATTCATTTCGCAACTTCTCAACAAGATTGACCGAGATATTAGAAAAAAAAAGAAAAGAAACAACTCTTGTTAAAATCGCATCATCGAAATGAGTGGAAGAGATAATCGGCCTAGTGGGCAAATAACCAGTGCGATGGGGAAAATCAAAGATAAAATTATCCGATCCGTAACCGATGCGGTAAGTAAAACAAACAAACAAACAAAAAAGGATCCCTTTCCGAAAGTGAATACCTTCGTCTAGACGGGAGTTTATTTCTGAAAACACACTCGGAGTTCGAGAGAGAGACATTTTCGGTTTCAAAATAGAAATTCACAGTGAATTCATGGTGAACGGAATTGCAATGGAATTGAGCTTGAATGCATAGGCAGCGATCTCAAGGACTTCGGTTCGTCGTTGAGTGAGAGGAGGAGGCATGTGTGGGATGTGTGGTGGTGTTTTTTTTGGCTTTCACTTTTGGCAAACACGTTTGAATAATGTGCTGGTGGGTGTTTGCCTAATTTTGTGGTGGAAATTTAAATAGATTCGATTTATTTCACGTGAATTCACGGGTAAATATGACATTTGGTGGCACGGGGATAGGGTATTCTGTGCACGAAGGACCAAGGAATGTTTAATTTCGTCCCGTCCCATCCCCGATTAAGCATGATGCCGTGAAAAGGATTTACTGCGGATAATATTCACCTGTAAACAGCAGCAACTTCCTCACTGACTACACAAGTGCGAACGAGGTCTCCACTGAGCTTCAGACTTTCGAAAAATGAGTCAAAATTAGCGTCGATGGGTGTATGCTTAATTTGCGGTGTCTTTTTAATTGGATTCAATTTATTTCACGTGAATTCACGTGTATTCATGAATTTTTATGGCACTGGGATAGTGGATTTTGTTGACGAAGGACGGAGGAATGTTGAATTTCGTAGCGTCCCGTCCCCAATTAAGCATGACGGCGTGTAATTCAAGTTCACGTGAAAAGGATTTACTGAGGATAACATTCACCTATAAACAGCAGCAACCCTCTCACTGACTTTACAAGTCCGTACCAGCCCTCCAGTGCACTTCAGACTTTCGAAAAATGAGTCAAAATTAGCGTCGATGAGTGTATGCCTAATTTGTGGCATTTTAAATAGATTCAATTCATTTCACGTGAATTCACGTGTATGTTTGAATTTTTCTGGCACAAGGATAGGGTATTCTGTCCTCTAAGGACTGGGGAATGTTAAATTTTCCAAGCTTGCAATTATCCTTCCCGTCCTTGAGCATACATGACGCCGTGTTATTCGAGTTCACGTGAAAAGTCCTTACGGAGGATAAAATTTACCTGTGACCAGTAGCAACCCTCTCACTAGCTATACAAGTGCGAATGAGGTCTCTAGTGAACCTTAGACTTTGGAAAATTGAGCCAAATTTAGTTCCAATGAGTGTTTGGCTAATTTGCGGTGACAAATTGAATGAATTCAATTGATTTCACGTGAGTTCACGTGTATCTATGAAATTTGGTGGCACGAGGATAGTGGATTTTGTTGGCGAAGGACGGAGAAATGTTGAATTTCGTCGCGTCCCGTTCCCAATTAAGCATGACGCCGTTTAATTCAAGTTCAAGTGAAAAGTCTTTACTGAGGATAACATTTACCTGTGACCAGCAGCTCCAGGGAGGTCGCCAGTGAACTTCAAAATTGAGTCAAAATGAGGGGCGATCGATGTTCGCCTAATTTCTGGTAGCGTTTTAAATAAATTCAATTTATTTCACGTCAATTCACGTGTATGTATGAATTTTGATGGCACGAGGATAGTGTGCTTTATCGTCTCATGACAGAGGAATTTTTAATTTCTTCCCGTTTTGTCCCTGAGTATGCATGACGCCGTGTAATTCAAGATCATGAGAAAAGGATTTACTAACCTGTGACTACCAACATAACTCTCTGTGGTTCTACAAGTGCGTACGAGGCCTCTGGTGAACTTCAGACTTTCGAAAATCGAGTCAAAATTAGCGTGAGTGTTTGCCTAATTTGTGGTTGCATTTTAAATGAATTCAATTTATTTCACGTGAATTCACGTGTATTCATGAATTTTGATGGCACGGGGATAGTGTAATCTGTTGTCTAAGGACGAGGGAATGTTTAACTTGCCAGGCTTGCAATTATCTGTCCAGTCCCTCAGTATGCAAGGCGCCGTGTACTTCAATTTCACGTGAAAAGGATGTACTGATTGTGACATTGCTTCTTCTCCTTATGGCGCTACAATCCGGCGAGAAACTGGCCCTCAGCCAACTAGCCCCTCCAGCTGACACCATCCTTATTCAGCTGCTTCCAAATTTCGCACGCCTAGTTGGTCCTCCCCTGCAAAAGGTCATGTGAACACCAGCAACTCTCTCACTCTGAACGAGTTCCCCACTGAACTTTAGACTTTCGAAAAAAATCGAGTCAAAATTAGCATCGGTAGCACGCAATGAATGAAGTTGCTGCTCGCACGGCATGACATTGTGCAAAAAAGTTGAGACGATCTGACTGGAATTTAATTTAGGCAGTTTCGAGCTTTGAAACCGCCCGACAGCACTGATCGATGTGGAAATTTATGCAAACAAAAAAAATATCAAGAGAAAGGGAAGTGTAAACAAAAGAGACACACAACGCAATCGATTTCTTAGCACAACCCCACCACCACCGGTCTCAGGAAATGCACACGATCGCTATAAAACTAGTTGTAAAATGAATAACCGCAGATATCCCACAGTCTATTTATCGGATTAGAAATACCCACTTGAAGTTAGAAGGTAAACTATGATGATCACAAGCCAACATCGGTTGGCTTTTTTGTCGTGTCAATGTTTACCCCGCTTAAGTGAAGTAAATTAAATTAACACAGCCCGATCGCGTGTAGAGACACTGCACGTAAACATGCAGTTTTGCTTTCACCGTACATTTTCTTATGTAAACGAGTGACTTTTAATCAGTAATCAGGTGAACTGAATTTCACACACAAATTCTGTCGTCTCTCGAATCTCGACTGAACTTGAAAACTTGTTTCATGATTAATGTGGCAACGAGTACAAGGGGTCGGTTGGTTTTTTTTTTTGTTTGATCTTGAACTCTGCGGTGTTGCACGGGGAGAGTGGGGGTCTCTCTCACTTCACATGCTAGCGGTGTTTTATCAGTCAACCGATAAAACGTGACGATGACGACGAACAAAAATTCGTTCGTTTCTAGCTATTTTTCGTTTTTTTCGTGTACCTTTGTCGTCTCGGTCTTTTTCGTCGTTTTGGCAAGCTCGCGTCGAGTGGAATGCGATAAAATTAGACCGTTTATGCTGACTGCTCGGAACAGCATCAGCGGCATTCATTGAATAGCGAACACTTAACTTTGCAACATTGAAGTGGGTTCGTTTTTTTGCTTTTATCTTGATACGCGTGCCAAGTGGAAAGAGTTCAAGAATGAATATCCGTCGCTGGGTGAGTGCGAGATGCTATCAATTCTGACCTCTGCGCTGTGTTCAAAATGAACACAGACAAACCCCAAGCAAACTGACGACACCCAGGCGTACACACAGACCGCAAATTGCAACCTTGCCTGATTACAGATTCATCGTTACCGGCATGTTTTGCAATCACTAAGCAAACATCGTTCAAATCATGCGCGACAGATTGTTTACGATTTAGATTAATTCTGAACCTCCGTCCGTCATAGACGCATTTTTATTTCGAATTCATGACCGCCTAAGGTCAAGATCTGGGGAACAATTAATTTAGATTAGAGCCACCGACACTCACGCAGATAGAGCCTGCAGACGATTAGTCAATTCAAAAAAAAATTCAGCGCTGAATATGCGCATCACTCGGTCAGGGAATCAGTGTAAATTGATGACACGCTTTGCGCGATGAATGTCTCGTGTAATTCGGTAAATTTGGATGAAATCTGTGCTCATTTCACACGTGTTCACACACGACAATGGCCGTGCAACAATGAAGCGAAGCTTCAATTGTGTTCGTCTAAACCGACGGATGACGGTGCAGTGACAGTGGTCATGTCAAGCAGTGTTGTAAGCGAACACTGCAAATTATGTTCACTTAAGGATTTGCATTGTTGGGCAAGACGCTGATTCAAGACGAATGACCATTTAGTCGTCGCCACATCCTTATCAGTGGAGAGAAACAAAATGTTTTCTCAGCCACCGACGACGGCGAGATTAGGGGTTTGTGCCGTTGTTTGGTGTGTGTCTGTGTCTTTGTTGGCCCCGATCTCAGGGGTCACACATTCTGGACGCAAATATTTGATATTTGAGAATCTCTTCAAGTTTCTTGATCAAGTGAGTACACAGACCCGAAAAACAGAGCCGACGATGTTTGGGTATAAAAAGGAAAAGCCTAGGCTCACGAGTGACAATTTTTAATTAGCGAGCGTACGCATCACGTCCGTTCGTCACAAAGTGGTCGCGTCTAGTTGTATGCTTAAAAGTCGCCTCAATTTAAGACTCTCTTTTCATTTCCCCCCCCTTTTTTTTCAGGATGATCACCTCGGTTACGAAAGGGTTCACGGTGGTGAGGGAACACTGTCAACGTCCACCACAGGGACCAGCTTGGACACAATTCTCGTCGATGATCCGTTCTCGTTCCACGAGCAACGCAACAAGAGTCCAACACTGCAGTTTGCGCCGATCTTGGAGGGTGACGACATCAATGAGCCGCCAACACTCGAGGGCCAGCAGCAGAAGTCGGGCAGCACCAAGAAGCTAACTGGCAGTTCAACAGAACTCCAGCCGATACCGCCACCGCCGCAGTCGACGCACGGCCATAGCCATCATCATCGCGGGGCTGTATCTGATGCGGATCTGAACCGCAGCAAGCAGTCGCTGAAGGGATCAAAGGTCTCGTTTGAGAAGAAGAACGACAGCAGTGATGAGGATAGCTTCGAGGACAAGCGGGATAAGTTCCAGCAGCAGAAGACTGTCAGTGTCGATCACAAGGGAATCTTGAAGGTGAGCCAAGCGGAGGTCGCTCTTGTGAGTGTGTCTTGATTGTTTGTCTTTTCTTCAGGATTTGAAGAACATCCTTGCAAACGACAACCGTCGCCAGTTCCAGGCTAAGAAGCACGTTTCTCTAGACGTCCGGGGTACCACGTTCCTCGAGGACCTTCTGCGCGACTCATCGTCCGAGGAGGAGTTCCACAAGACCCGCAAGGAATTCCAGGGTCGCAAGCATCAGAGTTTGGACCCGCACGTCAGCTTCAAGCTCAAGGGCGAGCTAGCCAACTCGAGCACAGACAGCGAGGAGGAGGGCGACACCGAACAGAAACGCCTGATTCACCGCTACAAGGATATCACAAAGCCAGTGATCATCGACTTCAAAGACCTGGAGAGCGACGACGAGGACTATATATCGGCGCGACAAGCGTTCCAGGCGCAGCGGGCCATCAGTACAGACAGCAGAAAAAGGTAAGGGACTCACTGCCGTCTCCTGTGGCATCTCTCTAATCAGTGTTCTGCTTTCCAGCAATCGACTGTATGAGATGGACGAAATGGGCAGCAAGAAGAGTGAAAACCTTCGGCACTCGGTGCCGTTCGTGCGCCAGATCACCGAGGATGGAAAGCCAAAACTTGAAGTCTACCGGCCGACGACGAATCCCATCTACATTTGGACTCAGGTGAGTGTGTACTCTTTGTTTGTGGGTCAAACAGAAAAAAAATGCAAACGCGGCGTTATAACGCGAGTGAGTCGTCCACCAAGTCAGCGAACCATCTGAGTCACGCCAGTCGAGGTATCGGGTTCAACACGAAATTTGTTGCCCATCGGCGGAGTGCTTGCAACCCTCTTGGTGGATGCGTCAAGTGCTAAGTGCATGGCGATATCGCGTTACACCCAGCAAATCACTTCGTTCGAGGAAATATGAGAAGATGCCATCGGCAAACACACACGGTCAATTTGAAAATAAACTGGAAACGCTTTTAGCTTCGGATTAATTAATGGCAAGGTGTACGGGTGTATTTATGAGCAGGCCGGAGTGAGCGGTTTTAATTAAACCATCATCACTCGATGGATTGCCCGCGCTGCACACCTGCAGTGGCCATCGTCAATCATCCACAAACGCACTTTCTCAGGTCGCCGGAGTGTGTGCATTTTTCTGTGTGTCCCTTGAGACTAGGCCGACCAACCGAACCGCAGCAGTTATCCCTAGATAGCAGTTCACGGAAGACGTGCCGCGCGGTTTGCACTAGGAACTAGCAACAGTTCATTGCGAACGAAACCAGACCGACTAGGAGCCAGTGCGAACTGGAAAAAGTTGATTTTAAACAGAATTTGTGTGTGATTCCATCGAACGCGTGTATGTGAGGAGGATTCCATTCACCAAGAGATTAGGTCGGCCTTACATCAGTCCGTAGCGTGATTCGATTAATGCCGACTGATTATCAGCTTCTAGAGAATTTGAGAGAAAGCAAAATTGTGTGATGCGAAATAGAACGAATCAGATGAACCCCAGGCGACACCTTGAGCGAGTCGAGGGAAGCGTTCAAAGCGCTCAGCTTCCGATAAGTCGTGTCTTCGCCTCCGTCGAAGTCTAGTAGTTTCGTCCCAAGGTGACTGGGGCTGGCTTGTCATTGCAGCAGACACTCGCATCAAAACATGATAAGAACAGATCAGCAAATCATCAGCAGTTCCCCTTTGCATTGACCGGGTTCCGATTCGGAATATTCAATTGACTTCTGATTCAGTTGTTCGCGATCAGTCGGTGCAGTGAAATACTCGTTCATCTCACGGGATTGTACGGCGTTTTTTCAGTGTAGGCTAGAGTAGAGTGTGGTTTGGATGAGTTGAGTGCAGGACACAGTGTGATTTGGTCAGGACATCCCTAAAGTCGTCTCCCATCCTCCAACGCATTTTGCTTGCGCGTGCAAGTTCAATGTCCCTCGCAATCAGCGTGTCAGTGATTACAGCGAACGAAAGTCTATTCATTCCCTTTGAACTTTCACCACACAAAGCTTCTTCATTTCTCAGCGTCAGTTGATCACAGTCATCATCGCCATCGATTCATGGCACAAAAAAGGGAAGAAAAGAAAGAACACATGAAATGTCCTGTGAATGAAAGTAATTATCCGTCGCTCAGTGCGAGCGCGCGGTTCATACATTCACATCCTATTCGCCGCCGCTGCTGCCGCTGCTGCTGTCTGTACGACATTCAGATTCGGCTTCGAATTCGGCACTCTCTCCAGATGGAGTCAATGGAAAAGTACTGTGAATGAAAAGTGCCGTCACGCAGTTCAGTCACGAGCTGCGGAGCAAAATGCAATTTATCGCGTTGGATTTTCACAATTTCCACGTCCCGGCGGGATTGAGGCGAACGCGCGGAGTCACAAAGGACTCCGGCGGCCGCGAGACGGGCGGGAATAGTGTGCATTTGAAAGTTATCGATATCCTTTTCGGCGACTTGTGCTGTCTCAGACACGATGTAAGTAGGCAAAGTGCGTGCTGTGTGTTCCTCGCAAATGACGACTTTCATTGAATCGGCAGCAGGGGTGTAGTTAGTGAAGAGGCAACGTGCGTAGGGGGATGAACATCTTGTTTTTTTTTTGACGCATGTCGTGACGTTTTCTTGACAACAGATGGGGTCGACGGGTTTTTGCAAAACAACTGTCGGCACTACTCTGTGTCTCATGTGGGGTCGTGGGTGTCTGAGGTTTCATCTCGTTTTTTTTTTCTTCTCCACCGCGCAGAGAGGAGGATAAAACAAAAGTGTGCAGCGTACGGTTTCGGTGGCATCATGAAAATTTTAATGCGTGCCGACACTCATGTGTCGTTCTCGGTGCCAGCTGACGAGCCTCGGGCCAAGTGTACATTCTCGCAGGTTGTCTATCGTTTGCTACGCGCTTCGTCGTTCCCGTGGCTGACATATTTTTACTCACGAACATTGTTTTCCCTTCATTTCTAGGTGCTTGCTGCACTCTCGGTGTCCCTAGGATCACTGGTCGTCGGTTTCTCGTCGGCGTACACCTCGCCCGCCCTGGTGTCCATGGTGGATCCGAACATCACGTCGTTCGAAGTGACTCATCAAGCTGTAAGTTGCACGAGCCGCCTCGACGATTCGCAGTGCTAAGTGTTTTTCTTGCCTTTTCGCAGGCTTCCTGGGTCGGTGGCATCATGCCGTTGGCTGGTCTGGCAGGCGGTATCGCCGGTGGCCCGTTCATCGAGTACATTGGCCGCAGAAACACCATCCTCGCAACAGCTGTTCCCTTCATCATCGCATGGCTGCTGATTGCCTGCGCCGTGAACATTGGAATGGTCCTGGTCGGTCGTGCCCTGTCCGGCTTCTGCGTCGGCATTGCGTCCCTGTCGTTGCCCGTCTATCTTGGAGAGACTGTCCAGCCCGAGGTGCGTGGTACTTTGGGTCTGCTGCCGACGGCCTTCGGCAACATCGGCATCCTTGTGTGCTTCGTCGCTGGCTCCTACATGAACTGGTCGGGTCTGGCGTTCCTCGGTGGGGCGCTGCCAGTGCCGTTCCTCATCCTGATGTTCCTGATTCCTGAGACTCCGCGCTGGTACGTGTCGAGAAACCGCGAGGAACGCGCCCGCAAGGCGCTCGTCTGGCTGCGCGGCAAGGAGGCTGATGTCGAACCGGAGTTGAAGGGCCTGCTGCGCTCTCAGGCCGACGCCGAACGCATGTCGGGACAGAACACCATGTTCGAGCTGCTGCGGAGGAACAACCTCAAGCCGCTGGGCATCTCGCTGGGCCTCATGTTCTTCCAGCAGATGAGCGGTATCAACGCGGTGATCTTCTACACCGTGTCCATCTTCAAGGACGCCGGCTCGACCATCGACGGCAACCTGTGCACCATCATCGTGGGCATCGTGAACTTCATCGCCACCTTCATTGCCACCATGCTGATCGATCGCTTGGGTCGTAAGGTGAGTTCGAACGAGAAGGCCGATGTGTGGCCGCTGAGACTAATGTGATGGCTTTGCTTTCAGATTCTGCTGTACATCTCTGCCCTCGCTATGATCGTGACCCTCTTCACCCTCGGCGGCTTCTTCTACTGCAAGTCGTCCGGCATGGATGTCTCCCAGGTTGGCTGGCTGCCACTGGCCAGTTTTGTGATCTTCGTCGTCGGCTTCTCGCTCGGATTCGGCCCCATTCCCTGGCTGATGATGGGCGAGATCCTGCCCGCCAAGATCCGTGGCTCGGCTGCCTCCGTGGCCACCGCCTTCAACTGGGCCTGCACCTTCATCGTCACCAAGACCTTCCAGGACATGATCGGTGAGTCAAAACTGAAACTGATCTCCTCGCGGGATCTAAAGCGCCTTTTTTTCTTTTTCACTTGCAGTATCTATTGGAGCCCATGGTGCCTTCTGGCTGTTCGGGTCGATAAGTTTCGTCGGTCTGTTCTTTGTGATCTTCTACGTTCCCGAGACCCAGGGCAAGAGTCTCGAAGACATCGAGCGCAAAATGATGGGCCGTGTGCGGCGCATGTCGTCTGTTGCGAACATCAAGCCGCTGTCATTCAACATGTAAACAATAACACAGAAAAACCTCTACAAGTGCCTGTCAAAAAAAACAAACAAAGTGCCCAGCCAAAAGAACTAACCAAAAATTATTTTTTAAGAACCCAACTATAGAGACATTGTTAGACAACTCTACCCTAGCTCCCTTAAGGATGTTCGCAGAGCAACAAATTGATAATAGTGCCAGGCATGTCAAATTGTGATATACAAACAAAAACAGAAACAAGAGTTACAAGCAAAGAATACGACAAGCGGGCGTGTCCGGTGTCCGGTGTCGGCCAGGCCGCTAGTTTGTGTGCAGACATTATTTGAAATTTTGTAAATAATTTAACTTTTAGTTATCACCTTAGCTAGAGACTTAATGTTTTATTTTATTATAAACTTGCTTAGTCCGTAATGTACATGTATAGTGATTATGATGAGTTTAGCTTTTAAGAGACACAAAGATGCGTCATCGAACGATTGTCGTTGCTGTCCACTGACACGCACACGTGCGATACGGGATGGGACATTTGAAGGACAGAGATTACTCATTTGAAGCCCCTCACTGGCTCTCTCGCTGCACGAGAGAGGCAGGGAGGGAGTGAGTGAGTCCCTAAGACATTTTCATGGTTATTTTATTTATGTAATACATAGTAGTGAATTTAATCATAATGAATCCCCTATTAGTTGTTAAGCGACAAAACAAATGTGTTTGGATGTCTGATTCAGAGCACAGTTTATACCTTGAATATTTTTTATTTAAATACACATTGATATTATAAATGTTATTTTGTTGGTGTTTCTTTTCTCTTTGGCGTCGAATGACGTGCCACAAGGTTGCGTGCTTGGTCCAGTCTTATTGACCAACTGTCGTGGAGGTCGCAATGTGGAACGGATGTTTCCTTCAGTTCGACCGCTTGCTTCCCTTATTAACCCTTATGTCAACAACCCTTTAACCAACAACCAAAGATCCTATAAGATCTTTTCTGTCGTTCTGTACCAGGTATACCGGTATGAAGTCAAGATACAAATGTCTCGATAGGGAACATTTGTTGTGAACGAGCCCTTATTTTTTTTGTGTTTGTTTGCTATGACATCTGTGAAAAATGTTTAGTATACATCAAGTCATTGAACAGACAAAATCATATTTTTTCATCGAATTTTGTACCAGAAAGTGATTATTTTGCGGAAAGCATTAATTGTTTGTTTTCATTTTAAGAAAAGTGCTGCAGAGTCGCATCGAATGCTTGTCGAGGCATGTGGTGATCATGCTCTATCAGAAGCACAACATGCAAAAGATGCTTTCAACGGTTCAGAAATAATGATTTTGATGTGAGAAATGAAGAACGTGGAAGACCACCAAAAATGTTTGAAGACGCCGAATTGCAACCGATAGTGGATGGAGATGATGACACTTTGAGTCAAAAGTAAATGGCACAATGTCAAATGTTGCGCAAAAAAAACAATTTCTGACCGTTTACCATAAAAGCTATGGGAAAGATAGAGAAGTGTGGAAAATGGGTGCCACATGAATTGAATGAAAGACAGATGGCAAACCGAAAAAACACTTGTGAAATTTTACTTCAAAGACACGTCAGAAAATCGGTTTTGCATCGGATTGTGTGTGAATCCTAAACGGAAAAAATCATGGGTTAATCCGGGACAACCATCAACATCGACTGCAAAACCAGATCGATTCGGCAAGAAGACAATGCTGTGCGTTTGGTAGGACCAGAAAGGTGTGGTGTACCACGAGCTCCTAAAACCTGGTGAAACAGTTAATACTGATCGCTACCGACAACAAATGATCAATTTGAACCATGCATTGATCGAGAAACGACCAGAATTGGCCAGAAGACACGGCAAGGTAAATTTGCTCCATGACAATGCAAACCCGTTTCAGGATACAATCAAAACACTTGGCTGGGAGCAGCTACCCCACCCGCCGTATTCACCAGACTTGGCTCCTTCCGACTACCATTTGTTTTCATCGATGGGACACGCATTGGCTGAGCAGCACTTCGATTCCTACGAAGAAGTCGAAGTTGCGTGTCTGATTGGTTTGCTTTAAAAGACGAACAATTTTATCGGCGTGGTATTCACAAATTGCCAGAAAGGTGGTCAAAATGTGTAGAAAACAACGGCCAATACTTTGAATAAAGTGTTTTTACTTTCCCATTAACAATTACGGTAACGCTCATTTCATACCGGTACATCGGTATACGCCTGAAACCCTATGTTAACAGCCTGATTGGTCAATATCAGTGCGGGCTCAGGCCAGCGAAATCCACTATTGACCAATATTCATATTACGGCAGATCTTGGAAAAGTTCCAGGAGTTTCAAGTTGAAACCCACCGCCAATTCATCGACTTTAAGGCCGCGTATGACAGTATTTATAGAGACGAGTTATACAGCGCCTTGTCTAGTCTTGGCATCCCTGCAAAACTTGTCCGCCTTTGCAGAATGACGATGGAGAATGCCCGATGTTATGTCAATGTCGGTAAAGATTGTACTGAGACCTTTGATGTCAGAAAAGGATTTAGACAAGGCGACGCACTGTCATGTGAGTTTTTCAACATCATTCTCGAAAGAATTGTTCAAAACTCGAACGCCAACACCAGAGGAACAATCTTTCAGAAGTCTGTCCAACTACTCGCATATGCCGACGATATTGACAGTATCGGAAGAACGCAGTGTGATGTCAATGGCGCTTTTGTGGGTATTGCAACAAAGGCCCGCGAAGATGGGTTTGGCGATAAACGAGGGTAAGACCAAGTATATGCTGTCAACGAGAAAGGACACCCAACACCGACGTCTCGGTCAGAACGATATAACTTTGAGGTAGTCAAAAGTTTATCTACCGCTATCAATTCAGGCAATGACACCAGCGCTGAAATCAAACGAAGAAGAGCTCCTGGTAACACTTTACAAGACCTTAGTCGTCCCAGACCTGCTATATGGCGCGGAGGCATGGACTCTGTCAAAAGCAGATGAAGCAGCTCTTGGTTGCTTCGAGAGGAAAATTCTTCGTGTGATTTTTGGTCCCGTCTGCATAGATGGTGAGTGGAGGAGGAGATATAACGACGAACTATACGTGCTGTTCAGCGACATCGACCTGGTCAAACGAGTTCGAATCTCTTGTCTCAGATGGCTAGGTCACGTCGAGCGAATGGACATCAATGCTCCGGCCCGAGGGACAGAGCGGTTAAGGAAGACCACGTCTACGGTGACGCACGCAGCTAGAAGGGGACCTGAATAAGTTGAACGTGCGTGGCTGGAAGCAACTAGCACAAGATCGGGCTAGATGGAGGCATGTTGGCTGAGGCCCAGATCCACCCCGGACTTGGGCGCCTAAGCACACCGGTGATGGCCAGAGCCTACGAAGAGCAACTAACAGAGAGACTCTACAGTATGCCTACGTCAAGTGCCAACGAGATGTGGTTGCATTGCCGCTCGGCCATCAAAGAGGTAGCAGAAACCACCCAAGGCTACTTACCACCTCCGACACATAACCCAGGGTATGATGGAGCGTGTGAGCAGAAAAAACGTGCAACCGACGAGGCATACCAAAATGCGCTGTAACATAAAACAAGAGCAGTAGCTGGCTAGAAGACGGGAGGATAAAAGCTCCAAGTCTGAAGAAAAGGTCTCTCGCATCCTTCCAGCTCAAGGATATCGAAGAGACTAGGGACACACAAAAAATACGGGCCTTTTACAAAAAAGCCAATAGCCTGGCCACAGGCTTTAGGAAAGGGTATCAGGCTCTTCGAAATTGCGAGGGTAATCTATTTAAAGACCCGCAGGGAATGCTGTATGAGTTTAAGCAGCACTGCCTGACCAGGAGAGAGTGATAGGGAATCAGGAAATCCCAACTCCAGTCGACGAAGAAGTCCTCCCAACTAGCTTTGAAGAACTCCGCACAGCCATTAAAAGGCTGAAGAAAAACAAAGCCTCAGAGCTCTTCAAAGCTGGTGGCAATGTACTGGTAGGGAGCATGCAGCTGACCATTTGCCGAATTTGGGAAGATGAAAGTCCACAAAAAAAAAGGCGATCCTATCTCCTGCAAGAACTATAGAGGTATATCCCTGCTCAATGTTGCCTACAAGATCCCATATCCATCGTACTGTGTGAACGTCTAAGGCCGTTTTGAACCGCACTAATCGGCACGTACCTGTGTGGCTTTCAGCTCGGCAAATCGACTACAGACCAAATCTTCACACTAAGGCAGATCCTGAAGAAGACCAGCGAGTTTCAAATCGATACTCACCATCTGCTCATCGATTTTAAAGCCGCATACGACAGCATTCATCGCAAGGAGCTATTCGAAGCGATGGCCGAATTCGGGATCCCGGAAAAAAATTATCCGGTTGTGTGGCACCACGATAGCACATACGCGGATGCACCGTGCAGTTCGGTTCAAAAACCTCTGAACCGTTCGTAATCTGCACCGGATTTCGGCAAGGAGATGAGCTGTCGTGTGATTTCTTCAACTTGGTACTGGGGAAGATAGTGAAAGGCACTATCTTCCACAAGTGAGTCCAGGTGTTGGGATAGGCTGATGACATAGACATGTCCCAACGCGCCGTAGTGGAAGCTTTCACGGCAATTGAGGAACAGTCGAAACGAGCTGGTCTTAAGGTCAACGAGGACAAAACAAAATATATGCTGTCGAGCAAAAAACGATCCGCCGCACACCACCTAGGCCAAAACTTTACAGTCGACAGCTACAATTTCGAGGTAGTTAAGGAGTTTTTCTACCTCGGGGCAAACGTTAACATAAATGACATGAAATCCGAAGTAGAATTGCCCTTGACAACCGACGCTACTTCTTTTTGTCAAAACAACTGGGCTCGAAACGCCTGACTCGAAAGACCAAAGTCATACTCTACAAAACCCTTATTCTGCCAGTACGGCTTCATGGAGCCGAAAGCTGGACATTAAGCACAACTGCAGAGCTGATTCTTGGTGCCTTCGAAAGAAAACTTCTGCGAGGAAGGCGAATGAAGGAGAAGACCAAATCGCGAACTCTACGAGTTGTACAAGGATGTGAATGTAGTCCGGAAGTCAAAAATACATCGACCACACTGGCTCGGCCACATCGAGTGAATGGACAACAACGCTCCAGCAAAGAGGGTCTTCGAATCCTAGCCTCGTGGTTCGAGAAAGAGAGGAAGATCGAACCTCCGGTACAGAGACCATGTCATCATGTAAGACAGCTTAGCTTTGATGACTGGAAGCAGTGTGCCCAGGACCGTGATCGATGGATGGCAGCAATTGCTCAGATTCAGACCCTTCATGGTTCGTCTGCCTGATAAGTAAGTAAGTAAATCACACTTTGATGTAAACATCGATGTCGCCATTCGGGGAAAAAACGTCCCCCAAATTCGTGCCCATTCGTTACTTTATTTGACTTCGATGAGGAAGAAACATCTTTATTGCCACTTCACACTATCAGTGCTCGTCACCTTCCGGCGATCCGAGTGCGACTGATATTTTGTAAGAAAGTGCGCATCACACTTTAAAAAACATCGTCACTAGAAGTGTGACATCAGAAATCGGTTCGCGGACTAGTCAACACAAATGATACACTTCAGTACACCAAGTGCCCGCACAAGTGTGCTGTGTTTGTGACGGGCTTAGGTTAACTTTGATGTTAGACTAGATGTACATGAAAATGAGTACCCGGCACGTCCTTTTTTATCAGAGATTTTTAACTTCAGATTTAAAAACTGCTCCATTGTCCTACCAGGCAGCAACCTACATATCATGGTCCTTCCGGAGAAATAACAGCAAGCGCTTTTGTAAACGCCTGCAACCGTATCGCAGAAGATGACTCTAATCAGAGGCTATTCCTTCCTGACATTCTGAATGACCTGAACAGCCACGGATACAATTTCAGCCAAAATTATAAGGTCACTCTCCCCTCACGGCACAAAAGGGAACAAACCAGCCCAACCATCATACGCGAATTCCTCATTACAGATGGCGGCACAAAAGTTGAAGGCGTTGGAGCTGGAATATATGGAATCAACACCAACAGCCATAAGCCACCTCATTTGGTTATCAGGTCACAGGGACCATACATGAAACTATCTACTGGCCAGAAGAGGCTCCGCATCACCATTTATGATGCCATGACCATTCTGCGGCAACAGCTCTGGGACCTGGCCAACCATTACTGGACACACGGCAAGCCAAAATGTTCCTACCGACTATTTCTCTTCATAGAGAGAAAAGAGGCAGAGTCAGAGTCAGATTCGTATAACTTTACGTTTCCTTGCTGGAAAGTAAACAAACCTCTGAACGTAACTAGGATGAAGAACCTGTAACTGCCTCGTCAATATACATGGCCCATCTGAGATCGCAGTGATCAGGCAATCCCTTCTCACTACCTCAGAATATTCTAAATTCTAATTTCTAATCATTAGCTGTCACCTCATAAGTACTAAATAACTGCCACCTCATCCGAGCTAAGGCGGGATAGCGGCAGAGGAGTAGGGCCGTCGTCTTCTGCAAACGTCGCAGTGTGTTTCATCGCTCATCGCTAGAACACTTAAGTGTTTGCCTAAAGTGTGGGGGACCGCTGGTACGCTAGTAAGTCGAGTGCTGTCTTTTATAAAGGCTGATTTTTTAGCTATTATCTTTTTGTCAACGCTGGCTTAAACAACTGACTCACGTTTCGTGTTTTGTTTCACTGTCAAACATCTTCAGTTTGGTCTATAATTTAACCATGAATCGTCTTACAAACGAACAACGCTTGCAAATTATTGAATTTTAGTACCGATCAAAATGCGTGCTCTGTTAAGAAAGTTCATTGCGCGCTTCTTCCATTTTATGGTCAGTTTAATCGACCCACTGAAGTGGCTATTCGGGCTATTGTGACTAAATTTCGCACCAAATTTACATTGTTGGACATTAAACCACCAACACGCTTACGTAAAGTGAAAATTTAGCAGCTGTATAGGCCAGTGTTACTGATGACCATCAATTATCAATTCGTCACCGTTCGCAGCAATTGGTCCTCTGTTACTCAACAACGTGGGTAATTTTGCGGAAGGATTTAGGTGTGATGCCTTTCAAAATACAGCTGTGCGAGAATTGAAGTCGAACGACCTACCGCAACGTAAAATTTTCGGCGAATGGGCTCTTGGAAAGTTGGCCGAAGATCCACTTTTTTACCGAAAAAATGTGTTCAGTGACGAAGCTCATTTTTGGCCCAATGGGTACGTAAATAAGCACAATTGTCGATTTTGGAGTAAGTATCAGCCAGAAGCATTGCAAGAGCTACCAAGGTATCCAGAAAAAGTCACAGTTTGGTGCCGTTTATGGGCTGGTGGCATCATTGGACCGTACTTCTTCAAAGATGATGCGAATTGTAATGTAACTGTAAATGGTGAGCGTTACCGTGAGACTTTTTTTGCCCAAAGTGCAAGAGCTTGACTTGCATGACATGTGGTTTCAACAAGGCGGTGCCACATGCCAGACAGCACGCGCAACAATGGACTTATTGAGAGGCGAGTTCGGTGAACATTTTATTTCACGTTCCGGACAGGTCAATTGGCCGCCTAGATCATGCGACTTAACGCCTTTAGACTATTTTTTGTCGGGCTATGTTAAAGCTCGTGTGTATACAGACAAGCCCGCTTTAATTGACGCATTGGAAGACAATATTGAAGCATTTATTCGTGGGACACCGGCCGAAATGTTGGAAGGAGCATGCCAAAATTGGACTAAGCGGATGGACCATTTGAGGCGCAGTCAAGGTCAACATTTGCATGAAATAATCTTCAAACATTCAATTATATGAACAGCACCATCGATTCAAATAAAGATTGCATGCATTTTTCTGAATTTTATATGTTTTTTTTTAAAAACTTTCCCATAGCTTTTAGAAAATTACCCTTTATAAGGAGATATATCAAAACAAGGCCAAAGCAAGTTCGGGTCCAAAGACTACGTCTTCTGATCTTTGCCTTGTTCTATTATTTCACTAGCGATCCCTTTCGTAGACCCAGGCAAAGCCGAATTTAGACTGCCGATCAAATGCAGCAAAGACTCTCCCCAACTACCAGGGACCCTATAACCAAGGCTTGAGCAAGCAGTCGTAATAGAAAATTATCATGTGAATTTACCTATTTTTTCCTAAAAATGTAAACAAATTCATAGACATCTCCCGAAGGAAACAAACTCATTGGCAGTATGATGTAGAGGAAAGTATCAGTTCAGGTACATTGACAGCACTCCGTGAATTAGTTGCACATACAATTAGGCAATGCACGTGAATTCGGAGTAGTCACGTCAAATGTGGGTTACGCAGATGACTTAGCATCGTCAAACAATCTGTGCGTCATCTTGTACAAGCTACCACGGCGATTGCTGATGGACTGTTAAAACCCATGAGGACACCCCAAGATATTGTACACAACTTTGTAACGTCCTTTGTAAGGATTTCCCTTGAGATCAGAACGGCCACGAATCACCGACATGAAAATGAAGTATAAGTTCACCGGCATAGAAGAGGGATGTATATACCCTTTTTTAATGAAACATACTCATGGTGTGGTACACAAAGAACTTTATTACCAAAAATACGTGTCATTGTCACAAGTTCTGGTGACACAAATCAAAGAATAGGGGTGATTGATTTTTTCGTAGATCAGTACTTATTACCTAATCCTGAGATGACTAAGATAGTCGGTTTCATTAAATAACACAGCACATTCGCTTGCCGTTATGATATCTTGACGAAGCTGCACCAGCTCTTTCCGTGAATTGCCTACGCTTCTAGTAAGCAAACACTGCAGGGGCACTACTTCTTAGATAATTTATGGAATGAATGACATTAGCATAAGGGGGCATGGGCTTATGTACACAGGGCAAAGTTGCTGACTGCACCCAACCTGGTAGGATGCCAGCGCGATCCCTGCTTGTCCATAAGTTAAGTTGAAATACAGCCTCCTCATGGCGCTCCTGGATAGCCATCAAAACAACCGTTGTGTGGTAAACTAATGCATGCAGCCATCCTGTGGGGTCCCTGAACAGACCACGTGCAGCCGATGAACTCGCGGAGGCCCTGGACTGCTACAAAGCAGATCTCACCGCCATCCAGGAGATGCGATGGGATGGGCCGGGCAAAAGGAAGATGAGAAACTGCGACATCTTCTACGGTGATTGCTACAAAGAGGGACGGCAGCGCTTATTTGGCTGCGGATTCGTTGTTCGAGGCAGACTTAGGCAAAAAGTCTTAAGCTTTGAGTATCAGTATCAGCGAGCGCCTCATAACAATCCGCATCAAGGCTAAATTCGGGAACATCAGCCTGATCTGCGCACACGCCCCAACGGAGCAGAAGGATGACGATAGCTAGGACGACTTCTATGATCTCCTAGAAGGAACAGCAATGCCCCAGCAACGACACCAAGATCGTTCTGGGAGATTTTAATGCAAAGCTGAGCAAGGAAGAAATCTAGAGTCATCGGAAAACACAGCCTACACGACAACACATCTGGAAACGAACTCAGGCTCGTAGATTTCGCCTCCGGGCGTAACCTCTCTGTGATGAGCACGCGGTTCCCACCCCTTAACATCCATAAGGGGATCTGGCGGTCTACTGATCAATCAACCGTCAACCAGATTGATCACATTGCGATCGACGTCAGGCACTCTTCCAATATGCTCGATGTCCGAACGTTCCCAGCAGCCAACATCGACTCGGACCATTTCCTTGTTGTAGTCAAGGAATGAGGATATCGAGAGAAGTACGGAGTCGAGAAAGAACACTACGGTTTGACGACGGAAAGCTACAATCGCAATCGACCGCTAGGAATTTTGCCGACCGAGTCTCCCTGAAACTCTCTGAAAGTTCGACGCTGCCTGCACATTCAATAGAAGAAGAATGGACACGTTTTCAAAAAGCCATCAAAGAAGCTGCCACTGATGTGCTGGGTTTTACGACACCACCTAGAAGGAACCCATGGTTTGACGACGAGTACAGGCAGGCACATGTAGCCAAACAGGAGGCCTACAAGGCAACGCTGCATCGAACAACGAGAGCTGTTCGTGAGCTCTGTGACTGCGCCAACTATAGAGGGATCAGCCTCCTTAAATCGCTTACAAGATATTCTCTGCCGTTCTGTGTGAACGCCTGAAACCCTTTGTCCAGGGTCCTTATCAGTACGGTTTCAGGCCAGGAAAGTCCACAATAGACCAAATATTTACACTCCGGCAGATCCTGGAAAAGACTCAAGAGATGCAGATCGACACCCACCACCTATTTGTCGATTTCAAGGCCGCATATGACAGCGTGCATAGAGACGAGCTATACAACGCCATGTCTAGTTTTGACATTCCTGCCAAACTCGTCAGGTTGTGCAGGATGACGATGGAGAACTCTCGCTGCTCCATCAAGGTCGGTAACGAACTCACCGAGACCTTCGATGTCAAAAAAGGTTTTAGACAAGGCGACGCGCTGTCATGTGACTTCTTCAACATCGTGTTGGAGAAGATCGTGCGAAACTCACACGCCAAAACTAGAGGCACGATCTTCCAGAAGTCCGTTCAACTGCTAGCATACGCGGACGATATTGACGTGATTGGACGAACACAGCGAGCCGTCAATGAGGCGTTTGCTAGTATTGAAGGGGAAGCGGCTAAAATGGGTCTAGCAGTAAACCAGGAAAAAAGAAAGTGCATGCTGTCATCACGAAAGGACGCACAACATCGACGTCTCGGACAGAGCGCCATACTGGGCAGCAGAAGCTTCGAGGTAGTTAAGGACTTCGTCTACCTAGGCTCCGGAGTAAATAGGGACAACAACACCAGTATCGAGATCAAGCGCAGAATTACTCTTGCCAATCGCTGTTTCTTTGGGCTCAAGAGGCAATTGAGTAACAGAGCCATCTCTCGAAACACCAAATTGAGCTTGTATAAAACCCTGATCATCCCAGTCCTGCTCTATGGCGCAGAGACATGGACGCTATTGAAAGCGGATGAAGAAGCTCTTGGTTGTTTTGAGAGAAAAGTTCTGCGTACGATCTTTGGTCCTGTTTGCGTTGATGGCGTTTGGAGGAGAAGGTTCAACCACGAACTATACGGGCTGTACAGCGGCATGCACCTAGTTAAGCGTCTTCGGATCCAACGCTTAAGATGGCTAGGTCATGTAGAGCGGATGGACACCACAGCTCCGGCCCGAAGAGTCTTCGACACCAAGCCATTGGGACAGCGCAACAGAGGACGTCCTCGCACTAGATGGTGGACACAAGTTGAAAAGGACCTCAACCAACTTGGTGTGCGCAGTTGGAGGGAGCTGGCGAAAGATCGTGCTGGCTGGAGAGGCATGTTGGTTGAGGCCCAGGTCCACCCCGGACTGTAGCGCCAATCAAGAAGAAGATGAAGAAGTCTAAGTTATAGGCTCTCGTTTTGCTACAGTCGTTTTTTGCCATTGTCGCCACCAATGGCTTGAAATGACTTTGGATCTCATTTGTAGGAACGGCGCAGTCAAACGAGTTGTAAACCGAGGAAACCAATTGGAATCAGAAGGCATTCTGATACCATTGCAGGCTGCCAGAGCAGCTAATACCCAAAATGTGTCGTCCGGATATGTGTCTATTCCGCAAACCTGGTATAGCTTTTTATGAAGCGAAGAAGATCACCGACCTTTACATTGTTTTGTTCGGTCGGGTTATTGAAGTGATTGGCTTCCAGATGTCTACATCCGCGGGATAGTCGGAAAGACAGCCGGATGATGAAATCCTTGGAATAGACCCCGGCACCCACACCTGCTACCATTTTCGATCCTTCTATTAAAATTCGAAGTGGATGTTTCAGCGTATGTGCTCAGAAGTCCAGTAAGACCTGGGGATGAGGATGCTGATTGAGAAATTATTTTCAAAGACGAGTTCTGGTATCATGAGATCAGTGTAAATAGGTAGAGTTATACCTTCTAAAGATGGTAGAGTGTCCAGATGTCTGTCCAGAGATACAGCGATCTCATCGTATCAGCTGCTTGCTGTCTACGGACTAGGTGGGATGCAGAGGAGTATGTTCAAAATAGGTCCGTCGTTTTTTACTAATCCATACGCAGGCCATTCTCTGCGCGCTTTGAAATGCTTCTGACTACTGATACAGTGGACCAAGAGAGGTTGTAATCCCCATTGTAAACCCCCATCTCCTGTTTTGAGAAATAGAAATGTTGCTGCTCTTAAGATTCTCACTGCCCAGGACTACTGCATCCAACACTTCTTTAACGCCGCTGAATGAACAATAACTTTTCTTACCAGCTGCCGCAAGTGATAAGGTAATAAGAGGATTCTCTTATTTGTCTTCATAAGACTTCGCCTCGGTAACTCTATTAATTGGCTGCAAGGCATTTGCATCAATTTGACAGTACTTAGACTGCAACAATAAAACAATCGCTATTCAATTGACCATGCCCCTCATACTTAACTCATATCACTACCACGGCAACGATCCCAGTATTTCGCTTTAATTGCGCATGAAATTCATAGTCTACCTTTACGCTCTTCAGCACGAAGTCGTTGTCACGCCTGCTCACCGGCTTAATTCAACCGCGTCAACTTTCAGAAATAACTGCCGCCTAAGAGCAGCCTTCACCAACAACATTAAAAACCTCCCATCATATCCACAACCCCTACAATAAGATAGCTCTACTCACCACTAGGTGTCACAAGCATCTCCGTCAGCCACCACATCCCCAAAGACTTGAGATACACATTAGCACTCGGTGGAACAATCGCACACAATTATGGTATTTTTTCAGAATTAACAAAATGCCGACTTACCCATCACTTGAACTCTGCAAATCGCACAGATGTCACACTCGACGTCCCAGCTCCACATTGCGACAGCGTTCCATTTCTTCAGAGTGAACATTTTCTCCGGTTTACCGCTTTCGTTGTCATCGAGTTTGTCCGACGAGTTCTCATTGTCATCTGCCATGGCTGAAGTCTAAAACACGAAATTCGCTTGCATGCACTGTGAAGGGAAGAAACAATAGATGCACTTTGCTTGCAGAATAGTTGCGAAATTAATAAACGAACGTTCAATCACTGATAAGCACTTAAATGCGAAATGTTTCTTTTCTTTCCACTGTTTGATTGTTGACAACAAAGACGAACTGTCAGGCAGGCTTCAAGGGAACAGATTGTCAGGAATGTAGTAGATTGCGGGGATGGTTGGTGTACGTAGTAAATTGGAGGGTAGTGACAGTTTGAGAGATTAATTAAAGGTGTGTGTTATTACGAGGAAATTCATTATTATTTTTGAGTGCGTATATTCTATCGAAAGAAAAATTGTTGGCAGCAGGGAGTTAGTGTCGTTACCAGTGTAAGCATAGATTGAATAATTGATGAGTCCCAGAAGCTTAAAAATCGAGTCATTTAGGAAATTGATAACACAATGCCTCTTTATATGAAAAAGAGCCTAATATATTTTTTTTCTTGTTGAAGGTTTTAATACTACGCTGTATAACTCAGACTCAAGACAGGTCCATTGCACTACCAGCAGCAACCTACAATTCCGTGAGAAGACCAGCAAGGGCTTCTGTGATGAAAGGCCTACAGAATCAGCTCACACAACATCAGCGCCTAAGACCTGCCACCGCAAAGATGGGACAGTGACAGAGGAAGTTCGTTGCCGTGACGTCGTGCTCTCCAAAAGCGTCGCAGATGGGTATCTTCGCTTAAATTAAACACATTTCTGTCAAGGAAGAACAAAAAGTCTGCGGATTATTTACAGACGTTTGGGAGCAAGCGCTTGGTCTACCAGGGACCCAGCTGAGTTTCAGTGAATTTTGACTTCCAACCAATTCTCATTACCCAACTGTCGGTGGTTAAACGACTGACTAAGGCCTTAAGCACAGCCTGGCTGTGACTACAGACACAGATAAGTCCACCTGTCCTTCGCAATATAGTTTGTTGCCATTTCGATTGCATAGGTTGTGTTGGTCTAACAGCCACATTCCGTTCTCTTTTACAATCGCCATTAGATGAGACCTTTTTTCGGGATGAATAGCTGCATCGATCCAAATGAGATCCAAGAGCGTCCAATGCATCCTGAATAAGTCACTAGGCGTATTTTTCTTGACTTGTCAGTACTCAGCTTAGTAAGTTACTCGCGCAACAACAAAACAACTTACTGAGTAAAAATTACTGAGTAAAATTTTACTGCCTCTACCGACCAGGATGCAATGAAAAATCATTTATAGATGGCGCCAGGGACCACAATTTGTTTATTTAAGTTTGGTATCAATCGATTGTTTGACACTTGTAAGTGCAAATTTATAAAATATCAAATAATTCATATTACTTATTTAGCTTTCCAATATTTGTGTATTTTCTTTGCTTTTGAGAATTAAATTTCACTTATTTTTGACATAAGACTTAGGCACACAGGGGCACCCCACAAGGAGGTGTTCTCTTACCCCTTCTTTTTAACATAGCGGTAAATGAACAGCTATTAATACTGGAAGAGGTAGCGTGCAAAGTTTGTGATATTGCCATAGCGGCATCCGGCAAATTCGTCTCTACTCCAAGAGACATAATGCAGAATGCCTTCGACAAGCTAGAAGCATGGACACAAACATGCGGACTCTGCGTCAACCCACAAAAAACGGATATCGTACTTTTCACCAGAAGATACAAAATCCCCCAATTTGACCCGCCACTGCTGTGCGGCACTACATTACAGCTAACCAAGTGCGAAACTTCTGGGTCTCACTCTCGACAGCAAGCTAAATTGGAAGCTCAATATCCAGGAAAGGGTAAAAAAAGCCTCTTCTGCACTTTTTAGCTGCAAAAAGGCCATTGCATGCAAATGGGGCCTACAACGACGCATCGCTCACTGGATTTACACCTTTATCGTCAGACCGACACTTCTGTATGGTGTCTCAGTTTGGTGGACAGCACTAAACAAGGCTATAAGCTGCAATGCACTCAACCGAGTACGAAGACTGGCCCGCCTGTGTATCAGCGGGGCACTGAGAAGTACTCCGTCTCCTCCATCTCCCACCTCTGGAAATATTCGGGAAACAAGCAGCAGCAAGTACAGCCATGAGACTCAAAACACTTCGATTGTGGTCCGAACTCAACGCTGGCCACTGAACCATATCTCAAGGAATTAAATTTCCTACCTAGCGACACCGACCGCCTACTACCCCAGGCTATCTTCGAGAAGAAATTCTCAATCAGCATTCCCTCCAGATCGGACTGGATGACTGACAGGCAAACGCTGAAAGATCCTCTGCGCATCTTCACAGATGGATCAAAGACAAAAGAAGGGGTGGGTGCGGGTGTCTATTCACAAGACCTCAACATTGCTATCTCCGTGAAGCTCCCTGATCACTGTTGCGTTTTTCAGGCAGAAACCATAGCGATTAAAGAGGCGCTGTCGTGGCTTAAAAACAATGTGATGTCAAAGAGGGATATCACCATCTGTTCCAATAGTCAGGCCGCCATAAAATCTCTGGGAATGTGATGTTCTACTCTAAAACATCCCTTGATTGCAGGCTGTCTCTTAACGAGATGGCCGAGCATTTTAACATTCACCTCATGAGGGTGCCGGGACACTGTGACATATCAGGAAACTGCAAAGCCGACGAACTCGCTAGGTGTGGTACAACCTCATCCCTATCGATAGCAGGGGTACCACCTTCCATGCCGATCGCTACAGCCTATCATCTTTTAAAGATTCATACAATGACAAATGGCTAGAAGGCACCATCTGCCTTAAAACACAAGAAATCTTGCCGTCACTTAACCTAAAACGGTCACTCAGTCTACTTGGACTCAGCAAGTCCTCATTAAGGACCCCCATTGGAGCCATAACCGGGCACTGTGTAATTGTCACTCATGCTCGCGGGATGGGTGCCCCATATAATGATTCTTGCAGAAGCTGCATGGATGAAGAGGAGGAAGAAAACACTCATCACCTTCTCTGCTCCTGCGGTGCTCTTGCTAGTCGTAGGTTCCTACACATATGGGGCCTACTACTTCAGCGGCCGTAACGAGCTAAAAAGTGCCAGCATTGGCCAACTAAATCGGTTCATCAGCAGCACCAACAGGTTCCAGCGTTAGGAGAAGTCAATCCTGGCCTAAGTGTGACTGCTCTGCAGCAGTCAGCCACTACTACCTAACCTAACCCATGTGAGACTGAGAATTTGACTTTGACTCCAAGCTCCGCCTTTTAAATTACAGATACAGGAAAGTTCAGCAGTACACCTCCAATCACTCACGAAAAAGACCATGAGATGCTTAAACTTCTTCACCTGCTTCAATGGGACTGCACTTGCTTGTCCTTGCTTCACTTGCATTGAACAGGCGTTCTGGCACCCATAACCTCTGATTTGCCCACGTTAACCTTCATTCGAACCTATTAAGTGCGCGCTGGAGTTCCGTCTAGGAGGATGTGAGGACAACTAAATCTGCTATTTGCAGATGGCTTACCCTCGAGTCTCCCAATGTGAAACATACCTCACCTTGGCTGTGCTGCAGCTGACAGAGGTGACAAGACGCACTTTTGGCGAATTCTATTGATTTAACACCGTTAACCCGATCATACTCCAAAGCTTCTCCTGAGGCTCTCGGTCGTTTGCCTTCTTCAAATGTACCAAACAGCTTCCAAGTCTTATCATTCTGGGAGTGAAAAGCTGGTCGGTTGTGCTGCTGCGAGGACGAAAGCCTCATCACCCATCCTGGATTCGACCGCAGCTCTAGCGCACCTGAAATACCTTAGTGTAGACTTTACTGGCGAAACTTAAAAGAGATATACCCATGTAGTGGGAGCACTCTCTCCTGCCCCAATCACCCCAGTTAGACCAATCGTTAGGTGTCTCACCGCGATCGTTGGCCGTGAGGCATAAAGCGCCCTCTGTACCTACTGTCTTAAGCATTTCTTCGTGCCGGCGGATTCCCCTTTGCATTTGACTCCTACGGTATAAAATTTCTTTCCTCTGGGTCGGTGAATAGTGCCAGAATACTTTTTTACGCAGATCTGTGGTCGTTTTTCAGGTTCTCCTTGAACCCCTTCCAAGACTGCTACTCGCACAGCCAATTTACAAGCCAAGCTACTCAATGTACTGGTCACGAGAAGGAGTCTCCAAGAGAGTTCTTTCTGTAGGTTCTCTTCATCCTCTCTCTTACCTTCGGGTAGTATCTATCAATTATTTCAGTTGAAGACTGACTGTACCAGGTGCGTTTACGAATGCCTTTGTGTGGAAAGAAGGTATTCATTATGGACATATATGATAGCGATCACCGATCCTCCCAATCACACTTCCCAAAGTTGTTATATCCACACCGCTAAGGATACTGGAAGCGCTTTGAGAATTGTAAATTATCTTCTAATAGGGGCTTCAGAACTCGTGCTTCAGCCCATAGATAGCCAGGGGGTTGTTTCTCAGCAACCACTCGTGTTGTGCGTGCTATTGTTCTCAGACGAGTGGAAGGGACCTACAGTTTTACCCCGACTCCGAACGGCCAAGTTTGAGAAGCTTTTTCTAGGCAATAAATACTCGTTGAGCATTGTCAGATATTGGAAAGAGACAGTAAACAGTAAACATTATTTTTGTCGAACACATCAGTGTGGACGCACATAGCCAGAACGCCACAGGCCACCACAAAATCCTATTGACGGTAGCTTTTTTATGGCTGTTGCTCTAACAGATGAGACCTATTTCTGGTTGAATAGGTACATCAACAAGGAAAATTGTCTTATTTTTGACCATACCAGTCCAAATAAGATCCAAGAGCGTCCAGTACATCCTGAATGAGTCACTGCGCGTGTTTTTTTGACTTCTCAGTATTCAGCTTAGTAAGGTTTTAAGCGTGCAGAAACAACAAAACAGCTTACTGAGTAAAAACTACTAAGTAAAATGTCACTGTCATTACTGACTAGGACGCAATGAAAAATCTCATTCATAAATGGCGCCAGAGGAAACTATTTGTTTATTTAAGGTTGGTACCAATCGATTATTTGACACTTGCAAGTGCAAAATCAAGCAGGAAGCCTACAAGGCAACGCTGCATCGAACAACGAGAGCTGTTCGAACAGAAGAGAAGGGAAGAGAACCGGCTTCTCAGAAAGAAAAAGAAAGAACATGAGAAGCGCGCGGTCGTGGAGATGGAGATGTTACGACAGGAAGGAGGTCCGAAAGTGTTACCAAAAGGTAAAACAAGTATCAGGAAGATACAGACCTCGGACCGAAGCCTGCAGGAACGAAAATGGACAACTAGTAGTAGAATCGCTGTCGATGCAGAGAATTTGGCAAATTAAACGGCGATGACGACACAAGTTCCGCTGTCAGGCAGAATGTTTCACTCAATTTGGACAATGATGAAGACGAATTCCGTCCCCCCGATGTAGACGAAGTCAAGATAGCGATATCTAGACTGAAGTCGAACAAAGCTGCTGGAGCGGACGGATTGTCCGCGGAACTGTTTAAGGCAGCTGGAGATGAACTGGTTGGGCGCATGAAACAGCTCATCTGTAAGATATGGTCGAAGGAAAGCATGCCCGATGAGTGGCATCTCAGCGTCAACTGTCCGGTCCACAAGAAAGGAGACCCCTTTGACTGCGCCAACTATAGAGGGATCAGCCTCCTTAAATCGCTTACAAGATAATCTCTGCCGTTCTGTGTGAACGCCTGAAACCCTTTGTCCACAACCTGATAGGTCCTTATTAGTGCGGTTTCAGGCCAGGAAAGCCCACAATAGACCAAATATTTACACTTTGGCAGATCCTGGAAAAGACTCAAGAGATGCAGACCGACACCCACCACCTATTTGTCGATTTCAAGGCCGCATATGACAGCGTGCATAGAGACGAGCTATACAGCGCCATGTCTAGTTTTGACATTCCTGCCAAACTCGTCAGGTTGTGCAGGATGACGATGGAGAACTCTCGCTGCTCCATCAAGGTCGGTAACGAACTCATGGAGACCTTCAATGTCAAAAAGGTTTTAGACAAGGCGACGCGCTGTCATGTGACTTCTTTAACATCATACTTGAGAAGATCATGCGAAACTCACACGCCAACACTAGAGGCACGATCTTCCAGAAGTCCGTTCAACTGCTTGCTTACGCGGACGACATTGACGTGATTGGACGAACACAGCGAGCCGTCAATGAGGCGTTTGCTGGCATTGAAGCGGAAGCGGCTAGAATGGGTCTAGCGGTAAACCAGGAAAAAAGAAAGTACATGTTGTCATCACGAGAGGACGCACAACATCGACGTCTCGGACAGAGCGCCATACTGGGCAGCAGAAGCTTCGAGGTAGTTAAGGACTTCGTCTACCTAGGCTCCGGAGTAAATAGGGACAACAACACCAGTACCGAGATCAAGCGCAGAATAACTCTTGCCAATCGCTTCTTCTTTGGGCTCAAGAGGCAATTGAGTAACAGAGCCATCTCTCGAAACAGCAAATTAAGCTTGTATAAAACCCTGATCATCCCAGTCCTGCTCTATGGCGCAGAGACATGGACGCTATTGAAAGCGGATGAAGAAGCTCTTGGTTGTTTTGAGAGAAAAGTTCTGTGTACGATCTTTGGTCCTGTTTGCGTTGATGGCGTTTGGAGGAGAAGGTTCAGGCACGAACTATACGGACATGCACCTAGTTAAGCGTCTTCGGATCCAACGCTTAAGATGGCTAGGTCATGTAGAACGGATGGACACCACAGCTCCGGCCCGAAGAGTCTTCGACACCGAGCCATTGGGACAGCGCAATAGAGGACGTCCTCGCACTAGATGGCGCACACAAGTGGAAAAGGACCTCAACCAACTTCGTGTGCGCAGCTGGAGGCAGCTGGCGAAGGATCGCGCTAGCTGGAGAGGCATGTTGGTTGAGGCCCAGGTCCACCCCGGACTGTAGCGCCAATCAAAGGAGATTATTCGTATCATTTGCTTGGCTATTCAATATTTGTGTATTTTCTTTGCCTTTGAGAATTAAATTTCATTTATTTTTGATATAAGACTTAGGCACACATACCAACTTTTGGAAGAAAAATGCAACTCAGTAAAAGAGCGTTTTATTGGTATTCATTACTGAGCTGAGTACTGAGTAGTCAAAAAAAAAATGCCTACTGTATGATTTCGACGTTTGGCTGGCGGCGTCATTGGTTCATATTTATTTGATAACGACGTTGGTCAGGCCATTTCCGTCAACGGTGAGTGCTATCCAGAGGGCGCCACTAGGAGGCTGTATGCCAACTTGACCTGCGCATTTACAGGGATCGCTGCTGGCATCCCGCCGAGTTGAGAGCAATCAACAACTTTGTCCTGTATGCGCAGGTCCATGCCCTCCATATGTCGATGATTGAATTTGATGATATGGACGCCTGGATTTTACAGGCTTTGGTATATGCCACATAGCTCACGTTACGTTGGATAGATAGTCTGCACGAAAGGTTCCCAGTTAATGAATGTCTCCAGGTCTTGATTGGTTCATAGCGCTTTCTTCGTTCGCCCAACAGAACGACACAATGTGCGAGTGACAGATGGACAAATGGAACATTCTTGCCCCTTAGCTCACAACAAAACCGAACCACTTCGACTAATCGAGAAAGAAAGACTTTCGGTCCTTTTTCAAGACCTTTAAGCCCAAAATACCCAGTCATTCATTCTCCAGCCTCATTGAATATGAGCGACCACAGAGATTCGCATCCGCCTGCAACCTCATCACTTAACATCCTTTGACCGTACTGCGTCCCATGCTCAAAGCTCGAAACCAATTTTGTCCAAGTGTTCTGCATGCGGTTAGGCAACTGCATCGTGCCGGATAATTTGTGCATATGACTTCACAAGTAATGCACTCCGTGCAGATGTCTAGCCGTGGCTGTTCAAAGGAGACACCCACCCCGTCCCACCTCGTTAAAATTGACAACTTCGATTTATTCCAAGGCCCGACCAGAGTGCGCTCCTAAACATGTGAAAACATTCATTTTTCTGCCCACCCACAGTCGGCATGGCTACCACTCGGCATCGGGTGCTTGGGGCTGAAATAATAATAATTTGTCTCATGCATTTATTATGAAATTGAAACAACCGCCGCCACATAACCACCGCCATCATCGCCAATATGGATACACAAGCCGCAAACGCGAAACCCCTACGCGCTCCGGTGTGCTGTGCCGGCTTTTGTGGATGTTGCGCTGCCCCTGCTGTGGCACGGATTCGACTGTGCTGACGTGCTGGATAGGCCACTTTGATCCGGTGTGGCGATGGGGGTGGGTTCGGTCATGCTCCGGCGGATAAATATCAATAAATCAAGAGAGCCACACAAGATCTCGTTATGTCAAATGAAATCACGATTATCTGTGTTTAAGTGGATATTTTACAGAAACCAAGGTGGGGTGGGCTTCTTGAGCTGGCGTGGGGGTGGGATGGAGTGTAGCCAGCCAGTCATCCCTCCAAAAGGAGTTACGATAGACGGCGAGGCTGCATCGCCAGTAAATCTCTCCGCCAACAAAGGAGCACAGAGCATTTCCGAGGCAGGCCACAGACTCGTCGCGCGTCATAAACCAAGAGCGAATGATGAACAGCCCTGCACTCTGTTTGCGGGTGCATCCAAACTTCCGGCAGTCCCGGGGGCCTTGATGGATCACGACGTGACCTGCGAAGGAAATCAATTTGATGCTGTCACGTCGGGCATTCCTGCCGCTGCAACTGACACAATTAATTACGGCTTCACTGTCAAGAGGACGATAATTGCCGCAGTTGGCGTGCGTCTCTGTCTATGGCCATTGTTGCGGGAACTTATCTCTGCTCTTTTTGCAATTTTGCCCCAAAGTGCTCCACCCACTGGAGCTGCACTCTGTTTTGGACGCTAATTACCCAACCACGAGGATTTGCATAATTAAAGCGATGCGATACGCCCGCAACCGGACCGGAGACGCAGCAAAGGCGTCGCTGGCAGATACCATTCAGTGCGCCCGGACACGGGTACGATTGTATTTTAATGGGAATTGAGGCGGCCAATCCTCACATGCTGGCGACATTCATCCCAGCCCCAGTCTCATCCCGCGCCGTTCCGAATGAAATGCAGTCCTTTATCGGTTTTCCGCAATCGCAGCCAACATAAGAGATTACTTTCGAAATCCTCTAAGGACCAGTCGTTACAACTGTTCCTTGTCGGACTAGGTACCCGTGGTGAAGGCAGAAAAAAAAAGAGGAAACGGAAACTCCACACACACACAGGGAGAGGCGTTCAAAAGGAAGGATCTTGAGTCCTACAAGCCCCCTTGACACCACTGAGAGTTGATAAAAGTGTTCGAAGAAAGTTTGCCATTCGTGTTGGCACCTTCATGCCATGGCTGGGTCCAACGAGTCGTCGTTTCTTTTTTCCATCCCCCCCATCCTGCTCGTCTTCGGCCGAGGACACAAGTTGAGTGATAAAGAAAAACTACATAAATTCACATAATTTACAGTTTACCTGTGGGTTCACGATGCTCGGCGCTGAGTGAGGGGAAGAGCGCTGCATTTCTTGGCTGCTCCTTCGGCAAGGACGGGAGAGGAATGTTTGGCTTCGTCTGCGCATGTGACCACAGCGGGAGAGGGGAGAGACTGAGTGTTTTATGCGCGTTGCAGTTCTGCTGCTGGGGGAAGTGTGGCGCTCTCAGCACGGGGTCCCGCAGTTGTCCTTATGACTTCCGCGATGCTGGATGGGGAGGTGGTGTCTGAATGCTTGAAAGAGTAATGTCGGGCGATGTGATGTAGCTGAGGCTGATTTAATTGCTTCCGTGGTTTCTTGATGTATGTGGTAAAGACCAATATTTTTAATTGAGTCTCCACAAAAATTTCAATGAGGTATCCACATTTGTGTGGAAAAAATATATGTTTTCGTATTTCTCTCTTTTTCTTCAAATTTTTGATCACAACGCCTGTCCTTCAGACGACGAAGTAACTAGTTGTCCATTCGCTCGATGTGGTCGAGCCCGTGTAGTCGACGGATTTTTGCCTTCCGAACTTCTCTTTCAGTCGCCTTCCGACCACACGTGACCACATATTCACGTTAAATGTATCTTTCGAAGCCACCAAGAATCAGCTCTGCAGTTGTGCATAATGTCCAGCTTTCGGCTCCATAAAGTAGGACTGGCAGAATAAGGGTTTTGTAGAGCATGACTTTGGTCCTTCGAGTCAGGAGTTTCGATCCCAGTTGTTTTGACAAACCGAAGTAGCATCGGTTGCCGAGGGCGATTCTGCGTCGGATCTCCTCTACGATGTCATTCGTGGAGTTAAAGTTTGATCCGAGGTAGACAAACTCCTTTATTACCTCGAAATTGTAGCTGTCTATTGTTATGTTTTGGCCTATGTGGTGTGCGGCGGATCGCTTCTGCTCGACAGCATATATTTGGTTTTGTCCTCGTTGACCTTTGGACCAGCTCGTTTAGCCTGTTCCTCAATTGCCGTGCAAGCTTTCACTACGGTGCGTTGGGACCGCGCGATAATGTCGATGTCATCAGCGTATCCGAAGAACTGAACTGACTTGTAGAAGATAGTACCTTCCGTGCTTACAGCAGCCCGCCGCACTATCTTCTCCAGTACCAAATTGAAGAAATCACGCTACAGCGCATCTCCTTTCCGAAATCCGGTGCCGGTTTCGAACAATTTAGAGGCTTTTGAACCAAATTGCATGGTGCATCGCGCATGTGTTAGCGTGGTTCAATTTTCCCAGGATCCCGAATTCGGCCATCACTTCGAATAACTCCTTGCGATGAATGCTGTCGTAGACGGCCTTAAGATCTATAAAAAGACGGTAAGTATGGATTTAAGACTCGGTGGTCTTCTCCAGGATCTGCCTTAGTGTGAATTTTTGGTCTATAGTCAATTTACCGGGCCGGAAGCCGCACTGGTACGTGCCGATTAGTGCGGTGAAAACGGCTTTAGACGTTCACACAGTACGCTGGAGTGGATCTTTTAGGCGACGCTGACCAGGGATATACATCTAAAGTTTTGGCATGAGGTAGGATAGCCCTTTTGCGGATGGGGCATATGGAGCTGATATTCCAGTGTTCGGGCATGCTTTCATCTTCCCAAATTCGGCAGAGTGCCCGTAGTGCCCGTAGTTTTTGTTTGTTCCTAGACTCTTCGATATCCTTGAGCTGAGAGGTTGCGAGAGATCTTTTTTCAGGCGTAGAAGCTTTTTCTCCTGCCGTCTTCTAGCCCGGTACTCCTCTCGCGCTGTTCCTGTTTTCTGTTGCAGCGCTTTTTGGTATGTTTTTTCTGCTCACACTCGACATCATACCACGGGTTTCTTGTCGGGGGTGGTAGGTAGTCTACCACCGCTACCTCTTTGATGGCCGGGCAACCACATCTCATTGCAACCTGACGTAGGCATACTGGAGATTCTCTCGCTTAGTTGCTCCTCGTAGACTCTCTGGCAATGAAGGTAGACCTTTTCTCTTTTTGGTTAGTCACCATCTTCCGGAGCTGCTAAGATATAGAATGACCCGCCTGGTGTTGGGGTTTGGGCAGGTTATCCTTCCTGCTTAAAAACTTAGTAAAACTGATTAATCTATAAATGCAATTTTTCGTCTTCCCAACATGCCTACAACAAGGGTAAGTCTGCAGAAACCCGCTTGGGGTGGCATTATAGAAAAATCACTCAAAAGTAAGGAATTCACCTTTAGTGCACCTTGTGGGAGCCTTTAACTACGTCGAACCCTAAGCAATAACTCAGGATCAGAATGTCCATTGTGGCTATCACAAATCAATTATCCCAGCATAGGGCGATTAACTCAAAGCTTGGTGACAAAAAGAGCTGCAGTGCGTTTAACAGAGGCACATCATGGGGAGGTTTCTTCGATCCTCGATATGTGGCATCCTTATAAAATTTATTAACAGTGCGAAGTTCTAAGGTCACACTCTAGACACGAAATTGATCTTGAAACGAAACTTAGAGGAACGCGGCAAGAAGACCCATACGGCTCTATACTGCCGAAAGAATATATCTTCATCTTTAAATGGCGCTATAGACCGGTGCGGACCTTGGCTTCAGTCAGCATTCCTCTCCAATTAGCGCGATCTTGGGCTAAGCGCCTCCAGTTTCGAACACTCAGCTGATTAAGACCTCTTTCCAACTGGTTACATGAATGTTGATGTGAGCGCAGGCGTCTACTAAGTTGCAGGCATTAAGGAAGCTCTGTCTTGGCTAAAAAACAATGTAATATCTAGCAGGGATATCGTTAACAGTTCAGCAGCAATAAAATTTCTGAATCTGCCTAAATTGCCGCCCATTGATCAACGACGTGATCAAGTGGTGATCCCAAGCTCACAACTTACGGTCGGGTTGACCACAACCAATTAATAATAATATGGGTGGCGCTACAGCCCATAGAAGAACGGGGTCTAGCTTTTCAGCAACCACTCGATCTGTGCGCCCTTTTGTTCTCTCATGAGCGGAAGGGAATTACAGTTGTATGCCGACTCCGAAAGGCGAAGTTTGAAAAAGCTTTTTCTAGACAGGAAATACTCCTTGAGCATTGTCAGTCACTCGAAAGAGGTGGGGCCGTGAAAATTATTTTTGTCGCACAGACCAGGGATCGAACATACGACGTCGAGGTCGGGGTCGACGCACATACCCATAACCAATTAATTGTGCAATTCAATTATAGCGTACTTGTATAACAACTTCTGCCAAGATGCTTTGAATAAAAAAAAATTTAAAAAGTGTGTACGACTCAGTTGGACCAAGGAGAAGCTTTTTTGGGCATGGTCTCCTATGACTCATGCCTGGTGTAAATAATTCAATAAATTAACCGAGCGGGCCGTCAAACACCCGGCAAAGGTGCACGTTTGGGAATGCTTCTCAAAACAAGGATTTTGGCAATTGGCTCATGTCACTTATGGTAAACGCACCTAATATGGTCAACATTTATAAGAAGGCTTTATTACCATCTGCCCAAAGGTGGTTTAAAAGGAGGAGGGCGAATTGGTTACTGCAAGATAATGATAATGACCCGAAACATGTTTTAGATTGACGTGATTCCACAGTCGTCATCACAGTCGCCGGATGCAAATCTCATTGAAAATGTTTGGGCATTCATGAAGCTAAAGCTCCAAGGAAAGAAGACCTCGACGGTCAAACAATTATCACGAAAAATACGAGTTTTATTGAGATCTTTGCCTCAAGATTATGCTATAAGATTAGTACCATAGAAAACATGCCTCGAAGACCTCGAGAAACATGATTGATAATGGAGTAGAGTGGAGAACATATTAATTAAAAGGCATTCAAGTAAATAAGCAAAATAAACCAGTACAGTAGATTTTTTTATTACTATAAGTTCTTCTTTAATTTTTTTTTCGTGTACGATCTTATCAAACTAATCTAGATTCACAGAGGATTTTAAACATATTTATATTTATGGGAATCTTCATAAAATTCAGTTCGATAAATTACCAACTATTTGAGCGTCCAACTTCTGCTGGGTACAGGGCCAGTGTGACAATCCCAAGAATTGTAAAGCGAACAAACTCCCTAGAAGGGTTACTAGTTCCGTAGTCCTATCGATAGGTTCCTTATCATCCATGCCTATCGCTGGAATCTAGTGAAGCATGAAATGCTTAGTCACACAAATCTATTTATTTTTGTGAATTGTCTTGTGAATTGTTTTGTGAAGCCTACGCTTACGACTTGGAAGCTTGACTTGTCGTTGTATCGTTTTTGTTAAAGATGGTTAATAATGTTCTTGAGAAATGGATCAGCTCTTGGTCAGGCGGATGTTGACCCATTCGCCATTTATTAATTATTGGTGGCCGGTGACGTTGTGGGTACGTGCGTCGACCCCAACCTCGACGTCGTAGGTTCGATTCCAGCTCTGAGCGACAGAAAAAATTTTCACGGCCCCACCTCTTTCGAGTCACTGACAATGCTCAAAGAGTATTTCCTGTCTAGAAAAAGCTTCTCAAACTTGGCCGTTCGGAGTCGGCGTAAAACTGTAGGTCCCTTCCACTAGTGAGAGAACAATAGCACGCAGAACACGAGTGGTTGCTGAGAAGCTAGGCCCTGGCCCTCTACGGGCTGTAGCGCCACCCATATATTATTATATTGAAAATATGTTCTGTCACTCCAGTGGAGTAGTAGTCAAATGGCTTTTTCATTTTTTGAATTTTTAATGACACATCCGCAAAACCATAAAATGACTTGTGGGAACTCCCCACACAAACAGTTAAAGTAAGCCAGAGTGAACGAAACTTAACGAAAGTTAAGTGCTTATTAAGGCCCCAGTGCATCATATTCCCTCCTTCAGTCATACGGCAACAATGGTCCTGTGGTGCTATTTGAGATGTCCGCTTTCCGCCAGCTCTTCATTAACCAGATGTGTTTTACTGTTTACTAAAGTGGCAATCTTATTTTGTGTTAAGAATTAAACAGATGAAATTAAAAGAGCGGCTTAGTATGTTCGTTTTATTATTTTATAAACCTGTACTAGATTACAGAGAATCAACTGCCATTTGGCTTAAATACTACTTGTGCAACGTATTTTGAATTATTGGGAATATTTTGCGTAACAAGTATTAAATTTACTTCTTTTCGAAATATTCACACTGTAACTCCTAGATGGCGTTGAATACACGAGAACCATTTCTTACGAATGTCCAGGGTCCAAGCACTCGTGGTTCTTCAACTAACAAAATAAATTTCGGCTTCATTGCAAAAATAACGTTGTTGTCGTGCTCGCCTTAAACTCAGTGCCTAAACCTTGCACAATTCAAGCAACCGATATATAATAATAATATGGGTGGCGCTACAGCCCATAGAGGGCCAGGGCCTAGTTTCTCAGCAACCACTCGTGTTGTGCGTGCTGTTGTTCTCTCACGAGTGGAAGGGACCTAAAGTTTTACGCCGAATCCGAACGGCCAAGTTTGAGAAGCTTTTTCTAGACAGGAAATACTCTTTGAGCATTGTCAGTGACTCGAAAGAGGTGGGGCCGTGAAAATTATTTCTTTCGCTCAGAGCTGGAATCGAACCTACGACGTCGATGTTGGGGTCGACGCACGTACCCACAACGCCACAGGCCACCACCAAGCAACCGATACTGGACCATAAAAAATCCTTCGTTAAATTTCGTCCACTTTTGTTTATCGTGTGCAATCAATCACTTTCTCCCCACGGAGCTCTTAGGCGGTCCGCGAAAGACTCCAGACCACACTCTTCTCTTCCAATTTCGCCTCACATTACATCAGCCATTGCTGCACTCTTTTCTGAGCCCCCGAGAGCACGTGTGCCTTAATGACTTCATTTGACCATCTGCTGGATGAACTCATTTCTCCCAAGTCCATCAACCGCCCATGTTAATTCTTACCCCATTCTATGTTCAGGTAGGTTATGCTGATATACCGCCATCGATAAAGCCATCCGTTGAAGACCACAAATCGTCCCTCGACACCCCATATGTTGCTAAATAAATTTATTGCCACACCATCTTGTCAAGTCAGCACACAATATGCCACCAGCAGCCACATCGGACCACCGGCCGCCCATTAAAGATGCCTTACTAAATTTCTGTCACCATAATCTCAACACTTCCCCGACGCGGCGCAGGAGGTGTGCAACTGCCAAGCACTCGCAGTTTTATCGTCCAATTTTCGCTCCCAATTAAGACGAAGCGTCAGCCGTCCCATGCATGTAATCTATTTCGCACCGATCCACCGAACCCGGACTTGCGCCACACTTCCTCGCTCGCAATTAAGTCATTTGCACTAAATTAACTCGACGTCTTGTAGCAGCGTGGCGCAGAATTTATATCCCTCCGCAAGATACAGATACAGCCCGTAAAAGTTTTTATTGCCCACAAATATGGCTGCGAAGTCGTAAAGCGACGACGGAGACGACGACGACGACTTCTGATTACGCTTTGCCGGATAAAAGGTCAATAAAAGCAACGCTGCAGCGTCCTGCCGCATCTGAGTGCGAACCGATCGAAGGGCAGATAGTTGGTATTCAATCTGTGTCATTGGCGGCGGAGCTGGTGCTTGAACTCCTTAATTGGTGTGATCCCACTTAAAAACAGGAAAGAAAACAGTGCTCCCTCCGCCACCCAGCGGCACCCCATGTATCTGGGTTACGGCGGCCAAGGCAATGTCTGCCGAAAGCAGGTCAACCGATGCTGACAAGCTGCTCAGCGCGGCGCCAGCTCGTTGCGCAAACTTTGTAGAATTTTAATAAACCTGGTCAAGCCCAAGAAGTATTTCAATAAAAAATCAACCCCTTGTCCCGGTCCGGATGCGAGAACGTTAATAATAATCAACTTTCAAGTGCTTTCCGCAACAATTCGCCCATGAAAATGTAATTGCATTCCTGGAACAGGGGCGCTGCAAAAAAGTGTACGTGGCAGAGCTCCGGCTTTATTTGTTCATTGTTAGCGGACGAAGGCGGTGTCGGTGGCGGCGACGGGTGGGAGCCTTCGTGGCGCCTACTTCGGCATTATGGAGATTTTTGTTGTCTCAGTTACTGGCAGATGGGAGGTGTTGTTGCTGATGTTGTTTCTGTTTCGCCCTCGTGTCGTTGCTGGCTGGTTTATTGTACTCTTTGCACCCAACTCGAGTTTATTGCTTGAACAACGTGTATCCTAAAGTACTTAGGAGTACATATGTACGTATCCACTCGTGGAGCGGAGGGAACGTGTGCGAACATGGGGATGTGCTCGTAAAAGCGGGTAAACGAACGTTTCCCTAACAGCCCTGTTATTTAATTTAACGCTTACTTGAGCGATGTGAGCTCCGAGACCGAGCTCTGCACTTCTTTTCCTCGCTCGTGTGAGGAATTATGCTTCGTTTATGAAGTTGTTAAGTGAAGTGATGGTCGAGGTTGTTGGGCCTTGTGAAGTGGCGAAGCCGGTGTGTGTGGTGTGTTGAGAAGGGATTGATGGCTTGATGTTGGCTCAAGGTGGTGCTGGGAAGAAGTGTTTGCTTGAGGAGCATCACATGCGTTTAACTGACTTCAAAGGACTGGGTGTGGATTGTTTTGGGTTCAATGTGTTTCGGAATGAAGGGGCGGTGCATGCGGGTTCAAGTTCATGGTCAACATCAGAAGAACATTTACCCTCTACCGAATCGATGGGGCCATGCCAAAAATCGACCATTACCATAGTCGTTGTCCTTTATCACGCCTTGCCGCCGTCGTTGTAGGTCCGTTCGTCTCTCCGAAATACTTTGCTCTCTCGTGACAATTGTTTTTTTGGGCGGGTTGTCAGGCCTTCGCGCAACCGTAAGGGCTGCTTTGAAAGAGTACTTTTACACGAGCTAAATCGGACAGCAAGCTTTACCATCTTTGGTTGCTGACTGCACCCAACGTGGTAGGATCCCAGCGCGATCCCTGCTTGTGCATAAGTCAAGTTGACATACAGCCTCATCGTGGCGCCCGTGGATAGCCATCACAACAACCGTGTGAACTAATGTATGCAGCGTTCCCCCTCTGCCCGAGGGTCAAATAATGGGCCTGGCCTACCAGCTGTAGGTTGTGCGTGAGGTTAGCTCCCTCACCACAGACAAAAAACGGTTACGAACCGACAACAGGCCTAGGATGTGGACGGATTCACAGTTGACGACCCCAGCAAACGATCAAAGGACAATGATTTTCGGTTCTGCTCGTTGAATGTGAGATCTCTGAAGAGACCTAGACTGAAGTCGACCAAAGCTGCTGGACAAGACGGATTGTCCGCGGAACTGTTTAAGGCAGCTGGAGATAACTTGGTTGGGCGCATGCACCAGCTCATCTGCAAAATATGGTCGGAGGAAAGCATGCCCGATGAGTGGAATCTCAGCGTCGCTTGTCCGGTTCACAAGACAGGAGACCCCTTTGAGCACGGAGAACTTTCGCTGCGCCATCAAGGTCGGTAAAGAACTCACCGAGACCTTCAATTTCAAAAAAGGTTTTAGCCAAGGCGACACGCTGTCATGTGACTTCTTCAACATCATACTTGAGAAGATCGTGTGAAACTCAAACGTAAACACCCGAGGCACTATCTTCCAAAAGTCCGTTCAACTGCTTGCTTACGCGGACGACATTGACGTGATTGGACGAACACAGCGTGCCGTCAATGAGGCGTTTTCTGGCATTGAAGTGGAAGCGGCTAGAATGGGTCTAGCGATACATCAGGGCAAAACAAAGTACATGTTGTCATCACGAAAGGACGCGCAACATCGACAGCACGACAGACGGACAGAGCGTCATATTGGGCAGCAGAAACTTTGAGGTAGTCAAGGACTTCGTCTACCTAGGCTCTGGAGTAAATAGGGACAACAACACCAGTACCGAGATCAAGCGCAGAATTACTCTTGCCAATCGCTGTTTCTTTGGGCTCAAGAGGCAATTGAGTAACAGAGCCATCTCTCGAAACACCAAATTGAGCTTGTATAAAACCCTGATCATCCCAGTCCTGCTCTATGGCGCAGAGACATGGACGCTATTGAAAGTGGATGAAGAAGCTCTTGGTTGTTTTGAGAGAAAAGTTCTGCGTGCGAACGTTAGTCCTGTTTGCGTTGCTGGCGTCTGGAGGAGAAGATTCAACCACGAACTGTACAGCGGCATGCATCTAGTTAAGCGTCTTCGGATCCAATGCTTAAGATGGCTAGGTCATGTAGAGCGGATGGACACCACAGCTCCGGTCCGAAGAGTGTTCGATACCAAGCCATTTGGACAGCCCAACAAAGGACGTCCTCGCACTAGATGGCGCACTCAAATGGTGGAAAAGGACCTCAACCAACTTGGTGTGCGTGCTGGCTTGAGTGGCATGTTGGTTGAGGCCCAGGTCCACCCCGGACTGTAGCGCCAATCAAAGAAGAAGAAGGCAAGAGATGTGAGACATAGGAAAAGCTTCACCTCCCTTGCTTAAATTATGGAAAAGCTTACTGTCAAATTTAGGGTGTGTAAAAGCAGCCAAGGGAATCGCAGCATGCATTGGTTCACCTCACAATGGTTGTTGTAGGAATGGTACGCCGCGAGGGGGCTACTTGTGAACTTGGTCTATGCATCGACAAGGATCGTTGCTGGCATCCCGCCGTGTTGAGAGCGATCAACAACTTTGCCCTGTGATCACGGACCCTGCCCCCTCGGGAGGATTAGCAGAAAATTATTTTCTCAGGTACCTTTGTTTTTTTTTTTTTATAATTTGCGCGTGCTCAAGGGGTTATTAATAACCTTAATTGTCCGGGGTCAAGACACAGCACGGGCCGAAGGTGTAGGGGGAGAGAGAGAGAGAGGAGGTACCTCTGCACATTGGTCTTAAACATCTGCGGGTTGTAATCTATGGGGAATATTGAGCTGGGAAGAGCATTCCATATTCGTGTGGTGCGGCTAAAAAACGAGTCTCTAAATTTCACTGTGCGTCCGAAAGTAGGCTTAAGGGTAAACTGATGTGCATTCCTGGCGAGACGTGTATTGCGGGTGAATTCAAGGAGAGGAGGAATGCAGTTGACTAGCTCACTTGAGCATCGTTTGTTAAAATAACGATAAAACACGGACAAAGAAGACACGGTTCGTCGATGTTCAAGCGAGTCTAATGAACCCGCGATATCGTTGTCTCCTATAAGTTTTATCGCTCGCTTTTGGATTCTATCTAGTAGGTGCAGGGTGGTCTTGGGGGCACCAGACCAGATATGAGCGTTATACTCAAGCTTAGGGCGAATAAACGCCTTATAGATTAAAGCCAAATCACAGGGGGTGAAGTATTTCTCGCATCGATTAAGGAAACCTAAACATTTCGCAGCATTTTTGGCGACCTCGAATATATGATCGTTTCAACTAAGTGTTATGTTGATGCACATACCGAGGATGGAAAGTTTTCCGGTTTCGTCGATACAAGCGCCATTCATGGACAATGGCTGATTATCAGGGGTTCCCTTTAGAGACAGCAGACAGCATTGAGTTTTGGAGGCATTGAATTCCACTCTGTTGTTCTTACCCCAGTTGTTTAACAATACCATCAATGGGAGAAGCCATGACATAGCTAATAATCTCATCTGCCAGTATAAACGAAAGAAATTAACGGGAAGGATTTTGTTTACAGAACAACGATGCACATCATAACATCATATCACATCATAATTTTGTCGAAGAATTTTATTTTGCAAAAGCAATACCGTGCAGTAAACTAGACAAAAAATTGAAGCATAGACAGCTAAAGGCCAGACTGTTGAAAAAAAACTATGCACAGGTATGGAAGTTCACAGCAAAATTATAAATATCTACTTAAAGCGGCCCGTGGCTTTTTGGGCATGTGCGTCGACCTCTACGCACTTGAACCTCGACGTCATAGGTTCGCTCCCTGGTCTGTACGAAAAGAATAATGTTCACGGCCCCATCTCTTGCGCGTCACTAACAATACCCAAAGAGCACTTTTGTCTGTAAAAAGCTTCCCAAACTTGGCCGTTCGGAGTCCGCACAAAGCTGTACGTGTCTTCCCAACACACACACTAGAGACCAGGAAACAGTCAAAACTGTGGGTTTCTCCGGGTTAACGTGCACCAAAGAAGAACGTGTACCTTCTTTGTCGCCAAGAAGCATGAAGGCACTTTCTCTGATTCACATCGATTACCTTGAAAAAGCTTAAACGAGCCAGCATCCATTGTGCCCTTGGGCAGTTGCGATGATGCATAAGCATCTAGAGAAAACAAGCAGTGTTCCATCAAGATGATGCAGGCGTGCACACATTTAATAAAAAATAGGACTACTGATAGGCTTCGCTGTGGTCACAGTTGCCAAGCTCGTCCCCGAGGTGAAGTCTGCTACTGACGAGGCGGTCTGGTTGAAGTATGCCGGTCTGGAACTTGCTGCCCACAATACTGATAATAATAATAATATGGGTGGCGCTACAGTCCATACAGGGCCAAGGCCTAGCTTCTCAGCAACCACTCGTGTTGTGCGTGCTATTGTTCTCTCACGAGTGGAAGGGACCTACAGTTTAATGCCGAATCCGAACGGCAAAGTTTGAGAGGCTTTTTCTAGAGAGGAAATACTCTTTGAGCATTGTCAGTAATTCGAAAGAGGTGGGGCCGTGAAAATTATTTGTGTCGCTCAGAGCTGGAATCGAACCTACGACGTCGAGGTTGGGGTCGACGCACATACCCACAACGCCACGGGCCACCACAATACTGAGGCTGTCTTAATAACCAGCCGCAAGAAGGTGGAGTACGCAACCTTCCAGATCGGAAATCAGACAATTAGATCCATGGAATCATTGAAGCATATCGGTGTCCAGATCGAAAATAGACTTCGCTTCAAACCCCACAATGAGTACGCTAGCAAGAAGGCATCAAGGACGCAAGCGGCACTCCCCCGAATGCTCCCGAATATCGGCGGCCCTGGATACGCTCGTAGGATCCTGTTGTCCAGAGTTGTCAGCTCAGTCCCGCTGCACGCCACCCCGATATAGGCTGGTGCACTGACAATTACTGAGTGCAGGAGGCAGTTGTCGGCGCAGTACAGGCTCTGCGCAATCAAAGCCATCAGCGGCTTCCGAGCTTTATCTGACGATGCAGCATGTGTTCCCCATTTACACACTCGAAAACGAGAGCCAGAGGGTGTACCTTCGGCGGTCCCTGAATCGTCAGGAAGCAAGGAGAGTAAAGACGGAGGAAAGAGTGATATCGATGACGCTGTGCCAAGCCAGTTGAGATGGCTGCTCAAAGAGCAGGTGGACCCATAGGCCCATTCCCACCATTGAGTCACGGACGCAAAGGAAAATAGGGAACTGTAATTACCATCTTGCACAGTTCCTGTCGGGGCATGGTGGCTATCACGTTACCTCACCTATGTGCACCAAATGTCCAGACGTTAATGAAGACGCGGAGCATGCAGTGTTCTCCTGCACACGCTTCGCCCAAGACAGAGCGAACTTGCCAGCCCCGGAGGAACTCGAAATCTGAGAGCGACTGGACAGAGGTCTGCTCTTCCAAGCCTAACATGCAGATTGCACTGCAAAGAGCTGAAGCTCAAAAAAGAGCCCAAGAGGCGGCCTTACAGAACAGAGCATAATTGCTAACCAGTCCCACGAAGTACCAAAAGTAGGCTGCTGTCAAGACTCAAACTCTTGCACAGGCGGTTTACAGATCCACAAAATCCGGAAGTCAGGGCACTAAAGTCGGAGATCAAGAACCTCCAACAGTTAATCCGTATCAATTATAGCATAGCTATAAGCTTGCACTGGGGCAATAAAATTCGGGCTGTACGTTCTAACAACCCGGGTATGTTCCCGCAAGTAAATAAAATATTTCGGAGAAAAGATCAAAACGACATTCAGAGTGTTAGACTTCCTAGGACGACAACCAACGAACAGTTACTGACTTCAGTTGGCATAGATCCAGATGGGGCAGTGCTAGACAATGACTTCTTCATGATTGAAGATCCTCAGGAGAAGGTGAAACCAATCGGTGCTGTCTTCCAGCGAGTGTATACGGTGAACGAGGTTCGTAGGCCGAATCACGAACTGGAGAACGAAGCCCTGCTAAACCAAACTAGTCTTCGTAACGAGATAAGTCAATGGCGATCTGAGAATCCAGGTTTCAACAGGTTCAATGACGTTAATATGGCAAATAATGCTATAGCTAATGATAGAAATCACATCTTGATTTCTCAAGAAGATCTCCAGGGTATCTTATCCTCGCTGAAGAAGAAAAAGTCTATAGGAATCGATGGTATACCGAATATTGTGCTACGCCATCTTCCCCCCGAAGCGGTGCGGATCTACACAACACTGTTTAACAATGCGCTAAGTAATGCTTATTACCCGAAACATTGGAAAACAGCTGTGGTGCAACCAATCCCTAAACGGAACAATGACAGATCAATTTCGACAAATCTTCGGTCGATCAGTCTTCTTCCTTGCATAAGCAAGGCTTTTGAAAAGATAGTTATTCGAGTTCTGAAACAATGGGTTGAGGAAAATAATATCATACCGGACAACTAGTTCGGATTCAGGGCGGGGCATGAAACCATACATGCCGCGTCTAAACTGGTTTCCGACATTCAATGGAATAAAGACAAGAAACAATGCACGGGTGCTTGCCTGATTGACTTGGAGAAAGCGTTCGACACCGTTTGGTTGGAGGGCCTCTTCCTCAAGCTGGTCAGGCTCGGCATAAGTAAACCATTGCTATACATGATCTATGACATGATAACAGGTAGAAAGTTCGTCGTGAAAAGTGGCGATGTAACTTCTTCCATGGTCTTTGACATCAAAAACGGTCTGCAACAGGGAGCGGTTGGTTCGCCGATCCTGTTTTCAATATTCACTGCAGATCTGGTAGGTTCAATGGCGCACTTAATTGCGTACGCCGACGATTTAGTGGCGTACAGATCAGGTCCGAAGGTTGAAGAAATAAATATCTTGTTGCAAGGTGACTTCGATCAAATTCAGCGATTTTGCGACGACTGGAAGTTGATTATCAACTTCCGGAAGTGTGAAACTATCCTTTTCAGAACCCCGTTGAACATGGCATCATGGGATACGCGCACAAACTGGCGTAAGTTCGGCATTGTTGATCCACCGGGACGCCCTTTAGATGTGAAAAGTGTAGTTAGGTATCTTGGCATTTGGTTGGATCAATATCTGTATTTTGACAAACATATAGATATTGCTCTGACCAAAGCTAAAAAGGCCTTTGCTGTGGCAAGGAGGTTGTTGGTGGGTGAAGGTAATCTGCTACATGGCCCTCATCCGGCCAATTATGGCGTACGGTTGTCCATTGTGGTTCAACGTGAGTCCTTCCCAGATGGAAAAGATGAGGTTGTTCGAGAGACAATGTCTCCGGACATGTCTCCAGTTGTATCGTACACCCGGGTCTGAGTACAAGAAGTACTATCCCAACGAGGTCCTGTACAACGAGGCAAACCTGAACAGGATAGATAATTTTATTATTAAGCTGATCAGAAGGCACATCGCACGAGCTATGACTTCAACCAACAGTCTGATCTTTGGGGCTTACTACCCCAGCGTAATGTACCATGAGAGAGTGCGCCTTACCGGCTTTATTCCTCCCGAGGCGTTCCTCTATCTCGACACAAGTGGCCTAATACAGGATTCATACGGATGGCCTGTAATCTTCCACGTCGTACGCCGAACAGTGGACAGGCGACTCCAATACGATCGAGATGTCGTTCGTAGTCACGAGGATCTCGTCCGGTTCAGTAGAGCGATCTCGGCTCGAGACCGGAGAGAGGCTGCCAAAGAACGACAATGTTACTGGTGGTTACACCAAAACCAGGCCCCGGTGCCGCAAGCTTTTCAAAATGACCCGGTAGTTGATCATAGTGGTCAACTAACATAGTCTTAAGCTAGTCCATAAGAAAAAAAAAAAAAGGTGCACCGTGGCGTATAAATAGTTTTAAGTATTTTTTGTCTAGAATTTAAGAATAGTTAAAGAAAATAAAACAAAAATATACAAAAAGTAAAAGTAAAAAGTCCCACGAATTAACCGCGGGGAGAGTGGTTGAAGTGTGCAGAGGTGGGATTTAGGACGTAGGCGCGAGGACTTCTTCTTCCTTGTGTGGCGCTACAGTCCGGGTTGGACCTGGGCCTCAACCAACATGCCTCTTCTACTAGCGCGATCTCTGGCTAGCTGTCTCCAGTTTCGCATACCAAGTTGGTTGAGGTCCTTCTCCACTTGGGTGCGCCACCTTAAACGCGGGCGTCCTCTGTTGCGTTGCCCGACATGTTCGGATTCGAAGATTCTTAGTCCCGGAGCTGTGGTGTCCATACGCTCTACACGACCTAGCCACCCTAGGCGTTGGATGTCGCTGTACAGCCCGTACAGTTCATGATTGAATCTCCTCCTCCAGAACCCGTCAACACAAACAGGTCCAAAGATCGTGCGTAGAACTTTTCTCTCAAAGAGACCAAGGACTTCTTCATCCGCTTTCGAGATTGTCCATGCCTCCGCGCCGTATAGCAGGACTGGGATGATCAGGGTTTTGTGTAGAGTCAGCTTGGTTCTTCGAGAGAGGCTCTATTACTCAATGTCCTCTTGAGCCCGAAGAAACAGCGGTTGGCAGGATTTATCCTACGCTTGATCTCGGTACTGAAGTTATTTGTACAGTTTACTCCGAGGACAAAAGAGGATATAAAAACCCGTGAATCGTTCATGCTGATAGCACGGGCTACCAGTGTCTTGAAGAAGATTACACATCCATTGGCGCAAAACAATAAAAAAAGGACTACTGATTCTGATTCTGCTGCATTCCATCTTCCTAAAGACATGGCTTCTACTTTTCACGTGTCTTCAAAAGCCCCACACACTCTAGCCACTGAGCATGTCTGCACTAAAACCGCTTGAATGGAAAGTGGTTGAGTGGCACGAACACTGTCCTCCATCCCACAACATGGTTTGTGTCGAAAACTTTTCTTTCAATTTCTCCCCGCCCACTGAGGCGGCACGAATTTTGCTTATTCTTTGTTCCGAGAGAGAATAATGAATTTAATAGGAAAAAAATACCCAAGCCCAGAAGCAGCACATTCCACTCAGCGTACCCAGCAGGACATTCTTTCCACCATTTTGTCGTCTCGCCTGCCACCATCCCGCTGGAGGACATCGTCTATTTATGCAAAATAGTATTCATTGCTTGCCGCCGGCCAAGGACTCCCCCACCCACTGCCAGAGACCGGCTGTGGTGACGATGATGGCTCACCAACCAACCAACCAACCAACCAACCACTCGCACACGACAATACATCATGTCCGCTGGCGTCTATGACTAAGAGTTTTGTTAGAAAATAAGGTATTTCCGTTTTGCAAGCATTCATTCATAAAATGTATTCTCCCTCCCTCCCCCCGCCGGCAGCACGGAAATAAGACAAAGAAACGAAACCGACTGACAGGTGTCCTTGTCACGATGAAAAATAAATGTGACACCGGTTGATGGAATGGATAAGGTGTAAGGAGACCAGAAAACGAGACAGGAAGACAATAACGCTGCGACACAAGGACAAGCGAGTGGATCACAATTGGAAATGCAATACGACTTAACACGAGCGACCGACGACGAAGCCGCTGCCAAGGAGCCAACAAAAGGACGAGCAGCGAACTTGATTCCTTGGATTCCCGTCTGACATCGAGCGGCTTATCTCGAGGGGTGACAGACGAGACACGTGCCATCAAAGAGATAAGCGCCGACAACGAATCGATTATGGTACGCAATACGCACCGCTGCCTCCGGGGGGTGGCTGCCGAAAAACGCCCCCGTTGCCATGCACCTGGGAGTGAGTCCCTCCCCCACTGTCTGACTAGACAGTCAGGGGTCCGCCACCGGCAAGTTGTCGTCTCTTAATTCCAAATGACACTCGATTATGCATGGAATATGTAATAAGGTGCACCTGCACTCCCTGAAGAGGTCTCTCAGCGTCGCATGAGTGCAGGCAACACAGGACCCCGATGCATATCCCCACGAGCAAGGACACATCCCGGTGAGTGCTCGGGCTAAGACTGAAAGCAAATTGCGATTGTGCGATTTTTTATTAAGCTTCTCGCTCTCCACTCAGGCGGGCAGGGCCTTGCGCTGATTTCAGGTTTTCGTCCTCGTTCCAGGCGCTCGTTCGTTTTTTGATAAAAACTTGTTATCGCGTGTCTGACTTGCAAATTTATTCGAATGCACACACACATCCAGGGTGTATCCAGGCGGAGGGCTCCGGCTAGGGTGCTTGAATATCGAGCGGGATGATGGCAGCAGCAACCCACGGTGCAGCGGGGACGTGTGGCACACTTGGCCTGAATGTTCATTTATGAATATCGGCGGGGTGGGCGGAGGGAGGCGGCCTCGTGTTTTTGAAATGCTAATGTTGTTTTCCTAACTTGAGTTGAAGTTGTCGAGTGCGGACGGGGACGAGGAGGGTTGTGTCTTTTGTTTGCGACCGGAATGAGGGCCGCAACTCATTATGAAAGACGAAGAAATTTGTCCTTGCCGTGTGGCTGGAGGTTTATTAAGTGAGCGGGTGTTGGATTAACGTTGTGGTTCGGTGAGTTGCTTTCATGTGGACAATTGTAATGCGCGATAGCGATCACTAATGAAGGCGGAATAGTCGTCTGGGGGAGATAATCGATTTTAGATAGTGCACGGCGAGGTGTGGGGTGTGTTTATTTGGAATATGTGCTGATAAATTATAGTTCTCCGAGGAATGACTTAAAATAATCGATTTTCCGTATAGGCTGCCGGAGATTAATATCCGAAGAGGTTGTCGCCGTCGGTTGGTGACCATTTTGAGGACTTAATTGTCCTGTGGTTGGTCGTTTAGAGACAATTAAGTCCTCGAAATAGGCGCCAAAGGACGACGACAACCTCTTCGGATATTACTCCCGAATACTGCGCCAGCCTACACGTGTGCATCGAAATGTTGTCCAAGCAACACGCCTTGGTGCTGTTTGCTTTGAGGGCGATTAGAAACGAAGATTAAGCGCTAAGCTAGATGTTACGTCTTACGTGGTTCGAACTGATTGCGTAAAGTTTCATTGACGACTCCTAGTGAGCAACCAGAACTAGAAGAGCGGCTATGGCTACGAATGGTGGAGCAGCATAAGCCGTGGAATAGAGTGGCTGAGACAGTGCTTAATCTTTAGTATCAGAAATCCGAAAAGCTTCGGCGTCAATATAGTCCTACCCAGGTCGTGCCTCTAGCGATGATGTACCTTTCCCGACGATTCGTTAGCAATCAAGATTTGTAAATCAATCAAATTAGGATTCAGGTTTTACTGCCAATTCAGGAAAATGCGGCCAAGTCTAGGATGCGAACACAATCCTTATATATAGGGGTGTTTTTTTAACTAATCAGTACTCAGCTTAGTACTGATTCTCAATAAAACGCTTTTTTACTGAGTTACAATTATCCTCCGCCTGCTTAAGTCCATTGTATGAGATGTCAAAATACTCGAATGTAAAAATGACGTGAAATTTAATTCTCAAAACAACTTATAATGAATATCCAAACAAGTAACATGAAGGATTTGATATTTCAACAAGTAAACAATTATATATAATATAATAATAATATGGGTGGCGCTACAGCCCATACAGGACCAGGGCCTAGCTTCTCAGCAACTACTCGTGTTGTGCGTGCTATTGTTCTCTCACGAGTGGAAGGGACCTACAGTTTTACGCCGACTCCGAACGGCCAAGTTTGAGAAGCTCTTTCTAGGCAGGAAATACTCTTTGAGCATTGTCAGTGACTCGAAAAAAGTTGGGGTCGTGAAAATTGTTTTCGTCACATAGAGCAGGAATCGAACCTACGACTTCGAGGTTGGGGTCGACGCCCACAACGCCACGGTCCACCACAAATAAACAATTACAAGTGTCAAATAATCGATGGATACCAATCTTTAATAAACAAATAGTTTCCTCTGACGCCATCTGTGAATGAGATTTTTAAATGCGTTCTAGTCAGTGATGACAGTGAAATTTTACTCAGTAGTTTTAACTCAGTAAGTTGTTTTGTTTTTGCATCCCGTGTAAAATCTCACTAAGCTGAGTACTGACCAGTCAAAAAAACACGCGTAATAGTACCAAAGGATTGAAGGTAATGTCAGATCAACCTTTCAGTACAATAGAACCTCTTCTTGTCGCGGTGTGCTTGCCTTCACAGCATGGATTGTACAAGAGGAGAAAAAACTACATGTTGTTTGGGCAGTAAATTGAATCAGGTTCAGTCGCCACACCATGCCTACAGCCAGTTGTGCTGCCATACTTCATGTAACTTTTCTGGAATGCATTCGTAACACCAGTATCTCACTTTCAGTTAAATTGTTTTTGGTAAGTAGTTAAGCTCAAATGAGTTAGAAGTGCAGTCAAGTATAGTCAATTTGCCCCAGGACCGTCGCAGAGCCTATCTATTTGTCGAAACAAATAAATTATCGGCGAAGGTGTAGGTTAAGTCAAGACGTAAGTTACCGCCGTTTGATGGACATCCAAATACAGGGATGTTAGCTCCACATACAAGCCACTCATTTGGAGAACTCGTTTGAGTCCTCTCGCATGGTCTAGTAATGACTACCACTCTCACTCTGAGCTTGGATCTAGATTAGATCAGGCTGCAGAACCCAGTCACACCCAAACCACAACCAGGCCCTTTATGCTACCACTTCTTCTGCAGTTCAGAGTGAACCTTGGACTCAACCAACAAGACTCCGGTCTTGACTATCACGCTATGTCGTTGTTGATGTTCTCCACCTTTTTGCTTCATTTTAGACGCGGCGTCTGTTGGGCTGTCAAAGACTCATGCGACCCGAGCTGAGTTTTCCATAAGCTCTACATGGGCGTTAGACATTCGATTCAACCTCCAACCTCAAAAGTATTTTTAAGGAAAAAAACACGGCTTTTGTAAAGTAGTTATATTTGAACCTAGCCCAAGTGGATTCGAAATGAACTCCAACCGGAGACAGGTCTTAATTTCGACGACAGTCTTTCTTTTGGAGAACCGCAACTCGAATGTTATTAGCACTGGCTTAAGCTCAGGCGCCTAAAGTGGCACGCTGTTAGATGATGGAGCATGGTACCCCAACGAGGCATCCAACAGTGGTGTACTTACTTACTTACTTAAGGTGGCGCCACAGTCCGCTGTGGACCTGGGCCTCAACCAACAAGCATCTCCAGCCAACTCGATCTTTAGCTAGCTGTCTCCAGTTGCGCACGCATAGTTGGTTGAGGTCCTTTTCCACTTGCGTGTGTCTTCCTCTACTGCGCCGGGGTGGATTCGAAGACTTTTCGGGCCAGAGCATTACTTTCCATCCGCTCTACATGACCTAGCCATCTCAATCGTTGGATCTTCACTCTTCTGGCTAAGTCGATGTCGCTGAACAGCCCGTATAGCTCGTCGTTGTATCTCCTCCTCCACTCACCATCTATGCAGACGGGACCGAAAATCACACGAAGCAACCAAGAGCAACTTCATCCGCTTTTGACAAAGTCTATGCCTCCGCGCCATATAGCCGGACTGGGACGATTAAGGTCTTGTAAAGCGTTGCCTTGGTTGTTCGAGAGAGCACTTTGTTTACCAATTGCTTTCTTAGCCCAAAGAAGCAGCGGTTGGCAAGAGTTATTCTTCGTTTGATTTCAGCGCTGGGGTCATTGTCTGAGTTGATAGCGGTTCCTAGGTAGACAAAGTTTTTGACTACCTCAAAGTTATATCTGTCTGCTGTGACGTTCTGACCGAGACGTCGGTGTTGGGTGTCTTTTCGCGTTGACATGCTCAACCCATCTTCGCGGCCTCTGTTGCAATACCCAGAAAGCACCATTGACATCACGTTGCGTTCTTCCGATAATGTCAATATCGTCGGTATATGCGAGTAGTTGGACGAACATCTGAAAGATTGTTCCTCTGGTGTTGGCGTTCGAGTTTTGAACAATTCTTTCGAGAACGATGTCGAAAAAGTCGCATGACAGCGCGTCGCCTTGTTTGAATCCTTTTTTGACATCAAAGGTCTCGGCCAGGCCTTTACCGACCTTGATGGAGCAGCGTGCATTCTCCATCGTCATCCAACACAAACGGACGAGTTTGGTAGGGATGCCAAAACTAGACATTGCTCTGAGTGGCTCTTGGTTGGCTGGGTGCTGTGGGAATCGGGTAGGAACTGACTGGCGTCAAATTGGCGATGCCCAGAGTTGTAACTTTTTCTATACACCAATTGTGCTTATTTTACCTGCAAGTGGTACCTATCGGGTACTGGCTGTAGTTCACCCGAGCGCTACGTGCCAAACTTATAAGTGCGACCTCTTGTCCTAGGGGTTGCAAAAAAGGAACTGGCCCTCCAGGTTGGGGGTTATGCCGTCGGGGTAACTGCCCGACCACATAAAAAACTATAGTTACGAAGCAACAACTGGATGTACTGTGTATTTTTTGTGCGCCTTACGCCACGTCGAAGAGAACAGTTTCGTAAGAACCCTTGAGCCAAGATGAGACTGAGAAAATAAAACTGTCAAGACGAACGCATGTTGAATAGTTGCTAACTTCACACACGGTGAATGACGTGAAACATGCATTGTCCTTCCTGTTTCTTTGTCAACTTTGTGTGTCCATTCATTTCATCAACAAAGTCCCGATCGTTTGCACTAAATGCACAACAAAGCAACTCAAACTAATTATATTGCGACTGCAGCAAAAGTGCCACTCCACAGAGTCGACCCTTCCAAGCTCCGCAGCTCCCCAACTCAGTCCCTTAAACGAGATTAAAAATGCTGACCTGACATCGGATAACCTGAATAATCGCGCAGCCAACCGTCTTAACAGACTTGTTAAGTTCAAAAGCGCCCACCCTCCGATCGAAGGAACGAACCGTGAGCCCCGAACACAAAGCACAGCAACCGCAAAACTAGTCGCAGTCACCCCGCTCGCAAGGACTTTCTCGTTGCTTTGACCAAAGCGAACTCAAAGAAAAACATTTTTTTTTTTTAAACTACACATTTAGTATTTGGTTGTATTTAACTTTTTGCAGAAATTGCAAAAGCAAGACGTTCAGCGATGGACGAGCGGGGCACGCACAGAGCCCGAGGAAAGGCAACATGCGGAGCACATGCTGTTTGATGCTATTGAAAAGTCGACTCAGCCAAAGTTCATTGGCGTCCTCCCGCGCACACCGTCGTTCGCCAGATTCGCCGCCAACAGGGCACCCAGCAGGAGAACGATTCCGGGGGCAACTGTTGAAAAAAGTATTTTCGCAACAACTGTTTCCTTTGATGGCGGCAGTCAATCAAGTCGAGTTTTTCACGGTTCACATCGTTTTATTTTCGTTGTCGCAGTCGCGCATAAGAATGACGACAAAAACCCCATGGGAACCGAGGTTGAAGGTGACGGAAGCACGACAAGGACAGTTGATTGCCTCTGAAATTGGCAGAGCGCAGTGGGAAATATATATTTAAACGCGCACGATGTGGAGGCTCTGCTGGAGGCTGTGTGTGTTTTTGCCGTCAAGTGATGGACTGTCAATATGCCGTACAAGTGACTTTATGGCGAGTGCACGGGTGACGGAGCGGAATATATTGCAATGGTTGTGAGTGTCGAGTGGATGCATAAATTTGGACTCGAAGACACATGATTTTAAGCGCGATTGCATTATTCAAGTGGCGACGATTCTTAATCAAAGTGTCCGAGAGGAGATTGGGAGAGAGACATAAGTTTCGGATTTAGAGCGTTAGACAACCAATGACAGGATGATTTGATGGCTGGTGACTGGTGGATCTGGTCAGTTCCATTATACTGCCACGCGGATCGCTTAGATGGAGACCATCAGCAGTTGGTGGGGACTCTGCATGCATCTTCTGAAGGCGTCGTTCGTTGTGGCGTCCAATCCCGTGGCATGATCTTCTACAGAGGTTGTAAGAGACACCAACCGTATTTAATTATTTATAATCTATTGTTAGAAGAAGAGGAATTGTGTCTGATCATGTTTGGGACGCATTGCTTTCCGGCCATGTTGTGTTGGTTAATTCGGTCACCTTTTTAGCTGCAAAGTTGTGCTTGTTGTGTCGGACATCTTTACAGCGTTTTATTCAGCGAAGCTGTCATGGGCCCCAATGACCCATCACCGCCTTTTTTATGGCAACAGTTTCTGTCCCTTGTTGCTCTGTAACTATTTGCGGGGTAGTTGCCCCCACGCGTAACCACCGAACCTGGAGGATCGGGTCCTAGATTAAGCTCCTAGGACAAGAGATCGCTGCCTACGTTGGTTCACCTCTAAGCGGTTGCTGCAGAGGCTATCCAGAGGGCGCCACTAGGAGGCTGTATGTCAACTTAACCTGCACTGGGATCGCTGCTGACATCTCACCAAGTTGAGACCAATCAACAACTTAGCCCTGTATGCGCAGACTCGAGCAGAGACGAGTTATACAGCGCCTTGTCTAGTCTTGGCATCCCTGCCAAGCTCGTCCGTCTTTGCAGAATGACTACGGAGAACGCCCGATGCTCCGTCAAGGTCGGTAAAGATTGTACCGAGACCTTTGATGCATTTGACTTTTTTGACATCATTCTCGGGAAGATCGTGTGGAACTCAAATGTCAACACCAGAGGCATGATCTTCGACAAATCTGTGCACCATCGGAACAACACAACGGGCTGTCAGTGGGCCGCTTGTGAGCATCGAGATGAAAACGGTCAAGATGAAAGCGGCCAAGATGGGACATGCGGTCAATGAGAGTAAGACAAAGTGTATGCTGCCTACGAAAAAGGTCCACCAACACCGACGTCTTAGACAAACCGTCACTTTAGACAGCTAAAACCTTGAAGTAGTGAAAAACTTTGTCTACCTAGGCTCCGAAGTTAATACAAGCAATGTCACCACAGCGGAGAATCACGTTGGCCAAAAGTTACATTTTCGCACTCGGAGGCCACTGAGGAAAGAAGCCATCTCTCGAAGAACCGATATATCCCTGCCTTGATAGTCCCAGTCCTGCTATATGGCGCAGAAGCATGGACACTTGCTAAAGCTGACGAGGATATTCATGGTCGCTTCGAGAGAAAAGTCCTTCGAATTATCTTCGGTCCCCTATGGATGGTGTCGACCTGGCATCGACCTGGTCAAACGAGTTCGAATCTCTCGTCTCAGATGGCTAGGTCGCGTCGAGCGAATTCTTCGGCCCGGAAAGTTTTCGACTCCTACCCCGAGGGACAACGCGGTAAAGGAAGACCACGTCTACGGTGGCGCACGCAGCTGGAAAGGGACCGTGTGTGACTGGAAGTAACTAGCACAAGATCGGGCTAGATGGTGAGGCATGTTGGCTGAGCGCCAGGTTCACCCCGGGCTGTAGCACGAGCCCGAGACGCTACATAGGTTGGGGAGTTGTAGAACAGGCGCAAATTTGAGGTCTTCTGAGTAGAGTTCTACACTCGACCCTACATCCGTCTTTGATCCGACTGTGCACTCTTCCAGCGAATCCAATTCAATAGTCAATGCATTAAAGTTGCTGCTGTCCACCAGCAAAGACGGAGCACATTAGTGTCCGTCTTGGTGCATGTAGTCTCCATTTGCGTCCAATTGCATTTTAAAAGCAGTTTTTGAGGGAAGAGACCTTCATGACCCTATCCTGGATATTTGATTTCGAGCTTGGTTGTGGGGGACCTTGTATCAAGTTCGTCCATTAGTTCCTACGTGGATCACAGCAGCACTCAGCCCAGAAACAGTGACCTCTTGATTCCGAGGTTGTTAAACGCAAGTGCGTTTGCCTTTGGTTCAACGGCTAGATGGCGCGGTTGGTTGAGTGCATGCCTATGGTTATAAAGGTCCCAGGTTCGAATCCCAGTAAAAGCAAAGGTTAACACGCTTTGATCTGGTTTTCAAATCTGGTTCAGTCACCAATTGCCGTTGGGATCAAACGGCAATGGGTATCACAATGTACCAACCATGATCTAAGTGTGCTGGCAATTTTGCTGGTAACAAAATAACCTAACTCAGAGAGCTTAAAAATGTCTTCTTCTTAGATGTCACTTCACAGGAAAATCCACCATCGACCAAATATTCACACTTCGGCAGATTTTGCACAAGACCCAGGAGCAACAAATCGATACCCAGTACCTTTTAATCGATTTTAAAGAGGCGCATGATAGCATTTATAGAGACTAGCTATACAGAGAGGATGACGATGGAGAATGCAAGTTAAAGTATCCGTTTATTACGGCTTATCTTTCCTCAGTTCAAATTAAAGAACAGCAAGAATTGCCTTGCTGTCATATTTTAGAAAACAAAGATAAATGTCAATATTACATGACCCTCATCAAGTGTAATTTTATCTTACGATGCATTTTCACTATGTGTGTAGATAAGAAGGAATTTGAATCCAATTCTTCGAGAACACACAAAAATATGTATTTATGTTACGCGACCACGTAAGGCGTCATATTACTTTAAGATATCCTTTCATCCCTAGCAATTAAGATAAGAAAATAAGAAAATATAATGTAAGAATCGATGAATGTGTTTCATCCGTAGATTAGAAAATGTATTTAGAATCAGTTTGAAAATAAAGTTGAACGAGAGCGAACGCATTCCGCTACTCGAAAAATTCAACACACGTGTTTTTAATTTGCATGCTGCTCCATCAAGGTCGGTAAAGACCTAACCGAGGCCTTTGATGTCAAACAAGGATTCAGACAAGGCGACGCGCTGTCATGCGACTTTTTCAACATCGTTCTCGAAAGAATTGTTCAAAACTCGAACGCCAACACCAGACGAACAATTTTTCAGAAGTCCGTCCAACTACTCGCATGTGCCGACGATGTTGACATTATCGGAAGAACGCAGCGCGATGTTAATGGCGCCTTTGTGGGTATTGCAACGGAGGCCGCAAAGATGGGTCAAGAATGGATATCAACGAGAAAGGACACCCAACACCGACGTCTCGGTCAGAACGGTATAACTTTGAGGTTGTCAAAAACTTTGTCTACCTAGGAACCGCTATCAACTCAGGCAACGACACCAGCGCTGAAGTCAAGCGAAGAATAACTCTTGCCAACCGCTGCTTCTTTGGGCTAAGAAAGCAATTGATAAACAAAGCGCTCTCTCGAACAACCAAGGCAACGCTTTACAAGACCTTAATCGTCCCAGTACTGCTACATGGCGCGGAGGCATGGACTCTGTCAAAAGCGGATGAAGTTGCTCTTGGTTGCTTCGTGTCATTTTCGGTCCCGTCTGTATAGATGGTGAGTGAAGAGGAGGTATAACGACGAACTATACGGGCTGTTCAGCGACATCGAATGGAAACCAATGCTCAGGCCCGAAAAGTCTTCGAATCCACCCCGAGGGACGGCGCTGTAGAGTGAAGTTAACGAAAAGGTAGAAAACTATCTTCCTGCTCCAACAATTGGCTCCTGATTTGTATCCACCTTGGGATGGTGGCTTTTACCACTTATTTAAGTACCTTACATATGATGGCGATCAGTGGTGACATCGAGCTGGCATATTTCAAAGGGTAATCTAGGTTTTAAAGTGAGCTCCCCCAAGCTACAGAGATGAATTCTTCGACGGTCGCCAAAACTTAGGGAACATGTATAAAAATATAAAACAATTTACGATAACAATTTGTTTAAGAAATGCAAATTCTAAGATCACAATACCAGCGCCAAAATTGTTGGAAAATGACAGACAACTCAGCTCATACACGATGAGCTCTCGACTCCGAATCTGTCGGCATTCGCGACAGTTGAACCTCACCCCAATTGGCAGATAGTCAAATAGCGCTCCAGTTGGAGAGGTTATTTAGTTAGTTACTTGAATAGTACCAAGAGGAATATAATTTATCCCTTTTCTCAATAGACTCAAAGATCATTTTGAGCTACCCTCTTCTGTGAAGGAGAGAGTGGCCAACGATCGGGTGAATCATGGAGGCAGGTAGAAAGGCTATTGGTAATAATTGTTGGTTATTTCGTGGTAGAGTTTCCTAATAGTAGGGCAAACTAGACAACGAATCTAAATCGGGGGGGTACCTCAAGTTTCCGTCAAGGGACCCATTCTATTCCCAAGACATATCAGTTCAAGGTTTAAACATGTTATTAGAAATGCTAATGCCAATTATAAAGTAATGTGCTTACAACCATTGGCAGTCTTCTCTTGGTTATCTTCTACGAGTACCTACAATGGTTGAAAGGTTCTAACATTTTTTTTTCAATATCAATGGAAGTCGCAATCATCAATGACAAGTTGTATAGATCACCATAAATACTTACACAGTCCATATCACGGTGGCTTTTCTACATATACATGTGTACAGCCTGATGACGATCTACGCCTGCTTAATAGTGAATCAACACTTAAGACTTATTCTTTCGAAAGCGGAAAAATGAAAGGGCTATGCGAATGAGCTCCAAACAATTGATTGATCATGAAGGCCAGCGAACGTCTAGCAGCAAATCTGATCACACTTACTGATATGGCACTGCCTTCGGAAATGAAACCTCTTAACCAAGCGCCATTTAACATACGATACTGTGGATGTATTCCAAACCATAAAATGTTCTGAAACCTGAAAACTATTTTGAGTGCGTAACTAACGTGCAAAGTTGTGGTCCGTGGCGTTGTGGGTACATATGTGCCTTAACCCCAACCTCAACATCGTAGGTTCGATTCCTGGTCTGTGCGACACACTTTTCACGGCCCCACCTCTTTCGAGTCACTGACAGTGCACAAAAGAGTAGATCTGTCTAGAAAAAGCTTCTCAAACTTTGCCGTTCGGAGTCGGCATGAAACTGTAGGTCCCTTCCATTCGTGGGAGAACAATAGAACACACAACACGAGTGGTTGCTGAAAAGCTAGACTCTGGCCCCCTACGGCATGTAGCGCCACCTATTGTATTATTATTAACTAAAAAACTCTGAATCTAGCAAGTCATCCAGTTTACTAACAAGCTCCTCAAAAGCTGAACGAAATCCTCACAATAAACGACAATCAGGCGCAGCTTTCAATTACATTCTCAACGACCGGTCCACAAAACGAACGCCACCCAGACACCATAATGAAGTCATTCACATAACTACGATGTTTTCCATTTTGCTGAAATTCAAATGAACGCAGCCAAAAAAAAACCGAAATCTATTTTTGTGCAATCGATGCATGCAATCCCTTCGCCTCTTCAGCCGGGAAGAGATCTCTGCGGCCAGATACAATGCACTGGCCCGGGCTTGATGGCGCTGTTCACACAGCTCGGCAATATCTCGTTCCAATTAAATCAGAACTTCAATTAGCCATAAACTGGCCAAATTATTGCATGCAAACGCTTCCATTTCGCCATAAAAGATAGCAAATTACATGCACCAGACCGCCGAGAGCAGGGTGTGCAGCACTGGCTGTTATCCTTCGGAACAATTGAATGTCCATGGACTCTTAAATTTTATTGCCAATCGATACATAGATACACCAGTACAGCGGGTACTATCTGCTTGCAGTTACATTTCTTTTTTCACTCCACCCCCAGCCCTCCGATTGTGGGGGGGTCCTTCTCAGTTTTTGCCAACGGGAAGGAAGGAGGAAAATTTCTGAAATTCATTGTCCTTAGATACAGTCGGACAGTGGCAACCGGGCGCACCGAACCTTTATCGGCCACAACAGAAATGTATTTCTCGGCGAAAGGGTGTTCACAAAAGAGGATTCCCGGCATCGACCCAGGATGTTTATTAGTTGAGCTATGCCCGAGCAAATACGCTCGGAATTTCAAACATTATCAGTGTCCTGCCTAGAGAGAGAGACGGGAACGAGCTGCGCAGTCTGAGGACGAGGACAGTGTCCCCAATGAATATGAATTATTACAACGGCTTCCATTGTTAATTGTTCCCAGCCGGACTCGGTTCCCTGGTAAATTGAACTCCTCCGCCACGGTGGCCGGGGCCACCCAGTTATTTGCATATTCGGTTCGGAGCCCTTATGCTGCCCCATTTTCATTCAGACATGAAGGTGACACACTTTTACCTGGCTCCCCTCTTTGCCGACAAGACAATGGGTCGGTGGGTGGGGATGAACCTTTTATTTCATCGTCAGCCGTCATTACGTTCACCTTTCAACTGAGCTCGTCGTCCTTACTCAAACACACTGACACACACACGGGAGCGCGCACCCATGCACACGCATGCAGATTTAAGGATATTTAATTTGACATGAAAAATCTGCGAGTCCCCGGCTCCGGAGGCGGACCCTGACGGGGGAATACGCTTAAAATTGCCTTTTAATCATCTCTCAGAGTAAACGGATTACCATGCGCTGCCGCAGAGCTCTCTCGGTCTTCGTGTGTGGAGCGGAGTCCTGCGATGTCATGCGAAGCCCAGGGGAGGACGGAACGTGGTGCCTGACGGGATAGAACGGGAGGATACCTTGGAGGATAATCATAGTCAGATCATTGTCATCGAGTCGGATGGCTGGGATTATGAGCCATCGCAGATATGCTGCGGATATGGAGTAATATTGAGACAGTTGGCATCGTGGGGCGGCTTTGTTTAAATTGGTTTGCATGCGAACTCGTTAAGGTGCCTTAAGAAAATACGCATGGCATGGATTGATGTGAGCGTGCTGGGGAAAGAGATGGGCATTCTTAAAGTCGTCTTTAATGACTCATTTTTTGGATTCGACGGACGGAAATAGGTATGATTGCGGTAGACATCCAACAATCGTCCATTCATGGTCACGTGTTGCTTTCATTGCCAAGAAATGCGTTCCCGGAACCTGCGTACAGATCGGTCTTGGTCTTGGCTGTGCTGCGTGACGTCGTGCCCGACGCGCTGATGCCGATGTTCCGCCTGACCGTGTCGTAGCCGCCCGAATATTACATATGTTCTTTTAATAGTACAGGAAAAATTGAATCACAGAGCCAAGTTGTTGGTCGCTCTCAACTTGGCGGGTTGCCAACATCAGAGTCGTGTGTGCATACGCCTCTACCGACTAGGCTACGACTCTGTCAAAGAGGATTACTGTATCCTCTTGGACGGTGCCTATGGAGCCAGTAAGGGGAACAATGTCAAAATCGTACTCGCAGATTTCCATGCTAAAATCGGTAAGAAAACATCTTTGGCTGAGTGATCAGAAAAAAACAGCCTCCACGACACGACAACAGACACCGGCTTCCGACTCTCTGACTTAGTGACAGGCCGTAATATGATTATAAGTAGCTTAAGGTTCCGTCATCCTGGCTGTCCCTGGACGGTCGAACGGTCGCATTGCCAAGCAAATGGACCATGTGCTCATTGACGGATAAAACGCATCACATATCCTGGCTGTGAACATTCAGGGAGACAAACGTCGACTCTGACCATTTTCTCATCGCTGCAAGATTAAGGGCTTAACTGTCCAATGTCAGAAGGATGCACCAGCCAACAAAGAGAAGTCTTGACATTGAACGCTTGAGCACACCGGAGATTCCCAGAGCCCAGACTCTCCCGTATGCCTACATACGTGGATCATAAAAGCCATTACAGTGCCGCTCGGCCATCAAGAAACCCATGATAAGATGGCGCGTGTGAGCAGAAAAAATGCGCAACTGACGACGCATACCAAAAAGCGCTGAAACGGAAAACTAGAGCAACACAATAGGATTACCGTTCTAGAAGAGAGGAGAAAAGGCTTCTACGCCTGAAGAAAAGGTCTCTTGCAACCTCCCAGCTCCAGGATATCAAACAGTTTAAGGACAAAGAAAAATTACGGGCATTCTACAAAAACCCCAAAACCCTGGCCACGGGATTCAGGAAAAGCGCCCAGGCTCTTTGAAATTGCAAAGGGTAATCTAGTTACGGACCCACAGGGAACAGTGGATGTGTTTAAGCAGCACTTCCAGCAGCTCCTTAGCGTGCCTCACCAGTAGAGAGTGGTAGGAAATCAGGAAATACCACTTCCAGTCGATGAAGTAGTCCTCCCCCCTACCTTTGGAGAAGTCGGCACATCCATTAAAAGGCTGAAGAACAACAAAGCCGCATGCTCAGATGGCTCACCAGCAGAGATCTTCAAAGCTGTGGCAATGTTCTGGTAAGGAGTTTGCAACAGATCATCTGCCGAATTTGGGAGGACGAAAGCATGGCCAATGACTGGCATATGAGCTCCATAATTCCCATCCACAAAAAAAAGCGATCCTACCTCCTGCAGCAACTACAAAGGTATATCCCTGCCCAACGTCGCCTACAAGACCCTATCCAGCGTACTGTGTGAACCTCTAAAACCGGTGTGCACCTCACAAACGGCACCTACCAGAGCGGCTAATCGACCAGAGACCAAGCTCTCACAAGCAAATCCATCGAGACCAGCGAGATACAAATCCATACTCACCAACTCTTTGTCAATTTCAAAGCCACATACGACAGCATTCCTCGCACGGAGTTATTTGAATCGATGGCTGATTTCGGAATCCCGGGAAAATTGAGCCGGTTGTATCGCACCACGCTAACAGTTCGAAACCAAAACTTCTGAATCGCAGAAGGCGCTATCTGCTGCCAGGCAGTCCAGCTGTTGGAATACGCTGATGACATCGACATTATCGCGCGACTTAAATTATTTGTCGCAAAGAAATGAAACACGATTATTTTTTACCGCACCACAAGTATTTATTTTATTTTATTATGAGTGCCGCTGTCTATGGCTTGGCCGCACACTCTTTCAATCCGACAAATAATCCCCGATTTCGAGACATTCGATCGGTTTTATACCATAAAATTGGTTAGCCAAGCACTTCTCATATTCCCATTCAGAGGTAGGTGATTTTGCTGACTTAGCACTTTTATGTATTTTGTTTTCCATCGCATTCTGTTAATGCAAAAGTGCCGTCTTGCAATTTTACAATTCTTTTTGGTAGGTGGTACGTAACTTCACCCCGCTTAGATTGGAAATTCTCCTGAATTTCTTGAGAAGTGCTAGGTGTTACATTTTCTTGAATATTTTTTACTACAATTTTTAGTTTCTTGTTCTTAGTTCTTAACATTATAAGTATAATAGTTGATATAATTACTAAAGCTAAATTGTTGACCTTATTATATAATTCGTGGTTTTATGGTATTTTAATTCCTTACCTTTAATTCCTTCCTGTTTTAATATTATACTATCGAAAGAAATGGATTTTGTAAAATTGTAATTTACATCCTCAAAATAATTGTATTTGGCTTTAATTTCAAAGTTAAAAGTAAAGTTTAACTGAACAATTGTTAAAATTGATTAATATATGTCCACTTAAATTTAACTTCCTATCGTCACAATTGTTTAAAATTTCATCCTTATTCATATTTATACATATTATTGTTTCTTCATCAATTATTTTTATTTGTTTCTTATAATTTTCTTTAAGCTTACAATTACTCAGAGTAACACAATTACTAACTAATTTTTCATCATTAAATTCGTAATCTACATATTTATACTCTACAATTTTTTGATCATTTTGAATTATTTCTTGGCCCACTAATCAACTTGATCTCCGTCTACCAACCTCCAGTAGCGCACACGAAGATGGTTATGTAGGCCACGTCGCATCCTCTGTTGCGTTGTTCCACAAGTTCAGGGGTCGACGCCATTTTGGGCCGAAGCTATTTAGTCCAACCGCACTACAAGTCTAACTACCTTAAGTGTTGGATTCCTAAGAAGACGGCTAGGCTCATATTGTTGTAAAGTTCTTACCTTAGAATAAGACTCTAATATGATGCACATAGTCTATTTGATCCTACAAAAGGCGAGTATATTGCTCAAATATTTGCTCCTGAGCCTAAAACAAACTGTGGGCGGAAAGGATTATTCTTCACAACATCGATGTTATTTTGTGACGCTCTATTCACGAGTTTATATATTGCATCATATAATGCGGAACTCTCCCTCGCTCTCTCTACGCACCATTCCATAAGGAACACTTCTCTTTACGGACAATTCATCATGGTCATGGCATGAATCCCTTTACAACGGACACCCTCTATACCGGCCACGGACATGAATTTCAATGCCTATGGAGCAGTTGTATCCTTTATAATGGACACACGAAGCAAGAAAGTGGATGCCCAGCCACCAACCAACATCATGTGGGGATATGAATCGACGTCGTCTCAAGAGCCGTAGTGGAAGCTTTCACAGGGATTGAAGAACAGGCAAAGGGAAATGATCAAATGGATACGCATGCTGTCTACCAAGAAAAGTTTCATCACATACCGCTTAGGACAAAACGTCACGATGCGTTGCAAACATTTTTTAAGAAGCAAAGGAGTCTCTCGGCAAAAGTGACACTCGTCCGGGGTGGACCTGGGCCTCAACCAACATTCCTCTCCACCTAGCTCGGTCTTGTGCTAGTAGCTTCCAGCCTCACACGTTCATCTTATTTAGGCCCCCTTCTAGCTGCGTGCGCCAATGTAAGCGTAGTCTTCCTTTACCGCGTTGTCCCTCGGGGTTGGAGTCGAAGACTTTCCGGGCCGAAGCATTGGTGTTCATTCGCTCGACATTGCCTAGCCATCTGAGACGAGAGACTCGAACTCGTTTGACCAGGTCGATGTCGCTGAACCGCCCGTATAGTTCGTCGTTATACCTCCCCCTCCATTTATCATCCATGCAGACGGGACCGAAAATCACAAGAAAGAATTTTCCTCTACTACGCAACCGAGAGCTGACAGAGTCCATGCCTCCGTGCCATGTAGTAGTAGCTTTGAAATATTGCACGTCCAGAGACGTACGAGTTGTTCGTGGACACTGCGCTCTGGTCTGTGATGACTTATTTAGTCGAAGTGGCGCTCAATTTTGATGGACCGCATGATCGATGGCATTGTGTGGGCCTTGATCCGAAGACTCCACGTACATTTCACGCAACAAGTGATCCCGTTCAGCACTTGCATCCGAGAAGTGGCGGTCCACCAACCTCGTTACTCCAACACAGAGGCACATGAGAAGGTGGTCAAACGAATTTATTATATCGCGAGATGAATATCACGGATTATCGAAATTTCGTTCCGGAAACTTCATCGCGGGTCTGGACACAAGGAGTATATGAGGCAACACCGTTGAAATGTCACACTGTGGTAACGGGTTCGCAGCTATTCCCCGCAAGGGACCCGTATACTGTCATGGACAATTTACGTAAAAACCATTGTACTTGCCTCCCAATCTACAAAGTTGATTGCGCAACAAGAGCAGTGAACTGCAGCTTACCCCCAAGGCATAATCATATGCCATCACCCACACTCGCATTCAATACAGTCGATGACATATCTTGGTACAATTCTACAGTCTTTCCATTCCTACTCTCCATCTCAACTCCCATAATCAACAGTTTTCATTGCCCACTCCAAGGCCTTTCATTGTTCATCGCCATTGTCCTTACCTAACAGCTTCTCGCCTCGAAATACTTTCCAAGCCCCGTCTACCTGGGGTATCAGTTAATATGTTTCATATCGTCACCCTATTTGCAGGCCATCCTTAACCCCTTCGGTCTAATGAACGCGAGTTACGGCACCTGCCTGCACACCCGTCGCCCCCTGACCACGCACGCCAACAACGAACTGTACATTGACACCTGCCTGGCATGTGCACCAGCAAATACAGCTCGGCAGTGCCCCCGTCGCCCCCTCAACCTAGAACACCAATCAGACGCAATGTCAGCGTCTGAGACACCGTCAACCAAAAATACATGTACCTATTAAATTTCTTTGTAATTGCACAGGTGACCGCATGAACTGCAATGTCAGCGTCTGGGACGCATCCGCCCCAAATAAAGTTCATGCGATCACTTCTGCAAAGCGAGCCAAAAATGTAAATCGAATAATTGTAATAAATCAGTATTTGTCAGTCATTAGTAGAAACAAGTCGTTTTTTTTCGATCAAACCCGGGTGGATATCATAAGTGGCGCAGTCGGTATCTCGGTGACGGTTAATTCTTTTTAGTAAAACTCTAGTTAATCGTGTATATCCATTAATCCTAACCGTGGGTTTTGACCCTTTATCACCGAACGAACCTCGGACATTTAGTGAAAAAAAAAAAAAAAGAAAAAAAAAAAAAGGGAAGAAAAAGAAAGTAATAAGTGCATAGAAAATCAATTGAGTGAAGAAGTTAAATCAACAAAGTGAGCATAAGAAACAAATATAATTGTGATACAATTGAATTTCAATCTGTGGGATTTCAATCACCGTTGGACCACCATGCTGATAACCTTTACTATCATTGGGTGCATGTAAGTGCTAGCTGTATGTTAAAACATAATAAAAATAATAATAATAATAATAAATAACAATAAATCTGTTTGAGCATTACCCCTTCAATAAAAAAAAAAAAAAAAAAAAAAACAAAAAGATATATATATATAATATTAAAACGCTGTTATTTTATCAGTATTAAAACAAACAAATTTTGTATATACCCATACTGCCACCGAATGCCTAAGCAATCATCAAAAAAAGCAATTTACTCCTTTCCATATAACCTGAGAAATCTATCTAAAAGCTTAAACTCTATTCCTGAGAACATCACCTTAGACAGTTCCTCATCAAGCAATACTTCCATAAACATGCCTATCGAACAGAATAACGCGTCCCAAACCTCATCCAGAACCACTATCGACCCCAACGATATATTCAATTCATTAAGAATTCCCGATGCCATCAAAGACCTTCCAAAATTTGACGGAAACCCCCGTCTTCTCTATGAATTTATAAGCAATGTCGAAGAAATTTTGCTGTATATTAGAGGCACTGACAACACCCCGTATGGCCAAATATTACTAAGGGCCATACGGAATAAAGTTGAAGGTCAAGCCAATGAGGTCCTTAACATGTACGGGACACCGTTGGTTTGGGATAACATAAAAGCCAATCTAACCTTACACTATTCTGACAAACGAACCGAAACATCGCTTATCAGAGATTTGCACGGCATAAAACAGCAAAATAAAACGGTCGAATGCTTCTATGGAGAGATCATAGAGCTCCAATCCGCACTATGCAACAACATCCTTATCCAAGAAAACGATTCAAATGTAATTAAAGCAAAAAAAGAACTGTATGCCGAAATGTGTCTAAACTCGTTTCTGAGTGGACTCAACGAACCCCTCGGTTCAAGAGTTAGAGCGATGCAACCTAACTCATTGGCTATTGCTTTAACACATTGCATAAAAGAACAAAACATTTCATATCAGAGAATTACCCAATTTCCCAGAACCCAGCCTTACAATCCAAGTCCCCTTCGTCAATATCCACCCAGACAACATTTTACCCCTTACCAGTACACTTGGCAGCAAAACAACTCAAACCCAAGACCGGTACCGAATAGAGAAAGTAACTTAACATTCCAACAACCAATGTCTTCAAGATCCTCTAGTAGAAACAACAGCAATACCCAATTTACCAAATTTCCAAATCCGCGATTCACACCACATACCCAAACCCAATTTACAAACTTCAGGAATAAATACCCTACTATAAATTCCAACTCGACACAATACTCAAAAACAAAATATAATCCAAGCCAGCAAACAAGAAACTCCAATTTTAACTTTCAAGAAATCACAAGTTCAGACAAGAACTTCTTTCAAAAATTAGACAATGCGCAAGAAACTAAAAAATCACACAATAACCCCTTCCAACAACTAGACCCTTATTTTAATGCTGATTTAACTAACATTGCAGAGGATGAAAATTTTTCCAATGTAGCCTCGACGAGCAGACGGGCTACGTGAATGCTAAAACCCACCCAACTACATTACCTTTTATAAATATTTCCTCCCCATTCGGGAGACCTCTAAGGTTTCTTCTGGACACAGGTGCTTCAGCATCATTTATCAACCCGGAATACATTCCCCATGAGGAACAACTCACCTGTGAACCAGTCACAATAACAACAGTTTTCAAGAAATATCAATTGAAAACACAAGTTAACCTGCCAATTTTTGCTGAATTTAAGCAAGAGGGTTTCCTCAAATTCCTTATTTTTAGATTTCATAATTTCTTTGACGGTCTCCTTGGACTAGACACTCTTCTGCAATTAAATGCAAAAATAGACCTAGAGAACCAAATCCTCGTTACTAATAACTCAACAATTGACATTAACCTAAAGCAAAATGATTCGTCTAATCAACTAACAGTACCTGCACATTCCAAAATCTTAGCAAGACTTCCTGTGAACAAGAAAAACGGGGACATTTATGTAAATTGCCTAGAACTAAGACCAGAACTCTATATAACGCAAGGCCTTTACAGAGCCGAAAACGGAGAAAGTACCTTAGAAATAACAAACTATTCAAATCATGATGAGAGCATAATTCTAGAAGAACCAGTACATGCAGATGAATACGATTCTGCCAACTTCATAGAATTAAATAATTGGAATATCGAGGCTAATAAAGACGAAAATACTCCTAAAAAGAGTATAACCCATCTGATCCGAACTGACCATCTAAACCCCGAAGAAAGAGAACAAATTCTCAAACTATGTAAACAATACAGCGACATTATTTACATCGAAGGAGAACCGTTAACCTTCACGAATCAAGTTAAACACCAGATAAATACGACCGACGATGTACCCATTTACACTAAGTCGTATAGGTACCCGTACACACACAAGCAAGAAATTCAAGAACAGATCTCAAAAATGTTAGAACAGGGAATAATTCGGCAAAGCTATTCACCCTGGAGCTCTCCTGTCTGGATCGTGCCCAAAAAGATGGACGCCAGCGGGAAGCAGAAGTGGAGAATGGTCATTGACTATAGGAAGGTCAACGAAAAAACCATCTCTGACAGATACCCACTTCCTAATATCAGCGAGATATTGGATAAACTAGGTAGATGCATATATTTCACTACTCTCGATCTAGCAAGCGGTTTTCACCAGATCGAGATGGATCCCAAACATATTTCGAAAACCGCATTTACAGTAGAGGGAGGGCATTATGAATACCTCAGAATGCCCTTTGGGTTAAAAAACGCTCCATCTACTTTCCAAAGAGTAATGGATAACGTCCTTAGGGATCTAGTTGGCAAAATCTGCCTGGTCTATCTAGATGACATCATAATTTACTCTACGTCGCTCCAGGAGCATATCGAGAGTATAAAACTGGTGTTTGAAAAGTTACGAAAATCGAATTTTAAAATCCAAATGGACAAATGCGAATTTCTCCAACGTGAAATAGCATTCTTAGGCCATATAGTAACACCCGATGGCATTAAACCCAATCCTAACAAAATACACGCCATTAAAAATTTCCCAATCCCAAAAACTCCCAAAGAAATCAAATCCTTCCTTGGCCTGATTAATTATTACAGAAAATTCATTAAAGATTTGGCAAAACTGACCAAACCCCTTACTAACTGCTTAAAGAAAGGAGCTACCATTTCCATAAACCAAAACTATATTGAAGCTTTCGAAACATGTAAGAATTTGTTAACAAATGACCCAATCTTAACACATCCAGATTTCACCAAACCCTTTATACTCACAACAGACGCTAGTAATAACGCACTTGGAGCAGTTTTATCACAAGGCCGAATTGGCAGCGATAAGCCCATTTGCTTTGCCAGTCGCACTCTTTCTTCTTCCGAATGTAACTATTCAACTATTGAAAAAGAGCTCCTCGCTATTGTTTGGGCCACCAAGTATTTCCGACCCTACCTCTTTGGCAGAAAGTTTGAGATCGTAACAGACCATAAGCCACTAATATGGCTTATGAATCTTAAGGAACCAAATTCGAAACTCGTGAGATGGCGTCTTAAATTGGCGGAGTTCGACTTCGAAGTTATATACAAGAAGGGAAAATCGAATACAAACGCGGATGCCCTCAGCCGAATAAAAATAACCAACCCAGACGAAAGCTCCCTTGAAATGTATAACAATGACGAAGACTTAGACACAATACACAGTGCACAGGAAAACCTAAACGACGGGATCCCCATAGCCGAACGACCCCTGAACGACTTCAGGATACAAGCGATTTTAGAAATTAACGAAAAAGGATCCCCGATGACCGTAGAAACCATCTTTAAGAACAGACAAAGGCGAACCATACGTGAACCGACATTCAACGAAGACGTTATGATAAATATCTTTAAAAAATTCTTTCCACCTAACAAGCTCATTGCCATATATACTACTGACGAAATTTTCCCTTTAATTCAATCCACATATTCCAAATACTTTTCCCGAAACAAAGCCTTCAAGCTAGTTAGATGCACAGAAATACTTAACGATATACGGCAAATAGATGACCAAGAAAAGCTTATTCGGGACTATCATGAGAGATCGAACCATAGAGGAATCAACGAAACTTACCTCCACATAAAACGCGATTCCTATTTCCCCAATATGAAGGACAAAATCACAAAGACCCTTAATAATTGCACACAATGCAAATTACTTAAATACGATCGAAACCCTCCAAAACCACAATACGTAAAGCCCGAAATTCCTCACAAACCTTTAGAAATTATTCATATCGACATTTATTCAATAAATAATAATCAAATCCTTACACTTATTGATAAATTTTCTAGATTCGCATGCGGCTATACCCTTACATGCAGGAGTAGCATAACTGTCCTAAAACATTTAAAAAACTATGTAAGCCTTTACGGCATTCCCAAGAAAATTGTCTGTGACCAGGGCTCAGAATTTGTCGCAAACATTTTCCAAGATTTCTGCAGGCAACATCAAATCACGTTACACTTCACATCCTTTCAGCAAACTTCTAGTAACTCTCCGGTAGAACGTTTACACTCAACCCTGACGGAAATCTATCGACTTATTCTCTCAAAGCGAAAAGAAAATAAACTCACATTTGATCATGAGGAAATACTTTCGGAAACACTCATAACATACAACAATGCCATCCATTCTATAACAAAACACACGCCTTATGAACTGTTCTTCGGTAGACCTTACAAATTTTTCAAAACATTAAAATTCTCAGACGAGCATGATTACCTCCTAAAACTTAATGAATTCCTTGATACACTTTACCCTAAAATACAAGAAAAAGTCGATCTAATTACAAAATCAAGAATTGAACATCTCAACGAATCAAGGGAATTGCCAGAAGAAGTTCAGATCGATGATATCGTCTATAGAAAGGAAGCCAGACGCAACAAACTAACACCTAGGTTTTCGAAACACATAGTCAAGAAAAATAACAATATCACAATATTAACAAGAAAAGATAAAAAGATCCACAAAAGCAAACTAAGAAGGAAAACAAAATAGTAGTTTACCTATCTAACCACGTGTGTATGCAGTCTATTCATCTATTCCCTGCATTACAAAAATAATACATTTACATTTAAAATCTAGATTATAAGCAAATTATTCTGCGATCCCTACTGCTGGGCACTCCAGAAAATACAAAGTAATAACATATTTACATACACATATTACAAAATATATAATAATAACTAAAGTTGTCTTCTGTTTCCTTATACATTTACGTTCACGGAACATGAACGTATGGATATTATTATCACGGCATATGATATATAAATCCACACTGTATTTGGAACAAAACATACTTAAAAAAAAAAAAAAAAAAAAAAAAAAAAATTTCAAAGAAATAGGTGGAATGCACAATCAGAGCATAGCGTGATTGTCGCTAATCTGCTGCACGATAATGTACCCAAGGAATATGGTTATGTTATCGATTTTTTTTTTTAAAAAAAAAAAAAAAAAAAAAAAAAAAAAAAAAAATAAATAAATAAAATAAAATAAAAACAAATATATATATATATATATGTATGCACTTTCAACCTTCCACTGCACTACATTTACTTTTACATTCATTCCTATACCTTCCCCATTTCAGTTTCCCATTAACATCATCCCAACTAATCGAAATTTTCAACCTCCCAAATGATCGCGGCATATTGCCCCTAAGACTAGGACCCTCTAGAACCATCATTAACCATACTAACCTTATTCATATCATAAATCTTGAAGATTACCACACTAGCATCCAACAAATAAGCAACACACTCGATCTTTTTGAACAGAGAGCAACAAGGACTAACTCAGTCCAAGTTACAAAACTTAAACTCAAAGAGCTCGAGAACAAGCTAATGACACTATATCCTATTAAAAGAAATAAACGAGGCCTGATTAATGGACTGGGATCAGCTATAAAATTTATCACAGGGAACATGGATGTTCAAGATGCAGAAAATATTAACACACAAATAGAACACATAAATTCAAATTTAACTAACCTCACTAACACTATACTAACTCAACACACAATAAACTTTCAAACTATTGAGAGGTTCAAAAACATAACTTCTCACATTAATAGAGAGCAGACTAAAATAATAACATACTTAGAAAAATCAAATAATTTAATAAAACGAGAAGAACATATAATCATAGAAACACAATATTTAAACCACATAAACTATAACATCGATCTACTTACTAACCATATCACAAACATAGCCGAGGCAGTGATCTTTAGTAGACTAAATATAATACCTAAATTCTTACTTAATACTGATGAAATACAAAGCATAAAAAATAAACTAACGAAACAAGATGTAGAAATTAAATCAACAGAACATATATATGAACTTTTGAGATTGCAAGCGTATTACAATGGCTCGAATATAATATTTAACGTACAAATTCCCAACCTATCACCCCAAAAGTATTTTTTCTACCATGTAATCCCTCTTCCCTTGAATACCACAAAGCTCATTATAACTAAACCATACATAAACATTAATGAGAATAACATACAGCACTTTGCTACACCTTGCCCCAAGATAGAAGGTATTTATTATTGCACGAAACCAGATCTGGAAGAAGACACCAAAACATCTCACTGTATGGGAAGATTGATGACCAATGAAGCAGCCAATTGCCCTTTCAGCGACGCAGGAAAAGTCGAAGGAATTTCACAACCGGAACCAAATTTCATATTATTTATTAACATACCGCATGTACTAATTAATTCTACTTGCAGTACTAAAACCATGAAAGTTGAGGGTACAGCACTTCTCCACTTCGAAAATTGCGATGTCGAGATAAATGGAGTTAACTACCAAAACAATCCTGAAAGTTATTGGGACGACATACACGTTCCACCACCGCCAAGTAGCAGCATCAAAGTCAACTCAACAGAGGACGTTCTGAGTCTTGAAAAACTCAAGGCATACCACTTCTCCACCGAAACGAAGCTCTCAAACCTAAATATACGAACTGAGGTGCTCCATCATATATCAACATCATCCGCAGCCGCAGTTTTCATCCTTACCATCATTGTTGTCATCACGATCATCACCATCTCAAGAAGAATAACTCAAGCCAACCAACCCCCGACACTGCAATCCTTCGCTCCAGCCCCACTGACGTCATTGTGGCCTTCGCTCTACGCTAAGGGGGGAGGAGTTACGGCACCTGCCTGCACACCCGTCGCCCCCTGACCACGCACGCCAACAACGAACTGTACATTGACACCTGCCTGGCATGTGCACCAGCAAATACAGCTCGGCAGTGCCCCCGTCGCCCCCTCAACCTAGAACACCAATCAGACGCAATGTCAGCGTCTGAGACACCGTCAACCAAAAATACATGTACCTATTAAATTTCTTTGTAATTGCACAGGTGACCGCATGAACTGCAATGTCAGCGTCTGGGACGCATCCGCCCCAAATAAAGTTCATGCGATCACTTCTGCAAAGCGAGCCAAAAATGTAAATCGAATAATTGTAATAAATCAGTATTTGTCAGTCATTAGTAGAAACAAGTCGTTTTTTTTCGATCAAACCCGGGTGGATATCATAAGTCGCGCGTCCCACTCGTGCGGGCGCAATCCAAAGAAAACTCCGTGCAACCGCACCGCAATCCACCCACAAGTGAACACGGACGAGCCAACAGCGCCGCACACGGCCATTGGCACGTCCTCCCCGGGCATTGTCTGCCCAAATGGTGCAGTGGTCTCGCATTGTTTAAGACACAATCCCCGGAACGGGTGTCGCATCACATTTTCAGTTTTTGGCAAAACTCAAACAACCTCTCCGATCACAGTCATTATTCGCCCACGCCACCTTGCAAGACTTAATTTTGAGACGCTCCACCACCCCATCGTGCGAATAAATTCGAGTACACTGTCTGTCAGGAGTCAACGCAGCACATTGACAGCGTTCAGCGGTAACAGACTGGATCTCATCACAGCGTCTTGACGGTAGAGTTGCTGTGTGTCGCGGTGACATCTTGACAAATCTGAGAATAAACCCAAGTGTCAGTTCGAGGAGGAATGAGGCGATATTGTCGCGCTGTCGTCTCATTGTGTCAGGAAGATGAAAAACGAAACGCGGAGCGTTCGGTGGTGACGTGTAAATAATTTGAATTGCAAATCAGTTTGACAGTAATCTTTGACATTCAAGATGACACACAATAAATACAATTCTAATGCAAATGAGAGAGCGCCAGAGACGTCCTGGAATGTGTTTATTGGTCTTTTTTCTGTCCGCAGTTGGGCTGGAGCTGCCGGATCCTTTGGTTGGCAATTGATGGAGGGCATTAACATTGAGTGCGCTCGGTTGAGGTAGTGTCTTCGATTGATGGTGGGTAGATTTTCTCAGGGGCCACTTAAGCCGGGTGTATTTTGTGGGACATTCTCTCATTATGGACTTGAGCATGAGAGAGAAGCTGAGGTCTTTGATTTAATGGGTGGTCTTAAGTGTGCTTTAATGCGGTCATTTTTGGAAGCATTTTTTAAAGGCTTAGATGCATTGTGGAAGGGAAACAGAAGGAAGCAGAGGATTTCGTGGAGGCTGTGTGTTATTTTATTTTATTTCACCACATTTATTGACACAATAAACCAAACGTGTTTCTGCCTCGGTTACTCATAGACTGACAGCAAGTTTGCGCATGTGAAGTGCCTGTGGTAAGTGGCTGCGTAAGATGTGTGTTCAAAGATGTGTGTGCACCTGCAGCTGGCTGTTCACCATCGAGAGTTACAGATCTCCACATCCCTGCAATGTTTTTAAGCTTCAGCTTAAAAAATACGGCGCCGTACGCCATATTTGACATTAGTGAACTGGCTACACCCCTGTCCTGCTGTATGGCGCGGAAGCTTGGACTATCTCAAGAGCGGATGAAGACGCACTTGGTCTCTTCGAGAGAAAAGTTCTGCGTTCAATCTTCGGTCCTGTTTGCGTTGAAGGTTCTTGGAGAAGGAGATTCAACCACGAACTGTACGGGCTGTACAGCGACATGAGTCTAGTCAGGCGTCTACGGATTCAACGCCTAAGATGGCTAGGCCATGTAGAGCGCATGGACAACACTGCTCCAGCCCGAAGAGTCTTCGACTCCGAGCCAGTGGGACAACATAATAGAGGACGACCACGAACCCGATGGCGCACTCAAGTGGAAAAACACCTCAACCAACTTGGAGTGCGAAATTGGAGGCAGCTGGCTAAAGAACGTGCCAGCTGGAGACGATTGTTGACCGAGGCCCAGGTTCACCCCGGACTGTAGCGCCACAAGAAGAAGAAGAAGAACTGGCTACAGTAGATATACCAAGCAATGCTGCTCTATGCTCCGCAAGGGCGTGGAACAAATGTGACGAGTGTAGCGCAACATGAATTTCGACGATGATATGTTAACTAACAAAATCTTTGATTCTGGGGCACTGACAATCAGCGTGTACGAAGAGCCATAACATCCACTAAAAGCCACTGTGTGGTGCAATGTGGTCACTGTTATTGCCGAACACTTCTGGTCCATGGTAAATGACATTTTACTACTGAAACTCCATGGGCTGAGCTTGATGAACATGTGGTTTCCCGAAGACGGTGCAACTGTATACATAGCACGAGCCACAATAGATATTGTGAAGGAAGCGTGGGATGGCCGTCGAGATCACCCGATTAAAGCCAGGTCTAGGTATTTTGGCATCCTCGGGGCTTATTGAAATCTCAAGCAATCAACACTGGAAATCTTGCGAAAAATTGTAGCAAATCCGATGAAATACACACAATTGAGAGGCAGCCACCTGGCGGTCTTGCATTCTCCGAGAATGCATTCCATGCAGAAGACGTTACCACAATAAGTCGCCGCTGGGACTCTTCTCGCTTACGGCTCCAGGCATATGTAGCACTCCCTCCCAATTGCGATCGCCCAGCTCAGCTCGTCCAACGGGGTGGTTCTTGTCCCCTTACTAGTACATTCGTGCCTGTTGGGGCGTTGACTTCGTACTCTGGATGTAGTTCAGCGTGTTTGTATTACAGCCTTGCATGGACCGATTTGTGCTGGGTCGTACAGGTGTGAAAGAAATGATGCAGGATGCATGAAAAAGAATATGTTTTAACGTGCACTTCAATGTTGATGCCACGAAATGAGGGTCATAAATGAAGTCTGTCAACTGCGGAGTACGATGTGAACTTACTGGTTCTTCGACTGGGTTGAACAACATGCATTACAATTTGAACGCCGCTATTGACAGAGGAATTATAATGAAGGAAGATAATCGAGGAAACCGAATAAATGTGGTAGCTATTAGTTCTACAACTTAATTCGTGTGGTTTGCTAAGAGATGGCGTAACTTGTATTATTCCATTGGAACATGCCTTGGAAAGCTACTGTAATTGTAAGAAGTTGACATTGAAAAAGTCATACCTTCATATGCGACATACTTTGCATAATACTTAAATAAACGGTACAATTTTGATAAAAAAAAAAACAGTTGTGATAAGAGGACCTAGCAACTGAATAAAAAACCAGCGAGAAGAGTTCAATGACTTTATTTACTTTGTCTACTGATGCTGTAACCGCGAGGGTGACGACCGTAAGACCCATCTGTGACGCGAGTTTTTATACCACACTGGGTTCATTAAAAATCTTTGTACACCAAATTCACTCGGTGGGCAAGGCTTGAAAAGGAAGTTTCTTGTAATCCATTCAGCGCCAATGAAACATCCAATCATACACGGCAGCGTCTTGCAGGTCTTATGACTGAATTAGGAGAAGGACCCACGATCAATAGTGACTGAAAGCGGTTAGGGAAACTTCTAGAATTCCCAAAAATGGAGCACACATTTACTGCCACAAATGGCTAGAAGGCAGCACCTGCCTTAAAACAAAAGAGAACTGTCTATCACCTAACCTAAAATGTTCACTCAGTCTACTTAGACTCAGCAAGCACTCATTAAGGACTCTCATAGGAGTCCTAACACGGCACTGTGCACTTGGCACTCATGCTCGCAGGATGGGTGCCCTATATAATGATTTTTGCAGAAGCTGCATGGATGAATTGCAGCGCTCTAACTAGTCGTAGGTTCCTACACCTTCGGCCCTACTCCTTCAAATTACCTCAATGAGCTAAGCAGTGCCAGCACAGGCCAGCTAAATCGCTTCACTACAAGCACCAACTGGTTCCGATGTTAGCAGAAGTCCATCCGCTTGGTATCACTATGGGCCTACGCTGGCATAAGTGTGACTGTCCTTAGCAGTCAGCCACTACAACCTAACCTAACCTAGGGGCCTAAACTGAAAAATCAGATGTCTAATAGTCTGATAATCGAAAAATCTTAACGTCAGATCTACATACTTCATCCATAAGTTCTCCAAGGATCACCATATAGGCTGCATCCGTCACGCCGCGATAGACTTAATACCCTTCTTCAGATGACAACCGGATATGATATAGACATACTAATGTGGATGGCGCTGCAGCACATCTTACAACTCCACGTCCGCAGCAACAAGAAAGTGTAGTTGTTTGACTTTGAGCCATCATTGCATGATAGTATTTGAGAATCTGTTTGCCAATACAGCTGAGCCAATAAAAATCTCAAATATTCTTCAGTGCGGGTATCTTGTCGCATTGTTCTACAGGATTGTAGTTGATGATCCGTCGGAGGAGGTAAATGCTATTCATGCGCTTTGTATGACTTAGCCATTTCCGGCCCCGTATGCGTATGCTGCTGCTGTTCAAATAACTCTATCCGTTGTTGAATTTTAGTTGCAGAGTAACTCGCATCGCAATCGTCGGATGAACTACATTATCGGTCCATAAAACCTCCCTATCGACCACTTCTGTTTTCTGTCAATTGATGATTTTTCTGAAAAATAGTTATTGTAAGAGTGAATAGAGTATATTATGACTCGAGTGGCTTTTTGTTATGTATTCAAAATGATTCCGAAGATATTCGTTGTAGAATCAGAATTAAGTACAGTCAGTTAGTCAAAAGAAGTTCCTTTGTAATCAACATTCATTTACTCGCCTTTCTTTCAGATTTGTAAAAGTACTCAGGCTGACTAAAGCAGCATTGAGGGAGAAAGAAAAAAGCTGTCACCTGTGGTACGATCCGCATCCTTAACTTGTAACGAACTTGGCAACATGTTTAATATTCCTAGCTGACGATGGATATCACACCCGTACTGACAGGAACTTGTTAATCATTGTTTCCATATAAAGGGTGATTTTTTAGCTATTATCTCTTTGGCAAGACTGGTTTAAACAGCTGACTCTCGTTTCGTGTTTTGTTTCACTGTCAAACATCTTCACTTTGGTCTATAATTTAACCATGATTCGTCTTACAAACAAAAAACGAACACATTTTTGGCGAATGGGCTCTTGGAAAGTTAACCGAAGATCCACTTTTTTACCGAAAAATTGTGTTCAGCGACGTAGCTCATTTTTGGCTCAATGGGTACGTAAATAAGCAGAATTGTCGATTTTGGAGTGAATATCAGTCAGAAGCATTGCAAGAGCTACCAATGTATCCAGAAAACGGCACAGTTTGGTGCGGCTTATGGGCTGGTGGCATCATTGGACTGTACTTCTTCAAAGATGATGCGAATCGTAACGTAACTGGGAATGGTGAGCGCTACCATCAGATGATATCCAACTTAATTTGTTTGCCCAAAATGCAAAAGCTTGACTTGCATGACATGTGGTTTCAACAAGATCGTGCCACATGTAACACAGCACGCCCAACAATGGACTTATAGAGAGGCGAGTTCGGCGAACATTTTATTTCACATTCGGGACCGATCAATTGGCCGCCTAGATTGTGCGATTTAACGTCTTTCGACTATTTTTTGTGGGGCTCTGTTAAAGCTCCTGTCTATACAGACAAGCTCGCTTCAATTGACGCATTGGAAGACAACATTGAAGCACTTATTCGTGAGATACCGGCCAAAATGTTGGAAAGAGTATGCCAAAATTGGACTAAGCGGATGCACCATTTGAGGCGCAGTCAAGGTCAACATCAACATTAAATTGTATGGACCGCACTATTTTATGAATTTTATGTGTTTTTTTTTTTGAAAAACTTTTCTATAGCTTTTAAAAAATCACCCTTTAGCTCAGCCCACACAGTACGCTGGATAGGAGCTTAGCCCTTTAGTCATCATCGGGAGTTACAGATCTTCACATCCCTCCCATGTTTTTCAGCTTCAGCTTGAACTCTGGACCGCTTGCTTTACCTTGCGAGATTTCCTGAAGTTGTGGGAGATTAGTATTTGGGTTATCGACGACCTCTAGTAGAGCTGTATCTTCGTCTGAAGAGCTAAAGGAATTGCGAATAGGTTTTGGAGTTAAAATTGGATCTTATCGCGGAGAAGCTGGTATTCTTTTGAGATGAAAAATGGTTCTCCTAAATACCTTGGCGTCTCTGTCCTCGAACCACAACATCGCTCCCATTGCGTTCAATTACTTCGAACTTTTGTGGGTCAAAAGCCACGGCTTATTCGGGAAGATGAAATTTCGAAGGATCACTTTGTCTCCGACCTCTATCTCAGAGAACTCGGCTTCGATCTCTGTCTGCTCTCTCGTTCCCCTTTTGCTTATTCATAATGTCCACATCGCTGCTTCAGAGTCTAAAATATCTTCGTAGAGTAAAAGCAATCATCCTTTCGGAGTATGCCATGAGTCTTGCAAGCGGCGCCGAACGCCATATTCGATATTAGTGAACTGGCTGCAATAGATATACCAAGGATGCTGCTCTGTACTCCTTAAGGGCGTGGAATAAATGTGTCGATTTTTTTGACTAATTACCGGTCGATACTGATAGCCCAACATGAATGTCGACCTTGATGCGTTAATCAACAAAATCTTCGTTTCTGTGACACTGACAATCCACGTGCATGACGAACCATAATATCTTCTCAAAGCCATTGCGTGGTGCGGCGTTCACGCGGGAGGAGTGATTGGGCCGTATTTTTTTGAGGACGCCATAGACAGTATGGTAACTGCAGGATTGTGCATATCTATTGTGAATGACGTTTTACTACCGGAAAACGATAAGCTGGACTTGATGAACATGTGTTTTTAGAAATACGAAGCAACTGCACACATACCACAGGCTACAGTAGATATTGTGAGAGATGCATGGTATAGCCGTCAAGATCACCCGATTAAGCCTACCAGGGACTTTGGCATCTTCGGGGATACTTGAAGTCTGGTGTTTATGCCAACAAGCCTCAGACAGTTGCAACCCAAGTAGAATACTCGACAGGAGTGCAAAGAGCTATCACTGGAAGTCATGCCAAAATTTGTAAGAAAATGCGACAAAACTGGTACCCAGGTTGTTGATTACATCGAGGCTCAATCTGCGAGAGGTGATGGCTTTGCAGTTACAGAGAAGGTGTTCAATGGTGCCCTCATCCTCTTCATCTCTGTAGCTTACAGTAGTCATTGTAGGGAATGCCTAGCCTGATGGTGTGTGTGCCAATGGCGCAGTGTCCAGTTAAGTCGCCGATTTGGATTCTGGGATTCGGCCTGCTCACACTTATATAAAGTCGCGTGAGCGTTTAGGATTACGCGAAGGCCATGTTTGATTTGTAATGAGGCTACTCTACTAAACGTAGATGTCTTCGGGAGCTTTTCTGACCGGAAGTGATTAGATTAACTTTCAGAATTCAAGAAATTAGCATACACTTAGGCGCAAACGGTGTCTAAAAGGATGCGAATCGAACCAATCTTTGGGCCAGATATATGCACTCTATTCTTATGTTCTCCAAGGACCAAACAACCGCTGTATTAAATACAAAGACGCCTGGGGTCTAATCGCGTAAGGCGACAATCGTTTCTCGCTAGCATTTTAATCGGCTTCCTGTAAGCTGAAAACTGTCATTAACAATCGTCTCGACGACTGATATTCGACGATAGTTAATTCAGTGTCGTTTTCATATACAATGAGAAAAATCATCCATTCATACATATCTTGCTCTGCACTTATGCATGTGATGATTTCAGAGTGATCGGAAGCATGTGTAGTGCGTCATCGCACCCCTCCGTAACATTGAAGTCGAACGCAGCACCGCACTATTGTGTTTCAGGCATTAAGGCCAAGCCGTTAGAATCCGTTGCGTGCGTTGCGTGTTGTCAAAAAATTGACAACTCATAAGATCTAATAAGAGGGAATGAGACAGCAAGTGTGGGCTATATGTGGAATGCATCAGAATGGATGAAGTTGGCGGAACTTTTCTTCCGTTTGACAATTTATTCTCACATGTGTGTATCATCCAATCTTCTGAGAAAGATCAGGTTGGAGAGAGAGCGAGGGAGTGGTCTCTCAATACAGATCTAGGTGGGTGCATATCAGCACACTTGCAATATGTTTAATTATGTAATAATATGAATGAATTGTCAGAGTTTGCGTAGTTCGCAATTCGTGGCGACCCCTTATGAACGGGCTTTGAGTGTGAATTTGTCTATTAGACTTAATGGAGAATTTTCAATCAAAATCTGTCATCTCCTTGTTGCACTTGTTACCTTGTTGGAGCTTGGGAGTCGGGTTTAACCATAGTTCTAGCATAGCTGTTTCTTCGCTCTTCATGTTTGTAGAACCTGTGTACAGGTTTAGTTCTATTCCATTCAACACCATTTATTTTTCCTCTAGTGTGCTTGGCAAGATTTTCAGTGCTGATGGTTTACGAAGTCCTTGACTATATACAAATTATGTGTTTACCTTGTTACACCTAGGTCGACTTGTGAACGTTGTTCCCATCGTTCTTCGGTTCAGCGAATGCCTCAGTAATAACATTCTGTGTTCTATCAGTCTCGTCAATGTTATCAATGTACAAAATCGAAAAATCATGATTTGTGTTGGTGACTACAGTTCGTGGTGTTTCTGAACCCAGTGTTTTAAGCCAACCAGGCCCTCAAGATTTATGACGACTCTTAAAAGAGAAGTTTGAGCTTTATTTCGAGATAGCATTATTCGTGAAGAAGTGAAGAAGCTGAGCTGTGAAGTATATGGCTGTTTTCAACACATCAATGCGGTATCGATGCCGCTTCATCTTTGCTTCACAGTAATAAACGCATCACTGTTATTTTTCTTCAAACTTTTAACGTTTATTTAAGAAAATCATGTACAATAGTATTATTCAAGTATTATTCAAAGTATTGCCCATCTGAAGGGCTGGGGGCAATGTAATGGTAGGGAGCATGCACCAAATCATTTGCCGAACTTGGGAAGATGAAAGCATGCCCGACGACTGGAATATCAGCTCCATATGCCCCATCCACAAAAAAGGCGATCCTACCTCCTGCAAGAACTACAGAGGTATATCCCTGCTCAATGTTGCCTACAAGATCCTATCCAGCGTACTGTGTGAACGCCTAAAGCCGTTTTGCACCGCACTTATCGGCACGTACCAGTGCGGCTTCCGGCCCGGCAAATCGACTACAGACCAAATCTTCACACTAACGCAGATCCTGGAGAAGACCAGCGAGTTTCAAATCGATACTCACCATCTTTTCATCGATTTTAAAGCCGCATACGACAGCATTCATCGCAAGGAGCTATTCGAAGCGATGGCCGAATTCGGGATCCCGGGAAAACTGATCCGGTTGTGTCGCACCACGCTAACACATACGCGATGCACCGTGCAGTTCGGTTCAAAAACCTCTGAACCGTTCGAAACCTGCACCGGATTTCGGCAAGGAGATGCGCTGTCGTGTGATTTCTTCAATCTGGTACTGGAGAAGATAGTGCGGCGGGCAAAAGTCAACACGGAAGGCACTATCTTTTACAAGTCAGTCCAGCTGTTGGGATACGCGGATGACATCGACATTGTCGCGCGGTGCCAACGTGCCATCGTGGAAGCTTTCACGGCAATTGAGGAACAGGCGAAGCGAGCTGGTCTTAAGGTCAACGAGGACAAAACAAAATATATGCTGTCGAGCAAACAACGATCCGCCGCACACCACCTAGTCCAAAACGTTACAATCGACAGCTACAATTTCGAGGTAGTAAAGGAGTTTGTCTACCTCGGGGCAAATGTAAACTCCACAAATGACATCGTAGTGGAGATCCGACGTAGAATCGCCCTTGGCAACCGATGCTACTTCGGTCTGTCATAACAACTGGGCTCGAAACTCCTTAATCGAAAAGGACCAAAGTCATGCTCCACAAAACCCTTATCCTGCCAGTCCTACTTTATGGAGCCGAAAGCTGGACATTAAGTAAGGCTGCGGAGCTGATTCTTGGTGCCTTCGACAGAAAAATTCTACGTCGGATATATGGTCCCGTCGGCGAGGAAGGCGAATGAAGGAGAAGACACAACCGCGAACTCTACGAGCTATACAAGGATGTGGATATAGTCAGGAAGGCAAAAATCCGTCGACTACACTGGCTCAGCCACATCGAGCGAATGGACAACAACGCTCCAGCAAAGAGAGTCTTCGAATCCGAGCCTCCTGGTTCGAGAAGGAGAGGAAGACCGAACCTCCGGTACAAAGACCAAGTCATCGCGGATGCAAGACAGCTTGGCCTTGACGACTGGAAGCAGCGTGCCCAGGACCGTCACCGATGGAAGGCAATAATTGCTCAGGCTCAGACCCTTCATGGTTCGTCTGTCTGATAAGTAAGTAAGTATTGCCCATCTGAAGCTATCACTTTTTACAATGACGAGTTACGCCATCTATTAGCAAACCGCAGGAGAGTTAAAGAACAAGTAAATTAAGCCTATAAGCTGCTCGTATCGGGGATTGAACCAGAAACAGCCAGCGTTGAAGCGTCAACTACTACTACACGGCAGCCACACCTCGCTGTATGTAAAAAAAAAGTACCAGACTCTGTTCAACAGCTCCTGTAAAAGTGTTAAAAACCACCACTTTGGAGAATGGCTCTCCACACATTTTTTTTGCTAATTTTGTGGATATCTAGTTCATCAGATCACAATTTCACTCAGCACAATTCCCATGTTCGTAACCATATCACACGAGTGCACACCAAAAACAAACTCACTTAACTTGCTCCATTCAAGGGAGCCTCTCCTCCAGCTGCTCAAAGCCCGACCCCGCTTAGAGTGTAATGCAAATGTAAAAAGTTTTTCCCCCGTTTAGCTGGTAGCCGCAGCAGCTCCCCGGAGAACAACTGCGTTTGCATTTGTTTTTAATAAAATTGCAGTTGAAAGTTATCGCAGAGTTTTCCGCGTTTTTTTTTTGTGTTCCGTTTCCCCGGAAGTAAAAATCACTTTACCCGACCAGTGTTCGTTGGAAAACAGAAAACAAAATGCACCCATCCCGGATAGCAATTTCATGGAAAATAGCGCAGAAGTTATTCTCCCCGGGGAAAGTATCTGCACAAGCCAACAACGCGAACATTTTTGGCGTACAAATGAGCTGCTGCCGGGAGGAAAAACTTTCGCCCTCCCCCCACAGCATCGCAACCGATACGATTGTAATGAAACGAATGTTGCGAAATTCTTGACTAATTTATTCGGCAAGTGCAAGGAAGTGTTTCTGCACTCGACGACGTGCCAGTCGACGGGCTGCACACGAACGGAGTGACATTTGTGACGAGGCGACGCGACGCCTGTGATGCCATTACTTTTGATGCACGACGACTCTGCTGCTGGTGGTGGCGGCTTAATTAATGAGCCAACACCGGGAAAGATGCGCCCAACCCGGCTGAGGATGATGTAAGTACGAACGGCTCGGGTAGTCTTTTGCATCCATTTTGTGATTGAAAATTGAAAGCGAACTTCGGTTTTAAAAAGCCGTGCACTGGCGACTAATTGAAACGAGACCGCCGCTGCCATTTGCATGTATAGCCACAGCCTAGTCCTCCTCACCCGGAATGGCCAAAAAAACACACAAAAAAAAAGGAGAGAAAAACTGGTGATATTGGAGATCCAAGCGGGGCCGTCGGTTATTATACTAAAATCTCGTTACGATGTGGGCTCATCATTTTCATAACCGGAAGCAAGCCAGCGGTGGTTGGATATCTGCAGGATACATTATGGCAGGATGGTTGGTATTCAATTTCGAAATTGGAAATTTTACTTGGAAATTTATGTGGACGGCGGCTGATAATGGAGGTTCTGTTCCTTTAATTTGGTTTCATTCAGTTTGTGGCCGTGCCGAGAGAGCGCGAGACTTAAAGGGATGTGGCTTTAAGCGGTGAAAAGTTTCGGGTGCAGCAGACTGTGTGAACGTTAAAAGGGCGTGTCTTGTTCGGGAAATGTTTTTCGGTGGGAAATTTAAATTGACGGCTAGTGAAACTCATGTACAGCATGTGCGACAATCTGTGTTTGGCGTGGACGGGTGTTTGAATTCGATGTTTGCTTCGGAGTAGTCGAATAATGTCTAGAGAAAGGGACTGCTTGCGACTGCCTTTTGGACTGTGTTGTCGGTTCGCCAGTTCATCGCCTGTCGGTGTCCAGATCACAAGTCCCCTCATACAAGATTGGACATGCACTTCGTCTTCTTCTTTGATTGGGTCTACAGTCCGGGGTGGACCTGGAACTCAACCAACATGCGTATGCACACAAGCCAGCAAAGATAGCAGCTGATATTAAGGCCATGAGTACTGTGAGTTTTGACATGCACTTTCGACGCTTCATCCTAGTGTTTCAAAGGCTTTGCAGATTCTGGACGTGTCGCCCTGTGAAATGGGTAACCTATTAAGGACCTGTGCCTGAACTTGTACTCTCGGTAGTTCGCGAGAACAAAAATGCCCTTAAGTCAACTCGAGTCACCGACAAGAACATGTGGACCCTCAACTCGAAAAAAAGTGCTCTAGGTACAACATTCTCACCCCTTTGCAGTGGGGCACTATGCTACGATCAACCACAAATGTAAGGCGCAATGATTAGGTAAGCCTAGGTAAGCGGGTTAGCAGGCCTATAGCCCGCCAGTGAGGGCTGCACAACCAACAGAATCAAATGGTGCTTAAGGTCACGCTTTGTGTACTGGATTTTTAGCTCGATTGTCGGATACTTACTTACTTATCAGGCAGACGAACCATGAAGGGTCTGAGCCTGAGCAATTATTGCCTTCCATCGGGGAAGGTCCTGGGCACGCTGCTTCCAGTCAGCAAGGCCAAGCTGTCTTACAACCGTTTGGTCTCTGTACCAGAGGTTCGGTCTTCCTCTCCTTCTCGAACCAGGAGGCTCGGATTCGAAGACCCTCTTGGCTGGATCGTTGTTGTACATTCGCTCGATGTGGCCGAGCCTGTGCATTCGACGGATTTTTGCCTTCCGGACTACATCCACATCCTTGTACAGCTCGTAGAGTTCGCGGTTATGTCTTGTCCTCCATTCGCCTTCCTCGCAGACGGGACCATATATCCGACGTAGAATTTTTCTTTCGAAGGCACCAAGAATCAGCTCTGCAGCCTTACTTAATGTCCAGCTTTCGGCTCCATAACGTAGGACTGGTAGAATAAAGGTTTTGTAGAGCATGACTTTGGTCCTTCGAGTCAAGAGTCTCGAGCCCAGTTGTTTTGACAGACCGAAGTAGCATCGGTTGCCAAGTGCGATTCTACGTCGGATCTCTACTGCGATGTCATTTGTGGAGTTTACGTTTGCCCCGATGTAGACAAACTCCTTTACTACCTCGAAACTGTTCTTTAGTCTTTAAGTGGCTATGTCGACTTCTTTAAAATTTGGTGGAAGGATTACTTCACCGACTGGAGTTGGGATTTCCTGGTTCTCTATCCCTGTCTACTGCTCATGCCCGATAAGCAACTGTTGGAAGAGCTGCTTTAACACATCCACCATTCACTGTAGGTCGGTAACTAGTTTTCCCTCGCAATTTCAAAGAACCTGGGTGTCATTTCTGAAGCCTGAAGCCAGGCTTTTGGCTTTGTTTTGTCCCTAGACTATTCGATATCCTTGATTTGGGTGCCTGCGAGAGACCTTTTCGTCCGGCTTAAAACATTTTTCTACTCCCGTCTTCTAGCCCGGTTCTCCACCTGCGCTGCTCTTGTTTTCCGTTGCAGCACTTTTCGGTATTTGCCATTGATGTATTATTATGAAAACGAATTAATTACAAGCAAAAGATTTCAGATCTAAGATTTGGATTTATGGTTCATTTTACCCTCACTACTATGACGCCGGCTGGAATTCAATTACAGTTCGTTGACAAGCCCGTGCTACTTCTTCAGTTCGTTTCGTTTCGATCTGTGCCTTTTTTGTTTGTCTTTAGGATACACCTTCAGAGGCTATATACCCGGTATATATTCTGTTTTAAATACCCATCCGCTGGGTAAACAAATATCGGAAGGAGTAGCATTAATACCGAGTCGTTTTGTCGAGCATGGGTGGTAACTTTCTTCTTCTTCTTCTTCCTTGTGAACCAACATGCCTCTCCACCTAGCGCGTTCTCTGCCTAGCTGTCTCCAGTTTCGCACACCAAGTTGGTTGATGTCCTTCTCCACTTGGGTGCGCCACCTTAAACGCGGGCGTCCTCTGTTGCGTTGCCCGACAGGTTCGGCCTCGATGACAATCCTTGACAAGCGACCTATGCAGGCACACCCGTCTGCACTTAGCTTCTGTCAATGAACTCCTACTCTCACTTCCCCGTGGTGAAATCCGCAAGCCGAGCATCTTTGACTGAAGATGGGGTACCCAACCCCCGTGGAACGTCATTGGCGGCTACAAACGAGACAGGGGGAGAGTGGATGAGTCAGTATCAGGACTCATCTCTCTTTACGGATGTCGGCGGAGGAGCTTATCATCAGATAAGCCAACGGCGACATTAAGAGCTACCTGGTACACCCCCTTTTAGAGCTACTCTGACATATTCGGAGCTCAGATCTGAAAGGTTGCCTTCAAGGTCATGTCGGCGGAGGAACCCTATCATATAGGGACAACGGCGGCACTCACAACGTCAGCGAAGTTACCGATACCGGAGTTATCCGGACCCTTCGCCCAAGGGTAAAATAAATGGGCCTGGCCTCCCAGTTGGTTGTGCGTGGGGTTAACACCCTCACCACGTAAAAAGCAACATCTTGAGAGACAACCAATTTCCTCAGTAACTTTTTTCTAAGAATTGAAAATTACTCTTCGAATCCCCGGATAGATTCAAGCCATTCGTGAGTACCAGTCTTGTATCCAACACATTAACGCTGGCCTTCCTCAAGGCTCTGTATTGTCTCCGGTATTCTTTCAACTACTCCCAATTCATCAACCTTATAAAACAGTCTTCACCAGAGGTGTCAAAATGTTTGCCAAGATGCAGAGGAATTCGTTACAATGACCACCAACCCAAATTCCTTAACGATTCCCTGATACCTTAAATTAAAGCCACTCTCCATTGACTTCGTCCAACCGGCAAATGTTTCCGTAACCCACCCGAAGATCCCTTTTGTTTTTGTCCAACGACGGAGCTGTCAGTTCAAAATCCATCGCCCAGCCACCCGCATCGTTGTGCCCTTTGGCCCTGTTATCCCATAAGCTCCTGTTCCAATCAATCAATTTCACTTTTGGACACAGTGACAATCCGGATAATTTAATTGTCATTACGGAGCCCGAGTCCTGATGGCATACCTTGGTCGTTTGTAATCCAATGAATTTGAATTTCACAAAGGAGAGCTGGCTCCCCTAATCTCCATACCAACGCCATTCCGCCCGGTTTGATGCCTCCATCGCATCCCGCACTCACTTCAATGCGTCCCCGCATGCCGGCTTCACATTTCCCTAATTTGACAAACAATGAAAACGCAATTTCATCTTAGCTCAGCGGTTTTGTTTCAACATGCGAATTGAAACGGCGCGAGGGTCGGGTGCGCGGCGCACGAAAACTTATTTCACTAACATCCGAATGAAATTTTCTGCCAGCTTTTCTTCTCCAGTCAGCCAGTGCCAAGCTAGACATAACAATTGCATTTCTCATCGCTCCCCTCGCGCTTCGACGACGACGCATCATTCCTCAGCTCATCTGTCGTTTCGTCCCCCCACTGCGACGACGGTGACGACGACTCGTGCTGAAACGCAGTGCCAAAAGTTCGCCGGAAAGAAACTTCCAAGTGTCTGCCATATAATGAGCCAATCTACATTAATGCCAGAGCAAGCCGTTCCTTCGTGGAAAGTACCACACCAGCATCACCACCATCTCCTCTGTTGAACTTTATCATCGTCTAGCTGCGCAAAGATAATAATGTTCTTTTCTTAGTGCCGTTTCAAGTTTGAGCAATCATGGCGGAGAATTATACGGAAATGGTGCACGGATGTCGGTCTATCTCCGGCGCGGCGTCGGTGGGCGCCACCGCCGGGAAGGTGGCGAGAATAATGGCGACTATCAACTGTTTGAGGTGAACTGAAAAACGGAAGTTTATCAACATCATCCCTGCAATCAGCCGAGAGATGCCCTGACTGCAGCAGGGCGTCCCCCCGGGGACTGGGATAAGCTGAAAAGAGTTGGGATCTCGGATTTGTTTGCTGCTGGTCGTGTGCCTCGGCGGCGGAACGAGATAATAGACTGTGGCCGTGGTGCTGGCTGGAATCTAATTTTTGAGCAATGAATTCTTAAAGAGCTCCTGATGATGTCTTGTTCATTGACATTTTATGGCGAGTGCATCTAACACGGTTTGCTTGGTCGAGGGAACCTGCGAGTGGGGATGGTGTGAACTTTCGGGATTATTTCAATTTGCTCGTGTGTACCTTGAACTCGGGGTATTAGAATGAACGGAGGTGGATCAACAAGCGCTGTTGACACGGCGTGTATGAATAGACAAGAAGCGCAGCAGTGCAGAGAGTTTCGCTAAATTTAATTCCACGTATAGTTAAGTCTTCGAAGACAGTGGCAGCTGATGTGTTTGCAAAGGGAACTGGGTACGGAACACACTGGTTGGTTGGCTGGTTGGTTTTTAAAATTGGCTAAATTTATGGCTATCGAGGGATGGGTGAATATCACGTGAATAGTCATCATGGGTTGACAACGACTGCCGGGAGGAGAGTTCATCGAAGCTAGCAGCATATAAGGGGACGCTGGATAGCAAGACGAGAGCGGTTTTTGAGTTCAACGAAATTAAAATAAGGGAAATGAAGCGCGATCGAGGAAATGGAGGGATGGTACGGCAGAAATAATGTCCGACAGTTTTACCAACGGTTAAAAATAACTATAAATTTCAACGCACAGCTGGGCAAGGAAGAAATCTTTGCTAGAGTCATCGGAAAACACAGCCAGCACGACAACACATCCGGAAACGGACTCAGGCTGGTAGATTTCGCCTCGGGGCGTAACGTCTCTGCGATGAGCACGCGGTTCCCACACATCAACATCCATAAGGGGACCTGGCGGTCTCCTGATCAATCAACCGTCAACCAGATTGATCACATTGCGATCGATGTCAGGCTCGATGTCCGAACGTTCCTATGGGCCAACATCGACTCAGACCATTTCCTTGTTGTAGCCAAAGTAAGGATGAGCATATCGAGAGAAGTACGGAGTCGAGGAAGAACTCTACGGTTTGACGTCGAAAAGCTACAATCGCAATCGACCGCTTGGAACTATGCCGACAGAGTCTCCCTGAAACTCTCTGAAAGTTCGACGCTGCCTGCGCATTCAATAGAAGAAGTATGGAAACGTTGTCAAAAAGCCATTTAAGAAGCTGCCACTGATGTGCTGGCTTTTACGACACCACTCAGAAGAACATGCAGCCAAACAGGAGGCCTACAAGGCAACGCTGCATCGAACAACGAGAGCTGTTCGTGAGCTCAACGAACAGAAAAGAAGGGAAGAGCACCGGCTTCTCAGAAGGAAAAAGAAAGAGCATGAGAAGCGCGCGGTCGTGGAAATGGAGAGGTGTTTCGACAGGAAGGAGGTCCGAAAGTGTTACTAAAAGGCAAAACAAGTATCCGGAAGATATACACCTCGGACCGAAGCCTGCATGGACGAAAATGGACAACTAGTAGTAGAATCGCTGTCGATGCTGAGAATTTGGCAAAATCATTCCTGCAGACTGTTAAACGGCGATGACGACACAATATCCACCGTCAGGCAGAATGTTTCACTCAATTTGGACGATGATGAACACGAATTCCGTGCCCCCGACTCAGACGAAGTCAAGATAGCGATATCTAGACTGAAGTCGAACAAAGCTGCTGGAGCGGACGGATTGTCCACGGAACTGTTTAAGGCAGCTAGAGATAACCTGGTTGGGCGTATGCACCAGCTCCTCTTTAAGATATGATCGAAGGAAAGCATGCCCGATGAGTGGAATCTTAGGATCGTTTGTCCGGTCCACAAGAAAGGAGACCCCTTTGACTGCGCCAACCAATGAGGCGCCTTAACATCGCGTACAAGATACTCTCTGACGTTCCGTGTGAACGCCAGAAACCATTCGTCAACAACATGATAGGTTCTTATCAGTGCGGTTTCAGGCCAGGAAAGGCCACAATAGACCAAATATTTCCACTTCGGCAGATTCTGGAAAAGACTCAAGAGATGCAGATCGACACCCACCACCTATTTGTCGATTTCAAGGCCGCATATGACAGCGTGCATAGAAACGAGCTATAAAGCGCCATGTCTAGTTTTGACATTCCTGCCAAACTCGTCAGGCTGTGCAGGATGACGATGGAGAACTCTCGCTGCTCCATCAAGGTCGGTAACGAACTCACCGAAATCTTCAATGTCAAAAAAGGTTTTCGGCAAGACGACACGCTTTCATGTGACTTCTCCAACATCATACTTGAGAAGATCGTGCGAAACTCAAACGTAAACACCCGAGGCACGATCTTCCAAAAGTCCGTTCAATTGCTTGCTTACGCGAACGACAACGTGATTGGACGAACATAGCGAGCCGTCAATGAGGCGTTTGCTGGCAGTGAAGCGGCTAAAAGGGGTATATGGTAAACCAAGGCAAAACAAAGTACATGCTGTCATCACGGAAGGACGCACAACATCGACGTCTCGGACAGAGCGTTATATTGAGCAGCAGAAACTTTGAGGTAGTCAAGGACTTCGTCTACCTAGGCTCTGGAGTAAATAGGGACAACAACACCAGTACCGTGAACGTACGCAGAATTACTCTTGCCAATCGCTGCTTCTTTGGGCTCAAAAGGTAATTGAGTAGTAGAGCCCTCTTTCGAAAGACCAACCTCACATTATATAAGACCTTGATCATCCCTGTTTTGCTGTATGGCCCGGAAGCTTGGACTATCTCGAGAGCGGATGAAGACGCGCTTCTGCGTTCAATCTTTGGTCCTGATTGCGTTGAAATTTTCTGGAGAAGAAAATTCAACCACGAACTGTATGGGCTTTACAGCGACATGAGTCTAGTCAGGCGTCTACGGATTCAATGCCTAAGATGGCTAGGCCATATAGAGCGCATGGACAACACTGCTCCAGCCCGAAGAGTCTTCGACTCCGAACCAGTTTAACCAGAAGTCACTCTGCATTTCTCGATAGAGTCTAGAATTGTTTATTTACTTGGGACTTCACCATTACTGAAAGAAGAACGTGCACTTCTATTATCATGCCAAGAAACTTTGCATCATAAATGAAGTCCGCCAAATAGCAAAATGTGAACTTATGATACTTACTTACTAACTTACTTACAATTGTAAGGCAATTGCTGCCTTCCATCGGTGACGGTCCTGGGCACGCTGCTTCTAGTCATCAAGGCCAAGCCGTCTTACATCCGCGATGACTTAGACTCTGTACCGGAGGTTTGGTCTTCCTCGCTCGATGTGGCCGAGTCTGTGTAATCTACGGATTTTTGCCTTCCTGACTATATTCACATCCTTGTACAGCTGGTAGAGTTCGCGGTTGTGTCTTCTCCTCCATTCACCTTCCTCGGGACTTGAATGGAGGAGAAGTCACTCCGCATTGTTGCTTAGAGTCTAGCTTTTTGCTCTATAAAGCAGGACTGGCAAGATTAGAGTTTTGTAGAACACGATTTTGGTCCTTCGAGTCAGGAGTTTTGACCCCAGTTGTTTCGACAGTCCGAAATAACAGCCGCTGCCAAGAGCGATTCTAGGTCGGATCCCCACTACGAGACGTTTGCCCCGAGATAGACAAACTCCTTTACTGCCTCCAAATTGTAGCAGTCGTCGAGCATACCTTCGTCCTCCCAAATTCGGCAAATGATCTGGTGCATGCTTCCTAGCCAAACATTGCCACCAGCTTTGAAGAGCTCTGATGGTGAGCCATAAGAACCTGCGACTTTGTTTTTCTTCAGTTACTTAGTGGCTATGTCGACTTCTTTAAAACTTGGTGGAGTACTACTTCATCGACTGGAGTTGGGATTCCCTGGTTCCCTATCCCTCTCTACTGCTCAGGCCCGATAAGCAGTTGTTGGAAAAGGCGTTAAATGTCAAAAGTTCTTTTTGTCGGCTGGTGCAGCTTTCTGACATTCGAAAGTCGAGCTCTGAATCTTGCTGTCACGAGAAAATGGTCGGAGGCGACATTTGCCGCCCTGAATGTTCGCACATCCAGGATATTTGACACGTGTCTTCTGTCAATGAACACATGGTCGATTTGATTGGCGATTCGACCGTCCGAGGATCGAGAGGTTGCTCTGTGGATTTTTGTACGTGCTGCCGCAATGTCAGAGAGTCGTAAGGCGTTGTCTGTTGACGTGTCGTGGAGGATGTGCTTTTACGATCACGCAGCCAAATATGTCTTCCTTACCGATTTTAGCATTGAAGTCTCCGAGTACGATTTTGACATCGTACTCCGGACAGGCTCCGTAGGCACCGTCCAAGAGGTCATAGCAGTTCTCTTCGACAGAGTCTTCAGCTTCGGCTGTACGTGTGCACATATGAGGCTGATGTTTGAGAATCTGCCTTGGATGCGGTGCAATGTGAACACAAAGCATTTTTGTTCGTTCGGACGCGACAATTTGAATGTGGTTTTAAATAGAGAAACAGAGCTACCAAATAGGATTGCCGCATTGTGTGCGTAAAGCACACACTCATAGTGCTCAGAGTCATCAATGCAAATAATTTTTCAACATCGACATCGAAACACACCTCATTTCAACCGCATTTGGCATGATTTTCTTTAAAATATCGACTGATTCTCAAATGCCCAATAAGTACAGCCATTTGAATGTCTCCCGACAGTCTTCACGCCCAAGTGCACCTCACTGCTCTCTCCAAGCAGAACAGGGTGTTCACGTCCCTTCGGCACTGAAAGAGCCTCCCTGCTCCACAAAGGCATTGTGTTACAGTTCAGCTTTATTGTACACAAAATCATGTTCAGATTGTTCTCGTCAAAATTCAATTTCACAGTCTTCCACACTCACATGCCGAGTCCACACGGCAACCGGCAGAATTCAAATAAAAATCACAAATGTTATTCAAAATCAAGCACCGCTTTAAACGTCACCCCACCACCGGAGCCAGTGCCAGTGCCACAGCTAAAGCCAAAGCCCTCGTCTAGTTCCATTCTAATGTCAACAATCGATGTAAATCGATAAGGATGAAGGCCCCACCCGCTCTCAGCCCCACGGCCTCGGTGTGGGGTGATGAATGTGAAACTTGTAAAAACAACTTCCCATCCAGGTACGGCGGCAAAAAAAGAATCAAACAATTTTCCAGCACCGTGAAGCATGATGTCTGCACGAGTGAAGCCCACCGTCACAGCGCCGAGCAGGAAATCTGTCACTATGCAGGCAGCTTTCACTTTCTACCATCCTGGTAGCATAAATATTATTCCCTTCTATGTTATCCACTTGAATGGAGGGAAAAGTCAATAGACGACGGTGGGGGACATGCAAAGGCCCGCCCGGTCTTGGAGCAGGTCACGATGGAAATTGCTTTTCCAAGCCCAACCCCAGCCCCAGTCCCACCTCCTCAACTGGACAAATTCGGTAGTGGCGTGGCACACATTGCGCCAGATCCTGGACCTCATTCTTATGCATACATCCCGAGATGACAGTGAATCTCGGTCCGGCTTACAGCAATATATTTGCACTAGGAAATTAGAATCCCACTTGGACGATGATGATGGCACGGATGGCAATATGAGATAGCGCATCAGCAGCCTCCTGGGTGCCGGCGGACGGCGGCGGCGAGGAGTCGCTCTGAAAATATTTGCAGAAGGATTTTTCATATGCTCTCCCCCTTTTTCAGGAACGACCACGACGGCCGCACACCCACAGACACTGCGGCGGCGAGCCGAGGACGTGCTTTTTAATGGTCATCCTGTCCTAAGTTGTGTACACTTTACAGGCGGAATCCGTTAACAGATATTGTCACGTCCTATTAAAACGTAAAAAGATTGCACAGCTCCACAGGCTGATGCGGCGGAGCGGTGGAGCGCCACGGAAAAGGGATTAAGAACTCGTTGGCGGAGGCGGAATGACGGATGAAAAATTGCCAGAGATTAACTTGAAAGCTTTTGTTTGGTTAGCCGTTAGTGGCGGTAGCGTGCTAAGTGGATCTCACGGCTCAGCCTGGAGATCTCGAGGAACAGTGGCAGCCCAAGATGTGCGCCTCGATTTACGTCTTCACAACAAAGACGACGTGTTTGCCTTTAATTATCATCATCTGGCCCCGTCTGCACGGCGCGGCTGGCTGGCGCACCCTTTGCGATTGTCACAGCATAATCCCGTAGCGCGTTGACTGGCAAATTAAATTTGTATTTTCATCAAATTGAGCAAACAACTCGAGAGCGAGACGCACTCCCGCGCCGTGCTCACAAAAATTCTATGAACTCTTGTCGGTGTTGCTGTTGATTTTAATTAACACGTCATGACCGTCAATTCGCTGGGTAAACAGCTCCGACTGAGAGATGAAACTAATTGACTTGGAATTTCACTGGCCTGGCGCGCGCTTCGATGATTATGTTTGATTTTGAATTTCATTTCCATTACACGACGGTTGGGTGTGGTGTTGGATTGTGTGGAGGGGGGGACCTAGCAACACGATTGGGGTATATTTTGTTGGCAGAAGTGCAGGGGTCTCGGCTGTAGAAGAGTCTGCGACTTCAATTGTTCACGTGAAATTTCACGTACATCGTGATTTAATTTCACGCCAATTGAATTACACGTGCAAGTACCATATCTTTACCCTACATTGGCTCGACTTAAACGCCAAAATTAACGTTTTTACTTTTCAATGCAGTCTTATGATCTCGGGGTAGCTCTTTCCACATCTTTCATCCGTTTGGCTCTATCTCTATCCATTGCCAAAATACTTAGAATGGTTGTGATGTACGTCCATCCAATTCATTGAATTCACGTACTCTTTTGACGTAAGCGACTGAATTTGGCCTATCCATACAATTTTGAATAAAAGTTGAAGAAATCGTTGTTGTGACGTACGTCCTACTGTCCTGCAACGTACGCCATCGAACATTAAATGCTTGTTCAGTATTGTTTTGAACACTACACGTACATCTGTAGAAAGTACAAATAACGTCTTTGAGTGCACTTCATTAGGCTTTCTTGATACCAAAAAGTTTCATGTCGAAATCCAAGGGAGCCAATCAACGAAGCGCAATATAAAAGAAGGGGTTGCTCTGGGACCATGGCTATACAACATCTTCACGGTAGACCTACCACCTCTAGTCAATACAGTGAAATGTTGTCTATTCGCTAATTTGTATTTGAAATCTTTACGTGAAAACTCAAGTTACAGTTCAAATGTATTCAGTCATTAACAGCATTCTATATCTATAAATTGATTTTAAAAAACTGATAAGAATTTTCCAGTCACATTCGTTTAAAAAATGTACGGTTTCAAGCATTGTTAATGTCTGTTTTCCAAAGAAGGTTATCCTTTGTGTTCTGAATATTGGGCATATACTTGTAATATGAAAGCAGTCTTCTTTCGATTTCAGATTACAAAGTGTACAGAATTGGTTGAACTTTCCATTATAGGGGTTTGCCATTTAGTGAAAGAACTTCATATCTTGCCTTGAATATCAGAGATATTTCGTCATAACTAAAAAATGAGTCATGAAAATAGTTTCTTTGGTTCAGATCATAATTTAGTTGACTGTATAGTATTCTGCTTTCTGACTCTCGTGCTTTTATTTTTAACGTATTTCGGGTGTGGTTTTCGTTCGTTTGTATAATGCGGTATAGTTTATTTTACAAAACACGTAGATTGCCCATGTCAATATGTAGGGTCTCGCCACAGTCGTTACTAATAGTGTGCCACCTTGCATACCACCAATCTGCGTTCCTTAACTCGTACAGGAACAGTTTCTTTGCTATTCGTGAATCGTCATATCTGCAAATCTTAAGTATGAAGTCAGCCTGTGACTGGAGTGTGTCCGTTGACAATTTTGGTAGACCCGTTTCTAAATGTATAGCGTAATTAGGTGTATTTAATGGGAGATTGAAGAGTTTTTTAATGAAGTTTCTTTGGAATGCTTCAATTTCTTCATACTCATCAGCCCCCCACACTTGCGAGGCGTAACAGATGGTGGATATAACGACTGAGTTAAATATCTTGTATTTTACAGATAGGTTTTTTGTTTTTTGTTGAAGAACACATTTTTCCACGAAAGGTTGAGCAGACTTTGAGAGCTATTTGCTTTATCTCTAAGATGTTTACTGAAACTCAGAGTTGGATTCAGTTTGACTCCCAGGACATCGCGTAAAAACCATAATTTTCGACTTTTCTGTATTGATTTTTAATCCCCATCTCTTACAGTAACATGACAGGCGGTTGGTCATCAGTTGCATATGTTCCGGAGATTCAGCAAGTACGACTAGGTCATCTCCATATAGTAACACATTGATTGTGGTATTAGCAATTTTAACTCCCCCTGGCACAGCATCTACTATGTCGTTTATATACAGAGAGTAAAGCAGCGCGCTGAGAAGGCATCCTTGTTTCACACCTGTACTTGTTTCAAACCTCTCTGAATAAGTAGTACCATCCCAAACTGCTGCATTGGTATGCGTGTACATTTCTTTGGTAGCATTTATAAATTTTGACGATATGCCTAGTTGTGATAGCTTATAGAAAAGGGCATTTCAATTGACAAGGTCAAAGGCGGCTTTAAAGTCCACAAAAAAAGAGTAAACTTTTTTGCCTCGAGCTTGATACGCTTTGACAATGGATGTCGGAGTGAATATCTGATCTACAGTTAAATATCCTTTTCTAAAGCCAGCCTGTAAATCGGTTAGAATATTTGTCCGTTCAATCCATCTTTGTAGCCTTTTTACCAAAATGCCGCAGAATATTTTGGCAATCGTGGTCATAAAAGAAATTCCTCTGTAGTTTTCTGCCATGTCGATGGGTCCTTTTATATGAATGGGATTCCGAATAAATGCGGAAAAGTCAGGACTCATGTGCTTCTGAAGGACCATCCGGAGCATATACCTCCGATCAGTTATAGAATGCTGGAGCATCAAGATTGTGCTTCCCAACGGTCGTATAATAATACTAACAGACAAGAAATTTCTATCCTCTCATGGGAAAGAGAAATGGGCGTAGTCCAAGAAAAAGACAAAGTTGTAACTCTATGAGCAACTCATTCGGCCAATCATAGCGTATGAGCTTAAAATGTCGCATAACATCTTAAAGTCTAACAAGGTTTCGATTTTTGAGAGGAAGATACTCCGAATATTAACTGGTCTTCCCTATAGTAGGGACGGTCAGAAGTTCGAAGAAGACCGCATCGACGTCCTACAACATTACTTGGTGTCACCGTTCCAGAGGCAACGACGCGACGTCAGCAACCACCAAAACATAGCTGTTTTTACTATAATAATATGGGTGGTGCTGCAGCCCATAGAGGGCCAGAGTCTACCTTCTCAGCAAGCACTCGTGTTGTGCGCGCTATTGTTCTCTCACGAGTGGAAGGAAAATACAGTTTTAAACCGACTCCGAACGGCCAAGTTTTAAAAGCTTTGTCTATACAGGCTGTGAAAATTATTCTTGTCGCACAAACCAGGGGTCGAACCTACGACGTCGAGGTTGGGGCCGACGCACATACCCAAAACGCCACTAGCCACCACATAGCTATGAGGGACCTGAAAAGTGCGCCCCGGACAATAATTAATGAACGTGTTCAATCTGCCATCAAGCAACGATCTATGTGACTTCTATCAAAGTAATGACAGCAGTCACTTCTTCTTCTTTTTATGGCGCTTCAGTCCGAGATGGACGTGGGTCTCAACCAACAAGCCTCTCCAACTAGAGCGATCTCTGTTTTCTGTTTCGCACAGCTAGTTGGTTAAGGTCCTTCTCCACTTATTGGCGCGCTTGTGGTGTCCATCCGCCCTACATGACCTATCCTCCGTAGGCGTTGGATCCGTAGACGCCTAACTAGGCTCAGGTCACTATGCAGCCCGTACATTTGGTGGTTGAATCTTTTTCCCCAGAACCATTCAACACAAACAGGACCAAAGATTGAACGCAGAACTTTTCTTTCGAAGAGATCAAGTGCGTCTTCATCTGTTCTAGAGATAGTCCAGGCCTCGGCGCCACAGAGCAGGACAGGGATGATCAAGGTCTTATAATATGAGAGCTTGGTCCATCGAGAGAAGGCGCTTTTACTCAATTGCTTCTGCAGACCAAAAGAAACAGCGGTTCGCAGGAGTTGTCCTACGCTCGACCTCGGTACTGATGTTATTTGTGCAATTTACTTCTGAGCAGAGGTAGATGAAGTCCTTGACTATCTCGAAGTTATAAATGCCCACTGTGACACACTCGATTTTGTATGTCCTTTCTTGATGACAGCATATACTTCGATTTGCCCTCATTCACCGCCAGACCCATTTTATCTGCTTCCGCCTCAATGTTAGTAAGCGCATCATTGACGGCTAGCTGAGTTCAGGCAGTCATGTGTCAATAAAGTTGCATACACTCATGCCTCTAGTATTGGTGCGTGAGTTTTGGATGGCCTTCTCCACTACGATGTTGAAGAAATCACATGACAGCGCGTCGCCTTGTTTAAAACCTTTTTAGACATTGAAGCTCTGGATAGCTGTCACTATCGCGGCCAAATAAACCGCCACACCACCACCACAACCAGAGAGGAACAATAAGGACATACCAGATTGAACACCCCGATGACAAGGAACTTCATTGATAAAGCACCATTTTTAAAAATTGTGATTAACAACATTGTAAACCTTGTAAGCAATGTACATCCGTTGGACGTCTGTTGTTGAGCCAACAACTTTTTCGCTAGCTTAAGCGTTTGGCGTGTAAGATCAATTGCATAGTTTTTGCTCAAAATTCAATCGAAATATTTAATTGGTTGCTTGATGATCTTTGGTCATGAGAGGACGTGATTGAGAGATCATTAAAATGAATTCTTCATTTACGTTTTGATTCCATGGTTATATTCTTTTCTGTTCATTAGACGCTCTAGTCCCAAATGAAGCAGAGCTAAGGAAAGGAAGGTAGAAATGGTAGAACTATCAAATCACCCTGACTTTCTTTTGATTAAATGAGGTTGTTTCATGTCCCGAGTGTCAGACGATTGCGTATGTTCATGAATCCAATTTGCGACAACCTTTGATAAAGAGGCTGAGAAGAACGCGATCAGAGAACGATACTTCTAGTGAATGCACAATTGTTGACGTATGTGTAATATTGTGAGATATTGATTTTAGTGGCGTCTACGCAAACTCCTTCTGTAATAAATTGTAAATATCTTAATGACTAAAAGTGTTTCAGAATAACTTCTCACATTTTTCGAAACAGGTTTTGAGTTTGTATATCCCTGATCTCAGCGACAAACGGCCCCACCTCTTTCGAGTCACTGACAATGCTCAAAGAGTATTTCCCGTCTAGAAAAAGCTTCTCAAACTTGGCCGTTCGGATTCGGCATAAAACTGTAGGTCGCACAACACGAGTGGTTGCTGAGAAGCTACGCCCTGTCAGTCTACGGGCTGTAGTGCCATCCATATTATTATTACATTTCCGTATGAATGTCCTCAAAAAATTAAGAGATCGAATCGTTTGGTTTTCATGCAATATGCTGTCCAAACTTTAAATGCGATTTCCGCGAAACATGGTTGTAATGTATGTAAATGTTCGCCACCTCTGAGCTCTATAAGCTAATCTCGGTCACGTGAATTTATTTTACGAATATTTCCCACGAACACATGAACTCGCGCTGCAATGTACTCACTTGCCACTAAACCGATGCTCCAGCAAAGCTGATTGCTAAGCCTTATTGGTGCCAGGAATTGTGTTCAAACACTCTGATCTTGATGAAAAAAAAAGATAACTTTTTAATTAATTTCCACAAAACTACACTTCCGCCTTAGCCTTCCTATTCTCCGCCAATTTCTCGCAAACCGCTGTCTTCAGAATATCCGCTCCATCACGGTTACACGCCTTGTAGTACGGCACCTGCTCCAATCGCTTCAGCCAGCCGGCAACATTGGGAAACCTACCCGCTTCGACTGGTGCGAAATCATCTGCCGACGCCATTGACGCAACGCAGCACAAGTCGGCGATAGTCAAGTGCTGTCCGCAAAGAAACGGCTGCTCCTCTAGGCAGTGCTCCAGGCTGTCGTATGCCCTCGTCAGGTAATCAACATCCGCCGGATTCAGCTCGGTTGCGCCGCGCCACAGGACAGGTTCGACAACCAGGCGAAGACGCGCGAACAGATGCCCGCAATCGAAGAACAATCTCGTGAGCACCGCATTGCGAGCGTTCAGCTCTTTCGGGAACAAATTCACATCGGTTGAGTACTTGTCGGCCAGATGCATGCATATGACATGACTGTCCGTGATGACAAGACCGTTGTCGTCGAGCACTGGAATGGTGTGTTGCGGGTTCAGCTTCAGGAACTCCGGAGTTAGATGGTCTCCATTTCTCAGATTCATGTTGCTGCGAGATGTCCATTCGGTTAGTTAGCAAACTCCGCGAGGTGGCTGCTCGCATACTCACCGCAAGTCCAGGTCCAAGCCGATCTGCGCGGCTGTCATTAGGACCGATCGGCATGGACCGCTGCGTGGTGTGTAGTACAGCACTGGCTTCTTCGACATGACGACTTCGAGGGGCAGAACTTTTCGGCTCAATAATTGAATTCAAACTGACGCACAAGTTTGGGGTTTGCTTGGCAGAAGCCAGCTTGGCCCCGTGACACCGCAAAAATTTCAATTAAGACCTACTCACTAACGACATAACCAAGCTATGTGTCACTCACGTCTACTTCAGACTACGGAGGTATGCATGTGCGACGGCAATAGGTCAGCATGGGGAAGGAGGTACAAATGATGAGATTGTCGACTGTGTGATGAAGCGAATGGGCGTCGTGGGGTGCGACGCATATTAAATACTTGTGTGATTCAGCGATTCAATGAAAACCGACCTTGGGCGACTGGGTGCGATCGCCCACATCCATGTATTATTTCTTAAGTACTTAAATAAACCGTGTTGTAACTGAGTGTTACGCTCCACGTTGAAGCTCAAGTACACAATACAGTTTAAATCAAATAAACTCGATAAAACAAGAAGCTGTACGAAGGTTGCTTATAAAGGGTGGTTAAATTTTAAGGGCCGATGTTAAATGTGAACCATACCTTAACGTCAAATTTTGTTCTGCATTTCATTTGACATTTCTCAATTTCAGACTAACTCAATTCTTCTTCTTCTTCGATTGGCGCTACAGTCCGGGGTGGACCTGGGCCTCAACCAACATGCCTCTCCAGCCAGCACGATCTTTCGCCAGCTGCCTCCAGTTGCGCACACCAAGTTGGTTGAGGTCCTTTTCCACTTGTGTGCGCCATCTAGTGCGAGGACGTCCTCTGTTGCGCTGTCCCAATGGCTCGGTGTCGAAGACTCTTCGGGCCGGAGCTGTGGTGTCCATCCGCTCTACATGACCTAGCCATCTTAAGCGTTGGATCCGAAGACGCTTAACTAGGTGCATGCCGCTGTACAGCCCGTATAGTTCGTGGTTGAACCTTCTCCTCCAAACGCCATCAACGCAAACAGGACCAAAGATCGTACGCAGAACTTTTCTCTCAAAACAACCAAGAGCTTCTTCATCCGCTTTCAATAGCGTCCATGTCTCTGCGCCATAGAGCAGGACTGGGATGATCAGGGTTTTATACAAGGTCAATTTGGTGTTTCGGGAGATGGCTCTGTTACTCAATTGCCTTGAGCCCAAAGAAACAGCGATTGGCAAGAGTAATTCTGCGCTTAATCTCGGTACTGGTGTTGTTGTCCCTATTTACTCCGGAGCCTAGGTAGACGAAGTCCTTGACTACCTCAAAGTTTCTGCTGCCCAATATGACGCTCTGTGCGAGACGTCGGTGTTGTGCGTCCTTTCGTGATGACAGCATGTACTTTGTTTTGCCCTGGTTTACCGCTAGACCCATTTTAGCCGCTTCCACTTCAATGCCAGCAAACGCCTCATTGACAGCTCACTGTGTTCGTCCAATCACGTCAATGTCGTCCGCGTATGCAAGCAGTTGAACGGACTTTTGGAAGATCGTGCCTCGGGTGTTGACGTTAGAGTTTCGCACGATCTTCTCCAGGACGATGTTAAAGAAGTCACATGACAGCGTGTCGCCTTGAATAAATCCTTTTTTGACATTGAAGGTCTCGGTGAGTTCGTTACCGACCTTGATGGAGCAGCGAGAGTTCTCCATCGTCATCCTGCACAGCCTGACGAGTTTGGCAGGAATGTCAAAACTAGACATGGCGCTGTATAGCTCATCTCTATGCACGCTGTCATATGCGGCCTTGAAATCGACAAATAGGTGGTGGGTGTCGATCTGCATCTCTTGAGTCTTTTCCAGAGACTAACTCAATTAGAGACTAACTCAATTAGAACCCTGCAAAGATACACAACCGAGCACCGCGTTAAAGTAATTCCGGCTTATTATGCAAATGGGCGTTCAAATCAAAATGCATGTCGTGAACTTCGTGATTTTTTCGGTCAATTTAATCGTCCACATTTGCGTACAATCGAAAAAATCGTGCAAAAATTTGAGCAAACCGGGTCTGTAGGAGATGTGAAAACACCAGTTCATGCGCGTACAGCTCACACTGCAGAAAATATTGTTGCTGTTCGCGAAAGTGTGGCTGAAGAGCCGTCCACCTCAAATCGTCGTCGTGCCCAACAATTGCACCTCTCACGCTCGTCGTTGATGAACATTAAGGACTAGCATTTACACGCTTACAAGGTGCAATTGACTCAAGAACTAAAGCCTCTTGACCATTTAAAGCTTCGTCAATGGTCAGAATGGTGGCAAGAAATGGCAACAGTGGATGATCATTTTTCGAAGAGAATCATCTTCAGCGATGAGGCACATTTTCACCTCAGTGGATTAGTCAATAAGCAGAATTGCCGCATTTGGGCGAATGATAATCCAAGAGTGATTGCCGAAAAACCATGCACCCACAAAGAGTTACTGTTTGGTGCGGTTTATGGGCTGGCGGCATCTTCGGGCCGTATTTTTTTCCAAAATGAGACCGGTCAGGTAGTTTCTGTGAATGGTGTTCGCTAATGTGAAATGTTCGTTATCATTTTATGGACCGAATTGGAAGATATGAATGTGGACGATATGTGGTTTAAACAGGACGGTGCCACTTGTAACACTTCTTCTTCTTTGTGTGGCGCTACAGTCCGGGGTGGACCTGGGCCTCAACCAACCAGCCTCTCCAACTGGCGCGATCCCTGGCTAGCTGTCTCCAGTTTCGCACACCAAGTTGGTTGAGGTCCTTCTCCACTTGGGTGCGCCACCTTAAACGCGGGCGTCCTCTGTTGCGTTGCCCGACAGGTTCGGATTCGAAGATTCTTCGGGCCGGAGCTGTGGTGTCCATACGCTCTACATGACCTAGCCACCGTAGACGCCTAACTAGGCTCATGTCGCTGTCCAGCCCGTACAGTTCGTGATTGAATCTTCTCCTCCAGAACCCGTCAACACAAACAGGACCAATGATCGTGCGTAGAACTTTTCTCTAAAAGAGACCAAGGACTTCTTCATCCGCTTTCGAGATTGTCCATGCCTCCGCGCCGTATAGCAGGACTGGGATGATCAGGGTCTTATATAGAGTCAACTTGGTTCTTCGAGAGAGGGCTCTATTACTCAATTGCCTCTTGAGCCCGAAGAAACAGCGGTTGGCAAGAGTTATCCTACGCTTGATCACGGTACTGACCACTTGTAACACAGCTAACGAAATAATGGCTCTTTTACGCGACAAATGGCCGCCAAGATCATGTTATTTGACACCGTTGGATTTTGTTCTTTGGGATTGTTTGAAAGAAAAGGTGTCCTGTCAGCGTCATCGAAAATTTGGACCATCGGATGGAGGTGTGCCGCCGAGGTTGCGGCGGCCATTTGGCTGATATTTTGTTTTAAATGACAATAATTTCCTAAATAATTTGTTTTTATTCAAAATCAACATCGGCCCTTAAAATTTAACCAACCTTTATTTGCTCTTCGCAGGCTGTGGCAACCTCCAGTGTGCTCAGGCGTTCAATGTCAAAACTTCTCTCTGTTGGCTGGTGACTTCTGACATTGACCGTCGGGCTCTGAATCTGGCTGCGGCAGGAAAATGCGTCGGCCCGACCGACTATGTCTCCCTGAATGTTCGCACATCCAGGACGCGTGTCATCCGGCAATAAGCACAGAGTCGATTTCATTGTCGGTCCGAGGATCGCCAAATTGCTGGATATATTGGCGAGGGAATCTTGTACTACTTATGACCATATTACGGACTGTCGCAAGGTCAGAGCGTCGGAAGCCGTTGTCGTGCCGTGTAGGCTTTGCTTTCTGACCACTCAGCCAAAGATGTTTTCCTTACCGATCTTAGCATTTAAGTGTCCGAGTACTATATTAACATCGTACTCTGGACAGGCACCGTAGGCACTCCTCTTTGACAGAGTCTTCAGCTTCGTCGGTAGGGGCGTGTGCCACTAATACCTACTAAGAGTAAATCAACAAATGTCCCATCCTTAAAGAACAACTTTTTCCTGTTCCCAGAGTGGATTGTGCGCTTTTTGAGACTCTCTCCTCTATGACCGTCAGTCAACGAGGTGCCCATAAAAACCAAATCCAACCAAAAATGAAAAGCACTGTTTAATCTTCTTCTCCCTTGGTCCAGCAAACACCAACTTAAGTGGTAAAAATTACGAGCGACCACTTCTGCCACATTCCACTTTATGACGTTCATAAATTGCCCCCCACAATGGCATAGGTTTGTCTATTTCAATTCAACTCAAAAAAATCGATTCAAACCTAGACCGCCGGCCGAAGAGCGCTGCTCCTCCACTTGACAAAACCCAAAATGAAATCGCTGAATCGCTGAAAGTCGATTCAAATTAACAAATAAAAACTTAACAGCTCTGCAAAAGCGTTATCCAAATCGCGCGAAAAAAAGTCCGGCACAATGCCCGCCCCACCCACTGACGGAAATCCCATGAAAGTCAAACTAGAGCACGACCAATTCCATGGACTGTCTGTTATTTGCTTTTTGCGCGCTGTTGTACTTTTGCTCGGCTGCATAAAAGTTCAATCAACAAGAAATAAATTCAACAATCCACTGGACAAAAAAGGCCGCCAATGCCAGTGCCCCACCGAACTGAAAATTGTTAAAAATTTCAACCTCTGGCCGACCGAATCGAACCTCAGCCCGTCCCAATCAGCAGCCGCCGCCGCCGGATGGGAGCCGGGAATTAATGGCTCGAGATATTGCCGTCCATATGCCCGCATCTGCACCACCAAGTCAATGCCACCTCTGGCGCACTGGACAAGAACTCACGCGGTTCTTCGTAATCGAATGCGATGTCATATGGTCGCGCTGCATCTCCGATCGCGTTTTAAAATTGAATTAAGATACTGTTCTGTAAGTTGATTTTACTCGCGATGCTCAGACGCAAATTTAATTAAATACTCCGGCATTCAGGTACTCGCCTGGTTTGTGGTTGTTTTTGTTTTCGTTCGCGTTAAAGGAGTCATCAGTGGAAACCTGATAAATGACTGCAATAAACTCGCATCGAATTAATTATTGACTTAACTTGAGCACGTGAATACATGCGGGCTACACACGTCGCTTGGCATCGGTGGTGCATTAAAAATTTAAATAATACTCCATGTGGGCATTGCGGCTCGATATCAGTACGGAGAGGCATTAATTGGATAAAAATAAGGGCCGAATGGCAAACCTTTGACTCGTAATGATTCCGCGTAAACAATTCGGCTGAGTTTCACTTACACGCTGCACTGTAGCATGCAATGGTGGCTTTAATAAATCAACAGCGCGCCTTTTAGTTGGCAGAACTGTGCTACTTTTGAACGCGCAATTAATAAGTGTCTGTGCAAAAGATGAGCTACTGGTGAAGGATTTCTTTTGTTGATCAATAGAGAACTTGTGCTCCTGGCTGCTCATCAGTGCGTAGGGGTATTCCCAAAATTGTTCTTGAATAATGGAGATGTCAATATGAAGGTTGTACCCGTGGCGTTAAGGGACTGCGCTACAGCTCTTTCTCAACCAGGCAATAATCTGAAGTATGGGAATCAAAGCCCGTCCACCTTACTACATCCCGCCTGGCCCGTCTGTAGGTCTGTACTACTAACCATACCTCTGCGTCTAGGTAGGACAAAAAAAATCTTCGCGGCCTTCCCTCTATCGATAGCCGACGAACTCGCTAGGTGTGGTACAACCTCATCCCTATCGATAGAAGGGGTACCAGCTTCCATGCCGATCGCTACAGCCTATCATCTTTTAAAGATTCATACAATCAAAACCACCAATGACAAATGCCTAGAAGGCACCACCTGCCTTAAAACAAAAGAAATCTGGCCATCACTTAACCTAAAACGGTCACTCAGTCTACTTGGACTCAGCAAGCCCTCAGTAAGGACCCTTATAGGAGTCATAACCGGGCACTGTGTAATTGGCACTCATGCTCGCAGTATGGGTGCACCATATAATGATTTTTGCAGAAGCTGCATGGATGAAGAGGAGGAAGAGAACACTCATCACCTTCTCTGCTCCTGCAGTGCTCTTGCCAGTCATAGGTTCCTGCATCTAGGAGCCTACTACTTCAGCGATCGTAACGAGCTAAAAAGTGCCAGCATTGGCCAACTAAATCGGTTCATCAGCAGCACCGACTGGTTTCAGAGTTAGGAGAAGTCAATCCGCGTGGTATCACAATGGGCCACTACAACCTAACCTAACCTAACCTACCTCTATCGATTCAATAAAAAGCTTACTGAGTACAAATTTCTAGAAAAAAATCTCAAAAATGATCGTTAAGAGTCGACACAAAATGATGGTCCCTTAAACTTGACAGGTGGCGGCCCGTGGCGTTATGGATATTTGCGTCGACTCCAACCTCGACGTTCTAGGTTCGATTCCTGCTCTGTGCGACGAAAACAATTTTCACAACCCCACCTCTTCCGAGTCACTGACCATGCTCAAAGAGTATTTCCTGTCTAGAACAAGCTTCTCAAACTTGGCCGTTCGGATTCGGCATTAAACTGTAGGTCCCTTCCACTCGTGAAAGAACAACAGCACGCAAATCACGAGTGCTTGCGGAGAAGCTAAACGGGCTGTTTTTGCTTGCGCTCCTAGTTCCGCGTTGACGAAGTGACAACCACTTGGCTGATGGTCCTTTGAAGAAATTCTGTCATTGCTTCGCTTTGTTGACTACTGTTGTCTATACGTCGCTCAAAGCCTCTTCGAAAAATCATCAGTCCATGCCCCAGACGGCAATGGCGATAACAAGAAATTAAATTCCAATAATTGATGATTCATTTAGACATGAGGCCAAGTCCCTATTAAATTTTGGTTGCAGTAACAGATTTCTCGATCAAAGGATTCTTTCGAAGCGTAGAAATTAACGTGAAAATTACACACTTCGGCTTTTTTCGAGTGTAATCCATCTAGTGCACATCTTGATGAATATGTTGGCATACAATCAAGATTCCATTTCATTCGATTTATTACGAATAATGTAAAAGACTTTTGTACTCTCTCTAGACGTAGTATAGTTTTTAGGTAGACAGGACCCTATATAACAAGTATCAAAGGCACGGACGAACAAGAAACATTTAGATAGACTTAAGGGCCTATGGATTCGAAAATTCGGCACAGGTACGTTCCAATCATTGAGTTAGCTTTGGCAACCGCGTAATCTATGTGGAACGAAAATGTAAATTTGGAATCACACCTCACACCTAGGTCTTCTATTTCAGTTTGTCTACAGAGAGTTGTCCTACATATAGTAAAAATCTGTGTGATGTATCTCAAATTGTGATGGGCATACTCGAATGATTTCAGGAATCGAGACTTTAGTAATCCAGATATTTTAATAATCGAATGATCACTCGAATGACTACTACCCACTCGAGTGACTTCTAACTAATTACAAACTCCTAACACAAGATAACTCGATAAATGTCTTACTTCAGCGCAAGAACAAGTAACAAATGGTTCTCGTCGATAAGTACTCATCAGGAACATAGAATGAACATCGGAATGAAAAAAAAAACGCATCTTTTGCGCTTTTCTTTCATTCTCCTCATGTTCCTGATCAGTAGCTCTCGACAAGAATTTTTTATTAATCGTTCTCGCGCTGTTGATACATTAGTTTAGTATTTTTAGGTTAGTAGTCACTCGAGTGATTGATTGAGAATCGAGATGTTGTAATAATCGATTATCACTCGAGATATCATTCGAATGCGCCCATCACTAATCTCTATGTAAGTTATTGGATAATACCCGGGAAATACAACGTAGTAGGAAACGTCTGTACCGGTGAGTGTAACTGACGAACGTGAAGCCAACATTACTCACATAATTGGGCAAATACCGGTCGCAACGACTCTATACAAGACGCTGATCGTCCCAGTCCTGCTATTCGGCGCGGAGGCATGGACAATATCGAAAGCGGATGAAGAAGTCCTTGGTCTCTTTGAGAGAAAAGTTCTACGTGCGATCTTTGGTCCTGTTTGTGTTGACGGGTTCTGGAGGAGAAGATTCAATCACGAACTGTACGAGCTGTACAGCGACATGAGTCTAGCTAGGCGTCTACGGATCCAACGCCTAAAGTGGCTAGGTCATGTAGAGCGGATGGACACCATAGCTCCGCTCTGAAGAAACTTCGAATCTGAACCTGTCGGGCAACGCAATAGAGGACGCCCGCATCTTAGGTGGCGCTCCCAAGTGGAGAAGGACCTCAACCAATGTGGTGTGCGAAACTGGAGATAGCTAGCCAGAGATCGCGGAGAGGCTTGTTGGTTAAAGCCCACGTCCACGGACTGAAGCGCCACACAAAGAGGAAGAAGAAAAAGAGGCGAAACGAGCTGGTCTTAAGGTCATTGAGATGAAAACGAAATATAGTCAGTCGACCCAAAACCAACTCGACACACATGGTCCATGACCTGGGACAAAACAAACAGCCTTACTTTCTTCTTGAACACGTCACTTGGTGTCGATCAAGTGGTAATATTAAGTCGAATCGCAAAACACTAAGAAACTGCAGAAGGTGATGATATAGTAACTGCCATTGTATAGGCCTTTTGCTCGTAGCCGGGCTTGAGAAGGTTCACTTGAACAACTTTCACAAATGACGACTGCACCTTTCCCGAGTCACTGATCAGTAATCACTATCACTATCAGACCGAGAGTACACTGGTCGAGAAAAGAGCTTCAACATTTTTGGAGTTAACAGTCAGCTTAGCTACCAAGCATGGAACAGGAATGGAAGGTGTAATGCGCTCGTGGAACATGAATGGAAGCTGTAAGCCTTGCATTGAACGTAGGTCATGATATTAATACCGAAGGAGCGAATACTAAGTCTTCCAAAAAATACGTTGTGTGGCGTATGAGTGATATTTTCTAAAAATGTTTACATTGGACTATCCTAAAGTTGAACTTCATTTAAATCGAAATAATGTTGATAACCTGTGACAATTCGACTTAGGGAGAGTACAGTACCCTGTACATTTATTCTGCCATCTAGCGGTCAAAGTGACTTAACGGATGTACCTCGTAGCTCGCAGGCGTAAGTTGAGACGTTTAAGATCAACTAATGGAATTCCTTTAAAAGGATTAAAACAAACAGAGCTCCTTTTTAACCAAGCGAATCGAAATAATGCACGATTCTGATTGCATCCGTTTCTTCTCAGTCTGCCTAAGTCAACGGTCCAGTTCCTCCACTGGCTTTCGACATAAGACTCATCTCAATTTAATTCCGAGTTATGACTGCTCATGCAGCTCGGTCCCTGTTTCATCATCATTTCGAGTTCACAATTTCTCCCGCACAGTAGCGCACAACGAAATCAAAGAACACAAACTGCGTTAACCCTCCCGCCCAGACATCCGCACACACAGACCGGCACCGAGCACACGAAGTAAACAATCTAATTACGTTCGCAAACGAGAATCTATCATCAAAGGGCCGGCGCACAGAATGTGCTGGCGTTCCTCACATTCACAGTCGCACGGTGCCCGTGTTGACCTCTCCGACTGGCAGTATGCATTATTGCCTGCCTTTTGCGCCGAGCCGAAGGACTTGCGCTGCAATAAATCGCATTAAATGTGTTTGATGGCAAAAAAAATCGGATTTAAATATTTGATGGTTGAGTTTCCCGGCAAATGAACGCAGGCACAGTGGAGAAATTATTTAATCTACGCGATTCCGCAGAGTGTTTTGCTAATGGGAATTTCATTCAAACGGATTTGGTTGGTTGGACGTGTTTATCGATCGGGTCCGACGCTCGAATGGAGTGCGTTTCCAGGTATCGGCGGAAACGAGGTAAAAGTGAAAATCTGGGATTTTCACATTTTTAATGACCTTTTATCCTATTCTGGTGATGTGCCCTGGAAATCGATTTGCATTGGCACATACTGACGTGACTCGGATAGAGTTTCAATGAAGTCGGCAGGAGGAAGGTTTGAAGGTTTTTTTCACTTCAAAGTTGTGCACTTTAAAGGGGGCTTAATAAATGCACTCATTGGTGAAATGGAGGGCCATCCAATTTGTGGTACAGATTTGCGGTTCAGTTTCAATCACACGCGTTGAACTAACAGGACATACTCGAGACAGGAAGTATTGAATTTAAGGTTAGCACTTAGAATGGCGTTTTCGGACTGCCAGAAGAACAATTGGAATAATAATCATTTTACATAGATAACTTGAAACTTAATCATGTTCTTTTTTTGCCATAGTGCGACACATTTTCTCTATTTGCAATGCCAACCGGAAATGGTCCTCGTGTTCTTTTCAAAATGTAGCCGACCAAGAAAAATTATTATGGTTGAACCGCACACAAATATGCGAATATACCAGGCATACCGGTATGAAGTGAGCGTCAAGATACAAATGTCTCGATAGGGAACATTTGTTGGGAACGAGCCCTTATTTTTCTTTTTGTTTGTTTGCTATGACATCTGTGAAAAATATTTAGTATACATCAAGTCATTGAACAGACAAAATCATATTTTTTCATCCAATTTTGTACCAGAAAGTGATGATTTGCGGAAAGCATTAATTTTTTGTTTTCACTTGAAGAAAAGTGCTGCAGAGTCGCATCGAATGCTTGTCGAGGCATATGGTGACCATGCTCTATCAGAAGCACAAAAGATGGTTCCAACGGTTCAGAAATAATGATTTTGATGTGAGAAAGGAAGAACGTGGAAGACCACCAAAAAAGCTTGAAGACGCCGAATTGCAAACGATATTGGATGGAGATGGACACTTTGAGTCAAAAGCAAATGGCAGCAATGTTAAATGTTGCACAACAAACAATTTCTGACCGTTCACCATAAAAGCTATGGGAAAGGTCCAAAAGTGTGGAAAATGGGTGCCACATGAATTGAATGAGAGACAGATGGAAAACCGAAAAAACACTTGTGAAATTTTGCTTCAAAGACACGTCAGAAAATCGGTTTTGCATCGTGTAGCATCAGATACACGCGGGTATAAAAACAAAACGCATTTGTGGAGCTGTAGCGTAACCGCAGAATCGCTGGGAGAGTTCTTCGCGGGGTTGTGCTACAACTTCCCGGCGGCGGACGACGATGCCGATGTCCACGACAGGCTGCGGGAAAGAAGGCAACGCCCCAACGAGCCCCAACGAGTACACGGAAGAGTATGTCTTCGAAATGAGGAGGGTAGCGTCTCGGGGACGTGTGCATGAGAGCACCCTCGTCAAATACATAGTCCAAGGGATGGTGGACGCGGAGTGCCATGAATCCTTCAGAGCGCTAAGGCCAACTTCAGTAAAGGAAGTCCTCGACAGGGTTCGTTGGATCATGGGACTGAGGGGCAGCGGATATCGAGAGATAAGGCCACGACAAAAGGTAACAGAGCAGCGGGACGCTGAACGGGAAACAGGTGCTGGTCCCGGGAGAAGCGGGGCACAGTGCTTCGAATGCCATCAAATTGGACACTACAAAAGGGACTGCCCACAGAGGGATGGTGCGCGAGACCAAGGCAGCACCCAACCGAAAAAGCCAACCCAACTGCTACTGAAGGAGACCAGGTCGGAGTATGAGAAGGACGCCACGGTGAATGGAGTCCACGTCGCAGCATTTATTGACTTAGGTGATTGTGTCACATTGCGTCACTCTATCGTCGAAGAGGGAGGCTTGAAGTACGTCGGTGACAAAAGACGGCTGAGCGGTTTTGGAGTGGGAACCTGCCACACGGTGGGGAGATTGCAGGCTGAGGTTGCGGTAGACCAGCTGAGGTCATGGTGCGAGGTTCTAGTAGTGCCTGACGAGAGCCATCCATACCCGATGTTGACCGGGCGAAACCTGTTGGATCAACCTCAGGGCAAGGTCGTGAAAACCCACAACTGCATCACGATCACCGACTGCATGGCAGATAAACCTAGAGCGCTACTGGTGGCAGAAGGTCGGCGAGGAGGAGCAGAAAGGCTCGAGCTTCCGCTGGTCGACCTCAATACAGGGGAGCTGGGCCAAGGAGACAAGGAAATCCTGCACGCTCTTGTCAACAAATATCGGGACTGCTTTGCCACGAATGAGGAGGAGCTGGGAGTGTACCGCTTTGGCGAGTGTTCCATCGAGCTCACGACAACGGCACCGGTCTGCGTTCAGCCGTACAAGCTGCCGTTCGCGAAGAGGGAGACGGTGAAGGAGATGATTTCCACCATGCTGAAGCAGGGGGTGATCCGACCATCATATTCCGACTACTGCGCACCGGTGACTCTCACAAAGAAGAAAGATGGCAGGGACAGATTCTGCATCGACTACCGAGCACTGAACAAGGTGACTGTGAAGAGGAAGTTTCCAATGCCCGTGGTGGAGGAAGTGGTCGAATCGCTAGCCGGGAATAAGTTCTTCACGACGCTGGATCTGAGGTCCGGGTATCACCAGATCGGGACAGAAGAACGCTGTAGGAAGCTGACGGCGTTTGCAACAGACGAAGGACTGTATGAGTTCAACCGAATGCCATTTGGACTGGTGAATGCACCAGCCGAGTTCCAATCGTGCATGAACGTGATCAAGGCACGCCTGAAGAAGGGAGACATTGAGGTATATCTAGACGACATAGCGATCGGCAGCAAAACGGTTGAAGAGGGGTTGCAGAAGATTCAGAGGTTCCTCGAGGTCTTGAGGGATACAGGACTAAAACTCAATGTAAGGAAATGTACATTTTTACAAACTGACATAGAGTTTCTAGGCTACCGAGTGAGCGAAGAGGGGCTCCGACCAAGCGAAAGGAAGACGGCCGCCATTCTCGCATTTCCGACCCCTAAGGATATCCATGCGGTACGACAGTTTCTGGGGCTTGCGGGTTTCTTCCGCAAGTTCGTGAAGAACTACGCTTGTTGGGCCGCACCACTGACAGACCTGACCAGAGCAGACCAGCCCTTCGAGTGGACGGATTAGCAGGAAGAAGCGTTCCGGAAGTTGAAAGCGGCACTGGTGTATCCCCCCGTTCTGGCGCTGTTCGATCCTACGTGTGCGCACGAAGTGCATACAGACGCATCGTCGGTCGGCCTTGCCGGGATACTGTTGCAACGTGGAAAGGACGACAACTCGCTGAGACCAGTGGCCTTCTACAGTCGAAAGCTGTCCGTAGCCGAGAATAAGTATCACTCATACGAACTCGAGGTCCTAGTCATCGTAGAAAGCTTGGATCGCTTCCGGGTGTATCTGCTGGGCAGGCACTTCAAGGTGGTCATAGACTGCCAAGCCATAGTCGCAACCAGCACAAAGGCCAAGATAATACCTCGGGTGGGACGGTGGTGGCTTAAGCTCCAAGAGTTTGATTACGAGACGGTTCACCAGCCAGGGAGGAGAGCCGCTCACGTCGATGCGCTAAGTCGACAACCAACGTAGGATGAACGAGATGTGGAAGAAGCATCCGCCCAGATCCTGAACGTGAACATCCCGGACGAGGATTGGGTGGCAACCATGCAGTGGCAGGACACAACGCTGCGAACACAATCCGATCTCGAGGGCGAGATTTAGTATAGGATGGCCGAGTTGTAGCATCAGATACACGCGGGTATAAAAACCCGCGCCACAGTCCGTTCGCGGACAGTCGATCACGATCAACAGCATAGATCACAGGAAAATAAAGTTCATTGAACCGATTCACTCGTGTTGCATTTTCTTCTTTTACAATCGGATTGTTACTGGCGATGAAAAATGGATTTATTTTAAGAATCCTAAACGGGACAACCATCAACATCGACTGCAAGACCAGATCGATTCGGCAAGAAGACAATGCTGTGTGTTTGGTGGGACCAGAAGGGTGTGGTGTACCACGAGCTCTTAAAACCTGGTGAAACCGTTAATACTGATCGCTACCGACAACAAATGATCAATTTGAACCATGCATTGATCGAGAAACGACCAGAATTGGCCAGAAGACACTCCATGACAATGCACCTGCACACAAAGCAAAACCGGTTCAGGATACAATCAAAACACTTGGCTGGGAACAGCTACCCCACCCGCCGTATTCACCAGACTTGGCTCCTTCCGACCACCATTTGTTTCAATCGTTGGGACACGCATTGTGATGTCAATGGCACTTTTGTGGGTATTGCAACGGAGGCCGAAAAGATGGGCTTAGCGGTAAACGAGGGTAAGATCAAGTATATTCTGTCCACACTAAAGGACACCCAACACTGACGTCTTGGTCAGAACGTCACAGCGTATATATATTTGAGGCTGTCGGAAACAGGTACAAATTCACAGACCAGCGCTGAAATCAAACTAAGAATGACTCTTGCCACTACCTGCTTCTTGATGAAAGCAATTGATAAACAGTCATCGCTATCGATCTATAAGACTTTTACCGTCCCAGTCCTGCTACATTGCGCGGCGGCATCGTCAAAAGCGGATAAAGCTGCTCTTCCTTGATTTGAGAGAAAAAAATCTTCATGTGATGTTCGGTCGCGTCTGCATAAACGTAGGGTGGAGGCATGAGCCTAGCGACGACGGTGCCAACCGTAGGTCATCGCACCAGTGGCGTGGGTGACTGAATGAAGCAATCACCCATAAAATGCAGTGGAATCTGCCGAATAAATAAACTAAAAGTGCTCATCGCATAGTAGTCGAGCCGGTGGCCGCACTTGTGTGGATAGTATGGAGATGTCATAGACTACTCCACACTCCCCGAGTGTGGGACCTCATATAAGAATCAGCCCGATGAACAACAGGACACAGTAGGCAGTTGGCAAGATGGCAGTCGACGGTACAGGGTTGCAGTTGATAGCTTTACGCATGCCTCACTCTACGGCCATCTTTCATCAAATTAATATTTTCGTACATAGATGGTGAATGCAGGAGGAGTTATAACGATAAACTGCACGAGATGCTCAGCGACATCGACTTAGCCAGAAGAGTGAAGATCCAACGATAGAGATGGCTAGTTCATGTAGAGCGGACTGAAACCAATGATCTGGTCCGGCAAGTCTTCGAATGTACCGAGACGGCGCAGTAGAGGATGACCGTGACTCAGATGGCGCACGAAGGTGGAATTGACCTCAACCAACTACGCATGCGAAACTGGAGGCATCTAACTTAAAATCGAGTTGGCTGGAGACGCTTGTTAGTTGAGGCCCAGGTCCACTCCGGTCTTTAGCGCCACCTGAAGTAAGTTAACAGGGCACAGGTTGTGCTTGCGATTTGTTCGATTTTAGTGGTAAATGGCTAGGAACAAATAGTTGACTGGAGGCTAGTAGGCTTGTGGTAGCTGGTTGGTAGTAACTCTGGACGTCTTGAGACGACGCGCGTTCCGCCGGAATCACTTCTAGCCTAGTTCAGCTCTGTAACTGCAAGCAGCGAAACAATTTCTGGCAATACGCCACGTCAGCAAGCACGCACGCATGCAGCGAAGTGACCACCTGGAGAACCGTAGGTAGTGACGGTTCCCAAGGTGTAAATGCTATTTATGTATGCTATATAGGAGGTTTCACATTGACTGCCAAGGGAATCATAACCGTCCTTGGGTCCCAAGACAAAATATGATGAGGATAATATTACATTGTACACACTTACAGCAAGTTATCAGTCAAGTCGGACTCAGAAAGTCGGTATTCCACATCATGTTTCTCGAAATGCGCGATTCTCGTAACAAAGCTGAATAATTTGGAGACGTTGTTGAGACGGAACTCTTTCGAGGCCATTTTTTAAACAATACTGAACAAGAACAACACGAGACAATTATTCCAGATGTGCGTGATCTATCAAAAATAAAAGCTATTCAGAAGAGCAAGTTTAAAAAGCCCTACAATTGGGTAATGAATTTGATATGAAGCATCTTCGTTTTCCAAATATCAACCAAATCAAACCCAAAATCTCAGAGACAGCAAAAGACCTAGATGTCAGACTCGATTATAAACTACTATTTAAGGCTAGCACGGAAGACCGAATTAAAAGCCATATGTTGCATTCGATACTTGGAAACGTGACTTTGGGAAAATTTGGGGTCTCAAACCACTAGTGTAGCTGGCTGACTCTGGGTGTGAGACCCATACAGACCACGGTTCACTGATATGGAAAAGTGGAAAGCGCTGAAGAAGAAATACCTCCTAAGGCAGATCACAAAAATCGGCCTGTCTTGTAATAATAGTCTCAGAACAACACCGATGGCGGCACTCGATGTCATCCTATTCCATCACACCCTCTGTAGAAACAGCGCCGCCTAGTCGGCTCTGAGGCGGGTCCTTGGAGAAATAAACCATATGGTCCTAACCTGTAAGATCAGCAGTACAAACCACCTGCCTCCGACAATAGCTTCGGGAAAGGACCTGTCGCCTTCACGTTGCAGATCGAAACAATGCAAAGAAGAGCATAGGTTGTAGTGGCTGACTGCTGCAGAGCAGTCACACTTAGGCCAGAGTAGGCCCATTGTGATAGAAGAGCATATGGTAGCAGCAAACGGAGAAAATTTCCTATATACCGACGGCTCAAAAATCAGTGCGTGTACAGGCGCAGGGGACATCTTCTGTGACGAATTCGAGAGAGAAGCTGAAGTGGCTGCGATACACGAAGCAGCACTCGCGCTACAAGAACGCGATATAACGAACAAATCGATTTCCACCTTCTCCGACAGCCAAGAGGCAACAACAGTCATAGCATCGGATGTCTTGACTTCGAAGCCTGTCAGGTTAAGCAGGAAAAGCTTCAGTGAGATATCCTTGATGAACACTGTGACCCTGTGCTGAGTACCTGGGCAAGGCAACGAAAAAGAGGACAGCCTCGCGAAGAAGGGTTCTGAGCGTGGAATATCCCTATTAAACCCTTACGCGCTTACGCCTCTAAGCTCTTTAAGAAGAAAAATAGAAGACAAGGCTCTAGATAGAGTAAAAATTCGGTGGCTTAGTCTGGGAACTGGAGCAATATAGAGGGCGCCCTGGCTGATGCTAAATAAAAAAAGATTGGTATCACTGACCACTGTTTTAGTCGCAAAGAGGTGCGAACACTTATCAGAGACCGGACACTGTGACATAGGCACGCATGTATCACGACACAACGCACACCCCACACCCACTTCTACAATAGCTGAAGGGATGAGAAAGAACTACAATCTATCCAAAATCTGCTTGGCGAATGCCCAGCCCTAGCAAAGAGAGGGACGCAGTACTTGGGCAAACACTACTTTGAAGAGCTGGTGGGTTTGTGCGGTGTGAAGATGAATAACATCCTAAGGTTTGTAAACGCATTAGGATTGTTCTAGTAGTACCAAGGTCTCAGGCTAACACGAAACCACGTGAGTTATGTCAGTGCCAACAACCGCATCAACACCAGTCAGCAGTGCACCGGATGTCCAACAACCTGATTTAAGTTCAGCAGTAATGCTTAAATCAGCGTCTCCGGCGTAAATAGCTATCGACTGGAAGCGGCAATAAATGGTCAGCATTTTTTATTTTCATTGTCACATTTCAGGTATGTTGCATAAAAGGAAACACAGTCAGTGTACTCAGGAGCAGCAGAAAAATAAACATCGATTAAAAAAAATTATTTGTTGCTGTTTTCCTTTTCTCGGCCGCAATGTCATCCAATTGTGTACTCACCTAACTTGGCTCGTTTTTCTCCTAGTAGCCGCCAGTATCACGCGTAGAGTTGAGGTCTCTTTAACATTATGTGCTACTCCTCCATGTAAGCTGTGTTTTTCCACTGGCCTGTAGTAGAGCCCGTGGCATGGTGGGTATACCCCAACTTCGATGTCGTAGGGTCGATACCTGCTCTGTGCGACAAAAAAAAATGTGTACGGCCCCTCATCTTTCAAATCACCGACAATGCTCAACGAGTATTTCCTGTCTACAAAACGCTTCTCAAACTTGGCCGTTCGGAGTTGGTGTAAAACTGTAGGTCCCTTCCACTCGTGAGAGAACAATAGCACGCACAACACGAGTGGTTGCTGTTGATGTTAGTCTTTGCCCTTTAGGGGCTTTCATCGCTACTGATATAATTATTATATTTTTAGATCTAAAAGGTGACCTGGCACCCAACCAACCTTCACTTGACTTATATTACTGTCTGGCTATGATCGCTTGACTTAAATATCGCGAGTATAGTCGCCCCTAACTCGCTGGATTTAGGGGCAAACGACTGAATTGCCTGATCCTCGCTCTATGCAGCGGCCATCTAAATTTAGAGCACAAGAAGTAGCATATGGATGGCGCTACAACACCCCGGGCTATGCAGTAGGCTTAATATTACATCATTATTATACGCAATTTACTGTCCAGCTCCCAACTCCAACTCTTTTTTTTTTTTGCGAATTAATTTCTAGATCACAAGATTTTGATCAACTGAGCTCTAACTGCCCCCAAGGCTTACAGCAAGTTGTCCGTCAAGTCGGACTCTGGAGGTTGATGAACGTTTCTCGAAAGGCACTAATAATCTGATTCTCGTAACAAATCAGAGTAATTTGGAAACGTTTTTGAGACGAGACTCTTTCCTAAACAATGCTGAATAAGATCAATATGAGACAACGATTTCAGGTGTACGTGATCTGTCAAAAATAAAATCTATTGAGAAAATCACGCCTAAGTAAGCGCTACAATCGGGTAACGAATTTCATATAAAGGACCTTCGTTATCCAAATATCAATGAATTAAAGCTCTCAAAGGCAGCAAAATACCTAGCTGTCATATTCGATTCAAAACTACTGTGGACGGCTAACACGGGAAACCATAGGAAGTAAGGCATATGTAGCATTCTGTACGTGCACACGTGCCTTTGGAAACATTTGGAGTCTCAAATCACGAGCGCTATACGGGCTATATACCATGGTTGCAAGGCCTATACTAACCTATGTTTCTCGGATATAGTCAAGGAGAGGATACATTTTCTAAAGCAGATCACAAAAATACAAAGGTCGACCTGCCTAGGAACAACAGGTTGTCTCAGAACAACACCGACGGCAGCATTCGAAGCCGTACTATTCCTTTAACCTCTCGACTTATTCTGTTGCGTTGCGGGTCTTCGGAGAGACAAATAATATGGACACGCTTCCATAATCAAGTGTAAGGTCAGCAGCACAGCACGCGAGCTAAGCAGACTACCTGAACCTGACACTAGCTTCGGCAAAGACATTTCGCTTTCGTTTTCCGAATCGGAGACAATGGGTAGTAGCAAAAGGAGATATGTTACTGCACGGCTCATAGACGAGTGCACGTACATACGAAGGGGTAGTGTGGCACTAAAAGACCACTGTAGCGACTTCCAAGCCGCAGTGGCTACGATACACGAAGCGGCACTCGCGCTACAGGAACACTATATAATAAACAAATCTCCACATTCTCCGGCAGCCAAGAGGCAAAAAATAGCCATAGCATCGAACGTTTTGTCTTCGAAGCTTGTCGCAGCTTGGGTACGCAGAAAAAGCGTAACCTTGACTAACACTGTCACCCTTTTGCTGAATACCTGGCCATACTGGATGTACGCAGCTGGCGAAAGATAGTGCTGTCTGTAGAGGCTTGTAGGTTTAGGCCCAGGTAAACCCCGGACTGTAGTGCCAATCGAAGAAGAAGTTGGTTGAGGTCTCTCTCCACTTGCGTGCGCGATCGGCTTCGTGCTCGTCCTCTATTGCGTTGTCCCACTGGTTTGGAATCGAAGGTTGTTCGGGCTGGAGCAGTGCTGTCCATGCTCTCTACATGGCCTAACCATGTAAAGGGTTGAATCTGCAGATGCCTGGCTAGACTCATGTCGCTGTACAGCCCGTACAGTTCTTGGTTCCATCTTCTTCTCCAGAATCAATCAACGCAAGAAGGGACCAAAGATTGAACGCAGAACTTTTCTCTCGAAAAGACCGAGGGCTTCTTCATCATGCTGCGAGACAGTCCAGGCTTCCGTGCCATAGAGTAAGACAGGGATGATCAATGTCTTAATATTAGCTTAGTCCTTCGAGAGAGTTGATTGAAATCAGAGGTCTAAGATTTTGGTTGATGAAGACGTTGCATTGAATCCATTTTCACGAGGAAATCCACTGCCCTGATTGACATGTGTCCTGTTCCATTTCAATAATAGCTAAAGGAAATGTCCACTCCACCAACAACTCCACCTCATCCACTTCCAGTACCAGTCCAGATCGAAGATTCGCAGAACTTTCGCAAATTCTTCAAATGTAAATCAAAATAAATAATTCGAGCGTAATAAAGTGACAAGCCTCCGAGTTCTTTGCCAACTTCGCCAATTGCACTTCTTTTCAGCGCCAACAGCCAACACACCTGAATCCTTGAAAAGCGAGTAAAGTGAGAAGAGAAGAAAAAAGAGCGTAAAACAAGCGAACGAACAAAAGCAATATCCCCGTCAACAGTTCACAAACAACTTTGAATAAATTCTCGTGCTGTGCCGGTGCACGGTTCGTTTTGTCTTAAGAAATCCGCTGGCAAACTTCTCGGCAGCTTTCCATAATGATATCCTTCTGAGTTGCCTCCGCGTTGGCTATGAGTTCCTGTAATTTACAAAGTTCAGGAGATTTTCAATTTTCACGACAAGACGCTTGCAATAATCCTTGTAGGGAAACAAAAGTGCCAGTCAACGGAGAGAGAGAAAAAAAAAAGACCGCCCAAGAAAAAGTGCAAAGTCCTTAGGGCGAGGGCAAATCCTTGAAATTGCACACCTCCCACGCTTCTAATTCCGACGATGACGGCGAGATGAAACAGAAAATATGCCATCGTTCCCGTTCTTGTTGGAAGTTAATTTTCAATTGGTGGGGGGTTCCATAAAGTATCCCCGTCGACAGGATTTGTGCAAAAAAATGCGAACGAAATGTCCCTGACGATTGGCGGCTGTGTTCACGTGAACTCGTTGTTTAGGACATTCGATGTTCACGTTGCCGCCGCCTCTTTAATTTGCGCAGTCAACAAGACGGTTGCTATGCGCTCCAGTTTCTCCCTTTTTTTTTGTTAAAATTAAGCACAATTCCATTTACACTTTGATCTTTCGCTTGAGAAGCGTAGTCACACCCGCTGTGGGTGGCGGTGCGGTCGGTCGTCGCCCATCGCCCATCGCCCGTCGGTGACTTTGTTGTAACGTGCCCGCTCCCCGACGGCGCTGTAACACTTTGGTGGTATCCTGGGAATGCAATTGATTTCCAATTTGGGTTCGGTGAAATGTAAATTTGCGATAATTGGATGGACAAATTGGATATCCAATTATTCGCTTCAATAATTCAATAACGGCGCCCGAGCTCAGGGTGTATCTTTACGGCATCTACAGGGCCGCACAGCGACAATTGGTACAATTGGCTTAAAAGGATAGAGTCTGAATATTTCGTGTTTTTTTTTATGTTCTTGTTGGCGAGAGGAACGTTTTGGATGTCACATGCCGGATGCCATAAATCGGCTGCAGTCTGCTGACTGCACACGGCAAACAGGAGCTTTTTGTCTGCCTGCGGATTTGAATTTGGCACTAATTGCTGTCCGAAAAGTTGGTGCAGTGATGATGCACTTCGGTACGAGTTCGTTGGAAAAAGTGTTGATGATGGAAATATTCGGGGAGTTTGTCTTGTAGTCTTTATGCCGAGCAGACAACATGAAACGTCGTGGTTCGGGTCCAACCACTTAGTAAAGTAGTCCACCAAGCCAACCATGTGCCGATTGTTGTTCGGTGTTCGAGGTAGAGGTAGAGGTAGAGGTAGAGGTAGAGGTAGAGGTAGAGGTAGAGGTAGAGGTAGAGGTAGAGGTCCTAACATGTCTTCAGATGCACCCGAGTCTTTTGAGATCGTCTTTTCCTAGCACACACCTCGCATTTTGAGCACCAGCCATATACGTCGCGAGCTTGCTCAAACCATCTTTATGAAGATGGTCTCAGTCACTCCAAAGTGGTGGCTCTGCAATATCTGGGCTATGCCCTTTTGCGGTGTCACCAGTTGCCCAGTGAGCAGGTGCCTCTGATGATGCAGGTGCCTCTGATGATGTGTTTGGTGCCACATTTTTGACAAAGCTCAAAGAGTGTACATACTTGCTTTAAAAGGAGCCTCCACAGGCGTTAAGGGAAGGCCTACAATCTACGTTTTAGTGTGGACAAAAGCACACACAGCATGATTGGTTGTGGGTCCATAAGGGGGTTACAGCTCCACCCAAAAGCATACCAGGTGGACCCGAAGCCTTCTTCTTCTTCTTCTTGTGGCGCTACAGTCCGGGGTGAACCTGGGCCTCGGTCAACAATCCTCTCCAGCTGGCACGTTCTTTAGCCAGCTGCCTTCAATTTCGCACTCTAAGTTGGTTGAGGTCCTTCTCCACCTGAGTGCGCCATCGGGTTCGTGGTCGTCCTCTATTGCGTTGTCCCACTGGTTCGGAGTCGAAGACTCTTCGGGCTGGAGCAGTGTTGTCCATGTGCTCTACATGGCCTAGCCATCTTAGGCGTTGAATCCGTAGACGAATGACTAGACTCATGTCGCTGTACAGCCCGTACAGTTCGTGGTTGAATCTTCTTCTCCAGGAACCTTCAACGCAAACAGGACCAAAGATTGAACGCAGAACTTTTCTCTCGAAGAGACCAAGTGCGTCTTCATCCGCTCTTGAGATAGTCCAAGCTTCCGAGCCATAGAGCAGGACAGGGGTGATCGAGGTCTTATATAAGGTTACATTGGTCCTTCGAGAGAGGGCTCGACTACTCAATTGCCTCTTGAGCCCAAGGAAACAGCGGTTGGCAAGAGTTATTCTGCGTTTAATCTCATTACTGATGTTCTTCGCACTATTAACTTGGGAGCCAAGGTAGACGAAGTCCTTCACTACCTCGAAGTTGTAGCTGCCTATGGTGACGTTCTGACCGAGTCGTCGATGTTGTGTGTCCCTTTTTTGAGGACAGCATATACTTTGTTTTGCCCTCATTCACCGCTAAACCCATTTTTGCCGCCTCCGTCTCAATACAAGCAAACGCTTCATTGACGGCTCGCTGAGTTCGGCCAATCACGTCAATATCGTCCGCGTATGCTAGCAGTTGAACGGACTTCTGGAAGATCGTGCCTCTAGTGTTGGCGTGTGAGTTTCGCACGATCTTCTCCAACACGATGTTGAAGAAGTCACATGACAGCGCGTCGCCTTGTCTAAAACCTTTTTTGACATTGAAGGTCTCGGTGAGTTCGTTACCGACCTTGATGGAGCAGCGAGAGTTCTCCATCGTCATCCTGCACAACCTGACGAGTTTGGCAGGAATATCAAAACTAGACATGGCTTTGTATAGCTCGTCTCTATGCACGCTGTCATATGCGGCCTTAAAGTCGACAAATAGGTGGTGGGTGTCGATCTGCATCTCTTGGGTTTTTTCGACGATCTGCCGTAATATGAAAATTTGATCGATGGTGGACTTCTCAGGCCTGAAACCGCACTGATAAGGACCTATCAGGTTGTTGACGAATGGTTTCAGGCGCTCACACAGAACGGCAGAGAAGATCTTGTAGGCGATGTTAAGGAGACTTATTCCCCGATAGTTGGCGCAGTCAAAGGGGTCTCCTTTCTTGTGGATCAGGCAGACGATACTAAGATTCCACTCGTCGGGCATGCTTTCGTCCGACCATATCCTACAGACGAGCTGGTGCATGCGCCCAACCAGATCATCTCCAGCTGCCTTAAACAGTTCCGCGGACAATCCGTCCGCTCAAGCAGCTTTGTTCGACTTCAGTCTCGATATCACTGCCTTGACTTCGTCTATATCGGGAAGACGGACTTCTCTTCTATCGTCGTCCATTGCGTGGAGTGGAACATTCTGCCTGACAGCGGTATTGGTGCCCTCTTCGCCGTTTAACAGTCTGCAGAAGTGATCCTTCCAGATTCTCAGTATCGACTGCGACTCTACTACGAGTTGTCCCTCTTCGTTCCGACACGCTTCTGTTTGATATCTGTACCCTCTGGATCGTTGTTTCACCCACTGGTAAATCTTTCGGACATTATTTCTGCCGTACCACCTCTCCATTTCCTCGATCGAGCACTTCTCATGCTCCTTTGAGAAGCCGGTGCTCTTCCCTTTTTTTTAAGTTCGAAGAGTTTACGAACCACTCTCGTCCTTCTAACCAGCGTCGCCTTATATGCTGCTAGCTTCGCTGAATGCGCCCGCCGACACTCGTTGTCAGACCATGGGTTTTTTCTAGGTGGCATTGTAAAACCCAACACATCAGAGGCAGCGTCTCTGATGGCGTTTTGACAACGGTTCCACTGTTCGTCGATTGTTTCGCCTGGCAAGGTTGGACTCCCTGAGAGCTTCAGGGAGACTCGATCGGAGAAGTTCCCAGCGGTCGATTACGATTGTAGCTTTCCAACGTCAAACTGTTTTGGTCTTGCTCTACTCCGTTGTACAATCGTTATCCGAGTTCTGACCTTGGTTACAACGAGGTAATGGTCCAAGTCGGTGTTGGCACCTCGGAACGTTCGGACATCGAGGACACAGGAGGAGTGTCTGACGTCGATCGCAATGTGATCAATCTGGCTGACGGCTGATTGATCAGGGGACCGCCAGGTCCCTTTGTGAATGTTGAGGTGAGGGAACCGCGTGCTGGCTACAGTGAGGACCCGAAGCCCCTTAAGAGAAATATGCCCACAGACACGCAAGCACATCCTAACTGCCCAATTTGCGCCGTCAATCAACTTCAGCCCACCAAGGATCCAGGCCATTTAGAAGGTTTCCATCACCTGCACATCAGGGAAGAGCGAAGAGCTCCGTGCAATGCCCGGTGTTGTGTTCCAATTAAAACAGATGCCACACAAAAATGCTCACCAAACTCGAATAAACACGATTCACGTCCATCGCTCAACAAGTCCTCTTCCTTCCGGACGCGCAGTTAAACACCAGACGAAGCCACAAAAACACACGACGACGACCAGCAGTCCGCCTCGAAAGTGTTACTTACTCAAATTTGTTCCTAGAACGTCTGCGTTCGGGTGTGTGCCCAAGAGGAACCCATTTCCGGGAAGTTTAAATTAAAACGTTCGTGTCTCGAAACTATTTCAGCGCACACAACGACTCTGCGGAGCGAGTACATGTGCAACGCGATGCAATAAATTCGCCTTATTGCACAGCTCGTGCACCGTGCCGCGGAACAAGACAATAAAAGCCCGTAAGTGGATTAGCCCCGAGAGAGAAGATAAACTACCGCAATAAAAATGAGAATTTGTCCCGGTGAATTGAATTACTCCGTTTAGCGGGAGAATCGGAATCAGTGCGACGGAGGCGAGGGAATGAATCGCACGGACGGACGTGACTTCCTTCCGAAATGGCATGTGCCAATTGCGCCGTAATGGCGGGTCATATTTCCGTTCCTTCGGTGTGGTCACTGGCCAGACCGCATCGCAAATTGCTGAAGATGTTCAGTTCATCACATCGCACAGAGCGGGCAAACCATTTGAATATTTCACAAGCGATTAGCCAAACAATGGTCAGAAATCGTTTTCCGTCTGGCTGGGCAAATGCACAAAGAAGCCTCGTCCGTCAGACACAAGTACGAATCCGGAATGATTGCGGAGTAAATATCGGCTGGGGCCTATAATTAATGAGTGTTGACTGCAGATACTTTGGCTTCTGAGCAGTGGCCATTCAATCAGAAGGACTCAAACAGAATTATCTATGGGAATGCAATGGGTGGTCAGTGAAGCAGTCAAAAGCGATGCGTAGGCTGGTATATTTGCTCTGGTGGTTTGCATATGAATGGAGCGGAGCTTTGATGTAGCCCTGAAATGATGGTTAAGTGTGGGAGCTCCTCTGTTCAGTCAAGGGTTGGCGGTATGTGGTTTTTAGGAGATTAGTGGGATGACTCACAGCTCGACAGCAACATTTCGAGATATTGCCAGTGATGCCAAGATGATGAGCGAAATACGAAGTGTACGCTATTCTCAAGAAAGGACATACAACATCGACGCCAACTGCCAAAAGAGCTTCAAAATGAACAGCGTATTTTGGTACTGTCTTTCTCGGAACCTAGCCATGCGTCTGCGGATTCACGGCTGCTGTCTGAGCCTATTGGAGGGCATGTGCAACTCGGCTCTGGTCCGAAAAGTGCGCCACCGAAGATACTGACGTACATTGTTATGTTGTCACATGTTGGCAGTGGAAACAGACCAAGTCTCTTGAATCTCCCCAATCCCAAAACAAAAAAACAATAATCCACACGAGAGAAATGAAAATGTGACGGAAGTTACGACCAGGATTACCAGCGACTTCTCTCTCTACCTACTGCAGTCTGTAACAGGCAATCAATGAGTCCGATATTCTGAAGATCTATCCGACAGGACTCTGGAATCATCATCGATCAAGTTCTAGAGGGTAAGTCCATGCCGACAACATCTAAGGGAAATAGCGGATGGATGCAACCCTTACCCTATGCTAGGTCCTATAAACAAGTGTTATCCTTGCAACGAACAAGTCGATAAAGTAACTAGAATCTTTTTGAGCGAAGCTTAAATTCGACCCTGCACTTACCTAAGCCAGCAGATAGGGTTGCACCGTGAAATCGGGCACTAGAATTAGACAGGGGCCTCTGGCAGGCAGAATGATCCACCTAATTTGGTCGAAGATGAAGAAGAATTCCTAGCTGCCCGACTTGGACAAGGTGAAGATAGCAAGATTACTTGGACGAGACTGAAGTCAAACCAAGCTCCGCGAGCGGACGGACTGTCCGCGGAACTGTTTCAGGCAGCTGGGGATAGTTCTGTTGGGCGCGTGCACTAGATCATTTGTATGATATGGAAAGATGAAAGCACTCGCAACAAGTGGAATCTCAACATAGTTTGCCTGGTTCAAAAGAAAGGAGCCCACTTTGACTGCGCCAACTCTCGAGGGTTGTCTCCTCAATATCGCATACAAGATCCTCTCTCCCGTTTTGTGTACCCGCCTGAGACCCATACCAGTGTGGCCTCAGGCCAGGAAAGTCCAAGTGATAATCGACACTCAGTAGCTATTCGTCGGTTTCAAGGCAGCGGTTTCAACAGCGCAATGTCTGGTCTTGACATTCCTCCTAAGCTTGTCGGGTTGTGCAGGAGGACGATGGTTAACTCTCGGTGCTTCATGAATTGAGAATCTCGTGCGAAACTCAAACGTCAACACCAACGGCACGTTCTTCTGAAAGTCCCATTCGCGGGTGACATTGACGTGATTGAACACAGAGAGCCATAAATCAGGCGTTTGCTAGCTTAGAAGCATAGGCTCGCAAAGTGAGTCTGGCGGTAAACCAAAGAAAAATAAAATACATGCAGTCATGACGAAATGACGCACAACATCGACGTCCCGGGCAGAGTATCGGATGGCTTTGTCTACCTCGGTTCAGCAGTGAATAGGGACAACAACAACAGTACCGAGATCAAACGCAGAATCACTCTTGCCAATTGCTGCTCCTTTGGGCTTAAGAGGAAATTGACTAATAGAGCCCTCTCTCGTAGAACCAAGCTGGCTTTGTATAACATCTTGATGCTTCCAGCCCTGCTCTACGACGAAGAGTCATGGATGCTATTGAAAGCGCATGAGTAAGCTCTTGGTCTTTTTGGAACAAAAGTTCTGTGTGACATTTTTGGTCCGGTTTACGTTGATGGTGTCAGGAGGAGAACATTCTACCGCGAACTGTACAGCGACATGCACCTAGTTAAGCGGACCAACGCTGACGATGGACAGGCCATGCAGGGAGGATGAAAACCACGGCAACACTGGAATCCAAAGAATCGACAGGGTTAACAACCCAACCCAAAAACGAAATTCTGAATGAATAGAGTCAATACTCGATGGCTTGACGTGGGTAGTGGAGCAACAGGGAGAACTGGAGACGCTGGGTCGACTTTATTGATCTGCTTTCGTCGCATTGAGCATCTCGTGCTAATACGAGTCCTTACCCTTACCCACTGAGCATATGCGGTCTTAGGAATAATGTCGGTCTCATTGTAGCAACGCATTCGCAAACAAGGGCACAGTGGACCCTACATGCTGGCCTAAGTGTGCCACTCCCATGCGGCTGGCAGAGCTACGTGCCCTGAAACCTACAAAACCAGCCTTTTGCAGTTGCACATGGTCGTCCTATCAAAGGCTTTCTTCGGTCTCAACTTCGCGAATCGACTGTTGAACTCCAGCAGCAACTTAAATAATTCCTTCATTTATCTTCATTTTGCAAGGTACACACTTCAACTGTCCCCACAACTTGAAGTCGGTGTGTACTCTGATCCACTTAATTCCGATCTACTCAATGGTCAAGGACAATTGACCGAAACATCAGGTTTCCCCCCAGGAAATCAGGAAAACACAATCAAAAACCAATTAGATAACAGATAGAAGCCGCTCTCGTCTATTCCACGCCGCTTAATGTCCCTGTCACCGATTTCAGCACCATCATTAGCCACTGAGTGTGCATTTAAAGTTCTCCGGCTCATCAGCGGACGCTCCCCGTCACCGCAACTCAGTTGCGTTCAGTCTCGATAAAGTTATCTGCTGTTGCGGCGGTCTGCTCAAATGTCAAACATTAGTTACGCTACATTAAGGCTGCACACTTTGCCACCAGCCAGCACGGAGTGCGGAGCGGAACCATGTCCCCGGAGCCAAGGTGGTCGCATTACGGCACACCCCGGCCAACCGCCATCCCCGACGAAGGTCCTTAAAATTAATTATCGATTCTAAAGAAGCCATTTGTATTTAAAGCAATTTGTATTCAAGGTAACCTAACACCAGCAAGCAGACCGAAAAGTGATTGCTAACTGCAAGAGTTCTACATAATAAATGACAGCACGGAAGATTACTCAAACTTCTCCGTCGCTCCCTTGCTCCGTTGCTCCGCTGCTCCGGTTGAGTAATTATCCTTGGCGCTGCGCTGCCTGGGACGCCCCAAACTCGACGTTGCCCCGGCCCACCACTACAGCACCACTGATCGCAGGTGACAACCAGTTCGGCTGCTGCTCTGTAATCATAATCAGAGTCGGGAAGTTAATGAGTTTTTGGGTGGTTGCGCCGTGCAGCGTCCTCCGTGCACACGTGGCTGAGGTTATTCTATTGCAGGAATTTTTAATTACGTGCTGATGTCCCGTGAGGGATGGCCGATGTCGGGGGCGTCGTCCACTGGTGCAGTTTGTCTCCTGTCACGCCCGGCCCTGAGTTGTGGCCCTCCATCGAGACGCAATAAATTTGCAAGAAAAGCTCCTGTCTGCGAATGTCGTCCGAGCATCCTGCCTAGAGGCATTTTTTGTCTAACTCAAATCCGATTGACGGCCGCCCCGTGAGCGGATGGCGGAGGAAGAAGCGAAGGAAAGTTCAGCCGTCTTGTCGTTTTTTCCGTGGCGCAGCATCCTGGTAAGTGAGTTAGCTGCTGGATGTGTTGCACTCAATTGAGTGTACATTATATCCTGTTTGTTGAACTAGCTTTTTTTCTCTCTCGGAGGAGATTTATGTCACAAAACAGGCAAAAAAGAGCAGTTTACAGTGTGTGCGCATAAAATGAAAGCTGGTGTGCAAAGGAAGGAGCGTCCTGGTGCTGCGAACAAAAAACCAACAATTGTGCGGTGTTTCTCTTGCGATTGCCCGCTCGCCAGATGCGAGAGGAAGTAGACTGTCTGAGCATTTTTGTTCGTCCAGATGAATTGGTCTTTTATGCAAATCGGGGCACGGAGAGGAGTTGTGTGAGGCATTAGTTTATTTTGAAAACATTCGCCGTATGAACGACGGCGCTGATGACATAAATTGGGGAAGCGATACGCAAGAGATCGTATGAGAGCTGTCAGTGATTCAAAATTAAACCAACAGCTTCGTGTCTAAGCCCGAAGAATACTTGTACTCCTTCATAGTGGGTGCCACGCACGATGCTTCCTGACATTTACGTTAAAAATCCGCAATCACATGGTGGTTCTTGTGGGGCCCTCTTCTTCCTCTCAGAGCTTCTGGTATTTACTTGTCCCAACTGGGACATGCACCAATGTGGCATGGGCAGTGTAGTGGATCGATTTTCGCTTTGAAAACAGACCTAGTTGGAGAGTGTTACTAATACCTACTCAGGGAGACGATCCATGAAGGGTCTGAGCCTGAGCAGTTGCTGCTTGCCATCGGTGACGGTCCTGAGCACGCTGCTTCCAGTCATCAAGGCCAAACTGTCTTACATCCGCAATGACTCGGTCTCTGTACCGGAGGTTCGGTCTTCCTCCCTTTCTCGAACCAAGAGGCTCGGATTCGAAGACCCTCTTAGCTGGAGCGTTGGTGTCCATGCGCTCGATGTGGCAGAGCCAGTGCGGTCGACAGATTTTTGCCTTCCGGACTACATCCACATCCTTGTACAGCTCGTAAAGCTCGCAGTTGTGTTTCGTCCTCCATTCGCCTTCCTCGCGACGCAGAATTTTTCTTTCGAATTCACCAAGAATCAGCTCTGCAGTTTTGCTAACCGTTCAGCTTTCAGCTCCATAAAGCAGAACCGGCAAAATAAGAGCCTTGTGGAGCATGATTTTGGTCCTTCGAGTCTGGAGCTTCGAGCCCAGTTGTTTTGACAGACCGAAGTAGCATCGATTGCCAAGGGCGATCTCCACAACGATCGCATTTGTGGAGTTAACCTTTGCCCGGAGCTAGACAAACTCCTTTCCTACACCGAAGCTGTCGATTGTAAGGTTTTGGTCTAGGTGGTGTGCGTCGGATATATTTTTGCTCGCCAGCATATATTTTGTCTTATCCACGTTCATCACAAGACCGGCTCGTTTCGTCTGTTCCTCATTTGCCGTGAAAGCTTCCACTACGGCGCGTTGGGACCGAGCGATAATGTCGATGTCATCAGCGTATTCCAACAGCTGGACTGGCTGGTAGCAGATAGCGTTTTCTGCGATTACAGAAGTTTCGGTTTCACACTGTTCAGACGTTTTTGGACCGAAACACATGCTGCATCGCATATTTGTTAGCGTGGTGCGACACAACCGGCTCAATTTTCCCGGCCATCGATTCGAATGATTCCGTGCAACGAATGTTGTAATATGCGGCTTTAAAGTCGACAAACCCTATCGATAGAAGGGGTACCACCTTCCATGCCGATCGCTACAGACTATCATCTTTTAAAGATTCATACAATCAAAACCACCAAAGACAAATGGCTAGAAAGCACCACCTGCCTTAAAACAAAAGAAATCTGGCCATCACTTAACATAAAACGGTCACTCAGTCTACTTGGACTCAGCAAGCCCTCAGTAAGGACCCTTATAGGAGTCATAACCGGGCACTGTGTAATTGGCACTCATGCTCGCAGGATGGGTGCTCCATATAATGATTTTTGCAGAAGCTGCATGGATGAAGAGGAGGAAGAGAACACTCATCACGTTCTCTGCTCCTGCAGTGCTCTGCGCCTACTACTTCAGCGATCGTAACGAGCTAAAAAGTGCCAGCATTGGCCAACTAAATCGGTTCATCAGCAGCACCAACTGGTTCCAGCGTTAGGAGAAGTCAATCCGCGTGGTATCACAATGGGCCTATTCTGGCCTAAGTGTGACTGCTCTGCAGCAGTCAGCCACTACAACCTAACCTAACCTAAAGTCGACAAAGAGTTGGAGAGTATGAATTTGAATCTCGCTGGTCTCGCTGGATTTACCTAAGCGTGAGTACTTGGTCTCTGGTCGATTAGCCGCTCTGGTAGGTGCCGTTTGTGAGGTGCACACCGGTTTTAGAGGTTCACACAGTACGCTGGATAGGGTCTTGAAGGCGACGTTGGGCAGGGATATACCTTTGTAGTGGTAGGATCGCTTTTTTTGTGGATGCGGCTTATGGAGCTGATATGTCAGTCATCGGCCATGCTTTCGTCCTCACAAATTCGTCAGATGATCTGTTGCAAACTCCCTACCAGAACATTGCCACAGCTTTGAAGATCTCTGGTGGTGAGCCATCTGAGCATGCGGCTTTGTTGTTCTTCAGCCTTTTAATGGATGTGCGGCCTTCTCCAAAGCTGGGTGGGAGGACTACTTCATCGACTGGAAGTGGTATTTCCTGGTTTCCTAGCACTCTCTACTGGTGGGCCCGCTAAGCAGCTGCTGGAAGTACCGCTTAAACACATCCACCGTTCCCTGTGGATTACCCTTTGCAATTTCAAAGAGCCTGGGAGCTTTTCCTGAATCCCGTGGCCAGGGTTTTGGCTTCTTGTAGAGGGTCCGTATTTTTTCTTTGTCCTTCTTCTTCTTCTTCTTGATTGGCGCTACAGTCCGGGGTGGACCTGGGCCTCAACCAACATGCCTCTCCAGCCAGCACGATCTTTCGCCAGCTGCCTCCAGTTGCGCACACCAAGTTGGTTGAGGTCCTTTTCCACTTGTGTGCGCCATCTAGTGCGAGCACGTCCTCTGTTGCGCTGTCCCAATGGCTCGGTGTCGAAGACTCTTCGGGCCGGAGCTGTGGTGTCCATCCGCTCTACAAGACCTAGCCATCTTAAGCGTTGGATCCGAAGACGCTTAACTAGGTGCATGCCGCTGTACAGCCCGTATAGTTCGTGGTTGAACCTTCTCCTCCAAACGCCATCAACGCAAACAGGACCAAAGATCGTACGCAGAACTTTTCTCTCTCTTTCTTTGTCCTTAAACTCTTCGATATCCTTGAGTTGGGAGGTTGCAAGAGACCTTTTCTTCAGGCGTAGAAGCCTCTCCTTCTCCCGTCTTCTAGAACAGTACTCCTGTTGTGTTACTCCAGTTTTCCGTTTCAGTGCTTTTTGGTATGCGTCGTCAGTTGCGCATTTTTTCTGCTCACACGCGCCATCTTATCATGGCCGAGCGGCACTGTAACCACATATCATTGACTTCTATGATCCACGTATGTATGCATACAGAAGAGTCTGGCTCTGGGAATCTCCGGTGTTCTCAGGCGTTCAATGTCAAGACTTCTCTTTGTTGGCTGGTGCAGCCTTCTGACATTGGACAGTTGAGCTCTAAATCTTGCAGCGATGAGAAAATGTTCAGAGTCGACGTTTGTCTCCCTGAATGTTTACAGCCATGATATGTGATGCGTTTTATCCGTCAATGAGCACATGGTCCATTTGTTTGGCAATTCGACTGTTCGACCGTCCAGGGACAGCCAGGATGACGGAACCTTGAGCTACTTATAATCATATTAAGGCCTGTCACTCAGTCAGAGAGCCGGAAGCCGGTGTTTGTTGTCGTGTCGTGGAGGCTGTGCTTTCTGATCACTCAGCCAAAAATGTTTTCGTTACCGATCCCGAGTACGATTTTGACATCATTCTCCTAACTGGTTTCATAGACATCGTCCAAGAGGTCGTGGTAGTCCTCTTTGACTGAGTCGTAGCCTCTTCAGTAGGGTCGTATGCACTCACGAGGCTGATGTTGTAGAACCTTGGATCTTGAATGCGGATCACAGTCAGGCGATCACTTATCCAAATATGTGCAAACTTTTGTGACAGCTGTAATATACGCCGCACTCTTTCTGCTCGAAAATCTCTTCGTCGTTTCTAGCATTTGTCTTGGAGCGCATTAATATTCGTATTATACTGACATTTTTCAGTTTTTGACGGGCTCTTGAAGTATGGGGTGTTCTTACATTCCAGGAGCACACTCTCAAATCATTGTCTTTTTTTGCGCCTTGTCGTCGTTGTAGCTCCGTCCTTAGCTCTAAGGGCATCTTCCGCTCTTGTAATAGTTTCGTGGGCGGGTTGTTAGCCCTCTGTACAATCGCAAGAGAATCTGATGCATGCATTGGTTTATCTTTGAAGGGTTGTTGGGATAGCTTTCCTGGGGACGCCGCTAAGATGCTGCTTTCAGCTAGCTGCATGCATCGAAAAGGATCGTTGTTGGCACCCTGCCAAGTTGAGAGTGACCAACAACATGGCTCTGTGATTGAATTTGTCCTGTACTATTAAAAGAACATATGTAATATTCGGGCAGCTACGATACGGCCAGGATGAACATCGCCATCAGCGCGTCGAGCACGGCATCACGCATCACAGCCAAGAACAGGTCGAGTTCCTACAGGTAAGCAGCGCTCCTCCTCGTTGGTGCGCCACCACTCGCGCTTGACTCTCTTTCAGTGACGGACAATTGCGGCAGACGTCGACGTCGACGTCCAACTACAACTCGACCAGCGAACCCCCAGCTACCTGCGCGGCTTCGAGTCGTCCAGCAGCCGGCCGGAGCAGAAACCGCGACGCCACTGGAAGGACTTCGACTCGGGCTCGGAGACCGACGGCAGAAGCCTGGAGCTGGCCAGCAGCCACTTCAGCGTCGACGACGAGTCCCGGACGGCGCGCAGCAGTGGAACACAACGATGCCCCGGCGTCAGTGCCACGACGTCGTACTTGCCGAACATGACGGAGAACGTTCAGACGACCACTCGCCGGAACTGAACGTCGTCCAGAGCCCACAGCTGTTCCCGAACGTGAACAAGCCCGTGTACGCGCCGTGATGGTCGAGCCAGCTGCTGGACGCCTACCTGCCGACGCGTCGCAGGGCACGCACAAGACCAGCTCGCCGAACCCGCTCCCCAACCCCGACGCAATGTCGGCTTCCTTTCATTTGAATTATTCATCAAAAAATAATCTAACTCCCTTATCCAATTACAATCATCTACAGACTTTAACACATTGCTGTGAGCAGGTAATGGCTCCGTTATCAATTGTTATCCGAGCACTCTCGTTGATTTTGAATTGCCAGCCGATAAATGTTATCCAAACCGTCAAATGGCGGGCAACTAAGATCGACTGCATCAACTTATTTGTGATCGATAACATTTGCCAACTCCATCTCCAATTCGAGCACAAGGAACTCAAAAATGACGCTGCATTAAAATCTACGACGCACAGATGCCGTAACCGAAAAACAAAACTATTACCCCACGGATACGTGTGAATGTGTCTAAATTTGGTTAGTCGACTTAAAGGTCTCCCCCTCTGTGATAAGATATTTCATATCACTCTCAGGCAGTCTCAGATAAGCTTTTGTTTTAGAGAAACTTACTTAAGTCAGCCGCTCCACGGAACACAATTAGTTTCGTTCAAAATGACCAGCAAAGCGGTCGGTTTGTGTGTGCTGCTCGCGGCGCTGGCGCATGTGGAGTGCGCCAATATTCTTGGCATCTTCACGATGTACAGTCCCTCGCACAACATCATCCACGTCGCGGCAGTCCGGGCACTGGCCGACGCTGGCCACAATGTCACAGTGGTGACGATGCTGCCGCTGAATGACAAGAACCCCAACTACAACGTGATCTTCATACCACCCTCAGCCGAGGATCAAAAGCGGCTGGGGGATCTGTTCCACAACATGGCCGTGTCGACGAGCAAGTTGGAAACCTGGCGATACACTCTGTCCGCGTTGGGCGTTATGAACGACGTCCAGCAGAAGATCGTGACGAGTCCCGCGTTCAAGGACCTCATGGACAGGGATGTCAATCACTTCGACGTGATGCTCTACGGATACGGGTACAACGACTTCCACTTCGGGATCGCCGACCACTTCAAGTGCCCCGTCATCGTGAGCTACATTAACGTGCCAACGGGGCCGATCAACGCGTTTGTGGGCAACCCAGAGGGCACTTCATACATTCCCCTCCCTTGGCTGGGCACCAAGCCCATGGACTTCTGGAGGCGGCTGGGGAACTTCGTGCTTTCTCCCATCACGGATGCCATCATGGTGTGGACCACTCAGCTGACGGAGCATTATCACAAGTAAGTGCGACGCAGCAGGGGTGCGATGTCAGTTAGCTGAACTTTCGATTGCAGGGCGAACTTCCCGCCGGAACTGGGCTACCGGTCGCTGGACGAAATGAGGAGGAACGTGTCGCTGGTCTTCTGCAGCACCTTCTTCAGCGAGGGTCCGATACGCCCGGTGGCGCCGAACTTCATCGAAATCGGCGGCATTCAGATCAAGGAGAAGCCGGCGCCATTGCCTGAGGTGAGTAGGGGACTCGTGCATCAGCGCTCCACTCCATGCCTTTTCATTTCAGGACATCCAAGCGTTCCTGGGCTCGGCGGACGATGGGATCATCTTCTTCAGCCTCGGCTCGAACGTGAAGAGTGCCGACTTCAGCCAGACCACGTCCGAGATGATCTTCAAGGTGCTCTCGCAGCGGAAGGAGAAGGTCCTGTGGAAGTGGGAAGACGGCCAGGGGCCGGGCAGCGCGCCGAACATCCTCTTCCGCAAGTGGTACCCGCAAGACGACATCCTGGCCCACCCGCAGACAAAGCTCTTCATCACGCACGCCGGCAAGGGCAGCATCGTTGAGGCGCAGTACCACGCCGTCCCAATGCTAGCGCTGCCCATCTTCGGCGACCAGCCGACGAACGCGGCCGTCATGCAGGCCGAGGGCTACGGCCTCGTCCTCGACTACCACCACATGACGGAGGACGAATTCCGGCGCCAGCTGGACGAGATCCTCGGCAATTCAACGTACGCCGACAACGTGAGGCGCTACTCGAGCCTCTACCGCGACCGGCCGATGACTGCCCGCCAGAGCGTGGTCTACTGGACGGAGTACGTGATCCGGCATCACGGCGCACCGCACCTGCAGAGCCCCAGGGTCCACTTGAACGGGTGGCAGTACAACTGCGTCGACGTCATCGCCTTCCTGCTGGTCGCGCTCTTTGCGACGTTCTATGTTTTGAAAGTAATTGCTAAGTTGGTTGTGAAATCGTTGCGTCACTTGTGCCGTTGTAATCGCAAGACAAAGAGAGAATAAAATGTACACCGAAATCCGTTCAATCACTTCACTTGATAAGATAAGGCGCGAATAAAACCGCTGCGAGTGCCGCGGCCCTGCAATAGTTCACTGTTGGCATTCCGTCGGTTTGGTTGTTTAGTGCGCACCAATGGCTGTCGGTCTGGGTCTTTTATTCGCTGTCGGGCTTCTGGCCGTCGCGCCCTTGGCCAGTGAGGGGGCCAACGTCCTCGGGGTCTTCACCAGCAGCAGCCCGTCCCATGTCATCATTCACATGGCTTACGTGCGGATCCTGGTGGAGCGCGGGCACAATGTGACCGTCGTGACGACGACTCCGCTCAAGGAGAAGAACCCTCGCTTCAATCACATCTACGTGGCTCCCTCGGAGGAGGCGCAGAAGGGAATGGACGAAGTCAAGTCGAACGTGGCGAAGAAAAGTGGTTTGATGAGTGTGGTGAGTACGGTGCGCGGACTTTTCGCGAACATTGGCAGAGCCTCCCGCGAAGCCATCAAGGACCCACGCGTTCAGGACCTGATCCACAACCCGGACAACAAGTTCGAACTGATGATCCTGGGCTACTTTGCGAACGACTACGAGCTCGGGATCGCCGCGCACATGAAGTGCCCCATCATCATCAGCTGGATGGGTCCCACCAACATGCTCGTCGACCGATACGTTGGCAACCCGCCGGAGATAGCCTACGTCCCAGCGTCGCCGCTGATGCCATCGGCGGATCCGCTGACCTTCACCGGGAGACTGTGGAACTTCTTCGTGTTCTCCATGACGAAGTTGGTCATGTGCCTTATCGATGCGCACGTCAGCACGAACTACAAGTAAGTGCACGAGGACTTGGCTGGCGGGCCCTCTAATGCATTCTTTTGGTTTTCAGGGAACTGTTCCCTGCGCCAGAGTACCCGCCACTAGCCGAGGTAAGCAAGCGGGTCTCCTTGCTGTTTGCCAACTCACACTTCACGGAGGGCAATGTGCGACCGAATGTCCCGGCGCTGGTCGACGTGGGTGGCATCCAGATCAAGGACAAGCCCGATCCACTGCCAGAGGTAAGTCATACATCCAGTGTGCCATCAAGACACTGAATCCTTCCTTTCTCCAGAACCTTCGCCAAGTGATGGATGCCGCTTCAAAGCACGGCGTCATCTACGTGAGCTTCGGTTCGAACCTCGGCAGCAAGCACATCGAAGGGTTGACTGAGAAGATGTACGCCGTGCTGTCCACCGTCAAGCAGACTGTCCTCTGGAAGTGGGACGGCAAGGACAAGCCGGGGAACGCACCGAACATTCACTTCCAGAAGTGGCTGCCGCAAGACGACCTCTTGGCACACCCAAACATGAAGCTCTTCATCACCCACGCCGGCAAGGGAAGCGTCGCCGAGTCCCTGTATCACGGCGTTCCCATGGTTGCCATTCCCATGTTCGCCGAACAGCCGGCGAATGCACAGAAACTACTGGAAGACGGTTTCGGGCTTAAAATGGACCACATATCCATGACAGCCGGTAGCCTCCGAGCTGCCGTCACGGACGTCCTGGAGAATCCGAAGTACAGGGAAGCTGTCAAGCGCTTCTCCACGCTCTACAGGGACAGGCCGATGAGTGCCAGGGAGACGGCTGCCTACTGGATGGAGTACGTGATCCGACACAAGGGAGCCTACCACATGCAGAGTCCCCTCATGCATCTCAACGGACTGCAGTACCTGAGCATGGATGTCATTGCGTTCCTGCTGCTCTCTCTGTACGTTTCCTTCAAACTGCTGACACTCACCGTGAAGGCTGTCTGTGGACTGGTTCGCGGGCGGTTGTGTGCCAAGAAGCAGAAGGTGAAGAAGCACTGATCAGCGAGGTCTTTTGTAAATAAACACTGATAGAGAATCGAATCCCCTTTGCGTTTGTCTAAATCGAATTGTTGTGATCTCCGATAAGACGCACGCCTATGGAGACAGTGGTTGGTAGCCCCGTCTGACGGCGGTTTCGCGTGGTCATTCTGTAAGACCAGGCGGCTGATAAGATAAGGGTCTGCGAGATTAGAGCGAATTGTCATTGTAGTCAGATTAGATACAGAATCTGCCGATGTCAGCTGAGTGGGGCATTAGTCAAGCGACACACAGCTGCAGTGCACCAGTGCATCGAAGCGGTCTAGCTGCCCTCAGTGTTGCAGGCTGTATTGGGGCCTCCTAGAGATTCTGTCTACATTGTCTCACAGAGTCGGAGCCAATTTCTTCGTGCTACGTGCGACATAGCGAGCGCGAGTGTTGCTCAGTTTAGTTCAGGCTTATCTTCCTTATCGTAAAGGGATAAGTTTGCTTCCACCGTAGATTGGATTTCAGCTAATCAAGGTTGCCGATAGAACATAATCGCTTCTGAAGGCAACACCTATCGAGTGGAATCATGCCATAAATGCTGTCTTTTTCTACCAATTCGAGCTAAATGAACAGTGTTCGCTTTCAGAGTGTTGACGGATGCTTGCAGTGGGTACATGAAAACGGACATAAATTTTGCCAAAAATCACACTGGATTCTCCACGAAAGATTAGTCTTTCCTGGAACTTTATACACTAAAATCTCTCAAGAATCCATCGAGATGTATCACGACCAGACGTCAAACCACGTGAGCAGCCAACTTCAGCAAAGCATCTTCTTAGATGAAGCAACAGAGCAGGAAGTGCTTAAGATGATTGAGTCAGCTGAATTGTACAAGAGGTCTTGGAGCAGATAACATCAGACCTCAAGCTGAACGCCACTGTACCACTGTAGTATGTGTCAATGTCATGTGCCAAGGCTGATAAAAAGGTCGATGCTTCGATTAAAGCGAAACAGGAAACTACAGGCCGATTGCAATCCTACCCTCTGTCGAAATATGCCTGGAAGAAGTACTTGTTAATCCTGTCACCCGAATCAGTACTGGCTCTTGAGCCCAAAGAAGCAGCGACTGGCAAGAGTAATTCTGCGCTTGATCTCGGTACTGGTGTTGTTGTCCCTATTTACTCCAGAGCCTAGGCAGACGAAGTCCTTCTTCTTCTTCTTTGTGTGGCGCTACAGTCCGGGGTGGACCTGGGCCTCAACCAACATGCCTCTCCAACTAGCGCTATCCCTGGCTAGCTGTCTCCAGTTTCGCACACCAAGTTGGTTGAGGTCCTTCTCCACTTGGGTGCGCCACCTTAAACGCGGGCGTCCTCTGTTGCGTTGCCCGACAGGTTCGGATTCGAAGATTCTTCGGACCGGAGCTGTGGTGTCCATACGCTCTACATGACCTAGCCACCGTAGGCGTTGGATCCGTAGACGCCTAACTAGGCTCATGTCGCTGTACAGCCCGTACAGTTCGTGATTGAATCTTCTTCTCCAGAACAGGACCACCAATCGTGCGTAGAACTTTTCTCTCAAAGAGACCAAGGACTTCTTCATCCGCTTTCGAGATTGTCCATGCCTCCGCGCCGTATAGCAGGACTGGGATGATCAGAGTCTTATATAGAGTCAACTTGGTTCTTCGACAGAGAGCTCTATTACTCAATTGCCTCTTGAGCCCGAAGAAACAGCGGTTGGCAAGAGTTATCCTACGCTTGATCTCGGTACTGATGTTATTAGTACAGTTTACTCCGGAGCCGAGGTAAGTGAAGTCCTTGACTACCTCGAAGTTATAGCTGCCCATTGTGACGCTCTGTCCAAGACGTCGATGTTGTGTGTCCTTTTTCGAGGACAGCATATACTTCGTTTTGCCCTCATTCACCGCCAGACCCATTTTAACCGCTTCCGTCTCAATGTTAGCAAAAGCCTCACTGACGGCTCGCTGTGTTCGTCCAATCAAGTCAATGTCACCCGCGTAAGCAAGCAAGTGAACGGACTTCTCTAAGATCGTGCCTCTAGTGTTGGCGTGTGAGTGTCGCACGATCTTCTCCAGGACGATGTTAAAGAAATCACATGACAGCGCGTCGCCTTGCCTAAAACCTTTTTTGACATCGAAGGTCTCGGTGAGTTCGTCACCGACCTTGATGGAGCAGCGAGGTTCTCCATCGTCATCCTGCACAACCTGACGAGTTTGCTGTATATCTCGTCTCTATGCACGCTGTCATATGCGGCCTCAAAGTCGATAAATAGGTGGTGGGTGTCGATCTGCATCTCTTGAGTCCTTTCCAGGATCTGCCGGAGTGTAAATATTTGCTCTATTGTGGACTTTCCTGGCCTGAAACCGCACTGATAAGGACCTATCGGGTTGTTGACAAAGGGTTTCAGGCGTTCACACAGAACGGCAGAGAGAATCTTATAAGCGATGTTAAGGAGGCTGATCCCTCTATAGTTGGCGCAGTCAAAGGGGTCTCCTTTCTTGTGGACCAAACAAACGACGCTGAGATTCCACTCGTCGGACATGCTTTCCTCCAACCAAATCCTACAGATGAGCTGGTTCATGCGCCCAACCAGATCATCTCCAGCTGCATTAAACAGCGCCGCGGACAATCCGTCCGCTCCAGCAGCTTTGTTCGACTAAGTCGGGGCGACGGAATTCGTGTTCATCATCGTCCAAATTGAGTGAAACATTCTGCCTGACAATGGAATTTGTGTCGTCATCGCCGTTTAACAGTCTACAGAAATGATTTTTCCAAATTCTCAGCATCGACTGCGATTCAACTGCGAGTCGGATGCTTGTACCCTTTGGATAGTTGGTAGAACTTTTGGACATCATTTCTTCCTGTACCACCCTACCAATTCCTAGATCACGCGATTCTCATACTCTTCCTTTTTCTTTTTGAGAAGTCGGTGCTCTTCCCTTCTTTTAATTTCGTAGAGCTCACGAACGGCTCGTGTCCTTCGTTCCAGCGTCGTCTTATATGCTGCTAGCTTCCACCAGTTTTTTTCTGGGTGTCATTTTAAGACCCAACACATCAGAGGCAGCTTCTCTGATGGCGTTTTGACAACGGTTCCACTGTTCGTCGATTGTTTCGCCTGGCAGGGTTTGACTCTCTGACATATTCAGTGAGACTGGATCGAAAAAGTTCTTAGCGGCGATTGTGGCTTTTCTCCGTCAAACTCTTTTGGCCTTTCTGTACTCTGCTCTACTATCGATACCCGAGTTCTGACCTTGGCTATAAGAAGGTAATGATCCGAGTTGGTGTTGGCACGTCGGAATGTTCGGATATCGATTATATTGGAGGAGTGTCTGACGTCGATCGCAATGTGAGCAATCTGATGTAAGGTTGATTGAGCCGCCAGGACCGCTAGATCCCTTTGTGAATGTTGAGGTGACGGAACCGTGTGCTGGCTATAGAGAGGTTTCGCCCCGTCACGAAGTCCACTAGCCTGACTCCATTGTCGGACGTATTGTCGTGTAGGCTGCCCTAGCAAAGACCTCTTCCTTGCCCAGCTTTGCATTAAAATCTCCTAGAACGATCTTGGTGTCGTAGCTGGGGCATTGTTGTTCTTTCTAGGAGATCATCGAAGTCGGCCTTGCTATCGTCTTTATCTTCCATTGGGGAGTGGGCGTAGATTAGGTTGATGTTGCCGAATGTTGCCTTGATGCGGATTGTTATAAGGTGCTCGCTTAAGCTTAAGACTTCTTGCCTAAGTCTCCCTCGAACAACAAAACCGCATCCAAGCATGCGCTGCATTCGCTGTTTGCAGCAATCGCCGTAATATTTGTCGCAGTTTATAATCCTCGTTTTGCCCGACCCCTGAACCACCGCCGTACTCAACAGTGGGGCGCACATTTTTTCTCTGTTGTTAGTTGCCTCTCACTTCTATAAAGTTCAACACACAATTTGGTTTCGTCTGATGGAAGACGCCTAAGCGAAAGCTGACTGATGCAGCGACATGGCTCCTCATCACTCACGCAGTAGGCGTTCATTTTAAATTCATTTTTATTTACTACTTCAGGATAACCTTACATACTAGACAAAAATGCTTAAAACTAGTTAAACGAACAGTGTTACTATACTAAGGTGTGTACTTAACCTATTTACATGTTATACACATAAGTACACTCAGTGTGCGGTTTCTAGTTTTGCATCTAATACACCGCAAGACGGAGACCGACTGCGCCCCATAAGGGGGTACGCACTACCCTTTCTACCCAGGGTCTAGAGGGTTCGACGCTGGAGTTCTTTCGCTGCCCAGCCACCAGAACTTTTGGTGCTGCTTAGCAACATCTCTTATATCCCGCCTCGACACCGCTGTACTAGAACGGAGGAGACCCTCCTCAGCACGTTGTGCGACGGAGCGGTCGTGGTTGAGTCGCCCATCCACCAGTTGACCTGGCGACGTGGTAGATGAGCGGTACCGCATTTATGACTTGTATCAGACTGCGCTTGTCTAAGTGGAGGAGACCCTCCTCAGCTCGTTGTGCGACGGAGCGGTCGTGGTTGAGTCGCCCATCCACCAGTTGACCTGGCGACGTGGTAGATGAGCGGTACCGCATTTATGACTTGTATCAGACTGCGCTTGTCTAAGTGGAGGAGACCCTCCTCAGCTCGTTGTGCGACGGAGCGGTCGTGGTTGAGTCGCCCATCCACCAGTTGACCTGGCGACGTGGTAGATGAGCGGTACCGCATTTATGTCTTGTATCAGACTGCACTTGTCTAAGTGGAGGAGACCCTCCTCAGCTCGTTGTGCGACGGAGCGGTCGTGGTTGAGTCGCCCATCCACAGTTGACCTGGCGACGTGGTAGATGAGCGGTACCGCATTTATGTCTTGTATCAGACTGCACTTGTCTAAGTGGAGGAGACCCTCCTCAGCACGTTGTGCGACGGAGCGGTCCTGGTTGAGTCGCCCATCCACAGTTGACCTGGCGACGTGGTAGATGAGCGGTACCGCATTTATGTCTTGTATCAGACTGCACTTGTCTAAGTGGAGAAAAGCCTCTGGGGGGACGAATCCGTTATGACGTACCCTTTGGTGGTATTGTGGGTTGGGGTAGTAAGCCCCGGATATCAAGTTATTGACCGAGATCATCGCTCGCGCAGTGGGACCTCGAATCAACCTCACCAGGCCCTGTTGTATAAGACCTCATTGGAGTAGAATTTTCTGTACTGGGACTCTGGTGTTCTGTAGAGGCGAAGGCAAGCCCTAAGGCAAGCCCTCTCAAAAACCCGAATCTTTTCCATCAAGCTTGCACTCACGTTGGATCACACGGGACAGCCATAGGTGAGCATTGGCCGTATGAGGGCCATGTAGCAGATTACCTTTACCCTTGCATCGAGTTGGCTGTTGTAAAACAGTATCTTTGTGAGGGCGAAAGCGCCTCGGGCCCTGGCTAGAGCAGCATCTACATGTTTGTTAAAACTTTGACTACAGTCCTTTGCGCCAGTGGTTGCCCGTGCCGCCAATTCTCTTTCGTATCCGCGGAAGCTTTATACAACGGCGTCCTGAACAGAATGGTTTCCGACTTCTGAAAGTTGATATTCACCTTCCAGTCATCGCAATCTCTCATGAATGAGTCGAAGTCACCCTGCGTGAGCGTAGTGATGTCCTCGATCGTTTTGCCTGATCTGTACACGATCAAGTCGTCGGCATACGCAATTGCGTGAGGAAGAGAACTTATCAGATCGCGCAAGAAAATGTTGAACAGGATCGGCGAATTATCGGCACCCTGTTGGAGACCATTTTTAACTTCAAAAATACCCGTAGAGGTCACGTTGCCATTCTTGACGACGAACTGCCTACCGGGAAGCATGTTATACAGTGGGTACAGCAGTGGTTTACTAATGCCTAGCCGATTGAGCTTCTAACCATACGGTGTCGAAGGCCTTCTCCACTTCAATCAAGCAGGCGCCCGTTCATTGCTTCTGCCTCTTGTTCCATTGGACATCCGACACCAGTTTCGACGCGGCATGAATGGTGTCATGCTCTGAAACCGAATTGGTTATCCGGAATTATATGTCTGTCCTCTGTCCAGTTGATAAGAGCTCTATTTACCACCTTCTCGAATACCTTGCTGATGTTCGACAGGAGACTAATTGACCGGAGGTTGCACGGATTCGAAGAATCTTTTCCTCGCTTGGCTATGGGCTGTACAATCGCAGTTTTCCAACACGCGAGTGCACTTCTTCATACATTACAGCGTTTCTGCTGATAGCGCTCTTTGCAACGCTCTCTGTTTTCTGAATTTTGTAAAATCACTGCGTCACTTGTGCGGCTGTAATCTAAAGACAAAGAGGCCAAAATAAAATTAATCGCATATTTTTGGTTGATTAGATAAACTTCCAATAAAACCAAAGCGGGCGACTTTGACTGCCTCAGTTTACTCTGAGCATTTTTTCGATCGTGTGCTGGTGGCAAAAATATGGCTGTCGGTTTAAGAATTGTATTCATCGTCGCGCTTCTCGCTGCCGTACCCCTGGCAAGTGAGGCGGCCAACGTCCTCGGTGTCTTCACCAGCCACAGCCCATCACATCTGATCATTCACATGGCCTACGTGAGGGTCCTGGTGGAGCGCGGACACAATGTGACTGTTCTGACAACGATCCCGGTTAAGGAGAAGGATCTTCGCTTCAATCACATATACATCCCTCCCACCGAGGAGACGCAGAAGGGGATAGACGATGTCAAGTCGAACCTGATAAAGAAGGGCAGCCCGTTGTCGTTTTTGAAAAACATGCCAAGATTTTTCGCGGCCTTCGGCAAAGCCTCCCGCGATGCCATCAAGGACCCTCGCGTGCAGAATCTGATCCACAACCCGGACAACAAGTTCGAACTGATGATCTTGGGCTACTTTATGAACGACTACGAGCTGGGGATCGCGGCGCATATGAACTGCCCCATCATCATCAGCTGGATGGCGGTTTCGAACATGCTCGTCGAGCGATATATCGGCAATCCTCCAGAAATTTCGTACGTCGCGGCGTCGCCGTTCCTCCCGCCAACAGATCCTCTGACGTTCAAGGGCAGACTGAGCAATTTTTTGCTGTTCCACGGTACAAGGGCGTTCTTCGTTTTTGTCGATTGGGGAATTAGGGGCACTTACAAGTAAGATGGAGCTCGTCCTCCAAGACCAGCACCTTATCAAATGAATTCACTTTACTTGCAGGGAACTGTTTCCGTCACCAGAGTACCCGCCAATCGATGAACTGGGCAAGAGGGTGTCCTTGGTGTTCGCAAACTCACACTTCACGGAGGGAACTGTGCGACCGAATGTCCCGGCGCTGGTCGACGTGGGTGGCATCCAGATCAAGGACAAGCCCGATCCACTGCCAGAGGTAAGTCATGCATCCAGTGTGCGATCAAGACCCTGAACCCTCCCTTTCTCCAGAACCTTCGCGGAGTGATGGAAGCCGCTTCTGAGCACGGCGTGATCTACGTGAGCTTCGGTTCGAACTTGGACAGCAAGTTCATTGACAGCGAGTTCGTCGGGAACATTTATGCCGTGCTGTCCACCGTCAAGCAGACGGTCCTTTGGAAGTGGGACGGCAAGGACAAGCCGGGCAACGCACCGAACATTCACTTCCAGAAGTGGCTGCCGCAAGACGACCTCCTGGCTCACCCGAACATGAAGCTCTTCATCACCCACGCCGGCAAGGGAAGCGTCGCCGAGTCCCAGTATCACGGCGTGCCCATGGTTGCCATTCCCATGTTCGGTGATCAGCCTTCAAATGCACAGAAGGTGGCGGCTGATGGGTTCGGGGTCAAAGTGGACCATTCGTCTATGACAGCGGAGAGCCTACGCGCGGCCGTCACGGACGTCCTGGAGGATCCAAAGTACAGGGAAGCTGTCAAGCGCTTCTCCACGCTCTACAGGGACAGGCCGATGAGTGCCAGGGAGACGGCTGGCTACTGGATGGAGTATGTGATCCGACACAAGGGAGCCTATCACATGCAGAGTCCCCTGGTCCATCTCAACGGACTGCAGTACATGAGCCTGGATGTCATTGCGTTCCTACTGCTCTCTCTGTACGTTTCCTTCAAGATCCTCAAGTTCGCGGTGAAGTCGGTCTGCGGACTGGTTTGCGGGCGGTTGTGCTCCAAGAAGCAGAAGGTGAAGAGGCACTGAGCATGACATTCACAATTTTCAGGAGACTTGTAAATAAATGCTTAGATACGGAAAGCGCTGTTTCATTCCGAAGCAGGGTGGCCACATTCGCGTGGTCATTCTCTCAAGTCCAGACGTGCGATAAGATTACGCTCCGAAGGCTCTGTGCGATGGCGGCGATAAGCGTTCCCATCGTCACTGTTAATCTTCGGTTTTCTTTCCAGATAAGGCCAACATGTTGAACAGCGTCGTGCCGCCACTTCAGCACCACACCACTGACCAACAGAACAGCTCGCTGCTTCGAGAATAAAATTGTTCCGGGAGATAAGAAATCAAACAACAAGTTCACCGTGAGAGCAAAAAGTTTAATACAAAAAAAAAAAACTCCAAAACAACTGATAGCCACCGCAAACAATGACTCAGACGCGTCAGTCCCTCAATCAATCACTGGCTCTTTGCCTTCTGCGACTTCCCGGCGCAGAGCTTCCCGCTCACAAGCCGGATCACCAGCTTGAACGCTCTGTACGCCACATAGCCCAGCGCGAGGAGGAACGCAATCACATCCGCGCCCGCGTACTGAAGCGTGTTCATGTGCACGAGGGGACTCTGCATGTGGTAGGCCCCCTTGTGCCTGATCACGTACTCGATCCAGAAGACGGCTGTCTCCCGGGCGCTCATCGGCCGGTCTCTGTAGATGTCCGAGAAGCGCTGCACGTTGTCCTCGTATTTCGGATTCCGAAGGACTTCCAGGACGGCCGCCTTGAGCACGTCCGCGGTCATGGTGTTGTGGTCGACCACGACGCCGAATTCGGCCTTCGCGAGAGTGAACGCATTCTTGGGCTGATCGGCGAACATTGGCAGGGCGACCATGGGAACGCCGTGGAACTGCGATTCGGCGACGCTGCCCTTGCCGGCGTGCGTGATGAAGAGTCTGAGGTTCGGATGGGCGAGCAGGTCGTCCTGGGGGTACCACTGCTGGTAGTGGATATTCGGCGAATGTCCCGGCTTCTCGTCGGCGTCCCACTTCCAGAGGACGGTCTGCTCCAAGCCTGAGAGGGCCTTGAAGATGTCTTGGAAGAACTCGGCCGGAAAGTCCCGACTCCTGAGGTTGGTGCCGAAACTGAGGTAGATCACGCCGTGCTCAGACGATGCGTCGAGGATTTCCTGCAGATCCTGCAAGGACACTCATCAGCTCCGGGCGGACTGGAGAAAGGGGACTGACTTACCTCTGGCAGTGGATCGGGCACCTCCTGAATTTGAATCCCTCCGACTTCAATGGCAGCCGGCACCCTGGGCCGAATGAAGCCCTCGGAAAAGTGGTAGTTGGTCAGCAGGAGCGACACCCTCTTGCCCGCCTCCGCGAGCGGTGGATACTGAGGCGCTGGAAAGAGATCACTTCGCGAAAACGGTCAGCACATGCGAGCCAAGCGTGAGTCACTACTCACTTGTAGCGCTGGTTCATCTCCCTGTCCATGTACGCAACGAGGGCGTACGTGCCAATGGCCGTGAGGAAGTTATCCAGTCTGCCCGCGAACGTGGTCATGTCCGGAGCCTTGACCAAGGCCGACACCGGGACGTAGGACACCTCCGGGGGGTTCCCGATGAAGCGGTCGATGAACCGGTTCGAATCCTCCATCCAGCTAATGATGACCGGACAGTCGAAGTGCACCCCCAGCCCGAACTGGTAGTCACTGAAGAAGTAGCCCACGATCACCAGGTCGAACTTGTTGCCCGGGTTGTGCATGAACGCCTGGAACGCCTGGTCCTTGATGGCCTCGTACTGAGTCGTCCCGAAGACCTCAATGGACTTGGCGCGCATTTGGAAGGTTCCGTGAGGGTGGATGGGCTTCGTCATCTCCACCATGACCTCGTCGATTTCCTTGAGCCGCTCCGCGCTGGGCGGCACGTGCAGGTAATGGATGAGCGGATTTTTCTTCGTCACCGGAATGGTTGTGACCACAGTCACGTTGTGCCCGCGATGGGCAAGCTCCTCCGCGTACGTCATGTGAATGATCACATGCGACGGACTGCAGCTAGTGAAGACGCCAAGAATATTCGCCGCGTAGCTCGTCTGCAACACTGCGGCAAGCAGGCCGAGAAAAGCCGCGAACTTGAACTTGAACACGCACATTGGGTCGAAAAACAGCACTCAACCGATGCGATTGCACTGCGATAGGAACTGACGGAATTGCCGGCGGTGGCAGCCAGCGGAACGCGCATTCGGGGTTTATCTTATCGCGAGAGTTTCTCTTTTTTCCCCCAAAAAATTCAAAACAGAAATCTATTTTTACAAAACTGCGTTGGCGGGCTATGAACACTGATTTCTGCGCCGTGAGACATTATGGCAGAGGCGCGTCGTTTCGAATTGAAGAGACACTGGTGATTTGTGAAGAGAGATGAGAGAATTGTGGCTATAACTGGTCGCTGGTGTCCAAAGGCATCTGTAAACAACAGGCATGTCTGCTTGCTTGTGTGCAGTTGGGTGGGGTGTTTTTGCAATTTTATTTCAATCAAAGTGAATTCGATCAAAAAACGGAAAACAAGCGAGTGCCCATGACTCAGAGAGATGAGGAGGATGGTCTGAATGCAAATAAACAAAAAGAGCACATTAGTCGAAGAAGATGAAGAAACAAACTAAAACAAACCGGAAATACCGGTTTGGAACTCTCACAAAAATAAAACAAAGCCAGAACTGGCTTACGGACCGTCAACTGGCTCATTGAGGCGTCATCAATCCTCACGTACGCTCCACCCATCTGGTGGTATGAAGCAAAACAAGCTAATGTACAAACCAGCCTGCCAACCAAATTGCAAAGACTAGCCAGTTGTCGGTATCAGAACCACAGGAGCACAGCAGCACTAGAAGTCATCACAAAACATGCCACCCCTTGATCCTCGGCTAAAGGCGGAAGTTATGATCAACGGCTACAGAGGATGACTCTAACTTCAGGCTCATTCAACGTGACAGGCTCTATGAACTGATGTAGACTGTCTGTCCTACCAACTGCCAGGAATACAAAGTCCAGGCCGACCTTCGTCCGCCAGTCCCTCATCCGGTACACAAGTGGCTCTTGTGTGATATGAAGGCGTTGGGGTTGGCGTCAGTAAAAATGATAATATTGGTGGCGCTACAGCCCGTAGAGGGCTAGGGCCTAGCTTCTCAGCAACCACTCGTGTTGGGCGTGCTATTGTTCCCTCGAGAGTGGAAGGGACCTACAATATTACGCCGACTCCGAATGGCCAAGTTTGAGAAGCTTTCTCTAGACAGGAAGTACCCTTCGAGCATTGCCAGTAACTCGAAAGAGGTGGTGCCGTGAAAATTATTTCTGTCGCTCAGAGCTGGCATCGAACCTACGACGTCGAGGTTGGGGTCACGCAACGCCACGGGCCACCACGGTTTACTATTAAAATGGAAAATTCCCAACATTCCCGCTGCCATACTAAAATGCTACACAGGATATAAGACCACCTACCCTTAGGTGTGGAAACAACGGCTAAAGCAAATGATATTAACAAAAGGGGCGATAGCCTCGGCTTCGAGCTGAGCATGGGTACTGTCACTTGGGTTCTCAAAGACCCTCTTTTCTGTAGCGTTGGACAACAACTCGGCTCAATGTGGCCGAGTCAGTGTAGTCGACAGATTTTTGCCTTCCGGACTACATCCACATCCTTGTACAGCCTAGAGCTCGCGGTTCTGTCTTCTCCTCCATCGCCTTCCTAGCACACGGGACGGATATATCCGACGTAGCATTTTTCCTTCGAAGGCAACAAGAATCAGCTCCGCAGCTTTACTTAATGTCCAGCTTTCGGCTCCATAAAGTAGGACTGGCAGAATAAGGATTTTGAAGAGTATGACTTTGGTCCTTCGAGTCAGGAGTTTCGAGCCCAGTTGTTTTGACAGACCGAAGTAGCATCGGTTGCCAAGGTTGGTTCTACGTCGGAGTTTACATTTGCCCCGAGGTAGACAAACTCCTTTACTACCTCGAAATTGGAGCTGCCCATTGTGACGCTCTGTCCAAGACGTCGATGTTGTATGTCCTTTTTTGAGGACAGCATATACTTCGTTTTGCCCTCATTCACCGCCACACCCATTTTTGCCGCTTCCGTCTCAATGTTAGCAAAAGCCTCACTGACGGCTCGCTGAGTTCTGCCAATCACGTCAATGTCATCGGCGTATGCTAACAATTGCACGGACTTCTGGAAGATCGTGCCTCTAGTGTTGGCGTGTGAGTTTCGCACGATCTTCTCCAGGACGATGTTAAAGAAGTCACATGACAGCGTGTCGCCTTGAATAAATCCTTTTTTGACATTGAAGGTCTCGGTGAGTTCATTACCGACCTTGATGGAGCAGCGAGAGTTCTCCATCGTCATCCTGCACAGCCTGACGAGTTTGGCAGGAATGTCAAAACTAGACATGGCGTTGTATAGCTCGTCTCTATGCACGCTGTCATATGCGGCCTTGAAATCGACGAACAGATGGTGAGTGTCGATTTGCATTTCTTGGGTCTTTTCCAGGATCTGCCGTAGTGTGAAGATTTGGTCTGTTGTGGACTTTCCTGGCCTGAAGCCACACTGATATGGACCTATCAGATTATTAATGAATGGCTTCAGGCGGGTACACAAAACGGCGGAAAAGATCTTATACGCGATGTTAAGAAGACTGATCCCTCGATAGTTGGCGCAGTTGAAGGGGTCTCCTTTCTTGTGGATCGGGCAAACGATACTGAGATTCCACTCGTCGGGCATGCTTTCCTCAGACCAAATCCTACAGATGAGCTGGTGCATGCGCCCAACCAGATCATCTCCAGCTGCCTTAAATATTTCAGCGGGCAGACCGTCCGCTCCAGCGGCTTTGTTAGACTTCAGTCTTGATATTGCTACCTTGACCTCGTCTAAGTCTGGGGGACGGTATTCACGTCTGTCATCGTCCAGATTGAGTGGAACATTCTGCCTGACAGCGGTATTTTGGTCCTCATCGCCGTTTAACAGTCTGCAGAAATGATCTTTCCAGATTCTCAGTATCGACTGCTCTCCGCAAATCATCACTTTCTGGCACAAAATTCGATGAAAAAATATGTTTTTTTCTGTTCAATGACTTGATGGATACTAAATACTTTTCACAGATGTCATAGCAAGCAAACACAAGCAAAAAAATAAGGGCTCGTTCCCAACAAATGTTCCCTATCGAGACATTTGTATCTTGACGCTCAGATGATTTTCTTTAGGTTCTCAATTTCGCTGTCTGGGGTAGAACGGAAGTGTCTTATTCTGAGGGGCTTGACTCCAACAAACTGGACATCATCAACTGTCACGGAGTGACATGAATATTTCTCGAGTAGTGGCGTATTCCTTCCCTGGCTCTTGATCCTGTATAGAATTTCAGACCAGTCAAATTTCTCCACGTTCACACATTCAGCATTGACTTCCTTTCAAAACGCCACGGGGTGTAGGTATTATTGATGATCCTGAGGCCGACACATGTTGTCCTTTCAATGAACTCCTCCAGATTTTCTTTATGCTCTGGTTTGGCAGTCGGGCTGTGTTACCTGTGATCACCAATCACGGATCAAGATCCTTCTGCAAACGGACCGTGCCATTAAGTTTTCATTCTGTTTATCGATGTAAACGTGTCTCAATTGATAAAGTTAAAAAAAGACTAGGCCCCGTGATTAATTACCAAACCATTCAAAATTCGCGCAAAAACACTGAATACTCTAATCACGACTTCGGCTCCACTTCCCATCACCAGACCCATCGTCGTGCCTCCGGAATCACAATGACTGGCATGCAGAATTAAACACGAAAGCAAAACATCCATCTTACAGCCTCCACGGCAGCAGTTCTTAATTGATATCCTTTTTAAGACAAATCTTTCTTATTCCGCTTGATTGGAAAGAATTAAAACTCATAAGAACACCCCGCGGCAGTCCGGCCGGCCTCAGTGAGTGAACCGGGCCGGGGTGAAATTCAATTACTGCTTGCACATTCCGCAACCGTTCTCCGGGCCCGATTTTAATTTATTTCCCAAGCCCCACCCACTATCGGTCGGCGGCCCACTGTTCGCCGGCCATTGCGAAAATGGGCGTCATAATTTAATTTAAAAGTTTGTGTTCCTAGTTGGCTTTGCTTTTAACTTTGCGACGGCCGACCGGCGTGAGGACGCGACGACAACGACGCACCAATTGCAAAAGTGTCGCCTGTAATTTTCGAATTTTAATGAGAATTTTCGTTTATTTCTTTTTTCCATTTTTTGTGTGTCTCTGATTTCAAACGGATTCAAGCAAGGACATGGGTGTGGACGGATGAATATCCTTGGAACTTTCTTAGGCAAGAACTTTTATGAGCCTCAATTCGCTTGTGTTTCGTTTTTTTTTTCTTGTCTTTCGCTTGGCGGCACCAAAGCGCCTTATAATTTTCGTCTGATGTTTGATCCTAATGAATGGCCGGGGGTGAAGGAAAGAACAAAATGGGGAAACTTCGATGTTCAATTACCGGGGATACGCTGAGGTGGTAATTACATTCTGAATTCTGGCATAGCGACGAGCTGTATTAATGAGAATGCACTCAAGTGATTAAGTCGAATTTTTGTTTCACAGCCTTGGCCGTAATTTGAATTCGAAGATCAAAGGGCAAGCTTGTTGTGACCATTGGCAAGGATGGGGGTGACGAAATATTCGGCACAGTGAACTCAGTTGTCTAATTATGCGCGTGATTGTCATTCGAAGGCATGTGCGATGCGCAGCTGTTGACACACTCTGTTGATCACAGAGGAAGGGCTGAGAAGGAGAATTTGCCTCTGGAACAGTGTCACTAAGTTCCTATGATGCTGGCTTCTTCGTACAGTCTCTTGTTGCTGGGGTACTACCGCCGGTCCCTGTCATAGGTGAGACCGGTGGATATTCGGAGTATCTTCCTCTCAAATATCGAAAGCTTTTCCATGCTGGTCTTGGAGATGGTATGCCATATACCGAGCCCATCCGCTATGATTGGCCGAATGAGTTGCTTATAGAGTAGCAACTCTGTATTTTGGCATGAGGTGGTAAACGCGGTGAAATCCGAAACTGACTTTTTTGAGAGTCAGCTTCAAGTGGTTGTTACATTTTAGTTTCTTTGTGAAGTTAATACGGAGATACTTCACCTTGTCACTTGATGAGGCTGAGGGGACATGTTCCTTGCAGAGAATACAGTTCTTATCCAGCTGCTAGACCAATGAATTCCCGCCCAAGATCTGGACTCGTGGTGAATTTATACGGCTCGAAGGACCAAAATGTGTATAAATCGATTCCATAATTGGCCAATGTGTATACTTTTGTTGGGGGCATGGGCTTATGTACACAGGGCAAACTTGCTGACTGCACCCAACCTGGTAGGATGCCAGCGCGATCCCTGCTTGTCCATAAGTCAAGTTGACATACAGCCTCCTCGTGGCGCCCCTAGATAGCCATCACAACAACCGTTGTGTGGTGAACTAATGTATGCAGCGATCCCCCTCTGCCCGATTGTCAAATAATGGGCCTGGCCTACCAGTTGTAGGTTGTGCGTGAGGTTAACTCCCTCACCACATAAAAAACCAACGGTTACGAACCGATAACAGGCCTCGGATATGGACGGATTCAAAGTTGACGACCCCAGCAAACGATCAAAAGACAATGATTTTCGGTTCTGCACGTGGAAGGTGATGTCCCTGAACAGACCACGTGCAGCCGATGAACTCGCGGAGGCCCTGGACTGCTATAAAGCAGATGTCACCGCCATCCAGGAGATGCGATGGGATGGGCCGGGCAAAAGGAAGATGAGAAACTGCGACATCTACTACGGTGATTGCTACAAAGAGGGAAGGCAGCGCTTATTTGGATGCGGATTCGTTGTTCGAGGCAGACTTAGGCAAAAAGTCTTAAGCTTTGATTATATCAGCGAGCGCCTCATAACAATCCGCATCAAGGCTAAATTCGGGAACATCAGCTGATTTGCGCACACGCCCCGAGGAGAAGGGTGACGATAGCAAGGACGACTTCTATGATCTCCTAGAAAGAACATACGATTGATGCTCCAGCTATGACACCAAAATTGTTGTAGGAGGTTTTAATGCAAAGCTGGGCAAGGAAGTAATCTTTGCTAGAGTCATCGGAAAACACAGCCTGCACGACAACACATCCGGAAACGGACTCAGGCTGGTAGATTTTGCCTCGGGGCGTAACCTCTCTGTGATGAGCACGCGGTTTCCACACCTCAACATCCATAAGGGGACCTGGCGGTCTCCTGATCAATCAACCGTCAACCAGATTGATCACGTTGCGATCGACGTCAGACACTCCTCCAGCATTCTTGATGTCCGAACGTTCCGAGGAGCCAACATCGACTCGGACCATTTCCTTGTTGTAGCCAAGGTAAGGATGAGGATATCGAGAGAAGTACGGAGTCGAGAAAGAACACTACGGTTTGACGTCGGAAAGCTACAATCGCAATCGACCGCTAGGAACTTTGCCGACCGAGTCTCCCTGAAACTCTCTGAAAGTTCGACGCTGCCTGCACACTCAATAGAAGAAGAATGGAAACGTTGTCAAAAAGCCATCAAAGAAGCTGCCACTGATGTGCTGGGTTTTACGACACCACCCAGAAGGACATGCAGCCAAGCAGGAGGCCTACAAGGCAACGCTGCATCGAACAACGAGAGCTGTTCGTGAGCTCTACGAACAGAAGAGAAGGGAAGAGAACCGGCTTCTCAGAAAGAAAAAGAAAGAGCATGAGAAGCGCGCGGTCGTGGAGATGGAGAGGTGTTACGACAGGAATGAGGTCCGAAAGTTTTACCAAAAGGTAAAACAAGTATCAGGAAGATATAGACCTCGGACCGAAGCCTGCAGGGACAAAAATGGACAACTAGTAGTAGAATCGCAGTCGATGCTGAGAATTTGGAAAAATCATTCCTGCAGACTGTTAAACGGCGATGACGACACAAATTCCGCTGTCAGGCAGAATGTTTCACTCAACGATGATGAACACGAATTCCGCCCCCCCGACTTAGATGAAGTCAAGATAGCGATATCGAGATGGAAGTCGAACAAAGCTGCTGGAGCTGACGGACAGTCCGCGGCGCTGTTTAATGCAGCTGGAGATGATCTGGTAGGGCCCATGCACCAGCTCATATGTAAGATGTGGTCTGAGGAAAGCATATCCGATGAGTGGAATCTTAACGTCGTGTGTCCCTTGACTGCGCCAACTATCGGGCGATAAGTCTCCTTAACATCGCGTACACTATACTCTCTGCCGTTTTGTGTGAACGCCTGAAACCCTTTGTCAACAGCCTGATAGGTCCTTATCAGTGCGGTTTCAGGCCAGGAAAGTCCACAATAGACCAAATATTTACACTTCGGCAGATCCTGAAAGATAGATACCCTATTTGATAGCGTGCATAGAGACGAGCTATACAGCGCCATGTCTAGTGTTGACATTCCTGCCAAACTCGTCAGGTTATGCAGGATGACAATGGAGAACTCTCGCTGCTCCATCAAGGTCGGTAACGAACTCACCGAACCCTTCAATGTCAAAAATGGTTTTAGACAAGGCGACGCGCTGTCATGTTATTTCTTCAACATCGTCCTGGAGAAGATCGTGCGAAACTCACACGCCAACACTAGAGGCACGATCTTCCAGAAGTCCGTGCAATTGTTAGCATACGCCGATGACATTAACGTGATTGGCAGAACTCAGCGAGCCGTCAGTGAGGCGTTTGGTGGCATTGAAGCGGAAGCGGCTAAAATGGGTCCAGCGATAAACCAGGACAAAACAAAGTACATGCTGTCATCACGAAAGGACGGACAACATCGACGTCTCGGAGAGAGCGTCATAATGGGCAGCAGAAACTTTGAGGTAGTCAAGGACCTCGTCTACCTAGGCTCTGGAGTAAATAGAGACAACAACACCATTACCGAGATCAAACGCAGAATTACTTTTGCAATCGCTGCTTCTTTGGGCTCAAGAGGCAATTGAGTAACAGAGCCATCTCTGGAAACACCAAATTGAGCTTGTATAAAACCCTGATCATCCCAGTCCTGCTCTATGGTGCAGAGAAATGGACGCTATTGAAAGCGGATGAATAAGCTCTTGGTTGTTTTGAGAGAAAAGTTCTGCGTACGGTCTTTGATCCTGTTTGCGTTGATGGCGTTTGGAGGAGAAGGTTCAACCGCGAACTGTAAGGGCTGTACAGCGGCATGCACCTAGTTAAGCGTCTTCGGATCCAACGCTTAAGATGGCTAGGTCTTGTAGAGCGGATGGACACCACAGCTCCGGCCCGAAGAGTCTTCGACACCGAGCCATTGGGACAGCGCAACAGAGGACGTGCTCGCACTAGATGGCGCACACAAGTGGAAAAGGACCTCAACCAACTTGGTGTGCGCAACTGGAGGCAGCTGGCGAAAGATTGTGCTGGCTGGAGAGGTTGGTTGAGGTTGGTTGAGGCCCAGGTCCACCCCGGACTGTAGCGCCGAACCTGGGACGTCAAGGTTGGGGTCGACGCACATATTCACAACGCCAATGGCCACCTTACTGCCATGATACCTTCCATATTTCTAGAGGCAGCCCAATCTCGTGCACATTCCAGGAAGTTTTTCAGTACAATCAGCCTCCACGAAGAAGTGCTTTCTCACTGCATGCCCAACTTAATTTGCCATGGCAGAGCATTCTTAGAGGAGATGTCGAAAGGATTCGTCTCAACAGCCTCTGCAGAGGTCGCTATGCGCTATGTTCAATGTACCTCTAGTAAATATAATGTCTGGTAAGGACGATTGTTGATGATATGCACTCGCTCAGCGTCGCGTCCTTGGTGATGATCCAATGTAGAGAATAAGGCATCAATTGGTGGATTGGCACAGAAGTTCGGCTTTCAGGCTTTACCTTATAGAAATTATCGCCTTGTGGACATAAGGGATTGAAAAAGGTGTTCTTTCGCAGACGACGCCCCGGCTGCGTTCGCCACTCTCATTGCCCGACGTCGCGGTTCTGATTACCGAAGAGACTACTGAAGACCCCTGCGCCTGTAGCACAGCTCGCACTTGAACCAACTGTTACCATCCCTGCTTGTCACAGCTGCCAGAGACATAATCTTAACTGCAAAGGAAATTATCGCGATGATCCCACTTGGACCACAAGCTGACTACACCCTCACTTGTAAATAAAAACGCCTCTCTCTCTACTCATCTAATTACGTTTAATTTTCTTTTTAGAAACCTTACAGCACAGGATCGAGACCAATAAGTGCAGAGCCACCAGGCCAAGGCAAAGCAGGAAGATCAAGAAGCCCACAACGTCCAGGCTGTGCAGCTGAAAGAAATTCAAATGCACCGCCGGGCTTTGCATGTGCTTCGCTCCCTGGTATCGCATCACGTACTCCGTCCAGTAGACGACACTCTGCCTGGCCGACAAGGGCCGATCGCGGTAGAGCATCGAGAAGTCGAGCACGCTCTCCGTGTAGCTGTCGTTCTGCAACACCTCCAGCAGCTGTCTTTCGAACGTCGCCTCGGTAAGCTTGCGCTGGTCCACTATCAGCCCGTGGCCGAGGACCTTTATCCGCTCCGCGATGGCGAACTGATCGCCGTAAATGGGGATCGCCAGCATCGGCACTCCGTGGAACTGCGCCTCGGCGACGCTGCCCTTGCCGGCGTGCGTGATGAAGAGACGAGCGTTGATGCTGGCCAGGAGGTCATCCTGCGGCAGCCACTTTCGGAACAAGATGTTCGCAGCCCGACCTGGCGGGGTGCCGCCGTCCCACTTCCAGAGGACCTTGTGGTGAATCCGCGAAAGGACGTTGAAAATCGCCTGCGTCGTGTTGGCGGGCAGATCGCTGGACTTGATGTTGCTGCCCAGGCTGAGAATGATGAAGCCATTGTCAGCAGTCTTCAGGAATTGATGAATGTCCTGTGGGAGGGGTGGGGTTTAGTCGTGAACTCGTGGAATAGACAAGATGGGGAGTACCTTTGGCAGAGGATCCGGCCGCTCCTTCACCTGAATGCCGCCGATTTCGATGAATCCCGGGACCATGGGCCGGACGATGCCCTCGCTGAAGTGCGTGTTGCAGAAGACCAGCGAAACGTTCTTCTTCATCTCGCCGTAGGATGGGTACCGATCTGCTGGAAAGTGCTCCCTGAACGGCGCACATTTGAATTCAAACTCTCACGTCTCTTGCAAGCATACTCACTCGTAGTACTGCTCCATCTTGTGCTCGGCGAACAGGTCCATCGCCGTCAGTGAAGTCGAGAGCAGGAAGTTGCGGACCCTGCTCCTGAAGCTCGGCAGACTGTCCGGCTTCGGCAGGAAGGCAGGCACACTGGCTATTGCATGCGGATTGCCCACCAACGAGAGGAGGCTGTCCAGTGGAACGTTCACCCAAGCCACGATCACGGGGCAGCGGAAGTGGGCGGCCACTCCCAACTGGAAGGTGTTGAAGGCCAGCCCCAGGATGACCAGGTCGAAGCGGTTGCCTTCGTTCTCCAAGAGCTCCCTGAATCGCGGGTGACTCAGAGCCTTGTCCTGCATTCGAACCCGCTGGACGTTGGCTGACACCAGGTGCTTGAGCGAATCGAACGCCCCGTCGCCTGTAGCTGCTGCTTCCAGTCGCCGATGATAGTCCTCATCATCCTCCTTCGACGGTGCCACCAGAATGTGGTGATAGTTGGGATGGCGCTCCTTGAGCGGCAGGGTGGTGACCACCGTGACATTGTGACCCCTCTCCGCGAGGGCCTTGACGGTGGCCATGTGAACGATCAAGTGCGATGGACCCGTGCTGGTGAAGACGCCCAGAATGTTCGCGCCGCAGCACGCACTCACCGAGGCGAGTAGGAGGAGAAATACCGACTTCATCGTGTCACAGCGATGCGTTACGACTGAATGCGATCGGCGTGCACTGCGCGCCTATATAGGCAGATGGGGGCCTGTGTCAATCGGAAGGTCAGTGGGATTGCACCGGATTGTTGACTCACGTTGTAATCAGCCTCTTTCAACGCTCAATGCGCTGATAATTCACAAATTGTTTCCACAGCCCGCTATGTCAACGTTCCGTCGATAAGGCGCGGAGTGAGAATGACTTCCACTTTCGCTCGAATCAGCGGTCACCTCCTGCTGTGACGATTGTTCTTGTTATCTATTCGGAGAGAGTGGGGAGGAGCTTGATTACACGACTCCCACTGAGTTCAATATTCTGGCTTTTCGGCATGATCTTCGGTCGAAGGGGATCGTCCGCGTTCAGCACTGGGATGAATTTCGGTAGCGTGAGTGATAGCGGTATTGTAGACTGTGGTCTCGATTGTTTTTTCACAAAGATCGGTGTTCAAGGGGCTGCATCAACAAGCAATGGAACTAGAGTGGAACATCGATGACAAGCGATTCAGAGGCCAGCCCCTTTTGTGACTCGTTTTACAAACATGACAATGCACCGTGGCACTAGTCGAACTTGCAAGTGTAGCGCTACAGACCGGGATAGACGCGGGCATCAACCAACAAGTCCCCTCAAGTCAGTTCGATCATTCTAGCTTGTTACAATTTGGATGACTAAGTGGTCCCAACTTGTTCTCCCCAACTCAATCACGGCTCTCCTACGTTCTGTTGTCTCACAGTGTCAGGCCTTGTCTGTTGTCCCTTCGAAGCGGAGTAAACTTGCCCGTGTGCTCTACACTGTCCATCCTTGGAAATTGGTTCCTAGACGCCTGAATGAGGTAATGTTGCTCTACAGTCTAGAATCTCCCCTGACTACGCTATGCCATCAAAGAACAGGGCCAAGTGTCGCACACGGAATTTCCTGTCGAAGACAACCAATGAAATACTCATCTGCTTCCGATATTGTCCATGCCTCTGCCCCGTGGTATAGCACTAGGATATTTGACTAGAAGGAGAGGAGATGTGCAACAAGCTTCGATTATACAAGAATCCTCGGCGGAGACAAGATGGAAGTTTTAGGGATGTGATGCTCTGTCCACAACTCGCTGGAAAGGGCATATGTTAAATTCTCTTGAGAGGGTGGAGATTTGCTTTTCATAACAATCACTGATGCCAATCGAAGCTTGAAGTCCAATCAAAGATGGAAACAATCATGGCCTTCCTTCCATCCTTGACAATTGCTGCGTCACTACCTTAGGTCACATGTAACATGTGACAATAATTAATTGTTGCTTAATCTCTGATGTTGATTGTGTTTGCTGAGGGTATAAAATAAACTATTGACAACCACAAAGTAATGACTGCCCACTGTGACGCACTGTCCAAAGCGTCGATGAAATGCGAACTTTTTTGATAAGGTATATTATTCAATGCTTGCCATGCTTATAGCCTTGGTTCACTTAGACCAACGTTATGAGTCCATTGTTCCCTTGTTAGCTGTATTCGATTTTGATCCTCTTCTTCTTCTTAGATTGGCGCTACAGTCCGGGGTGGACCTGGGCCTCAACCAACATGCCTCTCCAGCCAGCACGATCTTTAGCCAGCTGCCTCCAGCTGCGCACAACAAGTTGGTTAAGGTCCTTTTCCACTTGTGTGTGCGAGGACGTCCTCTGTTGAGCTGTCCCAATGGCTCGGTGTCGAAGACTCTTCGGGCCGGAGCTGTGGTGTCCATCCGCTCTACATGACCTAACCATCTTAAGCGTTGGATCCGAAGACGCTTAACTAGGTGCATGCCGCTGTACAGTTCTTTGTTGAATCTTCTCCTCCAAACGCCATCAACGCAAACAGGACCAAAGATCGCACGCAGAAGTTTCCTCTCAAAACGACCAAAAGCTTCTTCATCCGCTTTCACTAGCGTCCATATCTCTGCGCCATAGAGCAGGACTGGGATGATCAGAGTTTTATGCAAGGTCAACTTGGTGTTTCGAGAGATGACTCTGTTACTCAATTGCCTCTTGAGCCCAAAGAAGCTGCGACTGGCAAGAGTAATTCTGCGCTTGATCTCGGTACTGGTGTTGTTGTCCCTATTTACTCCAGAGCGTAGGTGGACGAAGTCCTTGAATACCTCAAAGTTTCTACTGCCCAGTATGACGCTCTGTCCGAGACGTCAATGTTGTGCGTCCTTTCGTGACGACAGCATGGGCTTTGTTTTTTTCCCTGGTTTATCGCTAGACCCATTTTAGCCGCTTCCGCTTTAATGCCAGCAAACGCCTCATTGACAGCTCGCTGTGTTCGTCCAATCACGTCAATGTCGTTCGCGTAAGCAAGCAGTTGAACGGACTTTTGGAAGATCGTGCCTCTGGTGTTTACGTTTGAGTTTCGCACGATCTTCTCAAGTATGATGTTAAAGAAGTCACAAGACAGCGTGTCGCCTTGCCTAAAACCTTGTTTGACATTTAAGGTCTCGGTGAGTTCGTTAGCGACCTTGATGGAGCAGCGAGAGTTCTCCATCGTCATCCTGCACAACCTGACGAGTATGGCATGAATGACAAAACAAGACATGGCACTGTATAGCTCGTCTCTATGCACGCTGTCATATGGGCAATCAAACAGATGCACATATGAATATTAAGAGGTTACGTTATCCAGTTTTACGAAGAAGTGCTTCGAGGGAACTGACGTATCCTCTTTCGTAGAGTGAGGCAATAGCAGAGCAGATGTTGAATAGATTCTGTTTGTTCATCCTTCTGCAGCTTCTGCAGAAATAGGCATGTGGTATGTTCAGACGCTTTGCTTACCTACCTATGACACAGAGCTGATTCTTGGTGCCTTCGAAAGAAAAATTCTACGTCGGATAAATGGTCCCGTCTGCGAGGAAGGCGAATAGAGGAGAAGACACAACCGCGAATTTTACGAGCTGTACAAGGATGTGGATGTAGTCCGGAAGGCAGAAATCCGTCGACTACACCAGGTCGGCCACATCGATTGAATGGGCAACAACGCTCCAGCAAAGACGGACTTTGAATCCGAGACTCCTGGTTCGAGAAGGAGAGGAAGACCGAACCACCGGTACAAAGACCAAGTCATCGCGGATGTAAGACAACATGGCCTTGATGATTGGAAGCAGCGTGCCTAGCACCGTCACCGATGGAAGGCAGCAATTGTTCAGGCTCAGAACCTTTATGCTTCGTCTGCCTGATGAGTAAGTAAGTATGACACAGTGCTCATTATGGGCTGCTATTGACATACATACTTCTTTACGACTATAGCCCCTTCCAATGATTTCTTTTTGCTCAGCGTCGACCATGGAACCCTTGCTCAGATCAAGTCATAGAATATTTTGGCTGCAAGCCCGACTTCGTCTTCCGCTTTTCGCGAGACCTTTTCCCGTTTTTTTCCTTACAGCGCCGAGCTCACTAAGGATAACCCTGATTGTCTATCAGCCTCACGAACTTCCTTGTCAGAATGTCATATGCCTTGCGTTTATTGCTTCATGGGTATCAGAAATAATGGTGATAAGTCGGTTGTGGTTTTTCAACATCAACACAGTCCTCGACACCGAGCCATTGGGACAGCGCAACAGAGGACGTCCTCGCACTAGATGGCGCACACAAGTGGAAACGGACCTCAAGCAACTTGGTGTGCGCAACTGGAGGCAGCTGGCGAAAGATCGTGCTGGCTGGAGAGGCATGTTGGTTGAGGCCCAGGTCTACCCCGGACTGTAGCGCCAATCAAAGATGAAGAAGGTCTCTGAACACCACTGCTGCCCGTGTACAGCCCTCTTCAGCTTGAACGACTCTAAAGAGGTCCTTCACTGTTGGGGATGTCGGACATATCGTCCCGTCTACAAGGAAGGTGAATGGAGGAGAAGACACAACCGCGAACTCTACGAGCTGTACAAGGATGTGGATGTAGTCCGGAAGGCAAAAATCTGTCGACTACACTGACTCGGCCACATTGAGCCGAGTTGTTGTCCAACGCTACAGAAAAGAGGGTCTTTGAGAACCCAAGTGACAGTAACCGTGCTCAGCTCGGAGCCGAGGCGATCGCCCCTTTTGTTAATATCATTTGCTTTAGCCGTTGTTTCCACACCTAAGGGTAGGTGGTCTTATATCCTGTGTAGCATTTTAGTGTGGCAGCGGGAATGTTGGAAATTTTCCATCTTAATAGTAAACCGTGGTGGCCCGTAGCGTTGTGGGTATGTGAGTCGACCCCAACCTCGACGTCGTAGGTTCGATTCCAGCTCTGAGCGACAAAAGTCATTTTCACGACCCCATCTCTTTCGTGTCACTGACAATGCTCAAAGAGTACGTAATGTCTAAAAAAAGCTTCTCAAAGTTGGCCGTTCGGAGTCGGCATAAAACTGTAGGTCCCTTCCACTCGTGTGAGATCAATAGCACGCACAACCCGAGTGGTTGCTGAGAAGCTAGGCCCTGGCCCTCAATGGGCTGTAGCGCCACCCATATTATTATTATATTATTATTAATAGTAAAGCACACATCAGTCTGCACTCAATTCAAAGTCACACTGCCCAGACTTCTCAAAAGATATTCGCCAGTAAGTTTTGCTTCTTTCAAGAGCAGTGTAAAAAGAACGTGCATAGTACTTAGCCTTGTGTAAGACCATTTTGCCTAACATTAAAGGGATCGATTTTTCTTCGTCTTATAGAACCCATGCCGCGAAGGTAACGACACCACGATCAGGATAGATCTATCGAAAAGTCTCGGAAAATTATCTATGGATCTTAAAACAGTAGCAAGTATTTTCCATCGTTACCCTGCACTGCCTAAGAGGCTTGTCACAAATGTTAAAAATAGGCGTACTGCAGCTCGTTTGATTGAAGTGTGCCTTAAGGCTAAAATCTTAATTCAATTAATTCAATTAAATTTTATTTGAACAAAAACCATACAATTGGTCTTACATGCTAAAAGCTTAAGCTAGCGAAATAGGGGTTGGCTCAACAATAGGGGCCAACGGATCTACAATGCTTAGAATGTTTACAATGTTGACAATTATACTTAAAATTTATCAATTATGACTGTAGATCTTTAACGTCGGGGTGTTCAAGTCCGTGTGTCCTTGTTGCTCCTCCAGGGATGGGGTGGTGGTGAGGCGGCTCATTTAGCCGCGATGGTAACTGCTATCATTGCTTTGATAGAAGTGATACAGCTCGTTGCTTAATGTCCTTGGGAATGTCTGCTCAATTAGCAGATTCAATGCGTTGAGGAATCGTTGTACGGGGGTCGAACTTCTCAGGTCCCTGATAGCCATGTTTGGGTGGTTGCGGATGTCATGTAGTTGTTCTACTTTTCTCTCGTGTTCCTGATTTGTTATAGTTTCGGCGACAGTAGCATGATCGTCCGTTCTGTCTTCTTTCTGCCGTTGAGCATAGCTGCTGAGTCGTCATCTTTGACGGTTGAACGTTTCGTGTTTATGATTGTTGATTCGTCCTCCTGGACGAATGAGTGTATGACGTTTCTGCTGGTCTTAAAATCGACGAGCGACTCCAGGTTGTGAGCATCATTTGGCACTTTTTGATATTTTCCAGGGTAGTGTAATGGTCTAGTCTATTGTCGTCATCCCTTTTGAGGAAACACAACTTGTACTCGAAGTTAAGGCCTAGTGGCTATGGAGCTGAAATACCTGCCTTTGGTCGTTCAACTTTGACGTAGAAATACCACCGCGAAAGCAATTTGGGACCGAAACATCCCTGACCGAGGGATGAACACTGCTCCGTCGCTTCCATGACGCAGAGACGCAGATAGGATGTACTACCATCTCTTCACGACCGGAACCCCATTAAAGCTCCATCACTATGCACATGCACCAGTTCATCTTCAAGCTCATAGCTAATTCTGATTGAAAGTGTATTTTCATCTCAGCCAGCGCCCGGAGTGCAGACCCAAGAGGGAGTTCAAAAAAAAAGGGATCACAGAGAAAGTGTCAGAAATTCCATTTCTTTCAGACAAAAGAAATTAATTTCATGCATCGGAGGTTTCAAATTGAAAACGCGCACACACGTCACGCTTAACAAAGGTTTTCGCTAGAAGCTGACAAATTTATTTTCTCCAATAACTCACCGCGGTGCCGGGCGGACGCCGGCAAAGAGGTGCATCGCTAAACACCGTCAGCGGGTTCAATTTATGTTTGCCATCAGAATTCAAGCGACAGCAGCGCACTATTGTTCGCACGGGCTCATCACGGGCGCGCGACTGCAGTGTCAATTTAAAGTTTTAATTAACTCGAATTGCTAATCCTGCGCTCAAAACTCTATCTCTCTGCTCAAGTGAAGACTGCCTTTGCATGTGGGATCGAAAAAAGACAAAAAAATGCTCCACCCATGTGTGCGGCTCTGTGTGTGTCTCACATCCTCGTGGAGGTCTCTATTGTCCAAGAATGAATCACATCGTAAATCCACTAAAGCAATTGCCGGATACAAAGAGCTCCAGCGCCGGTTATTTACGACGCTATATCCGAAGCTATTTTATTGGCAAGCAACCCTTTTATTACCCACAATTTGCGCCGTACGGACGGCAAAACGAGTGCAAAGGACGTGCAAAATCTGTGCTCGCATGTGTGGTGGATGCTGCGTGTGAAGGGCATGCATGCATTCTTCGCCGCCGTTCTTGACTGTGACCTCCACCCATGCGGCAACTGTTGCCGAATGGGGAAGTTGAAAGTTCTCGCATATTGCAAGTAATGGCTTCTTCCGGGAGGTAATCTCGTCTCGACAATATTAAAACTAATATCGTGCGTTACGGGATATGACAAGGACTTAGAAAGTGATTCAAGAGTTTTATGATGTCTTATGAAGGATTGGCGGTATTTTTTTTGCGCTGGGACAGCTGCGCGTTTATGCTTGATTCGTCTTAAAGTTGAACTGAGGGGTGACGAGGTTTTGGAAAATGAATTCGTGGGTGGGAGCATTGCAAGTAACACATGTGTTTTGAAGACATTTCAAGTAGAGGACAATTGACCAAAAGGCAGACTATTCATGGCAAACAACAAGGAATAGGATGTCGAGTAGGTTTTCGAAATATTTTTCCAAGGACAGTCAAGCGTAAGCCCCAGTCAGTAATTAAGTCTTTCTACTCAGAAACAGACGTAGAACTGCTTCCTCCATCAATTATTGAACAAAAACAAACACACAAAACTTGGGGATTGTGATGGAAGTTGAGCAGCCGACGAAATGGCGCGTCATTGCTGGTTGTATGGCTTAAGAATAAGAAAATCCAAATCACACAAGAATCCGATCAGGGGTCGCAGAGTGAACTAATTGTATGCGGCGATGGCCTTAGCGAGTTCTAACACTATGGTCCTTAGTTAGGTAAAGAAGTTAAGGATGCCTGTCTACAGAGGCCGTTCATGCTTAGGCTTATTTTCCACTTGTTACTTCGGAAGTTGACATTGTTCTGCTCTCCTAGGTTATTTAAAAACTAAAGTTCTATCTTTGGTCCTATTTGCTTTGATCGGATCTAGAGGGCAAGCTTCAGCCACGTACAGCGACATGAGCCCAGCCTGCCTTCCACGGATCCAACGTCTAAGTTGGCTCGATCACGTAAGCCGTCCATTCGGCCCCGGCACGAAGAGTCTTCAAGCCCACGTCATTGGACAACGCAATAGAGGACGCCCGCGGTTAAGGTGACACACTCAAAAGGAGTAGGACCACTGAAAGCGGTTAGCAGAGATCAGTTGGAGTAGCTTTTTGGTTAAGGCAGTTATGGCGTGGCGTCCTTATAACCCGATACATACGGAATTATAATAATAATACTAATAGTGGGTGGCGCTACAGCCCGTCGATGTCCAGGGCCTAGCTTCTCAGCAACCATTCGTGTTGTGCATGCTATTATTCTCTCACGGATGGAAGGGACCTACGGTTTTATGCAGACTCCGAACGGCCAAGTTTGAGAAGCTTGAGAGGACAGGAAATACTTTTTGAGCATTGTCAGTGATTCGAAAGAGGTGGGTCTGTAAAACCTATTTTTGTCAAACTGTAAGTCCCTTCCTCCATGATTTTATTACTTGTGATTGCGGAGGACCTAGAAGCCTATAAGGCTGACATCACCGCCATCTAGGAGATGCGATGGGATGGGCCGGGCATAAAGAAAACGAAAACCTGCGACATACATTACAGCCATTGTTACAAAGAGCGAAGGCAGCGCTTGTTTGGATGCGGTGTTGTTGCTCCAGGCAGACTTAGGCAAGAAGTCTTAAGATTTAGATACATAAGCGAGCGCCTCACAACAATCCGCACCAAGGCAACATCACCCTAATTTACGCCCACGCCCCAATGGAGGACAAGGACAATGGTAGCAAGGACGACTTCTATGATCTCCTAGAAAGAACAACAATGCCCCAGCTACGACACCAAGATCGTTCTAGGAGATTTTAATGCAAAGCTGGGCATGGAAGCAATCTTTGCTAGAGTCGTCGGAAAATACAGCCTACACGACAACAAGTTCCGCTGTTGGACTTCGTGACGGGGCGAAACCTTTCTGTGGCCAGCAGGCGGTTCCCTCACCTCAACATTCACCTGGGGGTCCCCTGATCAATCAACCGTCAACCAGATTGCTCGCATTGCGATCGACGTCAGACACTCCTCGATGTCCGAACGTTCCGAGGTGCTAACATCGACCCGGATCATAACCTTGTCGGTTGTGCAACGGAGTAGAGCAAGACCAAAACAGTTTGACGTCGGAAAGCTACAATCGCAATCGACAGCTGGGAACTTCTCCGATCGAGTCTGTACAGCGACATGAGTCCAGTCAGGCATCTACGGGTTCAACGCCTAAGATGGCTGGGCCATGTAGATCGCATGGACAACACTGCTCCAACCCGAAGAGTCTTCGACTGCGAACAACACAATAGAGGACGACCACGAACCCGATGGCGTACTCAAGTGGAGAAGGACCTCAACCCACTTGGAGTGCGAAATTGGAGGCAGCTGGCAAAGGATCCTGCCAGCTGGAGCGGATTGTTGACCGAGGCCCAGGTTCACCCCGGACCGAAGCACCACTGAGACAGTCTTCTTCTCCTTAAAAACGAAGTACTTGGAAACTGAAACTTGAAACTTACCTAACTACCATACCTAAGCCTGGCTTTTGCTTTCTCAGTCGCTAACCCATTCAGAATTACTGCCGTGACAAATTGTGCTTCCAAGCTGTCGGTTCTAGGCTTCACGTGTCAGGCAAACACTCATGTGTAGAAGGGGTCTCCCGAGAACCGGACATGGATTTGCAAATCCAACATCCGACGTCCAAGTGCACCGTGCTTTCTTTTTTCTGGCGAGTGGATCGAGACGTTCCTTTTACTTACCAAGTTGCTGAGCATGTGGTTTAATTCTGTTTACTGATCCATTTCCGTGGCAGTGAGGGGTTATACAACTCGTGTCGTGGGATGGAGACTGGAGATGATGTGTGATGACTGATGAATTGTAGATTTTCTTCATTCTCAGGACGGAGTGGCGCTTGGAAATTATGAGAGAGACTTCGTCAGGCCCACATGTTCTTCAAAACTCGATCGAATGAATCTTTGAATGGCAATTGACTTATTTTCTGTTGCATGACTTAGGTTTTGTTTTGACCCACTTCTTAAATGGTCAGGGTTCGTCGACTTGCTGATGTGTATTTCGGGTTAGAGCTTTTCAGTTCGCAGTCTGTAGAGTGGTAGGCTGGGATGTCATTGTAAATGAGCGTGGGAATTGAGGACTAGGCGGAATTCTTTATGTTTTTTACAAATGACCAAAAGTTTTTGCTTCCCTTGGAACACTGTTGCACTTTTTGCCTCAACCTTTGTTCATGGGAGAATTTCACACGTCGGATTATTGCATTGCAGTCATTTCTGGCCCGTTTAAACTTTTCCTCAGTAGGGTTGGCTTTGTATAACCGGAAAGTCAACTCTCTTATTCTGATAGCCTCTTTGCAGCTCGAGTCATACCATGCATTTGGTCTGGGTTTGATACACTTCACTCTATGCGGAATGAATCTCATGTCCAGCAGAAGAATGCTTGTGATCATATCAGCAGCGGCATCCACGTCACTATCAGGGAAGCATAGTGACCAGTTAAAATTCCTAAAAAAGTTGTTGAGTCCGCTGCAATTGGCTTTCTCGTATAGCCACACTGTTCTTTTCGGAGTTTGTTCTCTAACTGTTTGTGGCGAAAACGAGAAATTAGCTGATACGACACAGTGGTCTGACGAGCCTAGAGGCGACGATATGTCAACAGAATATTTATCAGGATGAGAGGTGAGAAACAGGTCCAGTGTGTTGGCGTAATGATCTGCAATGTCACGTATTCGTGTGGGCTCATTTACAAGCTGGGTCAGATTGTTTACCTCAGCAAAGATTTGAACGAACCTTCCTTCGGGTGTTGTCTGCCCTGAATGTTGAAGCCAATTAGAATTGTGTACATTGAAATCGCCCGCAATGGCAATTTCAGTGTGAGGATATAGGGAGACAATTCTTGAGATAGAATCGGATAGCGCATCAAATTCGTGAAGTTGAAAAGCTGAATTGCTATCCAAGTTTGGACTTCTATAAATAAAGCAGTAGTGGATTAAATGCTTACGGACATGGAATTTTAACCACAGAAAATTGAATTCCGGATTGGAACAGAGGCCGTATTGTGGTTGAAGTTGGTAAGCTACATCACTACCGGCGAGACCGCGGTGTATAAAGAAAAGCGGCACTAAGCTATATCCAGGCAGGTTCAAAGCCGATAATTCGGTGTTTTTACCAACCTGTGTTTCACTTAGCGCCAAGACGGCTGGTTTATAGCGGGATAAATGGACGTACACAGCAAAGAGATTCGTTCTAAGACCGCGAACATTACTCACATCAACTCTAAATTTTCCCATAGATTCGGAGATACCAAAACCAAACTCCGACTGTGATAGGCAAGCTGAGATTAGACGTGTGGATTTAAAATTAGCTTTCCAATAACAACCAATTTAGGTGTTATGCCCTTACATTGATTAGAGTTCATTTCACATTCCTCTTCAGCTGGTGCGATCCTAAGCCAGCTGCCTCCAATTTCGCACTCCAAGTTGGTTGAGACCAAAGATTGAACGCAGAACTTTTTTCTCGAAGAGACCAAGTGCGTCTTCATCCGCTCATGAGATGGTCCAAGCTTCCGCGCCATACAGCAGGACAGGGATGATCAAGGTCTTATATAACGTGAGCTTGGTCTTTCGAGAGAGGGCTCTACTACTTAATTGCCTCTTGAGCCCGAAGAAACAGCGGTTGGCAAGAGTTATTTTGTGTTTAATCTCTGTGTTGGTGTTGTTCGCACTATTTACTTGGGAGCCAAGGTAGATGAAGTCCTTTACTACCTCGAAGTTGTAGCTGCCTATGGTGACGTTCTGATCGAGTCGTCGATGTTGTGTGTCCTTTCTTGATGACAGCATATATTTTGTTTTGCCCTCATTCACCGCTAAACCCATTTTTGCCGCCTCCGTCTCAATACAAGCAAACGCTTCATTGACGGCTCGCTGAGTTCGGCCAATCACGTCAATGTCGTCTGCGTAAGAAAGCAGTTGAACGGACTTTTGGAAGATCGTGCCTCTAGTATTGGCGTGTGAGTTTTGCACGACCTTCTCAAGTACAATGTTGAAAAAGTCACATGACAGCGAGTCGCCTTGCCTAAAACCTTTTTTGACATTGAAGGTCTCGGTGAGTTCGATACCGACCTTGATGGAGCAGCGAGAGTTCTCCATCGTCATCCTGCACAATCTGACGAGTTTGGCAGGAATGTCAAAACTAGACATGGCGTTGTATAGCTCGTCTCTATGCACACTGTCATATGCGACCTTAAAGTCGACAAATAGGTGGTGGGTGTTGATCAGCATCTCTTTGGTTTTTTTTGAGGATCTGCTGTAATGTGAAGATTTGATCGATAGTGAACTTTCCTGGCCTGAAGCCACACTGATACGGACCTGTCTGATTATTAATGACCGGCTTCAGGCGAGTACACAAAACGGCAGGGAAGATATTGAAGGCGATGTTAAGGAGACTTATCCCCCGATAGTTGGCGCAGTCAAAGGGGTCTCCTTTTTTGTGGATCGGGCAAACGATACTAAGATTCCACTCGTCGGGCATGCTTTCCTCATACCAAAACTGAGCTGATACATGCGCCCAACCAGATCATCTCCAGCTGCTCTAAGCATTTCCTCGGACAATCCGTCCGCTCCAGCAGCTTTGTTCGACTTCAGTATCGATATCGCTATCTTGACTTCATCTAGATCAGGGGGACGGAATTCTCTTCTGTCGTCGTCCATTGCGTGGAGTGGAACATTCTGCCTGACAGCGGTATTGGTGTCCTCTTCGCCGTTTAACAGTCTGCAGAAGTGATCCTTCCAGATTCTCAGTATCGACTGCGACTCTACTACGAGTTGTCCCTCTTCGTTCCGACAGGCTTCTGTCCGATGTTTGTACCCTTTGGATAGTTGTTTCACCCGCTGGTAAAACTTTCGGACATTATTCCTGCAGTACCACCTCTCCATTTCCTCGATCGCGCGCTTCTCATGCTCCTTCCTTTTCTTTTTGAGAAGCCGGTGCTCTTCCCTTCTTTTAAGTTCGTAGAACTCACGAACCGCTCTCGTCCTTCTATCCAGCGTCGCCTTATATGCTGCTAGCTTCGCTGAATGCGCCTGCCGACACTCATTGTCAAACCATGGGTTTTTTCTTGGTGGCATTTTAAAACCCAACACATCAGAGGCAGCTTGTCTGATGGCGTTTTGACAACGGTTCCACTGTTCGTCGATTGTTTCGCCTGGCAGGGTTGGACTCTCTGAGAGCTTCAGGGAGACTCGATCGGAGAAGTTCCCAGCGGTCGGTTGCGATTGTAGCTTTCCAACGTCAAACTGTTTTGGTCTTGCCCTACTCCGATGCCCAATCGATATCCGAGTTCTGACCTTGGCTACAACAAGGTAATGGTCCGAGTCGATGTTAGCACCTCGGAACGTTCGGACATCGAGGACACTGGAGGAGTGTCTGACGTCGATCGCAATGTGATCAATCTGGTTGACGGTTGATTGATCAGGGGACCGCCAGGTCCCTTTGTGAATGTTGAGGTGAGGGAAACGCGTGCCCGCTACAGTGAGGTTTCGCCCTGTCACGAAGTCCAACAGCCTCAGTCCATTGTCGGACGTGTTGTCGTGTAGGCTGTGTTTTCCGACGACTCTATTAGAGTTTTTAGATTAGAGTTGGTGTACCAAAAAATTCACATTTCTAAATCCGCTACGTCAGCACCTTCAGTCGCATCAACCCGCCTGATAAAATCAAGTAGCAGAATGCGCAGCAGTAACTTATGATGGAAAGGGGCGAGAGGGAGCGGACGGGACGCACTCTACACCAAGACACTTCACTGCACAGCACTTCACTTGTTTTTTTGTTTTTGTTATTACTATATTTTTATTGTTTCGGGGCACTCGCGATGTGTTAGTGGGTGGTATGGACCGCGCCAGTTTGTTGTTTTTTTTTTTGCAAGGACACGCGAAATGCACCGTGAAAGCAAGTGCACTGGTCGGAGGCTGGCACAGAACTCGTAGTCTGTCTGAGTCTTACTTGCTCTTGGTTTACATGCCGCAATCTTCAAACCGCATCTCTGCTACGACAGGAGCCAGCGATGAAGACGAAAGTTTATAGCAAAGCATAACTCAACTGAAGCAAACAATGGTCACAACAGAGAAGTAGTTACGACTTAAACCACACTTGCATCGAGAACTCTTAAGACCGCACACCTCTTGGACTTTCTTAAAAATTGTGCACCCTTACCACCACCTCCTTTATGTGCACAATTTTTTTCACACTCCCACCAATTGGAATCTTTTCCAACTACGTGCGCCCTTGCTGATCTATAATGCCATCCAGAAAAGTTTCCAGTCAAAAAGTTTTTCCAAACCACCCTTGCCTTCATCTACCCCACGTTTCACACATCTGCCGCGGACACCTTCGTCGCTTGCACGGTCAACAAAAATCACAGCCAATTGACTAGACACCCTCTCCACCTGATTACTCCATCGATTGACATTCAAACACTAATTCGTCTTGTCCAAGCCTCGGGACATCGCATCCGAGCACGACTCTCATCGTGCCAGCTCCATCTGTTCAATTAACTCCCGTCACAGGAAAGGGGTTCAACTCTGTCACCAGCAACCGAGGTGTTATTACAACTGTCTGCGACCACAATGAGTGCTAATTGAACACACAGACCCGCGCCCGATCGCAGGGGATGTCTGATTGGAAATTCAAAAACTTCACCTCCGCCGCCGTCGTCGCCCGGGAGGATGGCGGAAAATTATGTGAAAGTGATGCGGCCAATCACTGATGGCTATTATCGGAAATCAAACCGAATCCTTCGTCTCGTGAAATTGCCAATTTTGTGTGAATACACAAAGCGTCGACGGGCACCGAGATGGGTCCACACCGTGTTCGTGTCGGTGCGGCGTTTGATTGAAAATTAAGGACAACATTGTCGGATGCAGTCGAACATCCAACATCCACCTCGGCTGCAATAAATTCCAGCTCGCATTCGTCCTCGAATACATCGCATGTGATAAGGACACAACGCGGGTGAAGTTTTTGCCTTGATTGTTCGCCAGAAACACCGCCCGATGTATTTGAAATAGTTTTGCATGTGGATCAACAGAATGGAGAGCCTTGCCAAGGATGGATTCCTTGTTTGTGCAGCGGTATTTTTTTGTATCCTTCGCTGGCTGTTTGTGTTATAAATCATTTCGCTTACACTACACCGTCAGCATATTCTAGTTTAAGTGTAGTTTATAGTTTGTTTCAGTTTCGGGGACGCGACGTTAAAGAAGATGAATAGGTGGTGTATGATGTACGCCACTTCAGTTGGGCACTGTGGCACTCTTTTCTGTTTTAAGCGATTTTTTATCCCGCACTGCAGTGGAAATTCGGGACGAGCTTGAAAGTTCAAAGCCTTGACGGAGACATAATCGTCGTTTGTTTACCATCGGGTCTTGGGCCGCAATAAAAATGAGAGTCTCTCACGGTTGAACGTAGCAGTGACATTTTTGGCCCAGTTGGGTTATAAATTATTGGATCAAGTCTTGTGTGTGTTTGTGGAAGAAGTTGTGAGCCGAAGGTGCGAGTCAGGCAAAGAAGATGCTGATTGTGGGGTTCTTTGATCTATTTTTGATGGCTGTGGCAGTGAAAATGTGTTTCATTTTGTTCAGCAATGAATTTAAGGGATCATTTCAGACTAGATCTGGTACACCAGACTTAAAAAAGGCCAAGGGACACCGGCAATCCGGGAGGTCTCCTTTCGACACATTTCCATGCACAGAATTAGTGAGAGTTCATTGTTGTTGGACCGCATGGAAAGGCTCTGGGAAGAGGAAATCTAGGGAAATGCATGAAATTTGGTTAGAATCTACATTTCTATAAGAATGCAGATGCCAACTCGATGAATTATCCTGCTCCATGTCAGTTAATCAGCAGACAGAATCCCATGACGTCAGAGGCGTCTGCACCTAGCCACTGTCAATCAACAGGTCTCTTAGACGGGAGCAGAGAGCTTAAGCCTGAGCTCATCTCTTTACGGCTGGCGGCGAATGAACTGATGTACAGATTGGCCAACAGCAACTTTTCTGAGCTCCAGTCTAAAGCGGCTGCCTGGTGCGAAACTATTTGCAAGCCACTCTGACAAATTTGGACCTCAGGTCTAAAAAAATTCATTCAAGGTCAGGTCGATAGTAAAGCTGGCATTAAGCTCGCTGAGATTAAGAGTTACATCAGTGTTATAGCTCATACAACATATTCACTGTGACTTTTCCGGCACACAGAGAACCGGAAGAATTCCCCGCGAAAAAGCTGACATTGTAATCATTCACAAAATACTGACCACAGGCCCATGTTCCACATTGCCCCACGCAAGAAATGCACACTCAATAAGTAACACGCAACGAAAGTTGACGAACCCAGCAAACGAAATGATGATACAAGCTCCCCACATCACGTGCAGCCGGAGGTACTAGATTGTTGCAAGGTAGCCAGCAGGAAGGGCGGTGGAATGAGCTGCACAAGAATATGGTGAAAAACAGAAACACCTACCAAGGCACTTGACGCAGACAGAGAGAGGGAGTTGATTATTTGGATATGTGTCTGCTTATCGGCAGACTAAGCATCAATCTAAGTCCTAATAGCAATTCACATCAAGGCTAAAACATGATCATCATGATTTGCGTCCAGTTAACGGTGAAAGAGTGGACAAAGGTGATTATCATGATTCCCTAGAAAGGATATTCCATCAATGTACTAGCTTCGAAGCCAATATCAGGTCCATCGGGAAACGCCTCAAGATCCATAAAGTGTCCTGGAGATTACCGTGATCAAATTGTTTTCATTGTGATCGACAACACGCACTCAGTATACCAAATGTCCGAACATAGCCAACGTCGACTCTCACTATTTCCTTTTTGAAGCCAAGATAAGAAACCGGATATTCGGAAAAAAAGAACACCAAGGTACATATGACGTCGAAAAACTACAAATAGCGGACACAGGCTGCTGTGATCTGTGACGATCGAATTTCGTTCGACTCTGACAGGTCAAGCAAACGAAGAAGATTCTAGGCGTTGTTAGGAAGCCTGCATTGAAGCTGATACTGATGTGGTATGCTTAAAGACACCATCCAGGAATAAAACGCATGTTTTGACAAAGTTTACAGACAAATATGCAATGCGTGTAAGCATTGGAAGCTAGAAGCCTACAAAGCAACGCTGCAATGGGCAATAGGCGTGTTTTTTTTGACTGGTCAGTACTCAGCTTGGTAAGATTATACACGGGAAGCAGAAACAAAACAACTTACTGAGTTAAAACTACTTAGTAAAATTTCACTGTCACCACTGACTTGGACGCGTTGACAAATCTCATTCATATAGGTTAGGTAAGGTTAGGTAGTAGTGGCTGACTGCTGCAGAGCAGTCACACTTAGGCCAGAGTAGGCCCATTGTGATACCACGCGGATTGACTTCGCCCAACGCTGGAACCAGTTGGTGCTGCTGATGAACCGATTTAGTTGGCCAATGCTGGCACTCGTTCCGACCTACGACTGGCAAGAGCACTGCAGGAGCAGAGAAGGTGATGAGTATTCTCTTCCTCCTCTTCATCCATGCAGCTTCTGCAAAAATCATTACATGGGGCACCCATCATGTGAGCATGAGTGCCAACTACACAGTGCCCGGTTATGACTCCAATGAGAGTCCTTAACGAGGGCTTGCTGAGTCCAAGTAGACTGAGTGACCGTTTTAGGTTAAGTGATGGCCAGATTTCTTTTGTTTTAAGGCAGGTGGTGCCTTCTAGTCATTTGTCATTTAGTTGTGTAGATCTTAAGAAGATGGTAAGCTGTAGCGATCGGCATGGCCGGCGGTACCCCTGCTATCGATAGGGATGAGGTTGTACCACACCTGGCGAGTTCGTCGGCTTTGCAGTTTCCTGGTATGTCACAGTGTCCCGGCACCCACATGATGTGAATGTTGAAATGCTCGTCCAGCTCGTTAAGAGACAGTCTGCAATTAGGGGACGTTTTAGAGCTGAACATGACATTGTCCAGGGATTTTATGGCGGCCTGACCATCTGAACAGATGGTGATATCCCCCTTTGACATCACATTGTTTTTAAGCCACGACAGCGCCTCTTTAATCGCTATGGTTTCTGCCTGAAAAACGCTACAGTGATCTGGGAGCTTCACGGAGATAGCAATGTTGAGGTCTTGTGAATAGACACCCGCACCCACCCCTTCTTTTGTCTTTCATCCATCTGTGAAAATGCGCAGAGGATCTTTCAGCGTTTGCATGTCAGTCATCCAGTCCGATCTGGAAGGAATGCTGATTGAGAATTTCTTTTCGAAGATGGCCTGGGGTAGTAGGCGGTCGGTGTCGCTAGGTAGGAAATTGAATTCGTTGAGAATGGTTGAGTGGCCAGTGTTGAGTTCGGACCACAATCGAAGTGGTCATTCGGTATCATTCGATTGTTTGACAATTGTAAGTGTTTCCTTGTTGAAATATCAAATCATTCATATTACTTGTTTGGCTATCCATTATTTGGGTATTTTCTTTGCTTTTGAGAATAAAATTTCACTTGTTTTTGACATTAGAGTATTTTGAAATGAGAGTTTTTTGACATCTAATGCAATGGAAGTAACCACACGTACCAACTTTCGGAAGAGAAATTTAACTCAGCAAAAAAGTGTTTTATTGAGAATCATTACTAAGCTGAGTACTGATTAGTCAAAAAAAGACGCACAATGAGAGAGAAGACTTTGCTTTCAGTAGACGCCTGACTAACTGGTTCTTGTCTTTCTACCGCCCCTTTAGTTCCAGGTCGTAATTAAGACTTCAGCTCCAGATACCATCAAAGCACACAGATGCAATGATCGTCCGCAGGGAGAGACCAACACTAAGGACTTATTCATCAACTTTTGGGGTTGTACGTGCCCCTGGGCCATACAGCAGGACTGGGATGATCATTTTCTTGTATAACGTCAGCTTTGTCCTTTCAAAGACAAAATGCCACTCCGATTGCTGCGGGGATAAGGTAGACGATGCCCCTGACAACTTCCGAGTAATGGCTGCCCATTGCGGCCCTTTGTCCAAGGCGTCGACCTTGTGTGCCCTTTCTTAAGGGCAGTTTATACTTCTTTTTGTTCACGGTTACCACCAGGACGATTATGTTTCAATGCGCTAAGACTCTTCTATCACTTTCGGTGCATTCGACCACCATTAAGTTCTACAGCATACGTTCAAATTTTTAAAGGCTTCTTGAAGATCGCATATCTAATATTAGCCAGGGAGTTTTGCCAGATATTTTCAGGAACGATGAAGTCAGAAGGTTTTAGTTTCCAATTAGTTCGTTACGGTCCTTAAGAGAGCGGATCAGAACAGAAATAAGTTATCACCTGCTGTTAGGCTTATATCACGAAGACATTTAAATCTTTGGACCATTTTACGACACTGGACCAGACGCCTTCAGGAATCTCAAGGAATCTCAAGTTCCAAACTTAGAAATAAGCTTATGGACCTATTTCTCCACCTCGGTAGGGTGGCGAGGCCCATCTAACACCTCTGCTACTCTTTGGGTCGTAACACCCGGTTGTTGTCTGCAACTCCACATAGACTTGAAACAATACCTTTCACGTCGGAGAGTCGCAAATGCCCATAGCCTTAATAGACAAGATTAATTCTCAGATATGGGTTGTAAACCACAGCCACCACGATGCTCCCACTTGGGGGCCAACCTCAAGCGATCAGGATGAAACCTATGCGAGTCTCACGGGCGGAAGCCTGATCTCCCGTGGCACCAGACTAAAGCATCTAGTCAAGCTACCAGTAGGATGCCATAACATCCCGGGACTGGCCGCCATTGTTATAAAGCCGAGACTTATTTTGCAGTGTCTATAATAAGATGAGGCACTTACCGTTTATTCCTTTGTTTGCGAGCTTGAAACCATAATTTTGATAAGCAACGGAGTAGGTTATTTCCTAAACTATTAGCTCTTGGCTCAGGATTTTAGTCGCCTTTTACGACAGGCATGCCTTACCTCGGGAATATTCTACGACCCCTACCCGAAGGGGGACCTTAAGAGAGCAGCTACAACTACCCACAGACATCCACCCAAGTTCGGCAGGAATGTCCGATCTAGACATGCCTACGTGTGGCTCGTCTCTATACACGCTGTCCTAGGGCTTTGAAACGCCGAGATAGTGTTGATATACACTTCTGTGGCCTCATCCAGTGCCACGATCTGCTTTATTGTGAACTTCCCCAACTCAATGGCCTAAGGATAAGCAACGTACATGATTTCAACCATTGAGGAGGTGAGGGAGTCTCCTTTTCAGAGGATCCAGCGCCATTTGTCTAAATGAGTTTTAGTAACAGCAGACAGCTGGTTTGGGTGTCCATCATGGTCTATGGCAGCCACTGCTCTGAAAATTGATCAACTGTTTTATGTCCCTTTGACGGTAGAGGGATGGAGTTCTGAAGGCCAAAGGACCCGTCCTTTTTTCCCAGTTTGTAGACAGTCACAGATAAACCTAATCCTCAACGTCCCTCTCTCTCGCCTTCCACTCAGATTCCATCCCGTCCCATCAAGAATTGCCACAAATTTGCTATGACAAATATGCTCAATAAGAGACCACCTCAACCCAGGTACGTGCGCCATTAGTACATCGTTCCCTTCATTTAGTCCATATTCACATTTATCCTGCGTGCCAGAGATACTCTTCCCGTTTTATGGATCAATTAATCAAGACCTGTCGCACACAGCAAATGCATGGAGCACACCTCACCAGCCGCCAAAAATTAACTAGTTGATGTGGCCGCAGACGACACCCTCAGGCCGGCACCGACGACAGAGCCTTGTAGTGCTTACAGGATTTACGAGCTCGACAGTCGCCCCACACGCCGAGGGACACTTGACTTCGGTTACCTGATGTAAAACTCGCTAGATCCGAATGCATTAATCTGTGTGGCAAGCAGCTTCCTGGCAGGACACTCCAGCGTCGCGCCGCCGTCGAGCGGGCGCACGGAGAGAGTAATTTTGCATTTTCCGGAAAGTAATTACCATAGTTGTGGTCTTTGAGAGGCGAAAAGCCATTGCGTCGGGGGAGTAAATCACTCGAATGGCACATGTACGCAGGAGGAAATGTATCCTTAGTGCGGCACTTAATTATGAGTCGAGCCCCGAAGGGGGTGCAAGTGTGTGGCTGAAATATGACGGTAGACAGGCATTTTTGTCCGTCCTCCGGTTAGGGCAAGCGATTGGATGCTCAAGACATGGAGGGATAATTGCAGCAATTGAGCGGGCGCTTCAAACGCCGGCAGGAGAGCCATTTCCGATGCAAATTGCATTCAAATAATTGCCTGCGAAGTTGGGTTCTTTATTTGCCGGGGACACACGGCTTCTGTGGTGCACACGCTGAGCTGTCGAAGTGCTGGCTGGTTGGCAATGAAACTTTAATGCATTATTCAATGATAGGGGTTGAAACCGCAAAACTAATAGCTGCGGCAGCCGTCAGGTGGTAAGATTCGCACATGTATCTAAATGTTGAATTAGTTTCTTGGGGAAGTGTGCGGAAATGCAGGTGTGGGGATGGGAGTAGGGTTTGCACGAAATGGAAATAGCTCAAGTTGCTCAAATTAACGAAGGAAACGGGTAGCTTTTAAAGGAAATTTAACATGGAATCCAAGTTGTTTGAAAGCTCTAGTCGATAGACAAACTTGTATGGGATTTAGGCTCTCTAAGTAACCCGTGTCAATCTGTTTATTCCATCAATCATGAACCTCAAGATCTCAATTGCTACTTTGTACAACAAGCTTCTCTGGAGCCTTAAAGACGTTCACAGTTTCTCCCACAGCCTTTCGACGGTTTTAGCTCAGCCCGCAAACCATCATGGAACGCGGTCCCTAAAGACTTACAGAGAGTCTTACTCTTTAAGCGATTAATCCGAAGTGCTAAGCCCATGCACTCTTCAATTAGACTTTCGTCGTCGATGGCAGTTTATTTTACCAAGTTATAGCCGTATGTTTACAAATATAAGAACTTACCTACTGTGGCGCTTCAGTCCGTGGTGGACCTGGTCCTCAACCAACAAGCGTCTCCAGCTAGCTGTCTCCAGTTTCACACGCCTAGTGGGTTGAGGTCCCTTTCCACTTGCGTGCGCCACCTGAGTCGCGGTCTTCCTCTACTGCGCCGTCCCTCGGGGGTGCATTCGAAGACTTCTCGGCCGGAGCATTGGTTTCCATCCGCTCTACATGACCTAGCTATCTCAATCGTTGGATCTTCACTCATCTGGCTAAGTCGATGTCGCTGAACAGCCCGTATAGTTAGTCAATATATCCCACTCTCCATCTATGCAGACGGGACTGAAAATCACCCAAGAGCAGCTTCATCCGCTTTTGACAAAGTTCATGCCTCCGCGCCATACCGAAGGACTGGGACGATTGAGGCCTTGTAGAGCGTACCTTGGTTGTTCGAGAGACGGCTTTGTTTACCAATTCTTACCAAAATTTCTTAGCCCAAAGAAGCAGCGATTGCCAAGAGTTATTCTTCGTTTGATTCGCGCTGGTGTCATTGTCTGAATTGATAGCGGTGTCGGTAGTAGTTATATCTGTCTGCTGTGACATTCAGACCGAAACGTCGTTGTTGGGTGTCCTTTGTCCTCGTTGACAGCATATGCTTGGTCTTACCCTCGTTTACCGCCAAACTCATCTTCGCGGCCTCCGTTGCAATACCCACAAAAGCGCCATTGACATCACACTGCGTTCTTCCGATAATGTCAATATCGTCGGCATATGCGAGTAGTTGGACGGACTTCTGGAAGATTGTTCCTCTGGTGTTGGCGTTCAAGTCTTGAACAATTCTTTCAAGAACGATGTTGAAAAAGTCGCACTACAGCGCGTCGCCTTGTCTGAGTTCTTTTTTGACATCAAAGGTCTCGGTTAGGTCTTGACCAACCTTGATGGAGCAGCGTGCATTCTCCATTGTCATCCTACACAAACGGACGAGTTTGGTAGGGATGCCACAACTAGACAGCGCTCTGTGAAGCTCATCTCTACAGGTGCTATCATACGCGGCCTTAATTAAAATCGATGAACGGGTGGTGGGTATCGATTTGTTGCTCCTGGGTTTTCTCCAAAATCTGCCTAAGTGTGAATATTTGGTCTTATATTCGAGCACGTAGTATGAATAACTAATAGCACCACAATGGTAAGCGGCCCCCTAGATCGACCGAAAGGTAACTGAAGAAAATACAGAACCCGACTTGAAGCATCACGAGCACACTTTCCCCAAAACTTGAGCGACGAGCGACGATGCACCAATGCATCCAAGTGCACCCTTCGCCAAGTTTCAATCAAAACTGTTTCAGACTGTCTTGAGAAAACGACTGACCATTGCGGACTATGGTATACTGAGTCGATATATGGTCAAAGTCTTCATTTTATACATTTTTGCTTTGTTGGCCTGGTGAAACTTTTATCAAATCCAAAGCTTGGGTTGATGTTCATCGTTTTTGTCCGGGAATTCCCTCTTAATGGTGATCTTATAAAAAAAGACTTAAAAACATCTGATCTCCTTCTTCTTCTTGTGGCGCTACAGTCCGGGGTAGACCTGGGCCTCAGCCAACAAGCCTCTCCAGCTGGCAGGATCCTTTGCCAGCTGCCTCCAATTTCGCACTCCAAGTTGGTTGAGGTCCTTCTCCACTTGAGTGCGCCATCGGCTTCGAGGTCGTCCTCTATTGCGTTGTCCCACTGGTTCGGAGTCAGAGACTGTTCGGGCTGGAGCAGTGTTTTCCATGCGCTCAACATGGCCTAGCCATCTTAGGCGGTGAATCCGTAGACGCCTGACTGGACTCATGTCGCTGTACAGACTCGATCGGAGAAGTTCCCAGCGGTCGATTGCGATTGCAGCTTTCCGACGTCAAACTGTTTTGGTCTTGCTCTACTCCGTTGCACAATCGACAAGGTAATGATCCGGGTCGATGTTAGCACCTCGGAACGTTCGGACATCGAGGAGTGTCTGACGTCGATCGCAATGTGATCAATCTGGCTGACGGTTGATTGATCAGGGGACCGCCAGGTCCCTGTGTGAATGTTGAGGTGAGGGAACCGCGTGCTGGCTACAGAGGTGCTTCGCCTCGTCACGAAGTCCAACAGCCTGAGTCCATTGTCGGACGTGTTGTCGTGTAGGCTGTGTTTTCCGACGACTCTAGCAAAGATTGCTTCCTTGCCCAACCTTGCATTAAAATCTCCCAGAACGATCTTGGTGTCGTAGCTGGGGCATTGTTGTTCTTTCTAGGAGATCATAGAAGTCGTCCTTGCTACCATTGTCCTTGTCCTCCATTGGGGCGTGGGCGTAAATTAGGGTGATGTTGCCTTGGTATGGATTGTTGTGAGGCGCTCGCTTATGTATCTAAATCTTAAGACTTCTTCCCTAAGTCTGCCTCAAACAAATAAACCGCATCCAAACAAGCGCTGCCTTCGCTCTTTGTAGCAATCGCAGTAATAAATGTCGCAGTTTTTCATCCTCTTTTTGACCGGCCCATCCCATCGCACCTCCTGGATGGCGGTGATGTCAGCCTTATAGGCTTCTAGGGCCTCCGCAAGTTCATCGGCTGCACGTGGTCTGTTTAGTATTTTGCACGGTGGGGAAGTTAGCCCCACGTGAAACCTTCGAACTTAGAAGACCGGGCCCTGGTTTAAACCCCCGGCCAGGGGTCTCTGCATTCATTGGTTCACCTCTAAGCGGTTGCAGTGTGGTGGCCCGTGGCGTTGTGGGTATGTGCGTCGACGCCAACCTCGACGTTGTAGGTTCTATTCCTGCTCTGTGCGACGAAAACAATTTTCACGACCCCACCTCTTTCGAGTCATTGACAATGCGCAAACAGTATTTCCCGTCTAGAGAAAGCTTCCCAAACTTGGCCGTTCGGAGTCGGCATAAAACTGTAGGTCCCTTCCACTCACAGGGATCGTTGCTGGCATCTTGCCAAGTTGAGAGCAATCAACAACTTTGCCCTGAATGCACAGGGCCATTCCCTGACAACACCTCACAGGTGAGAAAATGTGTATAGTTGCATAAAACATTTGTTTATCATTTTGAAGAAATTAACCAGTGTGTGTGCACGGACCTAGAAAATGAGAATGAAGTGCATTGAAATGAGTGCCTTTATTGCCCTACAAAATTCATGGCAATAAATAGCCAACCAATCTTGCCCCAGAACATCTCGTCCAGTCTTTCTTGCCACATAATGTCCTCCTTCACTGACACACCGGACAACATCTCTGTCTGCAATCAAATGTGCTAGAGACGCACTACAATGCACGAACATCGTATGCCTTGCACTAATCACCTCAACATCCATTGTCGGGAAATACAAAACAGCAAGATTTCATTGAAAACTACCGAGAATTAGACGGAATTTCCTTCTGCTTCTCCTCCAGCCATGGGCCCTCTGCCAATGGAAATAGGGGCAAGAACCCACTCGCATTGCATCCTGAGAAGATGCACATGCTGCTCAAAGAGCGCATGGTTAATTTTTAATTTAAACTATGAACTAAGCACTCCCCTCCCAGAAGGCCCTCCCTGTCAGTGTCAGAACCCATCCCCGATGGAGTGTTCTTCTCTAGCGCTCACCCTCCCAGTCCTCCGCCGAACACAGAAAAACATTTTCATATCCATTTTGAATTTATAAACCGGAAAACATATTCTTTTCTTATTCGGGAGCTCCTCAATCTTGGGTACACGTCCACGCTTGACGGGGCTCCTCCTGCCGTCGTCGTCGTCGTCGGTGGAGCATTTTAAATTCTCTCAGCGTAAGTGTGTGTTGAAATTGTTTTCCCTCGAGATCTAAAAATTTCATCTTTCACCGCAATAAAGTGAAGACAGATGTATCGCCGGCGTTGCTCCGTTTGGTGGTAAACTTTCCCGTCAGACATGGACTGGTGCTCGCTCAAGGAGTGCAGGTATATGTGTCGGTCGGTGGGTGGAAAACGTTTTGAATGTATCTCCTCGGCTGGCTTTGATCATGATGCTGATTGAATTATGATGAAGCAGAGCCTTCACCGAAGTTGAACCGCCATCGTTGGGACCGCTACCGCTGCCGCCGCCACAGAGACAGCAATGATACATCAAAACGTTTATTATGCAATTACGATGGTAAATTGGCTTTTGTTCCGCCACACCGCATCTCTTTGAGACAAATGGCCATAAATGGACTCATAATTGGGTGTGTAGCACACTGCATGAATGGGGAAGTAGTTGCGACTGGGGCGGACGTGGTAGTGTGATGTCAACAACAACGGCGGGGAGCGCAAAGGCGCAAAGGCACCGGCACCGGAATTAGATTATTTGGCCTGCTTGCCGAGCAGCTGAAGTGGTTGTCCTTAAGTGCTTTGGCCGGCTAAGTGGTTGCGATGTTTCTGATAATCGAATCAATCAGACTAAATGCCAATGCACAACCTAAGCGGCTGGTGCTTCCTGTGAGTGATGCACTGAGGGAGTTATTTGGAAAATCATTTAATTGCATTATTTTTTTGCAACTTGAAGTGCTTTGTGGACGAAGTGGACACTGTGCTCTGAATGATGGGATGGTTCTGAGGTCGTTCATGGTTCCGAGTTAAACACTTATCACCGAAACAGACACCATTCGAGTCGCATTTGACTTCTCGCCTTGGACAGTGCGCCAAGTGCAGTGAAGCCTAAGACTTAATTAATCGGTTTGATTGTTGATTTGACGCACTTTCGTGACGTTTCTGATATTCTAGGATTTTTGCCTTGTTTTTATTTCAATGCTTCTCTGCAAATTTTCCAGCCTACAAGGTAACGCTGCATAGAACAACGAGGGCGTTCGTGAGCTCTATGAACAGAAGAACATGGGACGAGAACCAGCTTCTCAGAAGGAAAAAAGAAATAGCACGAGAAGCATGCGGTCGAGGAGATGGAGAGGTGTAACGGCAGCAAGGAGGTCCAAACAAATACGCTGTGCCACAAGGCTCACAATTGAGCCCCATTTTATTTCGAACGAGCTACTGAAGTTATTGAAAAAATCGGCTGCTTATGCGTATTCCGACGACTTAGCACCGAAACTGGCATTCAACTGTCCAGATAATGCAGGACGAATTCAACGCCTTGTCTGAATGTTGCCATGATAATGGCCTAGTCATAAATGCTACGAAAACAAAGGCGATGCATATTCGCATTCCATCAACATCTGCAGAAGTCGTCCAAATTTTTCATAGAATTGACCGCTGTCTGCAATCAACCTACAACAACGAAAACAAAGTTGCACTATCGTAAGCTGTCCACTCGAACATACACATGCGAAGCAGTATCTAGACTTTTTGGGATAAATATTGGTCTTGCTTGGAGTCTTGAAGAGATAGGCGAAGTGCTCTGAAGCGCGTCTCTCAGCTCCTGAAGAGAATCTATTGGCTCTTGAACGCTGGTACGTTCAGTCATCAGGTCACCTGGCAGTCGAAGTTCGGCACCGTAGACAGTTGTGATGGAGAAGTACCTGATTCGTTGACCATTGCTCGGAGTCCAAGTAGAACGGCGGGTAGAGCCTGCAGCCTTGTTCTTGGGCAAATGTGTATCGAGTCATGTCTTGAAGTCCGATGCCACCTTTCTCCAATGCCATTAGCCTGAGGGTGGTATGCGGTGGTGTGATTGCGGTTGCATCTGATAAGCTGGGAACAAAGCGGACTCGAACTGTCGGCCCTGATCAATTTTGAATTTCCCACAGTCCTAGGCTATGTTCGTGAATGGTGTTCGAGGAGTGGTAAGGAGTTTTATTGTGGGTCGCTACACTACTAAAAGCCTTTAAATAAAAAAAAAACGCCAAAGGGTAAATGCGGAGGATATAGACCTCGGACCGAAGCCTGTAGTGACAAAAACGACACATACAAGTAGAGTCGCAGTCAATGCTGAGCATTTGGAAAAATCACTTTTGTGAACTGTTAAACGGCGATGACGACACAAACACCGCCGTCAGGCAAAATATTCCTCTCTCGACTTAGATGATCAAGACGGTCAAGATAGCCAGATCTAGACTGAAGTCGAACAGAGCTGCTGGAGCGGACGATTTGTCAGTGAAACTGCTTACAGCAGCTGGAGATGATTTGGTTGGACGCATGCACCAACTCATCTGCAAGATATGGTCGGCGGAAAGCATGCCCGATGAGTGAAGTCTCAGCGTCGTTTGTCCGATTCACAAGAAAGGAGACGCCTTTGACTGCGCCAACTATCGAGGGATCAGCCTCCTTAAAATCGCGTAAAATATACACTCTGCCGGTTTGTGTGAACGCCTGAAACCATTCGTCAACAACGGAAGTTCACCATCGACCATATATTCACATTTGGGCCGATCCAGGAAGACTCAAGAGATGAATATCGACACTCACCACCTATTTGTCGATTTCAAGGCCGCTTATGACGAGCTATACAACGCCACGCATCGCTGCTTCATCAAGGTCGAAAACGAGCTCACCGAGATAAGTGAAAAAGGTTAAATTCAAGGCGACACGCTGTCATGTGACTTCTTCCACATCATACTTGAGAAGATCGTGCGAAACTCAAACGTAAACACCCGAGACACGATCTTCCAAAAGTCCGTTCAGGGATAATCAGGGACAATAACAGCACTAACGAGATCAAGCGCAGAATTTCTCTTTTTGGGCTCAAGAAGTAACGAGCCATCTTTCGTAGAATTAAAATGAGTTTGTATCAGACGTTGATCATCCCAGTCCAGCTCTACGGCGCAGAGACATGGACGCTATTGACAGTGGATAAAGAAGCTGTTGCTCGTTTTGAGAGAAAAGTTCTGCGTGCGATCTTTGGTCCTGTTTGCGTTTGATGGTGTCTGGAGAAGAAGATTCAACCACGAACTGTACGGGCTGTATAGCGGCATGCATATAGTTAAGCGTCGTTGGATCCAACGCTAAGTCATTTAGAGCGGATGGACACCACAGCTCCGGCCCCAAGAGTCCTCTATTCCGAGACATTGGGCAACGAACCAGAGGACGTCCTCGATGGCGCACATAAGAAGGAGCCCCAACCAACTTCGTGTGCGAAACTGCAATCAGCTAGTCAGAGATTGCGTTATTTGGGGAGGTTTTATGGTTGATGCCCAGGTCCACCCCGGTCTATAGCGCCACACAAAAAAGGAGGAGAAGTGCCCTTAGCGCCGATCCATCAAGAAACCAAGACCATTTAAATTCTCGCTCAGGATGTCTTGACGTGAAGTTGAAGCCTGAGCTCATGAAACTTTTTTATTTCTAAATTTGTGTAATTTTGATTGTGCATTGTATCGTATACATGTGGGGTTGTGCCATGAGTCAACGACAGCGATCATCATGGACGACGAACGATCTGATATTGACACCTGAAGCTCTCATCGCGTTTATATAGGTCCTTTTGAGGAGTCACCAATGCGGTTTCGTCGTCGTCGTTTGTTTATTTGTGTCATACGTTGCAGCGTCGATCGGATTTGTTTACTGCCTGATTATCGGACACCACTTTGGTGTTGTGGGTGAGGCGATCGTCATTGCGCTATAAAATAAATGGAATTCAAGCAATTAGCGAACAGGACGATCACCATTGCAGCTAGTCTCATAGTCGCAGGGTCGGTGGCCGACTTCGCTTGGAAGCTATTTGGGTGGTATGCTGCAAGTATGGGACCTGATATAAGAAGCGGTGCTGAAACTAGGTGGAACGTCAATTCATCGTAGCTGTTCATCGGTGGCTGTCGATCACTCGTGGCTCAACGCAGGAGGAACTCTGGATCTTAAAATTACTGTTTCTGTTTTGTACATCAAGTTTTCTGAATAAAATATTATAATTGCCTATATACATTGAACGGCTGGATGGCGCTGTTGGTTGACTGACCGTCCTTGGTTACTGGGGTCTCAGGTTCGATTCCCATTGAAAGCAAATGTTGATATGTTTTTATCTGGTTTCCAAATCTGGTCTAGTCACCATTTGCTGTTGGGGTCAAATTAAAGGCACTGGATATCGTAATGGACCATCAATGGTCTCAGTGTGCTAGCAATTTCACTGGCAGTCCAATGACCTAACCACCACAACCTAGTGTATATATTTCCGTCATTCTATGTTTTTTCTATGTTTTCATTTCTAAGCTGTCGTTCTGCGTGCGTAAAATATTGTATATTATGACTTTTCTTCTTCGCTCCTCTGTTGGACATAATTTTGCCTGACTCTCCACATGCTGCTCATTGCTTTCTATGTTTTATTCTATGTTTCTATGTTTTTTGAGTTATGTCTACGAAGTCACCTGTGCTCCCAAAATTCGCTGTGATAATTCTGCAATGTCTCCCATAATTGCCAACGTAATTCTATGTTTTTGCTATGTTTTTCAGTTTTTCTGTGTTTTACATTGTTTTCTAAAATTACATAATTCTTCTATGGAATGAGCATAAAGGCATTGCCTACACATCCCCATCTCCACAGCAGATGCAACACAGACTACCGCACGCTGCAACTCGACCACCTCATCCCCCTCACTGGCTAATCAGTCAGGTGCACATTCGCCACCAATTAGACTCTCCAAAAATTTCTTCACGCACCAACCTCCCTGCGCTCCATTCCACAGCACAAATCCCGCAACCGCTGAGATAACAAGATCAGCGAAGTTCCACGTCCCTGCCCCACTCACCGCAAACTCAATATAACCTGGTTAACACAGTGATTATCCGTGCTCTGTAGCCTCATCATCGAGCATAAATATCCAGTTTCAAGTGATGTTCTCTCATAAACAAGCGATCCACTCACTTATGGGCGCCACCATAGCGCCCCCCACCCAACAGCACAAAAACAAAATTTCAAATCATCCCTCGGCTTCGCAATCCATATCACGTATCAGCTCACGCTTAGTCGGCTGCCATTGGCTGTTGAAACTTTTCCCCACGTTGCCAACGCAACCGTCAATATCCGCACGTAAGTTGGTTGCGAGCTGACTTTCGAGTGGCAATATTCAACGTTATCCCTATCCCCGGCCATTATAGTTGAGTACACTTGGCCCAGCCGAAACGGGGAGCAACGCTTTGCAGTAATGCCACGTGGGAGTCGTCGTCGTCGAGTTGGACCTCTGCCACGCAGTTCTGGCTGCGAACCCCTTCATTTCGGCAGCGATTTTGTGAAATTATTTAAGGCACACGACGACAATGATAATGGCATCTGCAAAAGGATGAGCCACGCCATACCCCCGTTCGCCCGTCTCGTCGGCAACTCCGGGCCGGGCCAAGCAACCCTTAGGAGGTTTTCCGCTTCAGAAATTTTCGCAAAATTCCTTCGAGTTCATGACGAGAGTCGGCCGGAGTCGTACGGGACTGTTGTGCGTCGGTCTGACGTTGCAGCTCGTCAGCACATCAGAAATGAATTGAAATCGGGTGCCATAGATACGAGTGTATGTGGAGTTTGGCTTGTGAATTCAAGATACACACTCGCCGCTCGCCGAGCACTCGTTTGTCAGTTGCTTGGAAACCCATTACTTCAACTTGGATTCATCATTTTAATCTGCTCGCTCAGTGAAGGAGTTTGCCGGAGTTGCACTGTGCACAGTGCTCCGACCGGCTGAGGATTGCACCCGCCACCCGGGCGCAGTTGGAGTACACAGAGGATACGGTTCCTTATTGGAATTAAAATTAAATTGTAATTCATTTAGATTCCGTGTTGGTTTGTTCTCGGAGGAACTTTGCTCGTCGCTGGCTTCAGAAGTGAGCTTCCCCGGAAGGAACTGACGCCATTACACGATGCGAAAGTTGAGCTGCTGGACTGCTGCATTCTGTGCTGGAGATAGTGTGTAGCGGGTTCCAGAAACGAAACACTTGCGGCTGTCAAAGTTTCCCGTACTCGTTTAGAGAATTTTTCCAAAGAGTATAATCCAATGAGGGAGCGGGTGAGGTTCCTTATCGGATGATGAAGTGAGTGCACCACCGCCGAAGGGGGTTGGCAAGTTTTGACTGTGAGGTTGGAGGTGACTTGAAGGTCTTATCCTTAAGATGTGGTGTCGGTAGTAGGAATTAGAAAAGAAAGGCTAGTGCCCTCTGCAATGGATGGGGATTTTTCAATCGAAAGCCTGGCTGGTAATGGTTGAAATTATTTGGTCCTGCAATTCGTGGTGCGGACTACTCCTCTTTTTCAGTCACCTTCGTCAAGCCTTAATACGAGGCTGCATTGAAGGTCTATCAGATCTCAAAGACCAACGAAAAACCTACTCGAACGACAAAAATAATGCAGGCTTCAACCTCATAAAACCCACAAAACCTCCAGCGCCTTTGTTTTGATATGTCGCGATCGCAGACACACAGACACTGTAAGAAAATATTCAAAACCAGGAAAGTGCTTGCAACTGTTGCGTGCTCACGATAGACTGACGGCAGACGACATTGCCACGACTTCGTCTTTATTTTAAAACTAGCAGAGTATTTGCAACCGTTGATAGCTTACTTTGTTCGTCATATTCAGTCGACATTGCAACGACCTCGTCTTCAAGGGTCCACCCCAGACGTAAGAGAGCATAGAGATAATCGTCTTTCCAGCCAGGAAAACGACTGTCACACCACAAAAATGTCCATTATGGACCTGATCTCACGCTCAAGACCGTAGAGAGCCGGGCCTAGCCTTTCAGAAGCGACTAGTATTGTGCCGCACAACTCCCCAGTCATCAAGCTATCGCTCGAGATCGTTGCTCTGGCAGTATGACCCCGAATCAACTTCACCAGGGAATTCCTGTTCTTGTTCCTTCGTATCAATTTCGCCCTCTTCTATAGGGCCTCATCATTGGAGATTGTTTTGTACTGGGACTCTGGCGTTCTGTAAAGGCGATGGCGAAGACAAACACTCTTAAAAACCCGAATCGTGTCCATCAAGCTTGTACTCTCTTTGAACCACACGGGACAGATATGTAGCAGATTACCTTCATCCTAGCGTCGAGTTGGCCGTGTAGAACAGTCCCTCTGTCTAACTACTAGTCATTAACTTCAACCATAGACTGTTGAGTGCTAATTTGCATTTATTTGCAGTAATTGGCCGAGCACGAGTAATGGACTAGTAAGTGATGTTCATTATAAGAAATCTCGTGTGTGATTCAGTAACTAACAATTGCGGAAGATGGGAAGTTTCACTTATGATGTGGGGCGATGTACCAATTTTTGTGTTGCCAAATGAAAACGAAAATGAATGAAAAAGTCGCCACTTTGGCGATAAATCGCCACATCTGACAATCCTATGTATGTTCTATTCTTCCATGAGTGGAAGGGACAAAAAGTTTTATGCCGACTCTGAACGGCCCAGTTTGAGAAGCTTTTTCTAGACAGGAAATACACTTTGAACATTGTCAGTGACTCAAAAGATGTGGGGCTGTGGGAATTATTTCTGTCGTGCAAGGGATCGAACCTACGACGTCGAGGTTGAGTTCGACTCACATGCCCTCAACACCACGGGCCACCGCGCTGAACTCACGTACACTTCTTTATTTGTACGCACTTTGTAACAAGGTTTGGATGGCCAGTGGGCTCCATAGACTTCTGAAATGCATCCATCTTCTTCTCCTTTGATTGGCACTACAAAACGGGGTGAACCTGGGCCTCAACCAACATGCTTCTCCAGCCAGCACTATCCTTCGCCAGCTAACTCCAGCTGCGCACACCAAGTTGGTTGAGGTCCTTTTCCACTTCTGTGCGCCATCTCGTGCAAGGACATCCTCTGTTGAGCTGTCCCAATGGCTCGGTGTCGAAGACTCTTCGGGCCGGAGCTGTGGTGTCCATCCGCTCTACATGACCTAGCCATCTTAAGCGTTGGATCCGAAGACAGTTAACTAGGTGCATGCCGCTGTACAGCCCGTATAGTTCGTGGTTGAACCTTCTCCTCCAAACGCCATCAACGCAAACAGGACCAAAGATCGTACGCAGAACTTTTCTCTTAAAACAACTAAGAGCTTCTTCATCTGCTTTCAATGCCGTCCATGTCTCTGCGCCATAGAGCAGGACTGGGATGATCTGGGTTTTTTACAAGGTCAACTTGGTGTTTCGAGAGATGGCTCTGTTACTCAATTGCCTCTTGAGCCCAAAGAAACAGCGATTGGCAAGAGTAATTCTGCGTTTGATCTCGGTACTGGTGTTGTTGTCCCTATTTACTCCAGAGCCGAGGTGGACGAAGTCCTTGACTACCTCAAAGTTTCTGCTGCCCAATATGACGCTCTGTCCGAGACGTCGATGTTCTACGTCCTTCCGTGATGACAGCATTTATTTGGTTTTGCCCTGGTTTACCGCTAGACCCACCCCTTGTGTGGATCCGATGTGGAATATGTGTGATGACATTCTAGTATTCGATACCTCAATTTCGAATTCACTTGGACACAGTGTACTTCTCTCATCACGGACCTTTACGCATTCTCATGTGTATTTGTATGTTGCGCTCCACGCAATTCATTGATCTGCGTATGGTACAGAAAGTTACTATCAGCGGTGATTCTAAGATGTTTGTAGCTCTACTGCAAGAATCGTCAAATCTGCGAATGTGCGAATTTGTGTTTCTTTGTGGCATTGAGCATTTGACCCTGATGATGACACCAATTCATGGGATTATCAAACTTTTCCTTCTTCTTCCAACTTTGCCCAGAATTCTTCTTGGTCTTCCAGACTTCTGTTGCGGCTGTGTGAAGAGGTCTGTTGCGCAACTCGCTGCTTATGATAAAGAGGATTGCACAGGCCGCTGCACAACCGAATCCCATTTCTTTACAAGCCATCTTATCTGTCTTTCTTGAGGTGTGTTTGGATCATTGTAATGTTGCAATGACCAACTTAGAAGCATTTACAATACAGCGTAGGCCAGAGACAGAGACATCATCATTAGTGCGGTGCAAAACGGCTTTAGACGTTCACACAGTACGCTGGATAGGATCTTGTAGGCGACATTGAGCAGGGATATACCTCTGTAGTTCTTGCAGGAGGTAGGATCGCCTTTTTTGTGGATGGGGCATATGGAGCTGATATTCCAGTCGTCGGGCATGCTTTCATCCTCCCAAATTCGGCAAATGATTTGGTGCATGCTCCATACCATTACATTGCCCCCAGCTTTGAAAAGCTCCGATGGTAAGCCATCTGAGCCTGCGGCTTTGTTGTTCTTCAGCCTTTTAATGGCTGTACCGACTTCTTCAAAGCTAGGTGGGAGGACTTCTTCGTCGACTGGAGTTGGGATTTCCTGGTTCCCTATCACTCTCTCCTGGTCAGGCCCGCTAAGCAGCTGTTGCAAGTGCTGCTTAAACACATCCACTATTCCCTGGGGGTCCGTAACTAGGTTACCCTCGCAATTTCGAAGAGCTTGGGTGCCTTTCCTAAAGCCTGTGGCTAGGCTTTTGGCTCTTTTGTAAAAGGCCCGTATTTTTTGCTTGTCCCTAGACTCTTCGATACCCTTGAGCTGGGAGGTTGCGAGAGACCTTTTCTTCAGGCGTAGAAGCTTTTTCTCCTCCCGTCTTCTAGCCCGGTACTCCTCTTGCGCTCCTCTTGTTTTCCGTTGCAGCGTTTTTTGGTATGCCTTGTCGGTTGCACGTTTTTTCTGCTCACACTCGCCATCATACCACGGGTTTCTTGTCGGGGGTGGTAGGTAGCCTAATGTAGTTTCCGCTACCTCTTTGATGGCCGAGCGGCAATGCAACCACATCTCGTTGGCACTTGACGTAGGCATACCGGAGAGTCTCTCACTTAATTGCTCTTCGTAGGCTCTGGCAATCTCCGGTGTGCTTAGGCGTCCAATGTCGCAAGTTCTCTTTGTCGGCTTTCTGACATTGGACAGTCGTGCTCTGAATCTTGCTGCAACAAGAAAGTGGTCAGTGTCGACATTTGCCCCCCTGAATGTTCGCACATCCAGGATGTTCGACGCGTGTCTTCCGTCAATAAGCACATGGTCGATTTGGTTGGCGGTTCGACCATCCGGGGATCGCCAGGTTGCTGTGTGGATTTTTTTGCGAGGGAACCTTGTGCTACTTATGACCATATTACGTGCTGTCGCAAAGTCTGTGAGTCGGAAGCCGTTGTCTGTTGTCGTGTCGTGGAGGCTGTGCTTTCCGATCACTCCGCCAAAGATGTTTTCCTTACCGATTTTAGCATTAAAGTCTCCGAGTACGATTTTGACATCGTACTCCGGACAGGCTCCGTAGGCACCGTCCAAGAGGTCGTAAAAATCCTCTTTGACAGAGTCTTCAGCTTCGTCGGTAGGGGAGGCTGATGTTGTAGAATCTGCCTTGGATGCGAATCACAGTCAGGCGATCGCTTATCGGTTTGAAGTCGATGATCTTCGACCTTAGCCGTTTTCCCACGACGAATCCGCATCCAAATATGTTCAACCTTTCGTGACAGCTGTAATATATGTCGCGCTCTTTCTTTTTCATAATCACTTGTCCTATCCAGCGTATTTCCTGGAGCGCAGCAATATCCGCTTTATACTGCGTGAGGATATTTTCTAGTTTTTGTGCGGCCCCTGGAGTGTAGAGTGTTCTTACATTCCAGGAGCACACTCGCAAATCGTAGTCCTTTTTCGCGCCGTGTCGTCGTTGAGGTTCCGTCCGTTCTTCCGAGGCTGCTTGCTCTTCCGTACCAGTTATTTTTTTTTCGTGGGTGGGTTGTTAGCCCTCCGCACAACCGCTGGGGAAACGCTGCATGCATTGGTTCACCTCACAACGGGTGTTGTGAGAGCTATCCAGGGGGCGCCGCTTGGAGGCTGCATGTCAACTTGATCTATGCATCGACAAGGATCATTGCTGGCATCCCGCCAAGTTGAGAGCGATCAGCAACTTTGCCCTGTGAGCATAGACCCTGCCCTCCCACTCCCCTGACCTATATCACTGCTCTGGTAAAAGAAATTTCGTTGTTAGTCGTCTGTAGGACGTTTTTCGAACTTCTCCATGCTGATCCTAGTGCCTATGGTGTACCACTTTAAGAAGCCTGTTTGTAAAGCAGCAGCCTTGTGTTCTGGCTTAACCCATTTTGCTTTCGCAACAAAGGACAGATGCGCAGGAAACCTACATTGACCTTCTTATGGGTCAGTCTTGCTTGACTGTGTTTGAGCTATTTTTCCGTATATTTTTCCTTACAACCTGGGAGCATTATTTATTATGCACCACCGTTTGGCTGCTGACCTGGGTTCACCCGGACACGGTCTCCTTAAACACTTAAGTGCCGATCTTGCAGCATTCATGTGAATACCCAAATAATTGCGAAATTTCATCACTGTCTGAATTCTAACACCTTGCTTGACGATTAGCGGTGACTTCGAGTTGGGATCAGTCAGCAAGTCATCTGCTGCAAGCCCGAAGATCAACAAACAAGAGTCCTGCGCTAGAAAAATTTTAAAAAAATTGTTTTCCAAATTTAGTTGAAAAGCCTCGGTTCCACCTTCGATCCTTGCGCGACTCCCGCCTTGGTGATGTGCTCTGTTGAATGGCTACCAAATACCAAAATTTTGAAAGCAAGCTTGTCTTCTATGCAATTTAGTCTAGTGGTGCCAGTGCCCCATACTTCGTTGAAATTCAGAAGTCTGCCAATTTCACCTCCAATTCTTATCGGTACGACCAAATGTTAACCAAATTCTGTGGTTTCCACAAGACTGTGGCACATCATCACAACATACGATCCGTTTCGGTTTACTTGTCAAAAAATATTGGATTATTTCGATTTATTTCGCGCTTTGGTGAAGTGAACTCGAACTCCTGCAAGACCCTTTGTTTAGTCGTCGATGGACTTACGTTTTGTGCAGCTTTGGCCTGCCTTTTACCTGAAAAGTGTAAAAAAAGCCATCGAAACTGCTTTCTCACAATCGAGTCCTACAAGAACTCCCACACTGACTCAATCGAAAAAACAACTAAATAGGTGACCCTGCTTAAGTATTACTGCGTCCACCGTCAGATCACCGCCTACTCATCCACATCCATCAGCAGCATTTTGCTCAAACAGACATCTTCCTCAGTTCCCTTTCTGTACGCAACACCTCTGCTCAACTGCCACCCCATTCGTCAGATGTAACCAAGTCCACTTTACGATAAACAATTCGATAAATCAAACTTGTTATGATTTCTTGCCGTCAATTCGCCATATGGTGCCAAGCGGGTATTCATCATCCGTAACCCTCTCTCTAACACTTCCGCAACATGATTTACTACGACCCGGTTAATTACTCCAGTTCCAGAGCAACCCTTTCAGCCCACCCTCACGGCCTCACCTGCTGCGCCTGCATGAATGCCGGCAAATGATGGATTCGATGCACGAAGACACACAGGCACACGCAGCGGCGCGGGGCCGTCCCAATGCCAAGAGATCCCCATCTGAGATAGAGAAAAGTTGATTTATTAATTACCCTCCCCCGACCGTCATCACTCTGGTCGCAGGCCCTGCTCAGGAGCCGCTCAAATTAATCACCCACTCTGGCCAGTGCCTACTGTCTCGCACGCAAGCAGACTCCGTGCAATTGCGTAAATTTCTTAATTCACCGAACCCCGGCCGGCACCGGAGGAGGATCGAATGGAATTACACGACTCCGACGGGTGTTGGCCGCAATAATCGGCGTCGCCTCGTCTACATGCATGCGCCGAGATAGTGCATTACAGCCGGAGTCAGTTCATGTCTTTCGGCCATAAAAGTGGCGACTGCATTAAATACAAACAATTTGCATAACTCGAGTGCGGGCGGGCGGGCTAACAACTCAATTACGACCACTGGCTACACCGCATTTAGCCAACATTGCAGAATAATTGAGGACTTCACACGCCAACAGGATGCGGAACACAAAAAAACTGGATCGCACCGCACCGCCATCCCACCGCGCGGCGTGCTTTGAGTGAACTTGTCGTGCCGTATCTGTGGGATCTTTGCAGTATCCCTTGGATGCAATTTAGTTTACGTCACTTCCAGTGTTCGCTTGTCCTTGCACAAAAACGCTCCGACTCGGAATGGAGTCGCTTTTTTGCGGACCCGGTCCGAGGATGGTTTATGCGCTCACTGACAAGTTCAAGAAGCAGGAAGGACACAAAGTATGAGATTGCATCTCATATTCCTTAATGTGACGGGGGATTTATGACGGCCAGGAGTCGGATTGCAACTGCCCGGATTTGAGTGCGGTAAATTACTGGTGCAGTGGTAATGTCCTGTCGGTGGGGATGTCAGACGGTGAAGGTTGCTTTTTATGAACCGCTGAATGTAATTTGGAAATGTCATCGAGTGGAGAATGTTGGGATTTGGGAAGCAATCTTTTAAATTGACTCTGCTGAGTGGATCAAATTGTGACAGTGACTAGTGGTTTTTTTTGGCTCGGGAAATGATTTTGTCAAGTGGAGTTGATAGCATCAAAAGGTGTGGAGTGGAGTCAGTCACTGTGTCTGTTCAAGGTTCACTCCTATCCCGCCGTCATATGAATTGGAGGGGTTTAAGCAGTAGGAAGACGAAGCCTGTATCAGCTCCATACGCGAAATCGACAAAAACGACGACTCTGTTTCTTCCAAGAAATATAGAGACAGTACCTGCTTACCGTCAGTCATCTATAAGATCCTCTCCATCGTCCGGCATGAACCTCTAAGTCCGTCTTGCAGCGCACGTACAAGCGCACCTTCCTACCCGGCAAATGGTCTGTACGCCAATTTTTACACCGAAGCAAATCCTGAAGGAGTTACGCACTCTCCACCTTTTCATCGATTTTAAGGCCAAATACCGAAGCATTTACTACACCACGCAAGGAGTTGTTCGCTGCGATGGCATCGCCAATTTGATCGAGTTATGTCGCAGCACTCTAACACATACGCGTTGCATTGTGCATTTCGGTCCAAGCACCTTGGAGTCGTATGACTTCCTCCATGTGGTTCTAAACAAGAGTGGAGTGGAGGACCAGCTGTTCTCAAATGACACTTCTTCTTCTTCTTCTTATGACGCTACAGTCCGGGGTGGACCTGGGTTTTAGCCAACAAGCCTCTCTAGCTGGCCCGATCCTTAGCCAGCTGCCTCCAATTTCGCACGCCAAGTTGGTTGAGGTCCTTCTCCACTTTAGTGCGCCATCGGGTTCGTGGTCGTCCTCTACTGGGTAGACAAATAAAACCATCTTCTACAAGTCAGTACAACCGTCCAACTACGTCGAACGGCTCCAACATGCCCTAATGGTAGCCTTGTCCAATCGCCGTTAAGCTGGTCTTACGGTCAATGAAGACCGTCTTGCCATCACACACCACTTGCGACAGAACATCACTATCGACAGCTGCAATTTTGAGCTAGTGTAGTGAACTTGATTATGGGTCATATTGGGTGTGGCCAGACGTTATCTAAGCCGCACTGTCTGGGCGATTGGGAACCAGTCTCCTCAACAGTTAGCAAGAGCTTGTCAATGGGCAGGCGATCACATGGTTATGCTTACCTTCACTTTCGGCAAGCGTGATTAGATCTATGGATTCCAAAACAATGCAGTCCGCGTTCAACCATTGAGGTTGAATGTTGACTTACATTTACACTACACTAGTGAAGAAGTTATATAACCCATCCACCGAAAAGATGATACTACCTCTTGCAACAACTAAAGAAGTACATGTAGCCCTGCTCAACGTCCAGGGTGCTGTGTGAAGCCGGTGTGCACCGCACCAATCGGCTTCCGGTCCGGCAAATGGACTAAAGACCAAATCCTCACACTTAGGCCAATCTTGGAGAAGACTAGCAAGTTTTAAATCCATACTCAATATCTTATCATCAATTTTAAGGCAGCCTACGACAGCATTCATCGCAAGGAGTTATTTTAAACGATGGTCGATTTCGGGCTCCCGGGATATTTCATGTACACATATCTATATATTGGGGGGCTTATGTTCTGCTGATCGCTCTCAACTTGCTGGGATGCGATCTTTGTCGATGCATAGACCAAATTGACATGTAACCTCCAAGCGGCGTCCCCTGGATAGCTCTCACAACACCCGTTGTGGGGTGAACTAATGCATGCAACGTTTCTCCTGCGGTTGTGTGGAGGGCTAACAACCCACCCACAGAAAAAAAATCTCTTACTGAAAAGCAACAACGGACGGAACCTTAACAACGACACGACGCGAAAAAGGACAACGATTTGCGAGTGTGCTCCTGGAATGTAAGAAAACTACACTCCAGGGGCCGCTCAAAAACTCGAAAATATACTCACGCAGTATAAGGCGCATATTACCGAAGATGAAAAAAGAAAGAGTGCGGCATATATTACAGCTGTCGCAAAAGGTTGCAGATGGATGCGGATTCGTCGTGAGAAAGGGCTAAGGTTGAAGGTCATCAACTTTAAACCGATAAGCGATCGCCTGGCTGTGATCCGCATCCAAGGCATATTCATAACTGCACGCGTCCCTACCGACGAAGATGAAGACTCTGTCAAAGAGGACTACTACGATCTCTTGGACGGTGCCAACGGAGCCTGTCCGGAGTACGATGTCAAAATCGTATTCGGCGACTTCAATGCTAAAATCGGCAAGGAAAACATCTTTGGCGGAGTGATTGGGAAGCACAGCCTCAACGACGCGACAACAGATAACGGCTGCCGACTCACACACTTTGCGACAGCACGTAATACGGTCAAAGTAGCAAGTCAAATATCCTCGATGTGCGAACAAACGTCACCGATGGAAGGCAGCAATTGCTCAGGCTCAGAACCTTCATGGGTATGTGTGAAGTGTGAAGTGTGAAGTGTGTCGAGCCTTTTGATTTCTTCAATTGAGTAGCGGCGGGCAAAAGTCAAGACGGACTCCAACTGTTGGGATATGCAGATGACATCGACATCGTAGCACGAGTTAAGGTACCTGCCTAACCAGGCAACAACGACGACGATCACCTGCTTTACGACACCTGACTGCATGCGCCCCAGCACATATGAAGATAGGCAGTGCTTCCAACACGCCATCATCATCAACTGCTTGCTGTTTTTTTTTTTTTTTTGTTTTACATAAGTAAGCCCGCTTTGGAGCCCCTCATTCGAAGCGAAGCGAGTTGGTTTTAATAGTGATGGCTTAAGTTGCAATCTCACAGTCATAGGTATAACTTTTTTATAATTTGTGAGTGCTCAAGGGGTTATTAATACCCTTAATTATCCGGGTTGAAGACACAGCACGGGTTGAAGGTACCTTTGGTCTTAAATATCAGCGGATTATAGGCTATGGGAAATAATGAGCTGGGAAGAGCATTCCATATTCGTGTGATGTGGCTAAAAAGTGGGTCTCTAAATTCCACTGTGCGTCCGAAAGCAGGCTTAAGGGTAAACTGATGTGCATTCCTGGCGAGACGTGTATTGCGTGTGAATGCAAGGAGAGGAGGAATGCAGTTGGCTAGCTCACTTGAGCATGGTTTGTTAAAATAACGATAAAACACGGCGAAAAAGAAGACACGGTAAGTCGATGTTCGAGCGAGTCTAATGAACCCGCGACATCGTTGTCTCCTGTAAGTTTTATCGCTCGCTTTTGGATTCTATCTAGTAGGTGCAGGCTGGTCTTGGGGGCACCAGACCAGATATGAGAGTTATACTCAAGTTTAGGGCGAATATACGCCTTATAGATTAAAGCCAAATCAGAGGGGGTGAAGTATTTCTTGCATCGGTTAAGGAAACCTATACATTTCGCAGCATTTTTGGCGACCTCGAATATGTGATCGTTCCAACTAAGTGTTGTGTTGATGTACATACCGAGGATGGAAAGTTTTCCGGTTTCGTCGATACAAGCGCCATTCATGGACAATGACCGGTTATCAGGGGTTCGCTTTAGAGACAGCAGACAGCATTGAGTTTTGGAGGCATTGAATTCCACTCTGTTCTTCTCACCCCAGGTAATTATGCTGTCCAGATCGAAATTCAATGTGCTTGACATACGCTGCCGTTCCAATACTACGTCCGAAGGGCAGGGTCGTGAGTTTTGGAACGAATATGAAAAGTTTAGGGTGCTGTCATCAGCGAAGGAGTGGATTGGATTAGAAGTAGCAGACAGGAGATCATTTATAAAAATGAGAAAGAGCGTCGGAGACAGAACAGAGCCTTGGGGGACACCAGCATTTATTTTGTGAATATCAGATTTGAACCCATCCAAAAGATCTTGGATTGAACGGTTCGAAAGGTAGTTTCTAATCCATAGAAGCAGAGATTCATCAACACCATAAGCACGCATTTTCGACAAAAGAGCTTGATGCCAAACTCTGGCAAATGCTTTAGCAATATCAAGCGCAACTATCTTGCTTTCGCCAAGATTGGTTCCACTTTTCGGTGAGATAAGCTATCAAACCACCAGTGGACCAGTTGCTGCGGAAGCTATACTGTCGGTCATTAAGAAGCTTCCGCGATTCAAGATGTTTATTGAACTGACCATTTGTCAGTGTTTCCATGAGCTTTA